>CM051458.1:44334220-44399244 GCA_028274465.1 Plantago ovata
GGATGAACGTATTTTGACGCGTTCATCTTGTCTTTTTTACCTTCTTTTGCTATCTTCTAGCTTGTTTTTTGGTTAGTTTTGTAGAATAGTGTCACGTTTTGTGTTTTTTGCATTTTCAGGCACTTAGGTACGAAACGGCGTTTTGGAGCTAAAAACGAGCTTTTTGATGGAAAAGATGGCCCCGTTGAAGTTCCCCAATCTCCGTGGCTTGTTCGTAAGTGTTTGAGCATCAATAAGCATCGAGAAGGATGAGTCCAAGGCACCCGAGGGCCATGGAGGGCAAAAAGATTGAGTTTGAAGACAAAAATCTGCCCAGGAGCCAAGCTAAGCGCCTGGAATAGTGAAGCGCTCCGCTTCCATTTCCAGGAGTTTGGCACAGAAGCCAAGCGAAGCGCTTGGAGTGCCAGAAGCGCTTCGCTTGCCAAGCGCTCCGTCTTGGCAGCGGTTACGTTTCGGATTTTCCTTCTTAGATCTGATCTTTGATCATTTTTTGAATATCTTTTGAACTGTAACTTCGTTTTGGAGAGCTCCTAAGCCCCAAAACTCAGAGAAAACTCAGATTACATTGTATTTTAGCTTGGGATTCAAGGTTTTGATGGGATTCATCCTTTGTAATCATCTACGGAGGGTTTTCTTTGCTTTCCACCGATTAGTGACAGCTTTGGTGGTAACTTGTATCACTCTCTTGTCTTGTAGTTTGATATGATGTATTCTGATTATATTCATATGAATTGATGTCTATGTTGATGAATATGAGTAGCTAAATCTTTGTGTTGGTGGTAGAATGTAGAATATGCATGCTATGGGTTATGTTTATGCTTACATGAGATTGTGATTCAATCTTGCTGCAAATCCCTTCATATGATTCTTAGTTGCCTATAAAATATTCGAATTGAGTAGTGACAAACTTGGTCAATGAAAGCTATAGGATTGTATGTTAGAGATTTGCAGCATGCTAGATAAATGGTGTTGGTGACAAGCACCTCTAAAGTATTGATAGTGATCTTTCATGATGTGTGTCTTAAATTTGCCTAGACGAGTTGCTTAGCAGACTTGATCGAAGGTTCTACGCACTGAACTTGTGAGCATATTCGTAACCCATGCATGTGTATTTGATTTCTACCACCAACCGTTTTCCAAACTTGTTTACAACAATCTGATTTCTCGTTGCTATTGTTCAAAGGAAACGATTCTCTAAACATTTGAACTCGTTGACTGAAATTACTTGCAAAAACCTCAAGCAAAGCCACGTTAGGTCCCGAGAGAACGACACTCGGGGACAACTTGCCATTGCACTCTAGTTTGTGTAGTGATAAGTGTTCTTAGGCTTTTAAACAAATTAATTGGTGAAAAACGACATCATCAATTTGGCGCCGTTGCCGGGGACTTAACTCCTTTGTTGGTGTTTTTGTTTTGGTTTTTTCAGCCAACATCTCTTTCCCACCCTTATTTCTTTCTTGATTGAATTGTGTGAAAGTTTTGCGAAACTAACGGAAACTTACAGTTAGTTGAGGCTTTGTTGTTGAACAGGTATGGAAGAAGTTTGCTTGAACGAAGCTTTCAAAGTCCGGTATGAGGCGATAAGGAAAGAGCCGGCGATTTATCTTGAACCGGAGGCTAGGTTATATGAGGTCACTGATGAAATTCTCTATAGCATAGCTACCTTCCGAGATTCGCCTTGTGAGAATGCATTACGATTCGTGGTAGAATACCGGCGTGACGTTGGGTTGTTACCACCACGTGATTTGAATGATGATCAGCTCTTGCGTCGGTTGTTTCCATGTGCTCTTACTGGGAAACCCAAGGAATGGTTGAGATCTTTGCCTGGGGGATCACTGAGGAGTTGGCAAGACGTGGTAGACGCCTTTCTTGATCGGTTCCTTTCGCCTAGGGAAAATGAAGAGCTCAAGAAGCGGATAATTGAATTCGCTCAGCGGAAGGGAGAAAGGTTCTGCGATGCTCTAGAGAGATTTGAGCTCTACAAGGGCGAATGCCCACATCATCGGTTGAGCGAATATGAACTGATTACTTGTTTTTATCGAGGATTGGATGAAGACTTGCAGTTGGTGATAGATGGTGCATGTGACGGTATGGAGAATTGTACCGTATCCCAAATCAAAGAGGTTTTTGGGAGATTGCTCGCTGCGACACGTAACCATGCTCTTGTGCCACCGGTTGACTACTCAGAGATGTATCGAGCACCCAAGCCTATTGCCATTAGTTCTTATGATGACAACTTCGATTATAAAGTGAAGACATGCTCGGGCGAAAATATTCCATATTACGTCTTTGAGGTGGAAGACTCGCAAGCTCAAGGTGAAGAGGAGTGCTTCACCGAAGAGGAAGAAAAGGTGTTATCCACTCTAATGAGGTTTGGGGAAATGTGCTCGAAGTAGCGGGTAAATACCAAGAGGATTTTGATACTAGAATGGAGTGTGTGTATGAAGTTCTAGGAGAATCTGAGGTCATGCTCGAGTTACTAGAAGAGAAAATGAGTGAAGAAAGGGGTTCCGAGTGTCACATGCATGAAGAAAATTCACTGGGAATTCAGGCTGAGCGCTTGGAACAGTCAAGCGGAGCGCTTGAAATTCCAGGAGAGAAAGAGAGGAAAAAAAGAAGCTCCAGGAGCCAGGCGAAGCGCTTGGCCTGAGCCAAGCGAAGCGCTCCGCTTGCGCTCTGTCAAGCGGTCCGCCTGAGACCTGGGAGGAAAATTCTGATTTTTCCAAAAATGAGAGAAATCTTAATCGTCAAGAGGAGTTCATTGAGGGACTTGAGGCTGATCTGGAAGGGGAAGAAGAACATTGTGAAAGCTCCAGGATTGAGGAAGAACTTGAAGAGGCAAACATACTTTTGCGGAGTGGCAAGGAATCAAGACCACCATATCCTTTGATGTATCCTTCTAAAACTAAATCTTTGCCTAATAATACATGTGATACAGGTGATGATGAGCAGCTGGAGAAGGAGGTTGTAGAAGAAGCCGCACCAACCCCTGAACTTGTTACTGAGAAGGATAAGGAAGATGAGGAAGGGGGTGCACAACAAAAGGAGGGCGGACTCCATAAGTCGCCTAATCCTTATGTGCCCCCTAAACCCCATCTTCCCTTTCCCGGAAGGATAAAGGAAGCTAAGAAGGACATCCGAGACTCACCTATATATGGGATCCTATCAAAAGTAGAGGTGAACGTTCCCCTTCTGGAATTGATTCAAAATATTCCCGCTTACACGAAATTTTTCAAAGAAGTGAGGAGTAATAAGAAGATTTTCCAGAAAGGGGATGTGGCTGAACTTGAAATGGTTAACTCGGTGCATGAGTTACCTTTGAAGCAAAAGGATCCGGGAGTTTCATAATTAGTATCACCATGGGAAACGGCCGATCCACAAAAGCAATGCTTGATTTGGGGGCTAGCATTAATCTAATGCCATACTCCATCTACAAGGCGTTGGGGTTGGGAAAAATCCAACCCACTAGCATGGTCGTTCAAATGGCTGATCGAAGTGTGAAACGCCCACTGGGGATAGTCGAGGATATTCTAGTGAAGGTGGATAGAATCATTGTACCAACCGACTTTGTGGTGATGGAAACAGCAGACGAGGGTACAAGTTCGAGAAAGGAGCATATTGTGCTTTTGGGCAGACCCTTCATGGCTACCACCAACACATGTTTGGAGCTTCGAGGGAAAAAGATCACCATGGAGGTACTCGGAGACAAAGTTCAGATCGAGCAATACAAACAGGTATGTGAACCTGACTCTGAGGAAGCTATGATTGAAGAACTTAAATTTGTTGATTGTTATGAATCTGTCTCTTGTGATACTTATTCTGCTCATCAAGTTAGCGACCCTTTAGAAGCCGCTCTTACTATGAACCTTGAAGAGGGATTTGTCACCGAAGAAGTGTTAGCTATGACAGCCCTCCTAGATATGCACCCGAAATTCCTCTAGGGGAAGAAGTAGAGAGTCCCTAGGAGTAGATGAAGATGAAGGAGTGACCCCTCCACCTAGTGAACCCAACCCTTGAGCTTAAACCATTACCAAGCCATTTGAAATATGTCTTCTTCGGAGAGAATGAGGCCTAGAGGAAGATGCGAAAACCTGTTAGGCAACCACAACGTAGGCTAAACCCAGCTATGCAAGAAGTTGTGAAGAAAGAGGTGCTTAAACTCCTAGATGCTAAGATGATTTACCCAGCTCCCGATAGCAGATGGGTTAGCCCCGTCCATGTAGTCCCTAAGAAGTCGGGTATAACGGTCGAAGCAAATGATAAAGGGAATTAGTACCCGTTAGGAAAACAACGGGGTGGCGTATGTGCATCGATTATAGGAAATTGAATTCTGCCACAAAGAAAGATCATTTTCCTTTACCATTTATTGATGATATGCTTAACCGCCTAGCTGGGCAAGAGTTCTATTGTTTCTTGGATGGTTTGTCAGGTTTCTACCAGATTCCTATACATGTCCTTTTGGCACTTTCGCGTACCGGAGGATGCCCTTCGGATTGTGCAATGCTCCGGCCACTTTCCAACGCTGCATGCCCTCCGTCTTCTCCGACATGGTGAATAAATTTGTTGAGGTATTTATGGATGATTTTTCCATTTACGGTGATTCATTTGATGATTGTCTTGATAAACTTGATCGTGTCTTAAGAAGATGTATTGAATGTAATCTTACCTTGAGTTGGGAAAAGAGTCACTATATGGTTAAAGAGGGAATTGTGTTGGGACATGCTATTTCTAAAAGAGGGATAGAGGTAGACAAAGGGAAACTTGAAATCATTGAAAAGTTACCTCCACCTACTTGTGTGCGTGAATTGCAATCCTTCCTTGGGCATGTAGGCTTCCATAGGAGATTTATCAAAGATTTCTCTAAGATAGCTAAGTGCTTGAGTAACTGCTTGCTAAAGATGTTCCCTTCAAATTCACACAAGAATGTCTTGACGCTTTCCACACACTTAAGGAGAAACTCTTAACAGCCCCTATTGTAGTCTCTCCGGATTGGAAAATTCCTTTTGAAATTATGTGTGATGCTTCTGACTATGCTACGGGTGTTGTTCTTGGTCAAAAGGTTGATAACCGTTTCAGAGTGATTTACTATGCTAGTAAGACCCTAGATGCTGCTCAGATTAATTATACTACCACAGAGAAAGAATTCTTAGCGGTTATTTTTGCTCTAAGTAAATTCAGGTCCTATATTACTGGGTACAAAGTTTTTGTTCACACTGACCATGCAACTCTCAAGCATTTGATTGCTAAGCGTGAAACCAAGCCGCGCTTGATGCGGTGGGTACTTCTTCTCCAAGAGTTCAAGGTGGAATTAATCGATAAAAGTGGCAAGGAAAACCTAGTGGCGGACCACTTGTCCCGGTTGCCAAACATCCCACAAGATGACACACCTGTCCCAGATGATTTGCGCGATGATCAGTTGATGCGCATAGAGTTGGAACCATGGTACGCCGATATCATTAACTTCTTAGCCACAAACGTGATGCCAACCCATCTCTCAGGACCTGAGCGGCGTTCACTTGTGAGGAATTGTCGCCATTACATATGGGATGACCCGTACTTGTTCCGCAAGGGAGGAGATGAAGTCTTGCGGAAGTGTGTACCCGAGAAAGAGCAATTGTCGATACTGAGATTCTACCATGAGTTAGAATGTGGAGGGCATTATAGTGGCCAAAAAACCTCTCGCAAGGTGCTTCAATCCGGGTTCTTTTGGCCCAGCTTGTGTGAAGATGCGCGCTCATTTGTGGCGCAATGTGACTCATGCCAACGGAGTGGCAACATTGGCAAGCAACAAGAGATGCCCCAGCAAGGTAACTTAGTTGTTGAGCCTTTTGATGTTTGGGGTATAGACTTTATGGGACCATTCCCTAAGAGTAATGGGTACGAATATATCTTGGTTGCGGTCGACTATGTCACCAAATGGGTAGAGGCTATTCCCACCCGGACTAATGATGCCAAGGTTGTACTCTCTTTTCTTCGTGATGTGATCTTCAATAGGTTTGGGACCCCGAGGTCCATTATCAGCGATGGGGGAACTCACTTTGTGAACAAGGTCTTCGCTAATCTCGTGAAGAAGTACGGGGTCACACATTTCGTTGCTACTCCATATCATCCTCAAACATCTGGCCAAGTAGAAGTGAGCAATCGGCAAATCAAGAAAATCTTGGAGCGGGTAGTCAAACCCTCGAGAAAGGATTGGTCCACCAAGTTGCCGGATGCACTATGGGCATATAGGACCTCGTTCAAAACGGTGATTGGTACCACTCCCTACTGGCTTGTGTATGGGAAAGCTTGCCATCTACCCGTGGAGTTGGAGCATAGAGCACTTTGGGCCATCAAGCAATTGAACCTTGATATGGAGAAAGCCGGTGAAGAAAGACTTTTGCAACTCACCGAGCTAGATGAGCTAAGATTGAAAGCCTTCGAGAGTGGTAAGATATACAAGGAACGGGCAAAGAGATATCATGATAGAGGCATCATTCGCAAGGATTTAGTCCCAGGACAAAAGGCACTCCTCTTCAACTCTCGATTGCGACTTTTTCCTGGAAAACTCCGTTCTAGATGGGACGGACCATTTGAAATTGTCCGAGTAGCACCACATGGTGCTGTGGAACTCTTGGACAACCAAACCGGAGCTACCTTCAAGGTCAATGGCCAGAGAGTTAAGCCGTACCTAGAGCCTCTCGAGTCGACTCATGAAGTGGAGGTTGACTTGGTTGAGGTACCTTTTGTATCTTAGTTCATTTCTTTAGTTTCTTGTACTCTTTATTTGCTTTTGTAGTTGTGGCCTGTGTGCTTTTTGTCGTGATTAGTTTTGTCTAGTTTTGTCTTGGTGCCTTAGGTGATTAAGAGAGAAAAAACATCAAAAATATGGAAACAGGGCCAAGCGAAGCGCCTGGAAGGGCCAAGCGGTCCGCTTCAAATTCCAGGAAGTTTTGCAACTTCTTGGAAATTCAAGCGGAGCGCCTGGAGCCTCCCAAGTGCTCCGCTTGGCCAAGCGAATCGCTTGGCTCCCGCCTAGCGGTCCGCTTGGACCCTGTACCCAGATTTTCCTCGTTTTTCCATTCTTCTCACCTTTGCGCACCCGTTCTCACTTGTTTCTTGAGTCCTTTCAGGTACTACTCATATATAGGAGATTGGACACGAACCTTTATCTCAGGGAAGTGTACTTTCAATCCAATTTTTCCTTTTCTTTCAACTTTTCTTTGCTCGAGGACGAGCAAAAGTTTAGGTTTGGGGAGGGGGTATTGGATTTTCAGTACTATATGCTTGTGTGGTTCGTACATGCCTGATTTTACTCAAGCTCATGTGATTTGTCGTGTTTTTTCAAATTTTTGCATGCATATCATCCCTAGATTAGTTGTTGCACGTTGTTGTGTGTGGAGTTTATTGCCAAGTCTTTTGAACTTTTTTATTGAGTAGACTAAGTGTTTATGGCCATTGATCATATGTTGCATCACTTTGCAAGTAGTTTGAGGCTTGTCTCGCTTGGTTTGTCACATTCGCATGTGCACTAGTTAAGCTTAGTAGTCTCGACATCATCTTGAGTGGTGTTTCTTCTGCTGCGGTTCACGATGGCCTTATGAAATGATGCATGTTAGAGTCTATGGTTGTAACCCGTGTAATTATGTACGTAAGAGGCGACAAGTTCTTCACCTCGATTTGAGATTGCCAAATGCCTAGGAAGGAGGTAGTGAGGTGTGCGATTCCTTGTATTAAACCTATTCTATCGAATAGGTTTGGGGAGGGGGTTGCTTCGTTGATCTTGTCTTTCGTCTTTGAGTCGTTGTAAAGTTTCCTTTTTCTTTTTCTTTTTGTTTTGTGTCCCAACCTATTCTTTCGAATAGGTTTGGGGAGGTGTCTTTGTAAAGAGTCTTTCCTTTTTTCCTTTTCGTCTTTGTGCTCAAACCTATTCTCTCAAATAGGTTTGGGGAGGTGTTTTTGACACATAGTACTGCTGCTTGCCCCTATATATAAAAAAAAAGAAAGAGAAAAAGAAAAAAAAAAAAGAGAAAAGAAAAGAAGAAAAAAAAAAGAGAAAAGAAAATAAAAAAAAAGAAGAAAGAAAATAAAGAATAAGACCCAAAAAGCAAAAGAAGGGTCGTTGCAAGCCAAAAGCAGTCTTGTGAAGTGTCGAGTTGTAAATTCTATCTTTCGTTTCGTGTCGCCTTTGTCCAAGGCCTGTTCTTGACCACCCTCGTCTTGCTATTCAAGAAGTGGTTGAACGAGACTCATTCGTTGAGAGTCTGGGTAGAATAAGGGAGTGTTATCTTTCTAGGGAACCCTCATTCGTTTGATGAGAGCCAGTATTGGTTCGCCCTCTCTTGAGGAAAAGTCTCGCTTGGTGAACAGAAGTAAGTCCTCGGTTTCATAGGCACGGGGCAATTGTAGTATGATAACATGCATCATTGTGTCGTCACTGACCAGGTCCAGGTAGAAGATGTTACGAGAGACTCCTTTGTTTAACCAAGTGCACTTGAGAATGTGTATATTCGCAATCGAGGCATACTTCAACCTATTTGCATGTCATGCTCATTTGGTTTTGTTCATAAGCATTTGGTAGATTCAATAGATTAGTTCACTTTACTTGGCATGAGACTCCTTTTGTGTTGCATTTAGGATAGTTTGTTGCTTGAGGACAAGCAAAGGTTTGGTTTGGGGAGTTTGATGAACGTATTTTTGACGCGTTCATCTTGTCTTTTTTACCTTCTTTTGCTATCTTCTAGCCTTGTTTTTTGGTTAGTTTTGTAGAATAGTGTCACGTTTTGTGTTTTTTGCATTTTCAGGCACTTAGGTACGAAACGGCATTTTTGGAGCTAAAAACGAGCCTTTTTGATGGAAAAGATGGCCCCGTTGAAGTTCCCCAATCTCCGTGGCTTGTTCGTAAGTGTTTGAGTATCAATAAGCATCGAGAAGGATGAGTCCAAGGCACCCGAGGGCCATGCGAGGGCAAAAAGATTGAGTTTGAAGACAAAAATCTGCCCAGGAGCCAAGCTAAGCGCCTGGAATAGTGAAGCGCTCCGCTTCAATTTCCAGGAGCTTTAGCACAGGAGCCAAGCGAAGCGCTTGGTGTGCCAGAAGCGCTTCGCTTGCCAAGCGCTCCGCTTGGCTTCTCCAAGCGGTCCGCTTGGCAGCGGTTACGTTTTCGGATTTTCCTTCTTAGATCTGATCTTTGATCATTTTTTGAATATCTTTTGAACTGTAACTTGGTTTTGGAGAGATCCTAACCCCCAAAACTCAGAGAATATTCAGATTACATTGTATTTTAGCTTGGGATTCAAGGTTTTGATTGGGATTCATCCTTTGTAATCATCTACGGAGAGGTTTTCTTTGCTTTCCACCGATTAGTGACAGCTTTGGTGGTAACTTGTATCACTCTCTTGTCTTGTAGTTTGATATGATGTATTCTGATTATTATTCATATGAATTGATGTCTATGTTGATGAATATGAGTTGCTAAATATTTTGTGTTGGTGGTAGAATGTAGAATATGCATGCTATGGGTTATGTTTATGCTTACATGAGATTGTGATTCAATCTTGCTGCAAATCCCTTCATATGATTCTTAGTTGCCTATAAAACATATTCGAATTGAGTATAGTGACAAACTCTTGGTCAACGAAAGCTATAGGATTGTATGTTAGAGATTTGCAGCATGCTAGATAAATGGTGTTGGTGACAAGCACCTCTAAAGTATTGATAGTGATCTTTCATGATGTGTGTCTTAAATTTGCCTAGACGAGTTGCTTAGCAGACTTGATCGAAGGTTCTACGCACTAAACTTGTGAGAATATTCGTAACCCATGCATGTGTATTTGATTTCTACCACCAACCGTTTTCCAAACTTGTTTACAACAATTTGATTTCTCGTTGCTACTGTTCAAAGGAAACGATTCTCTAAACATTTGAACTCGTTGACTGAAATTACTTGCAAAAACCTCAAGCAAAGCCACATTAGGTCCCGAGAGAACGACACTCGGGGACAACTTGCCATTGCACTCTAGTTTGTGTAGTGATAAGTGTTCTTAGGCTTTTAAACAAATGTAATTGGTGAAAAACGACAGTCATCACTAGACTCTAATACAAAAAACATGCAAGACACAAAATGGAGTTTCATGCCAAATAAAATGAACTAACCTACTGAATCTATCAAATAACATATGAACAAAAACCATATGAATCAAATCATGAATATAGGTCGAAGAATACCTCGATTGACTTATACACATACAAGATAGTCTCTCGTAACATTCTCTACCTGGACCTAGTCAGTGACGACGTAATGATGCATGCTAAGATACGAATGGTTGCCCCGTGCCTATGAAACTGAGGACTTACTGCTGTTCCACCATGTTAAGACTTTCCCTCAAAAGAGGTCGAACCAGTACTGGCTCTCATCAAACGAAGGAGGGTTCCCTATAAAAGATAACACTCCCCTATTCTACCCATCTCTCAAGTAAAGTCTTAAGCTATTCACCACTTCCTGAATGGCAGGACGAGGGTGGTCTAGAACAGATGACACTCAAGACAAAAAGATAAAAAATAAATATAGAAAATTACAAAACAATTACGAACAATACGAAAAATGGAAAAGACTCAAACTTTGCTAAACTGCTATTTGGCTTTCTTTTTTGGACCCTTCTTTGCTTTTTTTGGGGTCTTCTCTTTTTTTTCCTTTTTTTTCTTTTTCTCTTTTTTTCTGGAATTTTTCTTTCTTTTTTTTTCGATTTTTTTTTAGCCAGCAGTAGCATAACAAAAAGAGAAGCAAAATGACTCACACGACTTCCCCAAACCTATTCGAAAGAATAGGTTGGAGTACAAAATTCACGGAAAAGAAAAATAAACTCACGATACGAAAATGAAAAACAGAAACAAGTCTAATGATGGTGTAACCCCCTCCCCAAACCTATTCGGAAGAATAGGTTATAAACAAAGGATCACACTACCTCCTTCCTAGGCATTTAGCAATCTCAAAGCATGGTGAAGACTTGTTGCCTCTTAGGTACATAATTACTCGGGAAAACAACCATAAGACCCTAACATGCATCATCCTATTATAAAGGCCTTCGTGAACCGCAGTAGAGAAAACACCACTAAGTGATGTCGAGACTACCAAGCTCAACTAAGTGCAATACATAAATGAGACAAGCCAAGCGAGAAAAACCTCAAACAAATTCATAGAGATGAAGCATACAATTAATGGCGTAGCTAGTTGATCTACCCAATAAAAAAGTTCAAAAAATTCGGCAATAAACTCCATATAAAACATGCAAGACTATCCTAGGTTGAATGTAGTGAAATGCAACCTAAAAAACTAAGAAAGCAGTAAACGTGCAAATGCAAAAAATTTCACGAGTTTTTCATAAGCAAGATAAGTATAGAGATAACCAGCGATAACCTCCTCCCCAAACCTGAACGTCGTCGCTCGTCCCGAACTCCGAAAGTGGATCCAAGGTGACAGCTAATGCTAGTATAAGTTACCTATAATACTCAATCAAACTCGTGAGAAAACAAAACAAAACACACTAACCTTCTGTGGAGGCGGTAAGGGTAAGCTCAAGGTGATCAACCTCCCTTTGATCACTAGATATCTCGAAGTACGGCTTCACTCGTTGGCCATTCACCTTGAAGGTATTGCCTGTCTTTGGATCGAAGAGTTTAACAGCAACATGGGGAGCAACTTCGATAATTTTGTACGGTCCATCCCAACGAGTACGGAGCTTTCCAGGAAATAGTCGAAGGCGAGAATTAAATACCAAAGCTTTTTGTCCAGGAATCAATTCCTTACGTACTATACCACGATCATGATACTTCTTAGTACGTTTCTTGTAAATCTTGGCATTTTCATAAGCACCTAGTCGTAATTCATCAAGCTCATCTAGTTGCAGCAATCGTTCCTCGCCACCCTTTCCCATATCTAGGTTGAGTGTTTTAATGGCCCAATATGCCTTGTGCTCTAGTTCTACGGGAAGATGACACGCTTTCCCATACACAAGTCTGTACGGAGTGGTCCCGATCACCGTCTTGTAGCTAGTTCTGTATGCCCAAAGTGCATCATTCAATTTTCCTGCCCAATCCTTCCTACTAGGCTTCACTACTCGCTCCAGGATCTTCTTGATTTGATGGTTGCTGACTTCGACTTGCCCCGATGTCTGTGGGTGATAAGGTGTAGCGACACTATGGTGGACACTGTATCTCTTAAGAAGTGAGGCAAACGTTCTATTGACAAAGTGCGACCCTCCATCACTGATGATTGTCCTAGGGCACCCAAATCTTGAGAATATTACTTCCTTCAAGAACTTCATAACCACTGCGCCATCATTTGTTTTTGTAGGAATTGCCTCTACCCATTTAGTCACATAATCCACTGCAACAAGAATGTACTCATAGCCTCCACTGTTTGGAAACGGTCCCATAAAATCAATGCCCCATACATCGAAAGGTTCTACCACTAGATTCCCTTGAAGGGGCATTTCATCTTTCCTGCCGATACCTCCACCTCGTTGACATGGGTCACAATTCTTCAAAAAACTTCGAGCATCTTTGTATATTGTTGGCCAGAAAAATCATGCCTGCAGTACCTTCCGTGCTGTCTTCAATCCACTGTAGTGCCCCCCACAGTTAAGCTCATGGCAATGGCTCAGTACACTTTGTTGCTCTTCTTGTGGCACATATCTCCTTAGAATCCCATCAGCTCCTTCCTTGAATAGATGTGGATCATCCCATATGTATGTCCTGCATTGCTTGGCAAGAGCTCTCTTGTCTGAAGCTGTAAAGTTAGTGGGGCAAATATTCATAGCCAAATAGTTTACAATATCCGCATACCATGGTTCCTCATTAGCCTTCATTAGATGCTCATCGGGGAGATCTTCATTAATGGGTATCGGATCAACAGGGATATTAGGTATTCTAGATAAATGATCTGCTACTAAATTCTCCCTACCAGCTCTATCTACTATGGTCAAATCAAAGTCTTGCAGCAAAAGGACCCAACAGATTAATCTAGGCATAGAATCTTGCTTAGCTATCAAATGTCTCAAAGCAGCATGATCAGTATGGACATTCACAGGATGTCCAATTAAATAAGACCTAAACTTTTGTAAAGCAAAGACAACAGCTAAAAATTCCTTTTCAGTTGTTGTATAATTAACCTGCGCGGAGTCTAGAGTCTTACTAACATAATAAATCACACGATACTGCTTATCAACTTTTTGGCATAAAACAGCACCCATAGCAAAATTCGAAGCATCACACATAATTTCGAAAGGAAGATTCCAGTTAGGCGGCACAACAATGGGTGCAAAAACAAGCTTTTCCTTAAGGGTATTAAAAGCAACTAGGCATTCATTAGAGAAATGGAAAACCACATCTTTAGCAAGCAAGCTACTTAAAGGTTTAGCAATTTTCGAAAAATCTTTAATAAACCTCCTATGAAAACCTACATGGCCAAGAAAAGATTGCAGTTCTTTCACACAAGTAGGCGGGGGAATTTTTTCAATGATTTCTATCTTAGCCTTGTCTACCTCAATACCTCTTTCAGAAACTACATGTCCTAGAACGATGCCTTCTATAACCATATAATGACTCTTCTCCCAGCTTAAGGTCAAGTTTCATTCAATGCACCTTTTCAAAACTAGATCTAATCTTCGCAAGCATTCATCAAATGAATCACCAAAAAGGGAAAAATCATCCATAAAAACTTCAACAAATTTGGTTACCATGTCAGAGAAAACAGAAAGCATGCACCTTTGAAAAGTGGCGGGAGCATTGCATAGTCCAAATGGCATCCTCCTATAGGCAAATGTTCCGAATGGGCAAGTGAATGTCGTCTTCTCCTGATCCTCCGGTGCAATCGGAATCTGGTAGAAACCTGATAAACCATCAAGAAAACAATAGAACTTCTGCCCCGCAAGGCGGTTTAGCATGTCATCTATAAATGGTAAAGGGAAGTGGTCTTTTTTAGTGGCGGCATTTAATCTTCTGTAGTCAATGCACATCCGCCATCCAGTGGTCTTCCTAACCGGTACCAATTCTCCCTTCTCATTCTCTTCCATAGTGACTCCTGATTTCTTAGGAACTACATGTACCGGGCTCACCCATCGACTATCTGGAATGGGGTAAATCATATCAGCATCTAGCAACTTGATCACTTCCTTTTTTACCACCTCTTCCATTGCTGGATTTATCCTTCGCTAAGGTTGCCTAACAGGTTTGGCATCTTGTTCTAGAGTGATGTTGTGCACGCATCTTGTAGGGCTAATTCCTTTGATGTCGCTGATCCCCCATCCTATAGCTGCGGAATTTTCCTTCAATACCTCGATCAGCTTACTTTCTTCATTGTCGGAGAGATGTGAGGATACAATCACGGGCTTCTTCTGATTTTCTCCCAAGTACACATACTTGAGGTGCTCAGGAAGCGGTTTTAATTCTAAGCTGGGTTCTTCAGGAAACCCACTTTCTTCTTCTTCTTCCTCTAAAGGTTCAAGTACCTCTTGTCCTGCTGGAATTTCTGGGGTGCTATCCATTATTTCGACTAGTTCCCTTGCTTCTTCGGTCATGTAGCACATCTCAGCTTGCATTGTTAGTGCTTCCTCAAGTGGTTCGCGATTGCCATGGCTATGATGAAATTCGGGAATTACGGATTCGTAGCAATCGACAAATTTTAACTCCTCCGCAACTTCCTTATCTCTGATGCTACATCCTACCAACTCAATCTTTTTGCCCATTACCTCCATGGTTATCTTCTTGCCCTTAAGTTCAAGGCATGTGTTGGTAGTTGCCATGAATGGTCTCCCAAGTAGTACTACGTGCTCACGGATATGGCTCTTTCCCTCGTCCGCGGACTTCATTACTACAAAATCAGCTGGGATTATCAATTTGTCTACTTTCACAAGGATGTCTTCTATTATCCCTACTGGCCTCTTCACACTTTGGCCTGCCATTTGGACCACCATATCAGTTGGAATTCTCCGAGTTCCAGGGCCTTGTATACCAAATACGGCATTAAGTTAATGCTAGCTCCTAAGTCAAGCATTGCCTGCGTAGTTCGTCCATTCCCTAAGGCGATGTCGATGATGACGCTGCCAGGATCCTTTTTCTTCATGGGCAATCCGGCAAGCGAGTTGACTGTTTCAACCCCATTCACTTCCCTCCCCGAAGTAATCCTTTTGTTCTTGATCTCACGAAAGAATTTCGTATAAGCTGGTATGTTCTGGATTAACTCTAAGAGACGTACATTGACTTCCACTTTTGACAAGCATTGGAATAAAGGTGAATCTTGAATACCCTTCTTGGCTGGTTTGATCTGACTCGGGTATGGCACATGTGGCTTCGGAGGCACGTATGGATTGGAAGATTTGTGAAGTTCTCCTGGTATACTAATTCCAACTTCGACATCGCCATCATCGATGTCTATTACAGATGGTCTTGGTTCATCATTCTTCTCTGGAACTTCTTGAGGTTCTTTGGAACTTCCGCCATCCTCTTGTTCTGTGCTTGGCCCTCTATTATCGATATCATCCAGTTCCACCCGTTTAGGACGTACGAAGTTTGGAATTTTGGTCATCTTGCCTCCTCGGAGCAGTAGATTCACCTCTTCGCACTCATTCTCCTCACTAGCAACAGATGGAGATTGCTCAGGATCAGCTTCAGATGTCTCATCGGCAAGATTAGGATTGATCGGTTCCCTGGAGATGGGGGGTGATTTGCTCCTTACCTCGGGTGGTTTGCTCACTACCTCCTGTGGGGTATCCTCGACTTCTTTACCGCACCTTCCACACTTCAGTAGGCTAAGTTCTTTGATAAGTTGCTCAGTTACTTCGATTGCTTCAAAAGCCTTCTCGATGTGAGGATTGTTCTCAGCTTGCCCTGCGTGTGCTACCTCGAAGACACTCTCAATGGCCTTAATCCCTGCGTAAAACGCAAGTTCCTCCTCCTCACTGATGTCCTCGTCCTCAGAATAGCCTTCGTATAATCCGTCAGTTTCATCTTGATTTGAGTATATGTTGGCGACTTCATTCGGCATTATGTTCTCGGATTGTGCGGATCCATTGGCGTACGTTTGAAAGACCTTCACTGCCTCTTCAACTGTACATTCTTCTAAACCTCCACATATCCCATCTATTTGAAGTCTGACCTCATCACGAAGTCCTCCAACAAAAAACCAAATCAGCTCCCCATCGTCGAAACGGTGGTGGGGGCACTCACATTTATACAGCTCAAATCGTTCATAGGTGTCACAGAACCGCTCGTACTCTCCTTGCTTGAAGTATTCGATCTGATTCCGAAGTGCCATTGTCTCATGGTAAGGCATGAAACGTGCCAAGAACTCCTCTACTACTTGGCTCCAGGTCTTCAGTGATCCTGGTGCTAACCTTGCTATCCATATCCTCGGTTCATATCCCAAAGCAAAAGGGAACAACTTCCTGCATAATTGATCCTCGGTGAACCCCTTTGCTGGAACTTTTGCTACTTCCTCTTCATAGGACCTGATGAAGCTTATCGGATTCATATCCTTTCCTTCTTCGAACCTTGGTATCCTTCTCACTATGGTGCTTGTTACCTCGTACCCCGATAACTTTTCTTCCAAGTATATAGCTGACCCCCTCCTGACTTGCGAGAACGTCGGTGTCAAGTGGGCTTTTAAGGTCGTCATACCTGGAAATATGTATCAGGTGTAACTCAAAACTAAAAATTAGCCTTGTTAGAAAAATTCGAAAATCGAGAAAATTTCTAGATATCGAATACTACTAAAGCTAGGAAAGGTGAATTAGAAACAAACTAGGAAAGCAGTATCAGAGAGAGATTAAAAGGAAAACTAAAGCTAATAGAATTAGGAATCTAAAGCTGTAAATATAAACAAATTAAACAGAAAAAAGGAGTATAGTCCCCGGCAGCGGCGCCAATTTGATGAACGCGAGTTTGTCAGGTCCCGGTTCAGTCAAATAAATTTGTTATTTAGCCAAAGGCAATCCACAACTACAACTGAAAACCGTAGTGTAGAAGTAGAATGACTCGAGTGTCGTTCTTTCAGGACTATAACTAGCTTTATCTATTTAACAAGAGAATATAAAAACAGCAGATAGATAGCAATAGGGGGTTTCAAGCAGATAATGGAGATTAGTGATAGTATGGTCCTTCTTAACATAATGGGTTGATAATCATGCATAAATTCCTCGGTCTTGCATAGAGATCTTTGAATCAATCTAGTGTCCTGTTGCAAGTATTAAGCACTACGAAGATAATTTGGTCTGACTAGTCAATCACGATTGTCCTAATGTGTTCCGTAATTATTCAACACTACGAAGATAATTGGTCTGATGGTCGACTAGTGTCCAATTGTGCATAATAATCAATACAACATACGAGAATTTTGGTTACAACTGATCAACGAAATAAAGCAATGACACGGAGTATAATGCGCGATATAGCCATTAGCATGATTATCTTCCCTCGCTAAGAATTCACATACTACCACCAACGATAAATTTAGCTACTCATAATAGGCATGCAATCAACAGAAATCATAGAAGAAAACATGTTGAAAGAATATAAAATAAGTAGAATAAAACTGTAAGATACAAAGTTACCGAAGGTTGTCAGTCTTCGGATGATTGCCGTCCTACAAGCTCCAAACTGCTATGAAAAAGTATCCCCTAAGCTACAGAACTCCCAGGACAGGCCCCGGGAAGTTCCTACCTAAAACTATAGAGAGAGGTGAGAGAGAAGGTCTGGAAAGATATGATTTTCGGAGAGAAAACTGAGCACTATATATAGGCCCCGAATAAAGTCTGGGGCGGTTCGCCGCAGGATGGGGCGGTTTTCCCCCCGTCTTTTTCGTGGAATTCTGCGTTTTTCGATGCGGATTTGGATTTCTTTAGCTTTTCGGACTCGGTTTCAGACTTCTAGTGGCCTTCTAACCTCCAGATTCGACCCCTAGACTCTAAATCCTATCCGAAAACCTTCAGATACTCCAAATAGGCTTCTGGAACACCAATTCCTTGTCAACTTCAATATAATTGCCCGGAAATCCCCGAATTTCAACCAAAACCTGTAAAATAAAATCTAAAGGGAAACGTGACACTATTCTAATAAAATGTACTAAAATATAGCTAAATTAACATAGAGGATAGCTAAAATAGGTGAAAAAGACTCGAATGAAAGTGTAAAATACACATTCATCAATAACCAGGCTCAATTCATACCATAGAAGCGAAAAACGCTATCAACATGAATCCTCATACTCAACAATTATGCATTCTACCATCAAATCCATCATCACTACATCAATAAACACAATCATATGCAAGGAATCAAAGAAAAAGATATATTCATAACAAGATATATAATCTAGTAGCAAAATTCCCAAATCAACAATCCAAGCATAATTGAGCATGCAATTGATAGTAAATAATGCTTCTAATCACACAAACAACCTACACATGCATCATATAAGCCTAATTGAAGCTCAAATTAGAAAACCCCCAAATTTGAAATATTAGGGTTCATAAGAAGATACCTCAGATCTGGAAAACTAATGCACTAGGGTGAAATCTGTTGGGATGAAAAGATAGATCACGTAATAGGCTTCGAGTGAAGCTAAAGAAAACTAAATTTGGTGAAGAAATGAAGAAGTTATGAAGATTTGAAGCTAAAATCGCGAATTCCGGATTTTGGGGAGGAAGAACGGTGAAAATATGAAGAAATGAGGAGAAAGGGTGAAGATCCGCATTTTTGTCCTTCTGGGACCGTGGGGCGAGTCTCCCCCGGTGCGGGGCGATTCGCCCCCCACTCCCTGATGCGGGGAGACGAAATCTCCGACAGAAACGCGGTTTTTAATCCCCGAAACCATTTTTTCTCATAAAACCACTCGAAAAATCTCACTCAAACATAACATAAGCACATACGACACAGAGATGAACAAATTCACATATGAGAAGCAAATTGTTCAAGAATGAATGCATGCAGGAAAGCGGTAAAGAAAGCGATAAAAACTCCGGGTTGCCTCCCAGATGGCGCCATTGTTTAAAGTCTTTGACTCGACTCCTGTTTGCGCCTAGCTCTTCTTCTTGAGGGTACTAGACTTCCCTTCATTGATCTCCTCCTCATGCCACGAACCTGTGAATAAGAATGAACATAGGCAGCAAGACCACAATAGTGAGTAGTGTGAGAAGTATCCGGTGGATCAGATATGGCTCGCAACACATGTTGCTTGCCCTCCACCTCAATATAGAAAGTCCTTCGATAGATGTCCATCACGGAGCGTAGCCTAGTCAAGAACGTTCGCCCCAAGAGAATGACATCCCCCGTCCCAGTTGTAGACGCCGGCATAACTACAAAATTGGTGTATATAGAAGCTTCACCAATCTTGACCAATACATTCTTCACAACGCCTTCGGGTCTCACAAAGGATCCATCCGCCAGTTGCACAATAGCCTTATGCTCAGATAGTTTTCCAAGGCTACTCCTCAAACACATTCAAAGGGAGCACATTAGAGTAGGATCCCGTGTCTAGTGTGGCACGGACATCTTCAATCTCACCAATCCCGACCTTAATATTGAAACTTTGAGGGAGTAGCTCGGAATCCTCTTGCTCATCTTCACTCTACGTCAGAACCAAGGTCCTTCTCTTCTTCCTTAGCCTGTGGGGGCACTTCCCCCTTGCAACACTCGCACTTAGCAACCTTCTTGATGGTGATTTCAACAGGTAGATCACCAGCCAAGGTAATGGACATTGACTTTTCAGTGTTGCTAGCAGTTTGCCTTGTTGCCTACTTGCTCCTCGGTCGATCAACTCTTGCATCTTTTGTTGGGCAAGCCTAGTGCTCTCTTCCAACCTATCAAGTCTTGCCCTAGTCTTCTCGGAATCTTCTTCATAACGTTTGAGAAAACTTTGGGTGTGATCAACCATCTTTTGCAAGTTCTCCATCAGTTGAGCCGACTTCGACTTCGGTTGCTCTTTCGGAGCGGGGTTTTCGCAGTGGTCATTACCATAGTTAAGCCTACTACGGTCTTGGTTAGGGCCATATGTTTGGCTAGATGGTGCATATCCTTGATTGTTTCGGAACCCTCTTCTCCAAAATCCACATCGAGGATTCCTACCATCTTGTCCGTAGCTAGCTTCTTGAGTACCAAACTCCGTAGCAAAGGCTTCCTCTTCGCCTCCTTGAGCCCAGTTGCCATCATCATACGCAAGCTCCGATCTACACATATGAGCTCCATGTCCATAGTTCTTGCATATTCGGCAAACTTCGTTCGAAACAGTTGTTCCAGGGCGCTCTTGAGGACTTGCTTCAATTCGTTGGTAAAGCACTCGAATTGATCCCCATTCCCCCTATACATAGGGGCTTCTTGAGTCGGTGGAGCTTCAGGTCCACGTCTCCTAACCATCGCTCTTGGGTCCTTGAACTGCGAACCCTTAGCAAGCCTTTCGAAAACTGCCCAGACGACTTCTGCGGTTTCCTCCCAGATATTGCCTCGGCATTGGAAGTCCACCACTTGTTGGTTCTCGAAGGTTAGTCCATTGTAGAAGTGTTGGACTAGGTCAGAAAGCTCAAAACCATGGTGGGGGCACTTGTTCGTGAGATCTTGGAACCTCTCAAACGCGGTGTAGATGGTCTCATCATAGTCCTGTTTGAATCCGGTGATTTGCGCCTTGAGCGCGGTAGTCTAGGTGTGAGGGAAGTATTTTTCCATGAAAGCTGAAAAAACCTTTTCCCAAGTGCCCAGCGAGCCTGCTGGTAGAGAACTTAACCATGACTTCGCTCTGTCGCCAAGCCCCATAGCAAAAACCTTCATCCTCAACTCATCCGTTGTTATTCAGCTCCGGGTCGTGGGAGTTGGTTGACGAAATCATCGATATCGTGCAAGTACCCCATCACATCTTCCCTTGATAAGCCATAGAACCTCGGAAGTTGTTGGAATGCGTGGTTCTTGATTTCTAGATCTCGAGTTGCAGACGAAAGAACAATCGTCGGTCCCCTGATACGATCCTTGGAGGTTTGAACCCATGCTTTCAGTGGTCTAGCTTCTGCCATTCCGTCGATTTCCTTGAAAAGACTGTGTAGAGATTCAAAGAAATCTGTATCCTCTATTTCATCTAGTTCACGCGTTTGAAGTAGTCGCCTTCTTTGGTGGTAGACTCTGTCGATCTCAGCAATTGAATCAGCAAGCGGTGTTCCTCTAGATCGTGTATGTGGCATACACTATCTGTAACGAACTAGGAAAGGAGTATCAGATAGAGATTAAAAAGGAAAACTAAAACTACTAGAATTAGGAATTGAATGCTGAAAATATAAACAAATTAAACAGTAAAAAGGAGTATAGTCCCCGGCAACGGCGCCAATTTGATGAACGCGTGGATGTCGGGTCCAACGTATCAAATAAATTTGTTATTTAGCCAAAGGCAATTCACAACTACAACGAAAACCGTAGTGTAGTTGTAGAATAACCTCGAGTGTCGATCTCTAAGGACTATAACTAGCTTTATCAAATCTAATTTGAGAATATAAAACAGCAGACGATTTAGCAAATGTTTTTCTTAACAGATAATGGAGATTGGTGATAGTATGGTCCTTCAAAGCATAACGGGTTAATAATCATGCGTAAATTCCTCGGGTTTGCATGGAGATCTTTGATCAATGAATTGTCCTGTTGTAATTATCAAACACTACGAATATATAGATTTAAATAGGTCAAAGACCAATGAATTATCCAATTGTGTGCAATAATTAATCAACAATACGAAGATATAGACTTGGATAGATCAAAGAAATAAAGCAATAACACGGAGTATAATGCGCGATATAGCCATTAGCATAATTATCAACCCTTCGCTAAGAATTCACATACTATTACCAACGAGAAGTTTAGCTACTCATAGTTGTCATGCAATCAACAGAAATCATAGAAGAAAACATGTTGAAAGATATATAAAAATAAGTAGAAAAACTGTAAGATACAATGTTACCGAAGGTTGCCAGTCTCCGAAGAATCGTGATCTTACAAGCTCCAAACTGCTATGAAAAAGTATCTCCTAAGCTATGAACCCCCAGAACAGGCTCTGGGAAGTTCCTACCTAAAAATACAGAGAAAGGTGAGAGAATAGGTCTGGAAAAGTATGAAAATCGGAGAAAAACTGAGTAACTATATATAGGCTTCGAAATAGTGTGGGGCGAAGGGCCCCACACACCGGGCGAGTTGCCTAGTGTGGGACGATTCGCCCCACATCCCTGGCGATTCGCCCGGGAGTTTTTTTCGGGAATTTACGCGTTTCCGACGCGTTTTTGGATTTCTTCCCCTTTTCGGACTCGGTTTCTGACTTCTAGTGGTCTTCTAACCTCCAGATTCGACCCCTAGGCTTCAAATCCTATCGGAAACCTTCAGATACTCCAATTAGGCTTCTGGAACACCAATTCCTTGTCAACTTCAATATAATTGTTCGGAAATCCTCGTTTTTCAACCAAAACCTGTAAAATAAAAACTAAAGGGAAACGTGACACTATTCTAATAAAATGCACTAAAATATAGCTAAATTAACATAGAGGATAGCTAAAATAGGTGAAAAAGACTCGAATGAAAGTGTAAAATACACATTCATCACTACGCCTAACCCAGTAATGACTGAATTGAACTCTACTATAACTATATAATAATGAATTTCTTACAATGCTGAAATAGTAAATAACTGACTTGTTAGTATAGGTGTCCTAGAAACAACCACATTTGAGGACAACTATACTACTTCACAATCAACGTAATATAATATATGTTTGTTTATACATGAATATGTTTACTTATGTATTTATATTACATCGGTAATACAACATGTCATAACTTTATCTGGTTTGTTTGTATCAATATCAAACATGTCCCCATAGGATGTATGCATAATCACACAGTAAGTAGGAACTGTGTGAAATATCATACATCCCAAATTCTCCCTAGTCAAAGCTCATATCGGATGGGGGTTCTGAATGAGGTATTCGAGTCTAGTATGCGTGGAGGTTATACTTGTTGGAGCAAGTGTGGTCGATCCCAAGGGCACGGAACGAATCGTTGGAGCGAGTCAGTACTGTTCCCATAATTGCGCGTAGTTGTTCGAGGAGATTATCCGAGCAATGGAAGTAACCATCGGATATCCCATCGATGTGTATTCTAGACTAAGGTGTCTATGGGAACTGGAGTTGTCGAAGTGATGTCATTCGTCCATCGACTCTCAGTGCTTTGCCATCACATTTGTTGCGCCATGGCCTTTGTGTTGGTCCCTTTAAACAACAAGAAAAGACTAGAGGAGGGGAGGGGTGAATAGTATTTTCAAACTTTCGTCGTTTAAAAACTTTCTCAGCAAGTACTTATTACTTTTCAGTAATGAGTTTGCTGATACTTAACTTTCTAAGCAAGCGCAAGTTACTTCTCAGTAACTAGGTTTGCTGATACTTAAAATCAGAGAGCGGAAGTCTTTGATACAATAAGTGCTTTGTCAGTAAGTGATAGTTTCAGCAAGTGATGTGAGTGACTGTGTACAGATAGATATGCTTTGCTGAAAACTAAGTACAGTAAGTAAATCACACAAACACTTTTTATAGCGGTATCTGAGAGTGGCGTAATCTCTCAACTAATCCACTTTGTCCTTTCTAGGACTGAATCCACTAAGATAAGATTGAGGTTCCTTACAACACCTCTCTAGAGCGATCAAAATAGAAACCAAAGCACACTTGCTTCGTTTCCAACCTAACTAGAGAACGAAACCTTGTTCTCCACCAAACTTGGTACTTTTAATCAGCAACACTATGCTCGATTAAGTTCCCCCTGAATATCACGCCTGATGTATTTTCAGTTAGAGAGGTTTGGGATGAGAAAAGTTAATTATAACTTATTCAGTTACAACAAGTAATCTAAGAAACAAAACTTTGAATACTTTGCAGTAAACAAGTTTGATTGTTTCTGGTGTCAAGGCTTGTTCTTGTTCTAAAGAAAGAAAGAACACTTAACTAATTTCTTAGCCGTGTAAGTTCTACTTCTTCACAAGTAGCTTTTTCAAGCTTTAAGTCTTGAAACGGATCAATGGCAGTAAAGAGTATTGAAGGGTATGTGAGTTTAAGCACAAGTGAGAGTATGATCACGTTGTTGACACACTTCAACTCTTTGCCGGATGACCTCTATTTATAGTGAAAATAAGGAGCCGTTTGAATTTTAAATTCTAAGGCTTTTGTTCCTTAAGATGTCACTATCTTGCTTTTGTACTTTTTAGCGGCGTCCTTGTTGGTCTTCTAGTCTTCATGTCCTTCGCGTGCATGCTTTGCATTTAATGCTCATTTGAATAAAATTCAAACAGTAACATTGGAGCGCAAATACAAGTACTTTCAGCAAGAGGTCACAAATGTTCCATCAGCAAGTGGTCAGTCTCAGTTTCAGCAAGCACAACCTACTCTGTCGTTTAGATTTTCACTTATGCAATGTTGTTGCTGAAGTTTCCACTTTCTGAGCAACATGAGCCTTTGTTGATACCAGTCTTCAGAAATCTTCTAGTCTTCAGTTCTTCGAAATCTTCAAGTTTCTGAGCGGTTGTATTTCTTTTCAGAAAACAAGATATATCATAAGCGGTAAAACCAACCTATCTAGCACCTACTCTAAGTCTTCAGCAAACGTTCCTCTTTTACAGTGTCCTTCCAAATTCTAAATTCCTATGGACCTTAAGAGTACTAGTTACTGGACTTTCCTTAATTTAGCATGGTTAATTGCTCATCAAAATTACAAGTTTCCTAACACTTTGGTTGGGACCAACGCTTGCACCTGAAATACGTGGTAGATACGGCCCTTCTGGGGTCATGGAAATAATACAAATGTGAATTGTAAGTGATCTCTGTAGAGGATTCATCTATCATATCATGTGTAGCGTTGGAGAGCACTGCTCATCGTCGTCATAGTTGTGTTGGTAAAACCGCTGACTAGCGTAAAAAATATTTATGATGGTCATAAATATGTCTACCCAACCAAACAATTCCCTCAGACGCCATGAGTGTATTATTGGGATAGACACATCATCGATCCTAGATAAATTCGAGTCAGTCAGATGAAAGGACCTTACCATAGCCGCATTGAGTGCAACAGGCTTCCCCAACGAAATGTAGCTTTGAGGTTCCTCTCAAACGTTCTCATGTATTAATATTGCAAATGGAATTATCTAGTAATTTCATGATGACTAGTGTTTTGTCTAGCTTAATACAATGAGGCTTGTTAGTGTTGAAATATGTCCAGTCCGCATTTACGAACTGGAGCGGTCTAAGAGCGCGACAGAGCTCTAAAAGACGGTCCCTCAGAAGGCTCGACCACCCTTCCAGGTATGTCACCAGAGGGTGGCTCGACCAACAAGGATACCGACCATGATTTATGGGGTCGCCCTCCAAGAAAGCTCACAAAGGACAAGCTAACAAGGCGACTGAGAACCATCTCTAGGGAGCGACCACACTTGGTGGTCGATCGAGGACCTTACGTCAAGGAAGTACCCTCAAGGGATAGCCAGGCAGGGTCCTACTCGAGCAATGGATCACGAGGAAGGCTCGAGCACCTAGGTCGACCACAACTGGTCGGTCCTTAGGTGGCCCACCTTCCTGAAAGATCCATCAAGTCTCGAAATGCCTAGAATGCCCTCCAAACCCTAGGTCAGATGTTTGGGTCAAAGCCCATGGACCTCCTTAATGGGCTTGGGCCAAAGGAGGCTTCAATCTCAATCGGACACTTGTCACGATCCTACACAAAGTGACAATAAAATACTATGAGTATATAAGGAGGCCTCATTCAAGATCCCAACGTAATCAATCAATACTCACCTACACTCAATATTTCTCTCACTAGGGAAGCCTTCCACTCCCTACTCGTAAAGTCGACACTCCGGTCTGATATCCTACAGACCGGGTAAAAGACACTAACCCCCCTTCCATTCCTAGTTTATTTCAGGTACCGAGAAACTTTATACTTATACTCAAAGGAACGTCCTTCGAGTGAAGACCAAAGTGTTAACCTTTGGAGAAAACTTAAGGCGAATTAGAAAGAAAGCACGAAATACCCTTCAACATTTGGCGCTGTCTGTGGGAACCTGATCGAAAGGTGATTCCTAGCCCTACTGGTCGAGCAGAGACACTCTCCTCGCGACGCTTCACGAGATGCCTCCCAGAAGAAGCAATCGAATTACTAATGCAGCAACCAGGAACCCTCCTCGCCCAAGGGGTCGTCCCCCTTTAAATGGCCGAGGAGGAGGAAGGGTAGCAGCATCAAGGGCTCCTAGAAATATCAATGTTGAGTGGGATCAAAATATAGTGGAAGGGGCTTTCACTAATGTTACCGGATCCCGAGAAGAAAAGTCAGACGAGAATCATCCGCAAGGTGTACCTGTAGGAAGTGCCTACGGAGCTTTAAGAGCTACGAACAATGTTGCCCCAGTGAATCATCAGCAACCGGCTGCATTGAACTTCACCCTTCCCAATGGAGGAGTGGTCCGACCACCGTCAGATTACGGGATGGGCGAAGCTCAATACGGCCTATTTCTTCTCACCATACAAGGATTCTTGGGAGAGAATGAAGTAGCAAGGGTAAAGACAGAGCTCCAAGCCCGCGGGATAAGACACTCCCAGGTACAGGAGCAACCTCAAGGGGCCCTTCCAGCTCCTCGAGCACCTCCGACCCAAGATGAAGCCCATTCAAGAGCCAACACACGACCAATCCAATCTAGACTGGGACCCCCAAGGGTTCAATCCAGATTAGGACCCCAAGGTGCACCCGATGATTTGAGAGATCTAATTGATAGGAGGATACGCGCGTCACTGCAAAATGCAGCTCCTCAAGAAAACCAAGCTTAGGTGGTCGCTACAGCACCCACTCTCCCAAACCAAGTCAAGCCCAACCAATTTACTCCACAGAATCAACCCGAGGCAGTGGCAGAAAACAATGTTTTGAGAACCGTAGCTGAGGTAACCCCCTTGATTGACCCAATCAAGGGGAGGAGGCTCACTCTGGAAGAACTCAACGCAAGGAAGACCGCGCTTGATGCTCAGATAGAAACCCTATGAGGGGACGTGAAAGAAAAGGAGCAAGACCAAGATCCAAGTCCGTTGTGCGACGAGAGAAGGAGCCATCAAGCAAAAATCGAGAGAGGCTTCCCTACTTTCGAAAGCTATGGTGGAACAAGTTGTCCAAAGGACTACTTGGTGAGATTTGCTACCAAAATGGATGCATATGGTCATGATTCAAAGACCAAAGCACTACTCTTCCCGGCTAACCTCTCAAGAGAAGCCATGACATAGTGGTTGCGCCTTCCTCAGCGCTCGATCAAATCCTATAGAGATCTCTGCAAAGAATTCTCTAAGCGATTCGAGAAAGTCATGAAAACCAAAAGAAGAGTGAGATACTTAGCCTAAATTGTTCAGAAGAATAATGAGGATCTGAGGGACTTCATCAACCGTTTTCATGAAGCAGCCCTCCAAGTTGAAGACCACTCGATCAATGAAAGAAAAGAATACTTGTATGGTAACACTACCAATGTCAAGTTCCTAGAGGTGCTCTCAGCATCATCCGTCGAGAGTGAAGCTCAACTGGAAAAAGTTTGCAAGGATTTTCTTGAGGCGGAGGAATTCCAAAAAACAGTCACCGTGAGAACCAATCCTCCCAAGGAAAAAGGGAAGTAAAAAGAAAGGGAGAAGGAATACCCTCCGAGACAACAAAATCCCGGAAAACAAAGGAGGGATCAAAAGCACGGGTTGATCAAGGAAGGCCCTTCGAGAAATGAGTTTAGAGACAACAGAACCCCTCCGAGGAGATCACCCTCGAGGAGGTATGGCAACTACACAGACTTGAATAGGCAAAGATTCGACATCTTGAACTATATAGTGTCGAGGAAGCTTGATGTCTCATGGCCAATTCCGATTCAAGAAAATCGGAAGAACAAAAGTTCGAAGATATTTTCTCAATTTCACAAAGGAAAGGGGCACACTGCTGATGAGTGTGTCGAACTCAAGAACGAGATTGAATGGATGATTCGGAGTGGACAGTTAGTCAACTACATCAGGAAGGAAGAACCTCTAGCCATCCTCCCTCCTCCACCGCAAGTGAGGAGCGATCACCAAGGCCCCCAAGGAAATCATGGCTATGACGATATTCACAACTTCAACAATTACGAGAACTGCCCAGTAAATGGGAGTATTCATACTCTTACGATAGCTGGAGGACCTGCGGGTGGCGACACTCTGAACCAAAGGGAGATCAGAGCCGACAACCTAAGGGTGCGAGACGAAAAGTATGGCCAAGTCGCTCGACCAGGTACTAATGTCATCTCATTTGATGATAGTGAGATCCCTTTGAGACATGCCGGAGGAGGAAACATATACGACCCGAGTGTACCACTGGTACTCGCTCTTGACGTACAATCTTAAAAGTTTGGGAGAATTTTGGTAGACACCGGGTGTTTGACCAATTTAATCTTCAATGGTACTTTGAAGTGGATGTGCATGAACCCAAAGGAAGGTCTTAGAGAAGTGATAAGTGCTCTAGTAGGCTTCGGAGGGCCGCCCATAATTGATAGTGTATATGTCCTAGAGACAGTCCATATTAAGGGCATGGAGCCCTTATAGAGGGCATATATGTACTATTACACAGGTCAACGTAATATAATATATGTTTGTTGGTTTTACTATTGAGTATCGCTTTCATATTTATATTACACCAGGCATGCAGCATGTCATATCTCTATTACTGTCTGTATTGATATTAAACATGTCCCCCCGGATAGATGACCGATCACACAGATAGTGGGAGCTATGTGAGTTATCATCCATCCCAAACTCTCCCTAGTCGAGGTTCATCTCGGATGTAGGGGTCTGAATGAACCAGACGAGACTAGTATGCGTGGAGGTTATACTTGTTGGAGCAAGTGTGAGCCGATTCCACGGCCACGGAACGGATTGTTGGACAATCGAGAAACGTTCCCATAACTGCGCATAGTTGTTCGAAGAAGGATTATCGAACAATGGAAGTACCCACCGGAAACTCCCATCGATGTATACTCTACACCGAAATGTCTATGGGAACCGGTAAGTTGTCGAAGTGATGTCAGTCGTCCTTCGGACTTACAGGACTTTATCATCACATTTGTTTCCCCATATCCTTGGTGGACCCGTCGATGTCAGCTCTGAATAAGCAGATCACCTAAGACACGATCCAGGATTATGGCTACATACAAATGGGGATGATATGTGATTCTGTGAAGGATTCATCTCTCAAGTCTAGCACAGGAGAGTACTGCTCATAGTCTGCATAGTTGTGTTCGTAAAGTCACTGGCCAGTGCATTGATATAGTATGATGGTCATAAGTATATCTTAGTAACCAAGCAACTCCCTGAGACGCCTGTGGATGTATTATTGGGATAGACACTTCATCGATCCTAGATGCATTCGAGCAAGTCAGAGGAAGGGACGTTACCATCGCCGCGTTGAGCGCAATAGACTTCGCAACGAAAGGGTTTGCTTTGAGAAACCTCTCAAACGTCCTCATGTATTAATATTGCAAATGGAGCCGTCTAAGAATTTCATGTTGCCTAGTCTAGGAATTACTTAATACGATGAGGCCCTATGGGTCACACTATGTGGTGATTCAGCTTATCAGAATATCCTTGAAGATGGAATCGCAATTAATTTTGAATTAATTGTGATTGATGGATTATAGTTGATTTGGAATTAATTATAATATTTGGTGGCTCAATTAATGATTTGGAATTATTAATTGAATTGGCTAATTAATTGTATTTTATGTAAATACAATTAAAGATTATATTTTGGAAATATAATAGAGGTTTGATTAGAAAGGATATGTTAATTTAGAATTAACATATGCACATGGGCAAAATCTACTTGGAGTTTGAATCGCCTTAGAACTATAAGTGGGTCCCAAAATTGGGACCCACCTATCTCCCGTAGGACATGGGCGCGCGCGCGCAGAGGTTTATTAGGGGAAGGAGTTCGACTCCTTCCTCTATTAGAAGTCCAAGGGATAAGTTAGATTTTCCTGATTGAGTTTTAATTTGATTGGGAATGAATCTAGACTTGATATTGGTTTCCTAGTGCGATAAGAATTAGATTCTTATTCCTTTACGAAGTCTAATTGCTTATGCTTTAGGCTTCTATTGACTACTATATATAGTAGACTATTAGAGAGTTTTTGACATAGACATTCACACAGTTGAATACCCAGTTTTCTTAGAGAAAATAAAAACTCTCCCCTCCTCTATAAAGCCACGCGCGCGCCACCCTTGCCGGAGGAATCGCCGCCCCGTCTTCTTGGTCACACAAAGAATATCCTAGCATTCTTCCGATAGGCTGTTCATCCGTGGATACCAAGGTTGAGGTTCTAGGAGCTGGAAACTAACTCTTATTGTCTTGCAGATAATCAGAGTATTGCAGATATCTTCGACTTCGACGAAGGAGAAGATACAAAGGATTATTACGAAGACTTGGAAGCTGATTTGGAAGTAAGATTAGTCTTCTAATTGAAGTATTTATATATATACGACATATACATAATCAATTAACCTGTATGTTAAGAAAATTTTGAAATTCCGCTGCGTACCCTAGGGGTAACTCTGATCGTATTTTCTTACAGTGGTATCAGAGCCAAGTTAATTGATTACGTATATACGTATATATATTGTATGATTTTGTAGATATGTGGATGCAATTGATTCTATGATTAATTCAATTTTCAAAAGTTTGTTTTTTATATAAATTTAGAATTTATATTTTTCAAAAAAAATAATTTATATATATATTTTTTGACCGGGCGCCTGCGGCACCGCAGGCACCGTGCCCGCGGCGCAGGCGCTAGGCGCCCGTGCGCCTCGGGCGCCGGGCGCCTGCGGTCGCGGCGCCTGGGATCGCGGGCACCGTGTCCTGTCCCATGTTTGAATATATATATATTTTCCGGGTTGGACCCAAAATCGAATTTTGAAAATTTTGAGGATTGAATTTTATATTTGGAATATAAATATGATTTAATTGTAATTATTTTTAACTAGAGTGGTTAAATTTAATTCATATAAAGTTAAAGGGCTTATTTGTAATTTATCAATTTATTGTTTATTGCAAATTAGTCCTTCTACTTTTGAATTTTAGATTTAACACCTCCAAGGTTTCAAAAAATTACAATTAAGTCCTTCGGGTTTTCGAAAATTGCTACTTGGTCAATAGAATTGTTGATTTTTCAATCTAGTCCAAATTTTCTATTATTTCATAGAGATTATAAGTATGGGATTATAATTTTCATAATGAAATTATGAAGTCATTTGGCATCCACATAGGCTACTACTTGTTTCATATGCTCAATATGCTATTGTTTGACAATGCATGTTTAAATACCAAGTATTTTACTTTCCGTTCAACCGCTATGCATGCGAGGGTAGGCGGCGCCCTCTTATATGTCGGACCGCATATTTTATGTAGGGGTAGGCGGCACCCATTATGTGCTTGACCGCGTTTAGAACTAGAATGGATAGGCGGCATCCATTACGTGTAGACCACTCATGTATGATGGGTAGGCGGCGCCCTTATTTGTTTGTAGATGACCGATAACAACCCTCAAGCGATAAGCCCCAACCAATATAAGTACAGAAATATATATATGTATGTATTTCTGAGATGCTTTCCATAGGGTGCTTTAATTCTGAACATTCATTGCGTTTTCTTGTATTGGCGACCTCGTCTTACAGACTCGCAGTGATCGTCAGATTAGAGTAAGCATATGGTTATGACTTACTGCATATTGTATCTAGCGACCTCGATAGGTACATTATGTAGGGCATCGGGTTAAATTAGATTTAACAACCAAGAGTTGCGTGACGCAATTGGATAGTCCTACCGGTCATATTATGCTATGCGACCATCCCCCGTTGGAGTATAGCATAGTATGGATTTGGATCTTGGCCACTACGGTAACTTGTTGGACACTACCCGTATGTTTGTTGTGGGGGCAAGCATATGTGAAAATAGCTAAACAGCTAAAGGACCTTGTTGTTTAGTTATGTTGACTATGTATTTAGAAATAATATTTCAATAGTTTATTTATTATTTTCGTTCTATATTATTTCTCCTTAGGATATTAGAAATGGCGAGTATCTCGCTCCGTGCTGTCTTAGAGAAGCAAATTTTGACCGGACCAAACTTCCTAGATTGGATCAGGAATATACGTTTGGTGCTGAGGTACGAAAAGATTGAGTACGTCTTGGACGAGGTCATTCCCGTGTGCCCCGAAAATCAGACTGCCGATCAGGTTGCTGCTTGGAATCAAGCCAACAAGGCAAAGTCTGATAAGCATCTTGAGGATGCTAGATCCGCGCAGTGTATTATGCTGGCGGCAATGAGCAATGAGCTGCAAAGGCAACATGAAAGCATGTTGCCGTATGAGATGCTGAAGTATCTTGAGTCGCTCTTTTAGACGACAGCTAGAAGTGTTGAATTTGATTTGATCAAAGTGATACACAGATGCAAGCTCAGTGAAGGAGGGAACATGTCTGAGCATGTTCTCAAAATGATTGGTCTCTTTGAAAAGCTTGTCGATGTCGGCGTTAAGCTAGAGAACAAGATCATGGTGATCTTTGTCCTTCAATCATTGCCGAGTTCGTATTCGCAATTCATCATTAATTACACGATGAATGCGAAGGACGTAACACTGCCTGAACTTCATAATCCGTTGAAGACATATTGATGATGTCGTTTTTCACCAATTAAATTTGTTTAAAAGCCAAAGAACACTTATCACTACACAAACTAGAGTGCAATGGCAAGTTTTCCCCGAGTGTCGTTCTCTCGGGACCTAACGTGGCTTTGTTTGCGGTTTTTGCTAGTTATTTCAGACAACGAGTTCAAGTGTTTATGGAATTGTTTTCTTAGAACAAAGCAATGAGAAATCAGATTGTTGTAATCAAGTTTGGAAAACGGTTCGTGGTAGAAATCAAATACACATGCATGGATTACGAATATGCTCACAAGTTCAATGCGTAGAACCTTCGATCAAGTCTGCTAAGCAACTCGTCTAGGTAACTTTCAAGACACACATCATAAAAGACCACTATCAATACTTTAGAGGTGCTTGTCACTAACACCTTTATCTAGCATGCTGCAAATCTCTAACATACAATCCTATAGCTTTCATTGACCAAGAGTTTGTCACTATACTCAATTCGAATATATTTTATAGGCAACTAAGAATCATATGAAGGACTTTGCAGCAAGATTGAATCACAATCTCATGTAAGCATAAACATAACCCATAGCATGCGTATTCTACATTCTACCACCAACACAAAGGATTTAGCTACTCATATTCATCAACATAGACATCAAATAATATGAATTGTAAATAGAATACATCAAATCAAACTACTAGACAAGAGATAATGATACAATGTTACCACCAAGCTGTCACTAATCGATGGGTATTGATGAAAACCTCTCCGTAGATGAAACAATGGATGCAATCCTATGCCAAAACCTTTAATCCAATCTAAAATACAATGTAATCTGAGTTTTCCCTGAGTTTTTGGGGCTTAGGAGCTCTCCCAAACGAAGCCAATGTTCAAAAGTATCCAAAAAGTAACTGAAGATCAGATCTAAGAAGGAAAATCCGAAAACGTAACCGCTGCCAAGTGGACCGCTTGGAGAGGCCAAGCGGAGCGCTTGGCAAGCGAAGCGCTTGGGCCCTCCAAGCGCTTCGCTTGGTTGCTGTGCCAAAGCTCCTGGAAAATGAAGCGGAGCGCTTCACTATTCCAGGCGCTTAACTTGGCTCCTGGGCAGATTTTTGTCTTCAAACTCAATCTTTTTGCCCTCGTATGGCCCTCGGGTGCCTTGGACTCCTCCTTCTCAATGCTTATTGATGCTCAAACACTCACGAACAAGCCGTGGAGATCAAGGAACTTCAACGGGGCCATTTTCTATCAAAAAAGCTCGTTTTAGCTCCAAAAACGCCATTTCGTACCTAAGTGCCTGAAAATGCAGAAAACAATAAACGTGACACTATTCTACAAAACTAACCAAAAAAGAAGGCTAAAAGATAGAAAAAGAAGGTAAAAAAGACAAGATGAACGCGTCAAAAATACGTTCATCAAACTCCCCAAACCAAACCTTTGCTTGTCCTCAAGCAACAAACTATCCTAAATGCAACACAAATGGAGTCTCATGCCAAGTACAGTGAACTAATCTATTGAATCTACCAAATGCTTATGAACAAAACCAAATGAGCATGACATGCAAGCATGTTGAAGAATGCCTCGATTGCGAATATACACATTCTCATGTGCACTTGGTTAAACAAAGGAGTCTCTCGTAACATCTTCTACCTGGACCTGGTCAGTGACGACATAATGATGCATGTTATCATACTACAATTGCCCCGTGCCTATGAAACCGAGGGCTTACTACTGTTCACCAAGCGAGACTTTTCCTCAAGAGAGGGCGAACCAATACTGGCTCTCATCAAACGGAGGGTTCCCTAGAAAGAGAAGACACTCCCCTATTCTACCCAGACTCTCAACGAATGAGTCTCCTTCAACCACTTCTTGAATAGCAAGACGAGGGTGGTCAAGAACAGGACTTGGACAAAGGCGACACGAAACGAAAGATAGAATTTACAACTCGATAACTTCACAATAACAAATATTTACATGACACTTGACAGTTTACTAGACTGCTTTTTGGCTTGCAACGACCCTTCTTTTGCTTTTTGGGTCTTATTCTTTATTTCCCCTTTTTTTTTTTTTCCTCTTCTTTTCTTTTTCTCTTTCTTTTTTTTTTTTTTTATTTACTCTTTTTCTTTTCTCTTTTTTCTTCTTTTCTTTTTCTCTTTCTTTTTTTTTATTTTATATAGGGGCAAGCAGCAGTACTAAGTGTCAAAAACACCTCCCCAAACCTATTCGAAAGAATAGGTTTGAGCACAAGGACGAAAAAGAAAAAGGAAAGACTCTTTTACAAAGACACCTCCCCAAACCTATTCGAAAGAATAGGTTGGGACACAAAACAAAAGAAAAAGAAAAAGGAAACTTTACAACGACTCAAAGACGAAAGACAAGATCAATAAGGCAACCCCTCCCCAAACCTATTCGATAGAATAGGTTTAATACAAGGAATCGCACACCTCACACTACCTCCTTCCTAGGAATTTGGCAATCTGTAATCGAGGTGAAGAACTGGTCGCCTCTTACGTACATAATTACACGGGTTACAACCATAGACTCTAACATGCATCATTTTATAAGGCCATCGTGAACCGTAGCAGAAGAAATACCACTCAAGGTGATGTCGAGACTACTAAGCTTAACTAGTGCACATGCGAATGTGACAAACCAAGCGAGACAAGCCTCAAACTACTTGCGAAGTGATGCAACATATGATCAATGGTCATAAACACTTAGTCTACTCAATAAAGAAGTTCAAAAGACTTGGAAATAAACTCCACACACAACAACGTGGAACAACTAATCTAGGGATGATATGCATGCAAAAATTTGAAAAAACACGACAAATCACATGAACTTGAGTAAAATCAGGCATGTACGAACCACACAAGCATATAGTACTGAAAATCCAATACCCCCTCCCCAAACCTAAACTTTTGCTCGTCCTCGAGCAAAGAAAAGTTGAATGAAAAGGAAAAATTGGATTGAAAGTACACTTCCCTGAGATAAAGGTTCGTGTCCAATCTCCTATATATGAGTAGTACCTGAAAGGACTCAAGAAACATGTGAAAACGGGTGCACAAAGGTGAGAAGAATGGAAAAAACGAGGAAAATCTGGGTACAAGGTCCAGGCGGACCGCTTGGAGGGAGCCAAGCGGTCCGCTTGTCAAGCGGAGCGCTTGGGAGGCTCCGCTTGAAATTTCAGTAAACTTTTTTGATTTACTGAAATTTCAAGCGGACCGCTTGGCCCTCCAAGCGCTTCGCTTGGCTCTGTTTCCAAATTTTCGATGTTTTTTAAGGCACCAAGACAAACACTAGACTAAACGAATCACGACAAAAGGCTCACAGGCCACAACTACAAAAGCAAATAAAGAGTACAAGAGTCATAAGTCACAACATCATACAACCAAATCGAAATGAAAAGAGTTTCAACCAACAATAGTAAACAAGCCAAAATAACGATAATATAAAAATACTACAGATAAATGTGGCCTCTGTCGGCTGGTGTCTCTAGGAGAAGGGTTCGTAGGGGGTGTTAGGAAAGGCACTCCCACTACCACCGGTCTGATCATAGAAAGTATACCCTGGAATTCGGCGAGCTAAGGCATCATGGCGGTTCATCATCTCCTCCTGGTGGGCTCTCCAACGCCTAGTGTCCTCTACTCGAGCAGCTTCCCAACGCTGATCTACACGCCCTTGGAAATCATCCCAACGCTGCTCCTCCATCACACGGAAGTCCTCCCACCTCTTGACTTCGCGCTCCTCAAATCCACGGAATTGCTCGGTAAGCTGGGTCGACTGAGCCTCCAACATGGTGGTTTGGAAGTTCCCAAACTGATCGACCAAGATCTGGTTGAACTCCGAGAAGTCGAAGCTTCCTTGTCCGACCGTAGGTGGAGGTGGAGGAGGTGTCACATGGCGCGTAACTCTTGGTTGCATGGGTTCTCCTTTCTGAGTGCACCAAGTCCCGAACATCTCATTGTACGTATCAATGTTGATGTATTTCTTTAGCTTCTTGTCCAGTACGAGGTCGGGAACTCCAGCCTCCTTGCACATGCCCGTGACCAAGTTACCAAAGGCAAGCTTTCAGTTTGCATTCGGCGGCGCTTGAATTCCTTGATGAACGTGCTGGTATCGTGTTCCAACGCGAACGGATCAAATAAATTTGTAATTAGCCAAAGGCAATCCACAACTACAACGAAAACCGTAGTGTAGCAGTAGAATGACACGTGTGTCGTTCTCTCAGGACTATAACTAGTTTTATCTATTTAACAAGAGAATATAAAACAGCAGACAGATAGCAAAAAGGGGGTTTCTAGCAGATAGTGGAGATTGGTGATAGTATAGTCCTTCTTAACATAACGGGTCGATAATCATGCATAAATTCCTCGGTCATGCATAGAGATCTTTCAATCAATCTAGTGTCCTGTTGCAAATATTAAGCAGTACGAAGATAATTGGTCTGACAAGTCAATCACGATTGTCCTAATGTGTTCCGTAATTATTCAACACTACGAAGATAAATGGTCTGATGGTCGACAAGTGTCCAATTGTGCATAATAATTAATACAACATACGAGAATTTAGGCTGCAACTGATCAACGAAATAAAGCAATGACACGGAGTATAATGCGCGATATAGCCATTAGCATGATTATCTTCCCTTCGCTAAGAATTCACATACTACCACCAACGATAAGTTTAGCTACTCATAATAGGCATGCAATCAACAGAAATCATAGAAGAAAACATGTTGAAAGAATATAATAAAATAAGTAGAATAAAACTGTAAGATACAAAGTTACCGAAGGTTGTCAATCTCCGGGTGATTGCGATCCTACGAGCTCCAATCCTCTATGAAAAAGTATCCCCTATGCTACAGAACTCCCAGGACAGGCACCGGGAAGTTCCTACCTAAAACTATAGAGAGAGGTGAGAAAGTAGGTCTGGAAAGATATGATTTTCGGAGAAAAACTGAGCACGGGCGGTTCGCCCCATCTGTGCGGCGGTTCGCCCCCCGTTTTTTCGCGGAATTCCGCGTTTTCGACGCGGTTTTGGATTTCTTCCCCTTTTCGGACTCGGTTTCTGACTTCTAGTGGCCTTCTAACCTCCAGATTCGAACCCTAGACTCCAAATCCTATCCGGAAACCTTCAGATACTCCAAATAGGCTTCTGGAACACCAATTCCTTGTCAACTTCAATATAATTGCCCGGAAATCTTCGAATTTCAACCAAAACTTGTAAAATAAAATCTAAAGGGAAACGTGACACTATTCTAATAAAATACATTAAAATATAGCTAAATTAACATAGAGGATAGCCAAAATAGGTGAAAAAGACTCGAATGAAAGTGTAAAATACACATTCATCAAACTCATGCAAGACACAAAATGCAGTCTCATGCCAAATAAAATGAACTAATCTACTGAACCTACCAAATAACATATGACAAAAACCATATAAATCAAAGCAAGAATATAGGTTGAAGAATACCTCGATTGACTTATACACATCCACATAAGCCCTTATGTCAAGACAAGATAGTCTCTCGTAACATTCTCTACCTGGACCTAGTCAGTGACGACGTAATGAAGCATGCTAAGATACGAATGGTTGTCCCGTGCCTATGAAACTGAGGACTTACTGCTGTTCCACCATGTTAAGACTTTCCCTCAAAAGAGGTCGAACCAGTACTGGCTCTCATCAAACGAAGGAGGGTTCCCTATAAAAGATAACACTCCCCTATTCTACCCATCTCTCAAGTAAAGTCTTAGACTATTCACCACTTCCTGAATGGCAGGACGAGGGTGGTCTAGAACAGATGACACTCAAGATAAAAAAGATAAAAAACACGATTACGAACGTTACAAAAATGGAAAAGACTCAACACTTTGCTAACTGCTATTTGGCTTTCTTTTTTGGACCCTTCTTTGCTTTTTTTGGGTCTTTTCTTTTTTTTTCCTTTTTTTTTTTTCTTTTCCAGATTCCTTTCTTTTCTTTTTCTCTCTTTTTTTCTGGAAATTTTTCTTTCTTCTTTTTTTTTTTCGATCTTTTTTTTAGCCAGCAGAAGCACAACAAAAAGAGAAACAAAATGACTCACACGACTCCCCCAAACCTATTCGAAAGAATAGGTTGGAGTACAAAATTTACGGGCGGATTTCTTCCCCAAAACCACGGAGCGGTTCGCCCCATCTGTGCGGCGGTTCGCCCCCCGTTTTTTTCGCGGAATTCCGCGTTTTTGACGCGGTTTTGGATTTCTTCCTCTTTTCGGACTCGGTTTCTGACTTCTAGTGGCCTTCTAACCTCCAGATTCGACCCCTAGACTCCAAATCCTATCCGGAAACCTTCAGATACTCCAAATAGGCTTCTGGAACACCAATTCCTTGTCAACTTCAATATAATTGCCCGGAAATCTTCGAATTTCAACCAAAACTTGTAAAATAAAATCTAAAGGGAAACGTGACACTATTCTAATAAAATGCATTAAAATATAGCTAAATTAACATAGATGATAGCTAAAATAGGTGAAAAAGACTCGAATAAAGTGTAAAATACACATTCATCAAACTCCCCAAACCGAACCTTTGCTTGTCCTTAAGCAACTAAGCTAGACTCTAATACAAAAAACATGCAAGACACAAAATGCAGTCTCATGCCAAATAAAATGAACTAATCTACTGAACCTACCAAATAACATATGACAAAAACCATATAAATCAAAGCAAGAATATAGGTTGAAGAATACCTCGATTGACTTATACACATCCACATAAGCCCTTATGTCAAGACAAGATAGTCTCTCGTAACATTCTCTACCTGGACCTAGTCAGTGACGACGTAATGAAGCATGCTAAGATACGAATGGTTGTCCCGTGCCTATGAAACTGAGGACTTACTGCTGTTCCACCATGTTAAGACTTTCCCTCAAAAGAGGTCGAACCAGTACTGGCTCTCATCAAACGAAGGAGGATTCCCTATAAAAGATAACACTCCCCTATTCTACCCATCTCTCAAGTAAAGTCTTAGACTATTCACCACTTCCTGAATGGCAGGACGAGGGTGGTCTAGAACAGATGACACTCAAGATAAAAAAGATAAAAAACACGATTACGAACGTTACAAAAATGGAAAAGACTCAACACTTTGCTAACTGCTATTTGGCTTTCTTTTTGGACCCTTCTTTGCTTTTTTTGGGTCTTTTCTTTTTTTTTTCCTTTTTTTTTTTCTTTTCCAGATTCCTTTCTTTTCTTTTTCTCTCTTTTTTCTCGAAATTTTTCTTTCTTCTTTTTTTTTTTTGATTTTTTTTTTTTTTTTTAGCCAGCAGAAGCACAACAAAAAGAGAAACAAAATGACTCACACGACTCCCCCAAACCTATTCGAAAGAATAGGTTGGAGTACAAAATTTACTGGCGGATTTCTTCCCCAAAACCTCATTTTCTTCATTCTTCTCCATTAATCCTCCCAAAAAACCCGAAAAACACGATTTCATCTTCATAACGTCTTCATTTCTTGACCAAATTGAGTGTTCTTTAGCTTAATTCGAAGCCTATTACATGATCTATCATCCCATCCGAACAGATTTCATCCTTATGCGTTACATTTTCACATCCGGGGCCTGTCCTGGGAGTTCTGTAGCTTAGGGGATACTTTTTCATAGCGGATTGGAGCTCGTAGGATCGCAATTCTTCGGAGATTGACAACCTTCGGTAACTTGTATCTTACAGTTTAATTTACATATTTTATATATCTTTCAATATGTTTTCTTCTATGATTTCTGTTGATTGCAAGCCTATTATGAGTAGCTAAACTTATCGTTGGTGGTAGTATGTGAATTCTTAGCGAAGTGAAGATAATCATGCTAATGGCTATATCGCGCATTATACTCCGTGTCATTGCTTTATTTCGTTGATCAGTTGCAGCCTAAATTCTCGTATGTTGTATTAATTATTATGCACAATTGGACACTTGTCGACCATCAGACCAATTATCGTCGTAGTGTTGAATTACTACGGAACACAATAGGACAATAGTGATTGACTTGTCAGACCAGTTATCTTCGTAGTGCTTAATATTTGCAATAGGACACTAGATTGATTCAAAGATCTCTATGCAAGACCGAGGATTTATGCATGATTATCGACCCGTTATGTTAAGAAGGACCATACTATCACCAATCTCCATTATCTGCTAGAAACCCCCTATTGCTATCTGTCTGCTGTTTAATATTCTCTTGTTAAATACATAAAGCTAGTTATAGTCCTGAGAGAACGACACTCGAGTCATTCTACTGCTACACTACGGTTTTCGTTGTAGTTGTGGATTGCCTTTGGCTAATTACCAATTTATTTGATCCGTTCGCGTTGGAACACGACACCAGCTCGTTCATCAAATTGGCACAGTTGCCGGGGACTATACTCCTTTTTTCTGTTTAATTGTTTATATTTTCAGCTTTAGATTCCTAATTCTATTAGTTTTGGTTTTCCTTTTAATCTCTCTCTGATACTGCTTTCCTAGTCTATTTCTAATCACCCTTCCTAGTCTGTTATAGATAGTGTATGCCGCATACACGTTCTGCAGCAACACCGCTTGCTGATTCAATTGCTGAGATCGATAGAGTCTACCACCAAAGAAGGCGACTACTTGAAAGGCGCGCACTAGAGGAAATAGAGGAAACCGATTTTCTGAATCTCTACTCAGTCTCTTCAAGGAAATCGACGGAATGGCGGAAGCTAGACCACTGAAGGCATGGTTACAACCCACCAAGGATCGTATGAGGGGACCGGCGATAGTTCTTTCGTCTGCAACCCGAGATCTGGAAATCAATAACCACGCATTCCAACAACTTCCGAGGTTCTATGGCTTATCAAGGGAAGATGTGATGGGGTACTTGCACGATATCGATGATTTCGTCAACCAACTCCCACGACCCGGAGCTGACATAACAACGGATGAGTTGAGGATGAAGGTTTTTTCTATGGGGCTTGGCGACAGAGCCAAGTCATGGCTAAGTTCTCTTCCAGCAGGCTCGCTGGACACTTGGGAAAAGGTTTTTTTTCAGCTTTCATGGAGAAATATAGGTTGAAGAATACCTCGATTTGGTTGACTACCGCGCTTAAGGCACAAATCACTGGATTCAAGCAGGACTATGATGAGACCATCTACACCGCGTTCGAGAGGTTCCAAGATCTCACGAATAAGTGCCCTCACCATGGTTTTGAACTTTCCGACCTAGTCCAACACTTCTACAATGGACTAACCTTCGAGAACCAACAAGTGGTGGATTTTCAATGCCGAGGCAATATTTGGGAGGAAACCGCAGAAGCCGTCTGGGCAGTTTTCGAAAGGCTTGCTAAGGGTTCGCAGTTCAAGGAACCAAGAGCAATGGTTAGGAGACGTGGACCTGAAGCTCCACCGACTCAAGAAGCCCCTATGTATAGGGGGAATGGGGATCAATTCGAGTGCTTTACCAACGAATTGAAGCAAGTCCTCAAGAGCGCCACCGGAACAACTGTTTAGAACGAAGTATGCCGAATATGCAAGAACTATGGGCATGGGGCTCATATATGTAGATCGGAGCTGGCATACGATGATGGCAACTGGGCTCGAGGAGGCGAAGAAGAAGCCTTTGCTACGGAGTTTGGTACTCAAGAAGTTAGCTACGGACAAGAAGGTAGGAATCCTCGAGGTGGATTTTGGAGAAGGGGATACCGTAACAATCAAGGATATGCACCGGCTAACCAAACTTATGGACCTAACCAAGACCGTAGTAGGCTGAACTATGGTAATAATCACTGCGAAAACCCCGCTCCGAAAGAGCCACCGAAGTCGAAGTCGGTTTAACTGATGGAGAACTTGCAAAAGATGGTCGATCACACACAAGTTTTCTCAAACGTTATGAAGAAGATTCTGAGAAGACTAGGGAAAGGCTTGATAGGTTGGAAGAAAGCACTAGGCTTGCCCATCAAAAGATGCAACAGTTGATCGACCGAGGAGCAAGTAGGGAACAAGGCAAGCTGCCTAGCAACACTGAGAAGTCGATGTCCATTACCTTGGTGGGTGATCTACCTGTTGAAATCACCATCAAGAAGGTTGCTAAGTGCGAGAGTTGCAAGAGGGAAATGCCCCCACAAGCCGAAGAAGAAGATAAGGACCTTGGTACTAACAAAAGTGAAGAGGAGCAAGAGGATCCCGAGCCACTCCCTCAAAATTTCGATGTTAAGGTCGGGATTGGGGAGCTTGAAGATGTCCGAGCCACACTAGACACAGGATCCTACTCTAATGTGCTCCCTTTGAATGTTTTCGAGAAGAGTAACCTTGGAGAACTAACTGTGCATTAGGCTATTTTGCAACTGGCGATGGATCCCTTGTGAAACCCGAAGGCGTTGTGAAGAATGTATTAGTCAAAATTGGTGAAGCCTCTGTCTACACCGATTTTGTAATTATGCCGGCATCAGCACCAGGAACGGGGGATGTCATACTCTTAGGAAGAACATTCTTGACTAAGCTACGCTCCGTGATGGACATCTACCAAAGGACTTGCACTATCGAAGTGGATGGCAAGCAACATGTGTTGCAAGCCATATCCGATCCACCTGATCCACCCGATACTTCTAACACTATTTATTACAGTGGTCTTAACGTCTATGTTCACTCTTATTCACAGGATCGAGGCACGGGAAGGAGACTCGTGAAGGGAAAGTCTAGTACCCGCAAAAAGAAGAGATAGGCGCAGACAGGAGTCGAGTCAAAGACTTTAAACAATAACGCTATCCGGGAGGCAACCCGGAATTTTTATCGCTTTCTTTACTGCTTTTCTGGATGCATTCATTCTTAAACTATTTGCTTCTCGTATGCAAATTTTTTCATGTCTGTGTCGTATATGCACAGACATGAAAAAACCTATATTTCTTCATGAAAGCTGAAAAAACCTTTTCCCAAGTGTCCAGCGAGCCTGCTGGAAGAGAACTTAGCCATGACTTGGCTCTGTCGCCAAGCCCCATAGAAAAAACCTTCATCCTCAACTCATCCGTTGTTATGTCAGCTCCGGGTCGTGGGAGTTGGTTGACGAAATCATCGATATCGTGCAAGTACCCCATCACATCTTCCCTTGATAAGCCATAGAACCTCGGAAGTTGTTGGAATGCGTGGTTCTTGATCTCCAGATCTCGGGTTGCAGATGAAAGAACAATCGCCGGTCCCCTCATACGATCCTTGGTGGGTTGAACCCGTGCCTTCAGTGGTCTAACTTCTGCCATTCCGTCGATTTCCTTGAAAAGAATGTGTAGAGATTCAGAGAAATCGGTATCCTCTATTTCCTCTAGTGCGCGCCTTTCAAGTAGTCGCCTTCTTTGGTGGTAGACTCTGTCGATCTCAGCAATTGAATCAGCAAGCGGTGTTCCTGCAGAACGTGTATGCGGCATACACTATCTGTAACAGACTAGGAAAGGTGATTAGAAACAGACTAGGAAAGCAGTATCAGAGAGAGATTAAAAAGGAAAACTAAAACTAGTAGAATTAGGAATCTAAAGCTTAAAATATAAACAAATTAAATTAAAAAAGGAGTATAGTCCCCGGCAACGGCGCCAATTTGATGAACGCGGATGTCGTGCTCCAATTCAAGTAAATAATATTTGTTATTTAGCCAAAGGCAATCCACAACTACAACGAAAACCGTAGTGTAGCAGTAGAATGACTCGAGTGTCGTTCTCTCAGGACTATAACTAGCTTTATCTATTTAACAAGAGAATATAAAACAGCAGACAGATAGCAAAAGGGGGTTTCTAGCAGATAATGGAGATTGGTGATAGTATGGTCCTTCTTAACATAACGGGTCGATAATCATGCATAAATTCCTCGGTCTTGCATAGAGATCTTTGAATCAATCTAGTGTCCTGTTGCAAATATTAAGCACTACGAAGATAATTGGTCTGACAAGTCAATCACTATTGTCCTAATGTGTTCCATAATTATTCAACACTACGAAGATAATTGGTCTGATGGTCGACAAGTGTCCAATTGTGCATAATAATTAATACAACATACGAGAATTTAGGCTGTGCCTAATCAACGAAATAAAGCAATGACACGGAGTATGATGCGCGATATAGCCATTAGCATGATTATCTTCCTTCGCTAAGAATTCACATACTACCACCAATGATAAGTTTAGCTACTCATATTATGCATGCAATCAACAGAAATCATAGAAGAAAACATATTGAAAGATATATAAAATAAGTAGATTAAACTGTAAGATACAAGTTACCGAAGGTTGTCAATCTCCGAAGAATTGCGATCCTACGAGCTCCAATCCGCTATGAAAAAGTATCCCCTAAGCTACAGAACTCCCAGGACAGGCCCCGGGAAGTTCCTACCTAAAACTATAGAGAGAGGTGAGAAAGTAGGTCTGGAAAGATATGATTTTCGGAGAAAACTAAGCAACTATATATAGGCCCCGAAATACCACGGGCGGTTCGCCCCGGCTGTGCGGCGGTTCGCCCGGCGGGTTTTTCACGGAATTCCGCGTTTTCGACGCGTTTTTGGATTTCTTCCCCTTTTCGGACTCGGTTTCTGACTTCTAGTAGCCTTCTAACCTCCAGATTCGGCCCCTAGACTTCAAATCCTATCCGGAAACCTTCAGATACTCCAAATAGGCTTCTGGAACACCAATTCCTTGTCAACTTCAATATAATTGCCCGGAAATCTTCGAATTTCAACCAAAATCTGTAAAATAAAATCTAAAGGGAAACGTGACACTATTCTAATAAAATGCATTAAAATATAGCTAAATTAACATAGAGGATAGCTAAAATAGGTGAAAAAGACTCGAATGAAAGTGTAAAATACACATTCATCATAAACTCGACCCCAACACCGCGGACGGGAACCTCACCGGTCCGTTCATTGTAGTCCGTGAAGGCAATGTAGAAGTCCTCCACTACTGCTTGGTCCCAATTTGGCATGACCTCACCATAGTACTTCCAGCCTCGCTCAGTAATGAGCTTGTTGAGCTCTCTGGCACCATCCACCTCGCTCTCACCAGCCGTGAAGCGAATGCTCCTCTCAGAAATGTACGTGTCTTGTGGGCATGGACCCCGATTGGCGATACTCGCCCGGTGTGGGCGTTTGTTGGGCACTCGAGGTCCCTTCTCCCCTTGATCTCTTGGTTCTTCTCGATGCCATTGTACCTAGAATAATCTTATTAGATAACTTCAAGAGACAATGAGAATTAGACTTGACTCCTAGACTCCAATACTCACTCAAGTAATCTCATGGTGAGTTTGAGGGCTTGCTAAAGTTCATATGAACAAATTGAGAAGCTTTAACACTTCGTTACGATAAATCCATACGAATCTAAACCAAGAAAACAAACTCTCCAATTGAATTACCCAACCAATCCAACACATTCTCATGCAATCACAACATCACCATAATCATAATATAACTCAAATTCAAGGCTAACAATCATCAAACAATTATATAGCAAAAATTCGAGCAATAGAATTCATCATAAATCAAGAGGAGCAAAATTCGAATTTAGACATCACATCTAGTAAGAAACATGCTCAACAATCATCATCAAACTCTAATTCACCAATGCATAACACAATTGAAGCTAATTAAGATAAAATCCCAAATTCAAGAAAGTTAGGGTTCATGAGAGGTACCTTTGATTCCTTGTTATGGATGCTTCAAACGTGAAATTTGATCGGTCTAGATGATAGAGGGGGTGATGGGCTTTGTAAAATGCGCAAGATTGCAAGAATTGGTGGAGAATTGAGAGACATTGAGATTTTTGGGGTGTTAAATCGGCAATGGAGGAAAAAAAACGAAGTGGGGAGCTTTGATGCACAAGTGCTCTGCTTGGCTTTCTTAAGGAAAGCCAAGCGGAGCGCTTGGCAAGCGGTCCGCTTGGGACCTGCCAAGCGCTCTGCTTGGATTTCCAGTAAGAATGAAATTCTTACTGGAAATCCAAGCGGACCGCTTGGACTTGCCAAGCGGTTCGCTTGGGACCTGAAGCTCCCAAATTCATTTTTTTTCGACTTTTGCTAAATTTTCACCCCAAAAACCTTGTCTAATCAACGAAACAAAATTTTAAACGTGCTCCTAATCTATATGCAAGTACCTACAACCTCTGGTTGCCTCCCGAGAAGCGCCTTCGTTTAAAAGTCGTTGGCTCGACTCTTCACAACTCATGCGGAATTGATTTCGCCTCGGGTACTAGACTTCCCCCTCCAATTGCCTCTCAAAGCATCAATTCCCTGCACATCTTGACGAACATAAAGTGGACCAAAAAATCCTACAAGTTCGTTAGTATCAACATAAGCACATGAATCAACAATGGCTCGCAACATGTGTTGCTTGCCATTTACCTCAAAGTGACATGTTCGGCGATACATGTCTATGACCATATGCACTTTGTTGATGAAGGCTCTACCCAAGAGAACCACATCCTTGAGCTTAGCAGAAGATGTAGGCATAACGATGAAATTAGTCTTCACCTCTACACCGGCAACCCTCATCGCCAAGTTCTCAATCACACCCAACGGTTTTTTCATGGACCCATCCGCTAATTGCACCATGCATTTCATAGGTCTCAAGCCAGACAAACCCGACTCTTCATACACGTTCAAGGGTATAACATTCACACCCGCTCCCGTGTCTAGAGTTGCCACTATTCCGTCTTTCTTCCCCAAGTCAATTTCAACATCGAAGCTCTCTTGGATGGGCACTTCCACCATATCCACCATCTAATCCTCAGACGATGAGTTTTCTTTCACCTCTTCAACTATCGCATCAGATTGTGCGACAACTTCCTCTTCCATAACTACCTTAGGAGTCTCGACCTCCTCACTAACCTTGCAAGTTTCAGTTATCTTGCAACTTGACACCTCAACTAGTGCATTGTCTCTCACAACCGTGATCTCCACGGGAAAATCAGTCACCACGGTTATGGCCATAGCCTTCTCCGTGTTCCCGAGAAACTTCCCTTGCTCTCTACTAGCCCCCCGATCTATCAGCTCTTGCAACTTCTTATGGAGGTTGCTACTACTAGCCTCAAGCTTCTCAAACCTGCTGATTGTTAGTAGCTTCATTACGATAGTAATGCTCCATAAACTTATTCGTCTTCAACACAAGATCGTTGAGAGAAGAGACAAGAGGTGAAGGAAGCACCCCTCCACCTTGTGGTCCCGAACTAGCAACCTGAGGTGGAGGTGTAGGATTAGAAGGCGGTGCTCCTTCATACCAATTGTTCCCATAGCTGAGACGACTTCTATCTTGATTAGGCCCATAGGCATATTGATCCGGGTTATGAAGATAACCACGGTTTCCTTGATTCAGGTACCCACCTCGGGGCCCACGGTTTTGTGGCCTCATATTGCCATATCCTTGCCCGTAGTTCACATCTCCAACTACTTGCTCTCCCTCAGCAGCATACACTTCTTGACGGACATCGTTCGTGATATATTGCTCTCTAGCAAATTCGGAACGGCATAAATAGGTCGGGTGCCCATAGTTCTTGCACACACCACAAACTTCCGTAGAAGGAGAAGGAACGCTTTGCCTCAAAGCTTGGTTCACTTCATGGGCGAACCCATCGAAGGCATCTTGTTCTACCACTACCTTGGCCTCACCTCTTTGCTCCTTTTGGAGCACACGAGCCCTCACATTCCGGTTTTGGGAATTCCGGTACATCATGTCCATCTTCACTTGAGCTTGAGAAGGAAGCAACTCCCCCATACTACCTCCACAAATACTATCCACTTGAGATTGAATCTCGGGATGTAAACCATTGTAAAAGAATTGGAGAAGCTGACCTTTATCATACCCGTTATGTGGGCATCGATGATGCAACCCCATGAATCGATCATAGGCCTCGTGGAAAGGCTCATCATACCTCTGCTCGAAGGAGCTAATTTGGCTCTTCATAGCCATCGTCTTGGAAGCGGGGTAGTAACGCTCCATGAACTTATCAAAACAAAGATCCCATGTTGTCAAGGACCCGGCCTCCAAAGTATTAAGCCAAGCCTTTGCACGATCACCTAGCCCCATAGAAAAGACCTTCAAACGGAGATCATCATCCGTAACACCAGCTCCTGGTCGCCCAAGATGGAGAACAAAATTCTCGAGCTCATTCAAGAACTCAATCACGTCCTCATTAGCCATCCCATAGAATTTGGGAAGTTGTTGGAACATGTGATTCTTGATCTCCAAGTTCCTTGTGGCATCATTGAGGACAATTGCTGGTCCTCTAGCCCCAACCGTAAGCTTAGTAAGTGTACGTATAGGCCGCTCCGCCATTTCACCTTCCAAGTAAACAGATTCAAGAATTGGCTCCAAAAGATAAGAAGAAGACTCTTCCCGAATACCAGAAGTGGAAGCTCTAGATGCTACTCCTTCAAACTCGAGATTCAAATTCCTCCTTCTCCTTTGAAACAAACGATCGATCTCGTCTACAAAAGGTTCAATAATAGGTCTACCCGTTCGGGTTCTAGGCATGCACTCACTGAAATGAAGAGTAGTGAGTTTCCAAGTCAAAAAGAAACAAAAGACAGAAATAAGGCAAAGAAGAGATGTTTGCTGAAAAAACCAAAACAAAAACACCAACCAAAGGAGTTAAGTCCCCGGCAACGGCGCCAAATTGATGATGTCGTTTTTCACCAATTAAATTTGTTTAAAAGCCAAAGAACACTTATGACTACACAAACTAGAGTGCAATGGCAAGTTTTCCCTGAGTGTCGTTCTGTCGGGACCTAACGTGGCTTTGTTTGCGGTTTTTGCTAGTTATTTCAGACAAGTTCAAGTGTTTATGGAATTGTTTTCTTAGAACAAAGCAATGAGAAATCAGATTGTTGTAATCAAGTTTGGAAAACGGTTGGTGGTAGAAATCAAATACACATGCATGGGTTACGAATATGCTCACAAGTTCAGTGCGTAAAACCTTCGATCAAGTCTGCTAAGCAACTCGTCTAGGTAACTTTCAAGACACACATCATAAAAGACCACTATCAGTACTTTGGAGGTGCTTGTCACTAACACCCTTTATCTAGCATGCTGCAAATCTCTAACATACAATCCTATAGCTTTCAATGACCAAGAGTTTGTCACTATACTCAATTCGAATATATTTTATAGGCAACTAAGAATCATATGAAGGAATTTGCAGCAAGATTGAATCACAATCTCATGTAAGCATAAACATAACCCATAGCATGCGTATTCTACATTCTACCACCAACACAAAGGATTTAGCTACTCATATTCATCAACATAGACATCAAATAATATGAATTGTAAATAGAATACATCAAATCAAACTACTAGACAAGAGATAATGATACAATGTTACCACCAAGCTGTCACTAATCGGTGGGTATTGATGAAAACCTCTCCGTAGATGAAACAATGGATGCAATCCTATGCCAAAACCTTTAATCCAATCTAAAATACAATGTAATCTGAGTTTTCCCTGAGTTTTTGGGGCTTAGGAGCTCTCCCAAACGAAGCCAATGTTCAAAAGTATCCAAAAAGTAACTGAAGATCAGATCTAAGAAGGAAAATTCGAAAACGTAATCGCTGCCAAGCGGAGCCCTTGGCAAGCGGAGCCCTTGGCAAGCGAAGCGCTTGGGCCCTCCAAGCGCTTCGCTTGGTTGCTGTGCCAAAGCTCCTGGAAAATGAAGCGGAGCGCTTCACTATTCCAGGCGCTTAGCTTGGCTCCTGGGCAGATTTTTGTCTTCAAACTCAATGTTTTTGCCCTCGTATGGCCCTCGGGTGCCTTGGACTCCTCCTTCTCAATGCTTATTGATGCTCAAACACTCACGAACAAGCCGTGGAGATCAAGGAACTTCAACGGGGCCATTTTCTATCAAAAAAGCTCGTTTTTAGCTCCAAAAACGCCATTTCGTACCTAAGTGCCTGAAAATGCAGAAAACAATAAACGTGACACTATTCTACAAAACTAACCAAAAAACAAGGCCAAAAGATAGCAAAAGAAGGTAAAAAAGACAAGATGAACGCGTCAAAAATACGTTCATCACATATGATCAAACTCTTCCTAAGAAGGAAAAGTCGATCATGCTTGTTGGGCAACCGTCTAACCCAAACCCGAGAAACAAAGGTGCTAAGGGTAAGGGAAAGTCGGGAGCCAAGGCTAACACTTGGAGTGATAAGCCTAAGCGTCCGAACCAGAAAAGGAAGTTCAATAGAAGCGGAAGGGTGCGCACAGATGAATGTCTTTTCTGTAAGCAGAAAGGACATTGGAAGAAAGATTGCCCTAAGCTTATGGCAGATCAAGCTAAGAAGCCACCGGCTTCTAGCTCAGGTATGTTTGTTATTGAAATCAACATGACTACTTTTGACTCCAATGGTTGGGTATTAGATACAGCCTGTGGCTCACACATTTGTAATAATGTGCAGGGGCTAATTGATCACATGCTAGTCAAGCAAGGTGAAATCGACTTGCATGTTGGGAACGGCAATCCAGTTGAAGCCAAACGCGTTGGACGCAGCAAGATAGATTTACCTTCGGGACAATGTTTAGAACTTGATAATGTTTATTTTGTTTCATCCATTGTCAGAAATATTATTTCCATTCCATTGTTAGACAATATGGGTTTTTCCTTTCGATTTGCGAATAATACTTGTTATTTTTCATTAAATGATCAGTATTATGGAAAGGCTCGCTTAGTGAATGGTTTATATATTTTGCAAAGTAGTCTACCTTTTCAAATACATAACAAACAACCGTCTTCAAGTAGGAAGAATAATCCATCTCATCTATGGCATTGTCGGCTAGGTCATATCAATGAAACACGGATTCAAAGACTAAGGAAGTTGGACTACTTAGAACCATTTGATTTTGAATAATATGGTACATGCGAATCATGTGTTAAGGGTAAGATGACGAACAAACCTTTTGTTGGACAAGGTGTTCGTGCCACTCGCTGCTTAGAGCTCATACATACCGATGTATGTGGACCTTTTAAAGTCCATGCGCGTGGGGGTTATCCTTACTTCGTTACCTTTACTGACGATTTCTCAAGGTATGGATATATTTATCTTATGAAGAATAAATCCGAGACCTTTGAGAAATTCAAGGAGTTTAGGAATGAGGCCGAGAATCAATTGAACCTAAGGATAGTCACTCTTCGATCAGATCGAGGAGGTGAATACCTTAGTGAAGAATTTATCGACTACTTGAAGGAAAATGGAATTCAGTCGCAATGGACTCCTCCTGGAACACCACAGTTAAATGGTGTGTCTGAGAGGAGGAATCGAACCCTGTTAGACATGGTAAGATCAATGATTGGATTCTCGACTCTTCCAAAGTATCTGTGGGGATATGCACTACAAACTGCGATCTACATTCGGAACCGTGTACCATCTAAATCATTGGAGAAAACTCCTTATGAGTTATGGAAGGGAAAGAAGCCCTCACTAGGCTATCTTAGACCTTGGGGCTGTCCTGCGATAGTCAAACTGATGATCACTGATAAGTTAGATGCTAAGGGTGTCAAAGTGTATTTCATAGGCTATCCTCGTCAGACGAGAGGCTATGAATTCTATCATGCTGAAGATCACAAGTTGATCGTTGATGAACGCGGATTTGTCGGTTCCGGATTCAGCAAATAATATTTGTTATTAAGCCAAAGACAATCCACAACTACAACGAAAACCGTAGTGTAGCAGTAGAATGACTCGAGTGTCGTTCTCTCAGGACTATAACTAGGTTTATCAAATCTAATTTAGAATATAAAAACAGCAAACAGATAGCAAAGGGGTTTCTAGCAGATAATGGAGATTGGTGATAGTATGATCCTTCTTAGCATAACGGGTCGATAATCATGCATAAATTCCTCGGTCTTGCATGGAGATCTTTGAATCAATCTAGTGTCTTGTTGCAATTATTAAGCACTACGAAGATAATTGGTCTGACAATCAATCACTATTGTCCTAATGTGTTCCGTAATTATTCAACACTACGAAGATAAACTCGCGAACAGGTCGACGAGGGTCCAATTGTGCATAATAATTAATACAACATACGAGAATTTAGGTTGTGCCTGATCAACGAAATAAAGAAATGACACGGAGTATAATGCGCGATATAGCCATTAGAATGATTATCTTCCCTTCGCTAAGAATTCACATACTACCACCAACGATAAGTTTAGCTACTCATAATAGGCATGCAATCAACAGAAATCATAGAAGAAAACATGTTGAAAGATATAATAAAATAAGTCGAATAAACTGTAAGATACAAAGTTACCGAAGGTTGTCAATCTCCGGAGAATTGCGATCCTACGAGCTCCAAACTGCTATGAAAAAGAGTCCCCTAAGCTACGGACCCCCAGAACAGGCTCTGGGAAGTCCCTACCTAAAACTACAGAGAGAGATGAGAAAGTAGGTCTGGAAAAGTATTATTTTCGGAGAAAACTGAGCAACTATTTATAGGCTTCGAATTACTGTGGGGCGGTTCGCCCCACATCTGCGGCGGTTCGCCCGGAGAGTTTTTCGCGGAATTCCGCGTTTTCGACGCGTTTTTGGATTTCTTCCCCTTTTAGGACTTGGTTTCTGACTTCTAGTGGCCTTCTAACCTCCAGATTCGACCCCTAGACTCCAAATCCTATCCGGAAACCTTCATATACTCCAAATAGGCTTCTGGAACACCAATTCCTTGTCAACTTCAATATAATTGCCCCGAAATCCTCGAATTTCAACCAAAACCTGTAAAATAAAATCTAAAGGGAAACGTGACACTATTCTAATAAAATGCACTAAAATATAGCTAAATTAATCACAGAGGATAGCTAAAATAGGTGAAAAAGACTCGAATGAAAGTGTAAAATACACATTCATCAAACTCCCCAAACCGAACCTTTGCTTGTCCTCAAGCAACTAAGCTAGACTCTAATGCGAAAAACATGCAAGACACAAAAATGGAGTCTCATGCCAAATAAAATGAACTAATCTACTGAATTTACCAAAAAAAATATGAACAAAAACCATATAAATGAAAGCATGAATATAGGTTGAAGAATACCTCAATTGACTTATACACATCCACAAGAGCACTTATGTCAAGACAAGATAGTCTCTCGTCACATTCTCTACCTGGACCTAGTCAGTGACGACGTAATGAAGCATGCTAAGATACGAATGGTTGTCCCGTGCCGATGAAACTGAGGACTTACTGTTGTTCCACCATGTTAAGACTTTCCCTCAAAGAGGTCGAACCAGTACTGGCTCTCATCAAACGAAGGAGGGTTCCCTATAAAAGATAACACTCCCCTATTCTACCCATCTCTAAAGTATAGTCTTAAACTATTCACCACTTCCTGATGGCAGGACGAGGGTGGTTTAGAACAGATGACACTCAAGACAAAAAACAAAAAATAGAAAATTACATACACGATTACGAACATTACAAAAAATGGAAAAGACTCAACACTTTGCTAAACTGCTATTTGGCTTTGTTTTTTTGGACCCTTCTTTTGCTTTTTTGGGGCCTTTTTTTTTTTCTTTTTTTCTTTCCAGATTCTTTTTTTTTTTTTTTTTCTGAAATTTTTTCTTTCTTTTTTTTCGATTTTTTTTCTAGCCAGCAGTAGCATAATAAAAAGAGAAACAAAATGACTCACTCGACTTCCCCAAACCTATTCGAAAGAATAGGTTGGAGTACAAAATTCACGGAAAAGGAAAAAATAAACACACGATACGAAAATGAAAAACAGAAACAAGTCTAATGATGGTGTAACCTCCTCCCCAAACCTATTCGGAAGAATAGGTTATAAACAAAGGATCACACAACCTCACACTACCTCCTTCCTAGGCATTTAGCAATCTCAAAGCATGGTGAAGACTTGTTGCCTCTTAGGTACATAATTACTCGGGAAAACAACCATAAGACCCTAACATGCATCATCCTATTATAAAGGCCTTCGTGAACCGCAGTAGAGAAAACACCACTAAGTGATGTCGAGACTACCAATCTTAATTAAGTGCAATACATAAATGTGACAAGCCAAGCGAGAAACACCTCAAACAAATTCATAGAGATGAAGCATACGATTAATGGCATAGTTAGTTGATCTACCCAATAAAAAAGTTCAAAAAATTCGGCAATAAACTCCATATAAAACATGCAAGACTATCCTAGGATGAATGTAGTGAATGCAACCTAAAAAATCTAAGAAAGCGGTAAACGTGCAAATTTAAATGCAGACAAAGAACAAGATACTAATCAACACAAAGCCAAACAATACTTAACATCACGGTTCACATCCCATCCCCCTTACGATTCTTAAGCTAGCCCCTAGCAAAAGAGAATGAGTAATAAGAAGTGATACTAGATGTTACCGAACGGTTTGGCCTCGGTTGGCTGAGAGTGGACATGCGAAAGGACTAATCATCGGGATTGTAGGCCCCATAAAAGTCACTCCACATGTCATTCATGAGCTCATTGGACTGACGTAGAGCCTCCTGCTGCTGCTGGATGAGCTGTTGCTGCTCCCACATTTGCTGCCTATCCTCTCGGCGATGCTCCTCGAATATCTCCCAATCGCAGTTGTGCTGGACAATGTGCCTGTCGAGGTCCTGTCGCATGGCCGCGTTGTTGGCATCAATTCTGTCGAAATGGCCGTCGAGGTAGGTACGGAATTCAAAGAAGTCAAATCCTCTAGACCCCTGTGGTGCTCGAGGTGGAGCATGCGGTGCTCTATGGACAAACGGGATATCTAGGATAGGGGCTTGGCCAACATCGGCCTCCATAGCATCCTCACGATCGGAATCACTCGGCTGGTAAGGTGCTCCTACATCAGCAGCGGCAGCCGTGGGGTTCTTCAACTGATACCTATTGAGCTGCACCTCAATGGTCGAGGGTGAAAGGGCAGCGACCTCGCAATCCCCCTCCTCAATGTCATCGACCCCATGATATTTGCAGTAGGCTGTGATGAAGCTTGGGAAGATGAATGGCTTCCTCTTCTTTTCCCAGTGGCGCTCGTACTCCTCATACATGATGCACCCTATGTCGATCTGATGTCTGTCTATTAGGCAGTAGAGGAGCTCGGCGTAGTAGGGCTGAATCCACGAGTCATTCTTCCTAGGGATCAAGTTGGAGATGCAAAATTTCATCATCACCTTAGCTTCAATGCTAAGGTCGCTCTGACTGATCCGTCCAGGTTCTCCCCCGATTTCTGGATATCGGTACTCCCTGTTGCAGATCACGTCTGTGATGTGTCTCCCTATCCCCCTGGAGGCCCACGAATACAGGTAGGCATGGTCGCTCCCTGTGAATTCCTGATGCCCAAAATGGATGAATGAAGAAATGTCCTCTGGTGTCCACGGTACAATCAGGCCTCGGACTAGTACCCCATTCTTCTCTTCGAGATCTGTGTATCCAGTGTAGAACTCTTGGAGGAGGCTCTCGTCGTAACCTTTGAACCTGTACCATGCCCAAATTTCTTTGTGACCCCAATCGTGATAGCGTCCTATATCCCGCTCTATCAACTGCGGACTCAGGAATGTCAATCCTCCTATCTGGGATGATCGACCTTCCTCCGTCGGCCATCTCCGCTTCTAGCCTTTGACGCACCTCTATCGCGGCTACAGACAACTCGAACATATGGTGAGATGGTTGGGAGCTTGATGCTACTCCCTTCCCCTTTTTGCTAGAGCCGGCTCTCCTTGATCTCGGTGCCATGATTCCTACAAACAGCAATTAGTATCTTGTACAAAACAGACCTATGCATATGTAAATATACGAGTGAATAATACGAGCAATATCTTCAAAAATCCAACTCCTCAAAAACCCAAAGTCTAGTCTAGCTATTTCATTACGCAATATATCAATGTAACTACTACAATAACATATCACATTATGCTCTTGCTAAACAACAAATGCCTTGAATCACAAGGTTCAATCCATACCAAATTAATCAAAAAATCCAACATAAATCCTCAACTCCATAAATCATGAATTCATCCATCATTATCACATCAACAAACACATGTTTAAGCATGGAATGATAGTAAGAGATACATTTCCTAACATGATATATCATCTAATAGCAAAAATTTCAAATCAACAAACCAAGCCTAATTGAACATGCAATTGATAATGAATAACGAATCTAATCACATAAAACATCAACCCATACATCATACAAGCTTAATTGAAGCATAAATCCAAAAATCCCCAAATTTAAAAAATTAGGGTTCATGTGATAATACCTCAAATTCGGAGATTGAATGAATTAGGAAGAAATTTGTTTGGATGGAAAGATAGAGCACGTAACGGGCTTCGATTGAAGCTATAGAACACACAAAATGATGGAAAGATGAAGAAGTTATGAAGGTTTGAAGGTTTTTTGATAATGGAGGAAATTTTGGAGTTAAGAAGATGAAAATGGAGGAAAATGAGAGATTAGGGACCGCCCCGTGCGGGGCGAATCGCCCCGCAAGTCCGGAGCGTGCGCGCGCACTCTGGACATGGGGCGATTCGCCCCACATGGGGGGCGATTCGCCCCCCACCTCCTGAGGTGGGAGACGATCGTTTTCGAATTAAAATGCGGTTTTAAGTCCCCGAAAACCATTTTCCTCAAAAAATCACTCGAAAAATAGCACTCGAACACAACATAAGCACATACGACACAGAAACGAACAAATTCACATATGAAAAGCAAATTTTTCAAGTATGAATGCATGCAATAAAGAGGTAAAGAAAGCGATAAAAAACCCCGGGTTGCCTCCCGGATAGCGCCATTGTTTAAAGTCTCTGACTCGACTCTTGTCTTCGCCTATCTTTTCCTTCTGAGGGTACTAGACTTCCCCTTCACGAATCTCCTTCCCATGCCTCGATCCTGTGAATAAGAATGAACATAGACGTTAAGACCACTGTAATCAATAGTGTTAGAAGTATCAGGTGGATCGGATATGGCTTGCAACACATGTTGCTTGCCATCCACTTCAATAGTGCAAGTTCTTTGGTAGATGTCCATCACGGAGCGTAGCTTAGTCAAGAATGTTCGTCCTAAGAGTATGACATCCCCCGTTCCTGGTGCTGACGCCGGCATAATTACAAAAGCGGTGTAGACAGAAGCTTCACCAATCTTGACTAATACATTCTTCACAACGCCTTCAGGTTTCACAAGGGATCCATCCGCCAGTTGCACAATAGCCTTATGCACAGTTAGTTCTCCAAGGTTACTGTTCTCGAAAACATTCAAAGGGAGCACAGTAGAGTAGGATCCTGTGTTTAGTGTGGCTCGGACATCTTCAAGCTCCTCAATCCCGACCTTAACATCGAAACTTTGAGGGAGTGGCTCGGGATCCTCTTGCTCCTCTTCACCCTTGTTAGTACCAAGGTCCTTCTCTTCTTCTTCGGCTGGTGGGGGCATTTCCCTCTTGCAACTCTCGCACTTAGCAACCTTCTTGATGGTGATTTCAACAGGTAGATCACCCACCAAGGTGATGGACATCGACTTCTCAGTGTTGCTAGGCAGTTTTCCTTGTTCCCCACTTGCTCCTCGGTCGATCAACTCTTGCATCTTTTGATGGGCAAGCCTAGTGCTCTCTTCCAACCCATCAAGCCTTGCCCTAGTTTTCTCAGAATCTTCTTCATAACGTTTGAGAAAACTTTGTGTGTGATCAACCATCTTCTGCAAGTTCTCCATCAGTTGAGCCGACTTCGACTTCGGTGGCTCTTTCGGAGCGGGGTTTTCGCAGTGGTCATTACCATATTTTAGCCTACTACGGTCTTGGTTAGGGCCATAAGTTTGGTTAGCCGGTGCATATTCTTCATTGTTTCGGAATCCTCTTCTCCAAACTCCACCTCGAGGATTCCTACCGTCTTGTCCGTAGCTAACTTCTTGAGTACCAAACTCCGTAGCAAAGGCTTCTTCTTCGCCTCCTCGAGCCCAGTTGCCATCATCATATGCCAGCTCCGATCTACACATATGAGCCCCATGCCCATAGTTCTTGCAAATTCGGCATACTTCGTTCGAAACAGTTGTTCCGGTGGCGCTCTTGAGGACTTGCTTCAATTCATTGGTAAAGCACTCGAATTGATCCCCATTCCCCCTATGCATAGGGGCTTCTTGAGTCGGTGGAGCTTCAGGTCCACGTCTTCTAACCATTGCTCTTGGGTCCTTGAACTGTGAACCCTTAGCAAGCCTTTCGAAAACTGCCCAGACGGCTTCTGCGGTTTCCTCCCAAATATTGCCTCGGCATTGGAATCCACCACTTGTTGGTTCTCGAAGGTTAGTCCATTGTAGAAGTGTTTGACTAGGTCAGAAAGTTCAAAACCATGGTGAGGGCACTTGTTCGTGAGATCTTGAAATCTCTCAAACGCGGTGTACATGGTCTCATCATAGTCCTGCTTGAATCCAGTGATCTGCGCCTTTAGCGCGGTGGTCAAGGTGTGAGGGAAGTATTTCTCCATGAAAGCTGAAAAAACCTTCTCCCAAGTGTCCAGCGAGCTTGCTGGTAGAGAACTCAACCATGACTTGGCTCTGTCGCCAAGTCCCATAGCAAAAACCTTCATCCTCAACTCATCCGTTGTTATATCAGCTCCGGGTCATGGGAGTTGGTTGACGAAATCATCGGTATCGTGTAAGTACCCCATCACATCTTCCCTTGATAAGCCATAGAACCTCGGAAGTTGTTGGAATGCGTGGTTCTTAATTTCCAGATCTCGGGTTGCAGACGAAAGAACAATCGCCCGTCCCCTCATACGATCCTCGGTGGGTTGAACCCATGCTTTCAGTGGTCTAGCTTCTGCCATTCCGTCGATTTCCTTGAAAAGACTGAGTAGAGATTCAGAGAAATCGGTATCCTCTATTTCCTCTAGTGCGCGCCTTTCAAGTAGTCGCCTTCTTTGGTGGTAGACTCTGTCGATCTCAGCAACTGAATCAGCAAGCGGTGTTCCTGCAGAACGTGTATGCGACATACACTATCTGTAACAGACTAGGAAAGCAGTATCAGAGATTAAAGTGGAAAACTAAAACTAATAGAATTAGGAATTGAAAGATGAGAATATAAACAAATTAAACAGAAAAAAGGAGTATAGTCCCCGGCAACGGCGCCAATTTGATGAACGCGGATTTGTCGGTTCCGGATTCAGCAAATAATATTTGTTATTAAGCCAAAGGCAATCAACAACTACAACGAAAACCGTAGTGTAGCAGTAGAATGACTCGAGTGTCGTTCTCTCAGGACTATAACTAGCTTTATCAAATCTAATTTAGCATATAAAAACAGCAAACAAATAGCAAAAGGGTTTCTAGCAGATAATGGAGATTGGTGATAGTATGATCCTTCTTAGCATAACGGGTCGATAATCATGCATAAATTCCTCGGTCTTGCATGGAGATCTTTGAATCAATCTAGTGTCCTGTTGCAATTATTAAGCACTACGAAGATAATTGGTCTGACAAGTCAATCACTATTGTCCTAATGTGTTTCGTAATTATTCAACACTACGAAGATAAACTCGCGAACAGGTCGACGAGGGTCCAATTGTGCATAATAATTAATACAACATACGAGAATTTAGGCTGTGCCTGATCAACGAAATAAAGCAATGACACGGAGTATAATGCGCGATATAGCCATTAGCATGATTATCTTCCCTTCGCTAAGAATTCACATACTACCACCAACGATAAGTTTAGCTACTCATAATAGGCAAGCAATCAACAGAAATCATAGAAGAAAACATGTTGAAAGATATAATAAAATAAGTAGAATAAACTGTAAGATACAAAGTTACCGAAGGTTGTCAATCTCCGGAGAATTGCGATCCTACGAGCTCAAAACTGCTATGAAAAAGAGTCCCCTAAGCTACGGACCCCCAAAACAGGCTCTGGGAAGTCCCTACCTAAAACTACAGAGAGAGGTGAGAAAGTAGGTCTGGAAAAGTATGATTTTCGTAGAAAACTGAGCAACTATATATAGGCTTCGAATTACTGTGGGGCGGTTCGCCCCACATCTGCGGCGGTTCGCCCGGAGAGTTTTTCGCAGAATTCAGCGTTTTCGACTCGTTTTTGGATTTCTTCCCCTTTTCGGACTCGGTTTCTGACTTCTAGTGGCCTTCTAACCTCCAGATTCGACCCCTAGACTCCAAATCCTATCCGGAAACCTTCAGATACTCCAAATAGGCATCTGGAACACCAATTCCTTGTCAACTTCAATATAATTGCCCCGAAATCCTCGAATTTCAACAAAAACCGGTAAAATAAAATCTAAAGGGAAACGTGACACTATTCTAATAAAATGCACTAAAATATAGCTAAATTAATCACAGAGGATAGCTAAAATAGGTGAAAAAGACTCGAATGAAAGTGTAAAATACACATTCATCAATCGTATCTAGAAACGTCAAGTTTTAGAAGCTGAATACCTCGAAGAAGAGAGGTTAGATGACATGATAGAACTTGAACAAATTCAAGACTTTGACACGCGCGAACATGAGGTCTCTAAATCTTCCGATTTGGACTCAAGTTTAGTGGGAGTTTTTGATGAACGCGCTGGTGTCGTGTTCCAACGCGAGTCAAATAAATTTGTTATTTAGCCAAAGGCGATTCACAACTACAACGAAAACCGTAGTGTAGCAGTAGAATGACCTCGAGTGTCGATCTCTAAGGACTATAACTAGCTTTATCAAATCTAATTTAGAATATAAAAGCAGTAGACGGTATAGCAAAGGTGTTTCTAACAGATAATGGAGATTGGTGATAGTATGGTCCTTCAAAGCATAACAGATTAATAATCATGCGTAAATTTCTCGGTCTTGCATGGAGATCTTTGATCAATGAATTGTCCTATTGTAATTATCAAACACTACGAAGATATAGATTTTTGATAGGTCGAAGACCAAATAATTGTCCAATTGTGTTCCGTAATTATTCAACACTACGAAGATAGAGATTTTTGATAGGTCGAAGACCAAATAGCTGTCCAATTGTGAGCAATAATTAATCAACAATACGAAGATAGAGATTTTGATAGATCAAAGAAATAAAGCAATAACACGGGGTATAATGCGCGATATAGCCATTAGCATAATTATCAACCCTTCGCTAAGAATTCACATACTACCACCAACGATAAGTTTAGCTACTCATAGTTGTCATGCAATCAACAGAAATCATAGAAGAAAACATGTTGAAAGATATATAAAAATAAGTAGAAAAACTGTAAGATACAATGTTACCGAAGGTTGTCAGTCTCCGAAGAATCGCGATCTTACAAGATCCAAACTGCTATGAAAAAGTGTCTCCTCCTAAGCTATGAACCCCCAGAACATGCTCTGGGAAGTTCCTACCTAAAACTACAGAGAAAGGTGAGAGAGAAGGTCTGGAAAAGTATGAAAATCGGAGAAAAACTGAGCAACTATATATAGGCTACGAATTGTGTGGGGCGAAGGGCCCCACACACCGGGCGACTCGCCTGGTGTGGGGAGATTAGGCCCACATCCCGGGCGATTCGCCCGGGAGTAAAACTCGGGAAAATACGCGTTTTTGGATTTCTTCCCCTTTTCGGACTCGGTTTCTGACTTCTAGTGGCCTTCTAGCCTCCAGATTCGACCCCTAGACTTCAAATCCTATCCGGAAACCTTCAGATACTCCAATTAGGCTTCTGGAACACCAATTCCTTGTCTACTTCAATATATTTGCCCGGAAATCCTCGTTTTTCAACCAAAACCTGTAACATAAAGACTAATGGAAAACGTGACACTATTCTAATAAAATGCACTAAAATATAGCTAAATTAACATAGAGGATAGATAAAATAGGTGAAAAAGACTCGAATGAAAGTGTAAAATACACATTCATCAAACTCCCCAAACCGAACCTTTGCTTGTCCTCAAGCAACTAAGCTAGACTCTAATGCAAAAAACAATGCAACACACAAAATGGAGTCTCATGCCAAATAAAATGAACTAATCTACTGAATCTATCAAAAAAAAATGCACAAGAATCATATAAATCAAAACATGAATATAGGTCGAAGAATGCCTCGATTGACTCATACACATCCACATAAGCACTTATGTTAAGACAAGATAGCCTCTCGTAACATTCTCTACCTGGACCTAGTCAGTGACGACGTAATGAAACATTTTAAGATACGAATGGTTGTCCCGTGCCTATGAAACTGAGGACTTACTGCTGTTCACCAATTTAAGACTTTTCCTCAAAGAGGTCGAACCAGTACTGGCTCTCATCAAACGAAGGAGGGTTCCCTATAAAAGATAACACTCCCCTATTCTACCCATCTCTCAAGCAAAGCCTTAAGATTTTCACCACTTCCTGAATGGCAGGACGAGGGTGGTCTAGAACACATGACACTCAAAAACAAAAGACAAAAAATAGAAAATTACAACACGATTACGAACATTACAAGAATTGAAAAACGAGACACAACACTTTGCTAAACTGTTATTTGGCTTTTCTTTTTTTTGGACCCTTCTTTGCTCTTTTGAGGTCTTTTTTTCTTTTTTTTCTTTTCCAGTTTTTTTTCTTTTTTCTGGAATTTTGTTTCCTTTTCTTTTTTTTTTTTGATTTTTTTAGGCAGCAGTAGTACAACGAAAATGAAACAAAAATGACACACAAACGACTTCCCCAAACCTATTCGAAAGAATAGGTTGGAGTACAATATTTACGAGAAAGGAAAAATAAACTCACAACACAAAATTGAAAAACGAAAAACAAGTCTAATGATAGTGTAACCCCCTCCTCAATCCTATTCGGAAGAATAGGTTGCAAACAAAGGATCACACAATCTCACAGTACCTCCTTCCTAGGCATTTAGCAATCTCAAAGCATGGTGAAGAATTGTTGCCTCTTAGGTACATAATTACTCGGGAAAACAACCATAAGACCCTAACATGCATCATCCTATTATAAAGGCCTTCGTGAACCGCAGTAGAGAAAACACCACTAAGTGATGTCGAGACTACCAAGCTTAACTAAGTGCAATACATAAATGTGACAAGCCAAGCGAGAAAAACCTCAAACAAATTCATAGAGATGAAGCATATGATTAATGTCATCATTAGTTAATCTACCCAATAAGAAAGTTCAAAAAATTTGGCAATAAACTCCACATAAAACATGCAAGACTATCCTAGGATGAATGTAGTGTATGCAACTAAATACTAAGAAAGCGGTAAACGTGCAAATGCAAATGCAAACAAAAGGTTTCACGAGTAATCATAAGCAAAACAAGTATACGAATACCCAGCGATAATCCCCCCCCCCCCAAACCTGAACGTCATCGCTCGTCCCGAACGTCGAAAGTGGATTTAAGGTGAGAGCTAAACTTGTACCTGTAACCTATAGTACTCAAAGAAACTCGTGAGAAACCAAAAACATACGAAAATATAAAATAAAACACAATGATATGCATGCAATAAAGCGGTAAAAAAGCGATAAAAACTCCGGGTTGCCTCCCGGATAGCGTCATTGTTTATAATCTTTGACTCGACTCCTTCTTGCGCCTAGCTCTTCTTCTTGAGGGTACTAGACATCCCCTTCATGGATCTTCTCCTCATGCCACGAACATGTGAATAAGAATGAACATAGACAGCAAGACCACAGTAGTTAACAGTGTGAGAAGCATTGAAGTGATCAGGTGGATAAGATATGGCTCGCAACACATGTCGCTTGCCATCCACCTCAATGGTGCAAGTCCTTCGGTAGATGTCTATCACGGAGCGTAGTTTGGTCAAGAACGTTCGCCCCAAGAGAACAACATCCCCCAACCCAGGTGTAGACACCGGCATAACTACAAAATTGGTGTACACAGAAGCTTCACCAAATCTTAACCAATACGTTCTTCACAACGCCTTGGGTCTCACAAAGGATCCATCCGCTAGTTGCACAATGGCCTTATGCTTCGAAAGCTCTCCAAGGCCACTCTTCTCAAACACATCATGGGTAGCACATTCGAGTAAGATCCCGTATCTAGTGTAGCACGGACGTCATCGAGACTACCAATCCCAACCTTAACATCAAAGCTATCAGGAATTGGTTCAGGATCCTTAGGTTCTTCATTACTTACGTTGAGTCCCAGATCTTTATCTCCTCCTTGGCCAATGGAGGCTCGTCTTTTGCACCACACTCGCACGCAACAACTTGCTAATGGTGATTTCCACTGGAAATCTTCCACCAAGTTGATCGACATGGACCTCTCAGTGCTGCTATGTAACTTCCCTTGCCTCTCTACTAGCTCTAGTTTTCCAATTGATCCAGACGAGCATTGATCTTTGCCGAATCCTCCTCGCATCTCTTCAAAACACTTGGGTGAAATCCACCA
>CM051458.1:44399344-44451677 GCA_028274465.1 Plantago ovata
TCCAAGAGGATGTTGGGAATGACACAGTCCACCTACATCGACAAAATACTGAAGCGTTATCAAGATGGACGACCTCAAAAAGAGGCTTTCTCCCAGCTAGGCATTGGATTGTCTTATTAGTTAAGGATGGTCCTAAAATGATGAAGAAAGAAATGAAATGAGTCGTGTACCCTTGCTTCGGCAGTAGGGTCTATAATGTATGCAATGAATTGCACAAGCCCGAGGTGGCATATGCGCTTAGTGTCACTGTCGACACCAACAGAATCCAAGAGTACCTCACTGGACTGCTGTGAAGAACATTCTTAAGTACCTTAGACGGACTAAAGAGATGTTCTTGGTGTTTGGTGGAGAACCAGAATTGAGATTCTGGGTATGTCGACGCTGGATTTGAATCAGATCCTGATGACTTTAAGTCACAGACAGGATACGTATTCAAATGAACGGAGGAGCTGTCTGTGGAGAGTTCTACGCCAGCCACGGCTTGCGGACTCATCCAAGAGCAGCCAGTACATCATTCCGAGTACATTGCTGCATCAGAAGCATCGAAAGAAGCTGTTGGATTTCAGAGTTCTTGAAGGAATTGAGGGTTGTTCTGCTCCCAGTCCAATAACGATTTATTGTGACAATACGCGCGCCGTCGGTCAGCTAGGGAGCCTAGATCTAGAAACAAGAACCAACATGTACCTAGAAAATATCACGTTATACGTGAGATTATAGATAGAGGAGAAGTTAGTGTAGAACGTTTCTCAACCACGGGACAACGTGGCACTCCTTTCACCAAGGGTCTTATCAGTGGAAGTCCACTTAAGACATTATGCTAATCTGGGCATTCCGTGGGCATAAAGGTGACTGGCTCTAGTCCAATGGGAGATGATCGTGTATATTGTCCTAGAGACAGTCCTTACTAAAGGGCATGGTGCCCCTTGTAGAGGACATCTATGTACTATTACACAGGTCAACGTAATATAATTATGTTTGTTTCATTTTACTGCTTGAGTATCGCTTCATATTTATATTACACCAGGCTGCAGCATGTCATATCTATATTGCTTCTGTTTGATACTGAACATGTCCCCTCGGATTGACTGACGATCACACTGTTAGTGGGAGCTATGTGAGTTATCATCTATCCCAACTCTCCCTAGTCCGTGGTACATCTCGGATGTGGGGGTCTGAATGAACCTGACAAGGCTAGTATGCTGGAGGTTCTAACTGTTGGAGCAAGTGTGAGCCGATCACACGGCACGGAACGGATTGTTGGACAATCACGGAACGTTCCCATAACTGCGCATAGTTGTTCGAAGAAGCTTTATCGACAATGGAAGTACCACGGACACTCCCATCGATGTATACTCTACACCGAGTGTCTATGGGAACCGGTGAGTTGTCGAAGTGATGCCATTCGTCCCTTTGTACTTACAGGATTTATTATTATCACATTTGTTGCTCCATATCCTTGTGGACCCGTCGATGTCAGCTCTGAATAAGCAGGTTGACCTAAGACACGATCCAGGATTATGGCTAAATACAAATGGGTGATAAGTGATTCTGTGAAGGATTCATCTCTCAAGTGTAGCACAGGAGAGCACTGCTCGTAGTCTGCATAGTTGTGTTTATAAGTCACTGGCCAGTGCAAATGATATATTATGATGGTCATAAGTATATCTTAACCAAACAACTCCCTGAGACGCCGTGGATGTATTATTGGGATAGACACTTCATCGATCCTAGATACATCCGAGCAAGTCAGATGAAGGGACGTTACCATCGCCGCGTGAGCGCAACAGGCTTCGCAACGAAAGGTTTAGTTTTGAGAAACCTCTCAAACGTCCTCACGTATTAATATTGCAAATGGAACCGTCTAGGACTTGCTTAATACGGTGAGGCCCTATGGGTCACACTATGCGGTGATTCAGCTCCTATCAGGATATCCTTGAAGATGGAATCGCAATTAATTTAGAATTAATTGTGATTGATGGATTATAATTGATTTGGAATTAATTATAATAATTGGTGGCTCAATTAATGATTGGAATTATTAATTGAATTGGCTAAGTAATTGTATTTTATGTAAATACAATTAAAGATTATATTTGGAAATATAATGGAGGTTTGATTGTAAATGTTATGTTATTTTAGAATTAACATATGCACTTGGGCAAAAATCTACTTGGAGTTGGATTGCCTTAGAAATATATGTGGGTCCCAAAGTGGGACCCACGTCCCGTAGGACAGGCGCGCGCGCGCGTGGCAGAATAGGGGAAGGAGTTCGACTCCTTCCTCTATTAGAAGTCCAAGGGATAAGTTAGATTTTCCTGATTGAGTTTTGATTTGATTGGGAATGAATCTAGACTTGATATTGGTTTCGTTGTGCGATAAGAATTAGATTCTTATTCCTTTACGAAGTCTAATTGCTTATGCTTTAGGCTTCTATAGACTACTATATATAGTAGACTATTGGAGAGAGTTTTACATACGATTTTACGTGTGATTTTGATACACAGTTATTTCTACCCAGTTTTCTTAGAGAAAATAAAAACTCTCCCCTCCTCCCTTAGCCTCACGCGCGCGCACACCTCCACCGGAGGGGAATTGCCGCCCCGTCTTCTTGGTCACATAAAGAATATTCTAGCATTCTTCCGATAGGCTGTTCATCCGTGGATACCAAGGTTGAGGTTCTAGGAGCTGGAAACTAACTCTTATTGTCTTGCAGATATACAGAGTATTGTAGATATCTTCGACTTCGACGAAGGAGAAGATACACCGGATTATTACGAAGACTTGGAAGCTGCTTTGGAAGTAAGGTTAGTCTTCTAATTGACGTGTTTATATATATACGACATATGCATAATCAATTAACCAATATGTAAGAAAATTTTTAAAATTCCGCTGCGTACCCTAGGGGTAAATCTGACCATATTTTCTTACAAGAACCTCGGGAGTTGTTGGAACATGCAACTTTTGATTTCAAAATCACGAGTTGCAGCAGAAAAAAACAATAGCCGGACCTCTCATCAGTGCTCTGTTGGGTTGAACCCATGATTTCAAAAGTGGGCGAGCCATCACAAGACCTGAATATCTGTGACAACCTAGGAAAGGAGTATCAGAGAGAAATTAAATAGGAAAACTAAAACTACTAGAACTAGGAATTGAATGCTGAAAATATAAACAAATTAAACAGAAAAAAGGAGTATAGTCCCCGGCAACGGCGCCAATTTGATGAACGCGCTGGTGTCGTGTTCCAACGCGAGTCAAATGAATTTGTTATTTAGCCAAAGGCAATTCACAAATACAACGAAAACCGTAGTGCCGCTGTATAATGACCTCGAGTGTCGATCTCTAAGGACTATAACTAGCTTTATCAAATCTAATTTAGAATATAAAAGCAGCAAACGGTACAGCAAAGGTTTTTCTAACAGGTAATGGAGATTGGTGATACTATGGCCCTTCAAAGCATAACGGGTTAATAATCATGCGTAAATTCCTCGGTCTTGCATGGAGATCTTTGATCAATGAATTGTCCTGTTGTAATTATCAAACACTACGAAGATATAGATTTTTGATAGGTCGAAGACCAAATAATAGTCCAATTGTGTTCCGTAATTATTCAACACTATGAAGATAGAGATTTTTGATAGGTCGAAGACCAAATAACTGTCCAATTGTGTGCAATAATTAATCAACAATACGAAGATAGAGATTTTGATAGATCAAAGAAATAAAGCAATAACACGGAGTATAATGCGCGATATAGCCATTAGCATAATTATCAACCCTTCGCTAAGAATTCACATACTACAACCAACGATAAGTTTAGCTACTCATAGTTTTCATGCAATCAACAGAAATCATAGAAGAAAACATGTTGAAAGATATATAAAAATAAGTAGAAAACTGTAAGATACAATGTTACCGAAGGTTGTCAGTCTCCGAAGAATCGCGATCTTACAAGCTCCAAACTGCTATGAAAAAGTATCTCCTAAGCTATGAACCCCCAGAACAGGCTCTGAGAAGTTCCTACCTAAAACTACAGAGAAAGGTGAGAGAGAAGGTCTCGAAAAGTATGAAAATCGGAGAAAAACTGAGCAACTATATATAGGCTACGAATTGTATGGGGCGAAGGGCCCCACACACCGGGCGACTCGCCTGGTATGGGGTGATTCGCCCGACATCCCGGGCGATTCGCCCGGGAGTAAAACTCGGGAAAATACGCGTTTTTGGATTTCTTCCCCTTTTCGGACTCGGTTTCTGACTTCTAGTGGCCTTCTAGCCTCCTGATTCGACCCCTAGACTTCAAATCCTATCCGGAAACCTTCAGATACTCTAATTAGGCTTCTAGAACACCAATTCCTTGTCTACTTCAATATATTTGCCCGGAAATCCTCGTTTTTCAACCAAAACCTGTAAAATAAAGACTAAAGGGAAACGTGACACTATTCTAATAAAATGCACTAAAATATAGCTAAATTAACATAGAGGATAGCTAAAATAGGTGAAAAGACTCGAATGAAAGTGTAAAATACACATTCATCAGTTTTCAAAGCAGACAAGGGTAATGATATGACACTTGCTAGGCATGTCATAGTTAGTGGGAGTCATGTGATTAGATCAACAGTTGAAACCACACCAATAGAACCCGTTGTCAACCTACATGTGCAACAAGTTGCGCAAGAGCAGCCTCCCGCAAGGGAACAAAGTCGCGCCCCGTGACAAGCTGCATCAGTACCCACTGATAATGTTCGTGTTACACGAAGCCAGAAAAGAAAAGCACCAGAACCAGTCGAGCTCCGTAGGTCGAAGACGATCCTAAAAGGAACTCAGAAGCAAAGCCTTGTGATAGAAGACATCAGTGAACTTGATGTCGACTTATCAGATCGGGAAGATCCCGAGACCTACAAAGAGGCAATAGTTGATATTGACTCAGACAAATGGCAAGAGGCCATAGAATTAGAAATGGACTCAATGTACCAGAACCAAGTTTGGAACTTGGTAGACTTGCCCCAAGCGGTAAGACCTATTGGGTGCAAATGGGTCTTTAAACGAAAGACAGATGCCGATGGCAAGGTATAAATGCACAAAGCTAGGCTTGTGGCGAAAGGCTACACGCAAAGGTATGGCATCGATTACGATGAAACCTTTTCACCGGTAGCAAAATTGAAGTCCATTCGAATTCTACTTGCGATAGCTGCCTACTATGATTATGAGATCTGGCAGATGGATGTAAAGACTGCCTTCCTGAATGGCAACCTTGAGGAAGAGGTCTATATGGTACAGCCGGAAGGTTTTATTAGTAAAACTAGGCCAACTGTTGTATGCAAATTACAAAGATCCATCTATGGGCTAAAGCAAGCGTCAAGGAGCTGGAATATCCGCTTTGATGAAGCTGTCAAATCGTTTGACTTCATCAGAAGCAAGGAAGATCCCTGTGTCTACGTTAGGCACAGTGACAAGGGAGTCGTTTTCATGATCATTTATGTTGATGACATTTTGATCATGGGAAACAATGTCTCTATGCTAGAAGAGACTAAAGTTTGGTTATCAAGTACCTTCTCGATGAAGGACTTGGGTGAAGTGAACTACATCCTAGGGATCAAGATCTTTAGAAATAGATCCAAGAGGATGTTAGGAATGACACAGTCCACCTACATCGACAAAATACTGAAGCGTTATAAGATGGACGACTCAAAGAGAGGCTTTCTCCCAGCTAGGCATGGGATTGTCTTATCAGTTAAGGATGGTCCTAAAACTGATGAAGAAAGAAACACAATGAGTCGTGTGCCCTATGCTTCGGTAGTAGGGTCTATAATGTATGCAATGAATTGCACAAGGCCCGACGTGGCATATGCGCTTAGTGTCACTTGTCGACACCAACAGAATCCAGGAGTACCTCACTGGACTGCTGTAAAGAACATTCTAAAGTACCTTCGACGGACTAAAGAGATGTTCTTGGTGTTTGGTGGAGAACCAGAATTAAAGATGTCTGGGTATGTCGACGCTGGATTTGAATCAGATCGTGATGACTTTAAGTCACAGACAGGATACGTATTCAAATTGAACGGAGGAGCTGTCTGTTGGAAGAGTTCTAAGAAAGCCACGGTTGCTGACTCATCCACAGAAGCCGAGTACATTGCTGCATCAGAAGCATCGAAAGAAGCTGTCTGGATTTCAGAGTTCTTGAAGGAATTGAGGGTTGTTCCTGCTCCCAGTCCAATAACGATTTATTGTGACAATATGGGCGCCGTCGCTCAAGCTAGGGAGCCTAGATCTACAAACAAGAACAAACATGTACTTAGAAAATATCACGTTATACGTTATATTATTGATAGAGGAGAAGTTAGTATAGAACGTGTCTCTACCACGGACAACGTGGCAGATCCTTTCACCAAGGTCTTATCAGTGGAAGTCCACTTAAGACATTATGCTAATCTGGGTATTAGGCATAAAGGTGACTCGCTCTAGTCCAAGTGGGAGATTGATAGTGTATATGTCCTAGAGACAGTCCTTATTAAGGGCATGGAGCCCTTATAGAGGGCATATATGTACTATTACACAGGTCAACGTAATATAATATATGTTTGTTGCTTTTACTATTGAGTATCGCTTTCATATTTATATTACACCAGGCATGCAACATGTCATATCTCTATTACAGTCTGTATTGATATTAAACATGTCCCCTCGGATAGATGACCGATCACACAGATAGTGGGAGCTATGTGAGTTATCATCTATCCCAAACTCTGCCTAGTCGAGGTTCATGTCGGATGTAGGGGTCTGAATGAACCAGACGAGACTAGTATGCGTGGAGGTTATACTTGTTGGAGCAAGTGTGAGCCGATCCCACGGCCACGGAACGGATTGTTGGACAATCGAGAAACGTTCCCATAACTGTGCGTAGTTTCTCGAAGAAGGATTATTGAACAATGGAAGTACCCACCGGACACTCCCATCGATGTATACTCTACACCGAAGTGTCTATGAGAACCGGTAAGTTGTCAAAGTGATGCCAGTCGTCCTTTGCACTTACAGGACTTTATCATCACATTTGTTGCCCCATATCCGTGGTGGACCCGTCGATGTCAGCTCTGAATAAGCAGTTGACCTATGACACGATCCAGGATTATGGCTACATACAAATGGGGATGATAAGTGATTCTGTGAAGGATTCATCTCTCAAGTGTAGCATAGGAGAGTACTTTTCATAGTCTGCATAGTTGTGTTGGTAAAGTCACTGGCCAGTGCATTGATAGATTATGATGGTCATAAGTATATCTTAGTAACCAAGCAACTCCCTGAGACGCCCGTGGATGTATTATTGGGACAGACACTTCATCGATCCTAGATGCATTCGAGCAACTCAGATGAAGGGACGTTACCATCGCCGCGTTGAGCGCAACAGACTTCGCAACGAAACGGTTTGCTTTGAGAAACCTCTCAAACGTCCTCATGTATTAATATTGCAAATGGAACCATCTAGGAATTCCATGTTGCCTAGTCTAGGACCTGCTTGATACGATGAGGCCCTATGGATCACACTATGTGATGATTCAGCTTATCAGAATATCCTTTAAGATGGAATCGCAATTATTTTGGAATTAATTGTGATTGATGGATTATAGTTGATTTGGAATTAATTATAATATTTGGTGGCTCAATTAATGATTTGGAATTATTAATTGAATTGGCTAATTAATTTTATTTTATGTAAATACAATTAAAGATTATATTTTGGAAATATAATAGAGGTTTGATTAGAAAGGATATGTTAATTTAGAATTAACATATGCACATGGGCAAAATCTACTTGGAGTTTGAATTGCCTTAGAACTATAAGTGGGTCCCAAAATTGGGACCCACCTATCTCCCGTAGGACATGGGCGCGCGCACAGAGGTGGAGTAGGGGAAGGAGTTCGACTCCTTCCTCTATTAGAAGTCCAAGGGATAAGTTAGATTTTCCTGATTTAGTTTTAATTTGATTGGGAATGAATCTAGACTTGATATTGGTTTCCTAGTGCGATAAGAATTAGATTCTTATTCCTTTACGAAGTCTAATTGCTTATGCTTTAGGCTTCTATTGACTACTATATATTGTAGACTATTAGAGAGTTTTTGACATAGACATTCACACAGTTGAATACCCTGTTTTCTTAGAGAAAATAAAAACTCTCCCCTCCTCTACAAAGCCACGCGCGCGCCACCCTTGCCGGAGGAATCGCCGCCCCGTCTTCTTGGTCACATAAAGAATATCCTAGCATTCTTCTGATAGGCTGTTCATCCGTGGATACCAAGGTTGAGGTTCTAGGAGCTGGAAACTAACTCTTATTGTCTTGCAGATAATCAGAGTATTGCAGATATCTTCGACTTCGACGAAGGAGATGATACAAAGGATTATTACGAAGACTTGGAAGCTACTTTGGAAGTAAGGTTAGTCTTCTAATTGACATATTTATATATATACGACATATACATAATCAATTAACATGTATGTTAAGAAAATTTTGAAATTCCGCTGCGTACCCTAGGGGTAACTCTGATCGTATTTTCTTACAATAATGCCCTTGGGAAGCATCACTATGATAGTCTCAATGGGGACTGCCCCCTGAAGAGTTACTCACCACGTTCCTTTCGTGGTTGTCGATATGCCTTTCGATTACTTCGCGGTCATAGAAAGACCAGCGTTAGTACAATTTCAAGCCGTAGTGTCCACGGTTCATAACAAACTGAAGTTCCCCACCTTAATGGGAACGGGACAAGAAGTCGGAAATATCAGAGAAGCGTGAGAGTGCTACATCATGTCGACAAAGATGACTTCCAACGTTGCTATTGGGGAAGCTGGAACTAGTCAAGGCACGAACGATCAACCCTTTTGGCATCATGCTCCACATCGCTTCTACACAGTGCGACGTTCCAAGAAGAAGTCCAAAAAACCAAGTCCAACGGAAAGGCGAAGGAAAGCTGCTCAAAAGCAAGCAAAAGGAAGCCTAGTAGGAGAAGTGAAGGAACTAGAAGAGTACCAAGTGATACCTCCGGTACCACCAACCTCCAAAAAGAAAACGTTTTTTGATGAAAACAAGATATAAGCAAGGGAAACACAGGAAGAAATCCAAGTCGTCGAGGGAAGCTCCGATAAAGTCACCAAGATCGGAACAGAGATGACCACCGAAGTTAGGATGAGAATCATTCAATGCTTAAAGGATAACAATGACGTTTTCTCTTGGAGCACTGAGGATTTGAAAGGGATTGATCCAAGGGTCGCTGTTCATTCTATGAATGTCGATCCTTCGGTCACTCACATTCGGGAAAAGAGAAGGGATTTCAGTGCCGAAGAAAATGCCATCATTGAAGCCGAAGTGCAAAGACTACTCAAAGCGGGCCATATCAAAGAACTAAGATACTCTGACTGGGTTTGCAATGTAGTCCTGGTAGAAAAGGGACCGGGCAAATGGAGAATGTGCAACAACTTCACTCGGCTCAACAAATTTTGCCCAAAGGATCCCTACCCGTTACCTCGGATCGACCAGCTGGTCGATTCCACAGCAGGGTGTGCACTTCTGAGTTTCATGGACGCGTATCAAGGGTTTTACCAGATCATGATGGCCAAAGATGATGTACCCAAAACCGCCTTCTTTGCAAATGGTAATGTTTACTGTTTCAACGTGATGCCATTTGGTCTCAAAAACGTGGGAGCGACCTACCAAAGATTGGTCAACAAAATGTTCAAGGAAGAAATTGGAAAAACCATGGAGGTGTATGTCGATGACATGCTCGTCAAGAGCAAGACCGAAGAGAAACATGTTGGATACCTAACCAAGTGCTTCTCTATCTTGAGAAAGTATGGAATGAAGCTCAATCCAACAAAGTGTACATTCAGTGTGAAATGAGGGAATTTCCTTGGGTACATGGTGACAGAATGAGGGATCGAGGCGAACCCGGAAAAGATCAAAGACATCCTAGATCTCCCTGATAGTGTATATGTCCTAGAGACAGTCCTTACTAAGGGCATAGTGCCGTTATAGAGGGCATATATGTACTATTACACAGGTCAACGTAATATAATATATGTTTGTTGCTTTTACTATTGAGTATCGTTTTCATATTTATATTACACCAGGCATGCAGCATGTCATATCTCTATTACTGTCTGTATCGATATTAAACATGTCCCCTCGGATAGATGACCGATCACATAGATAGTGGGAGCTATGTGAGTTATCATCTATCCCAAACTCTCCCTAGTCGAGGTTCATCTCGGATGTAGGGGTCTGAATGAACCAGACGAGACTAGTATGCGTGGAGGTTATACTTGTTGGAGCAAGTTTGAGCCGATCCCACGGCCACGGAACGGATTGTTGGACAATCGAGAAACGTTCCCATAACTGTGCGTAGTTTCTCGAAGAAGGATTATTGAAAAATGGAAGTACCCACCGGACACTCCCATCGATGTATACTCTACACCGAAGTGTCTATGAGAACCGGTAAGTTGTCGAAGTGATGCCAGTCGTCCTTTGCACTTACAGGACTTTATCATCACATTTGTTGCCCCATATCCTTGGTGGACCCGTCGATGTCAGCTCTGAATAAGCAGTTCACCTAAGACACGATCCAGGATTATGGCTACATACAAATGGGGATGATAAGTGATTCTTTGAAGGATTCATCTCTCAAGTGTAGCACAGGAGAGTACTGCTCATAGTCTGCATAGTTGTGTTGGTAAAGTCACTGGCCAGTGCATTGATATATTATGATGGTCATAAGTATATCTTAGTAACCAAGCAACTCCCTGAGACGCCCGTGGATGTATTATTGGGATAGACACTTCATCGATCCTAGATGCATTGGAGCAACTCAGATGAAGGGACGTTACCATCGCCGCGTTGAGCACAACAGACTTCGCAACGAAACAGTTTGCTTTGAGAAACCTCTCAAACGTCCTCATGTATTAATATTGCAAATGGAACCGTCTAGGAATTCCATGTTGCCTAGTCCAGGACCTGCTTGATACGATGAGGCCCTATGGGTCACACTATGTGGTGATTCAGCTTATCAGAATATCCTTTAAGATGGAATCGCAATTATTTTGGAATTAATTGTGATTGATGGATTATAGTTGATTTGGAATTAATTATAATATTTGGTGGCTCAATTAATGATTTGGAATTATTAATTGAATTGGCTAATTAATTGTATTTTATGGAAATACAATTAAACTTTATATTTGAAAATATAATAGAGGTTTGATTAGAAAGGATATGTTAATTTAGAATTAACATATGCACTTGGGCAAAATCTACTTGGAGTTTGAATTGCCTTAGAACTATATGTGGGTCCCAAAATTGGGACCCACCTAGTGTCCCTAGGAACGCGCGCGCGCGCGTAGGAGCTGGATAGGGGAAGGAGTTCGACTCCTTCCTCTATTAGAAGTCCAAGGGATAAGTTAGATTTTCCTGATTGAGTTTTAATTTGATTGGGAATGAATCTAGACTTGATATTGGTTTCCTTGTGCGATAAGAATTAGATTATTAATCCTTTACAAAGTCTAATTGCTTATGCTTTAGGCTTCTATTGACTACTATATATAGTAGACTATTAGAGTGTTTTTGACATAGACTTTCACAGTCATTCTACCCAGTTTTCTTAGAGAAAATAAAACTCTCCCCTCGTCTATAGCCACCCGCGCGCGCCACCTCTGCCGGAGGAATCGCCGCCCCGTCTTCTTGGTCACACAAAAGAATATCCTAGCATTCTTCCGATAAGCTGTTCATCCGTGGATACCAAGGTTGAGGTTCTAGGAGCTGGAAACTAACTCTTATTGTCTTGCAGATAATCAGAGTATCACAGATATCTTCGACTTCGACGAAGGAGAAGATACACAGGATTATTACGAAGACTTGGAAGCTGCTTTGGAAGTAATGTTAGTCTTCTAATTGACGTGTTTATATATATATATGACATATGCATAATCAATTAACCTGTATGTTAAGAAAATTTTGAAATTCCGATGCGTACCCTAGGGGTAACTCTGACAATATTTTCTTACAGTGGTATCTGAGCCAGGTTAATTGATTACATATATACGTATATATATATTGTATGATTTTGTAGATATGTGGATGCAATTGATTCTATGATTAATTCGATTTTCAAAAGTTTGTTTTTATATAAATTTAGAATTTATATTTTTCAAAAAAAAAATTAAAAAATATATATTTGACAGGGCAACCTGCGCGACGCAGGCGGCGGTCGGCCGCCTGCGGCCGCAGGCGCCATGCACGTGCCCGCGTGCCGTGGGCGCCGGGCTCCCAGGGCCGCAGGCACCGTGGGGGCGGGACTAGGTCCCGTCCAATGGTTTAATAAATATATATATTTTCCGGGTTTGACCCAAAATCGAATTTTGAAAGTTTTGAGGATTGAATTTTATATTTGGAATATAAATATGATTTAATTGTAATTGTTTTTAACTAGAGGGGTTAAATTTAATTAGTATAAAGTTAAAGGGCTTATTCGTAATTTATCAATTTATTGTTTATTGCAAATTAGTCCTTTTACTTTTGAATTTTAGATTTAACACCTCCAAGGTTTCAAAAATTACAATTAAGTCCTTCGGGTTTTCGAAAGTTGCTACTTGGTCAATAGAATTTTCGATTTTTCAATCTAGTCCAAATTTTATAAGTATGGCTACTACTTGTTTCATATGCTCGATATGCTATTGTTTGACAATGCATGTTTAAATACCATGTATTTTACTTTCCGTTCGACCGCTATGCATGCGAGGGTAGGCGGCGCCATCTTATATGTCGGACCGCATATTTATGTATGGGTAGGCGGCACCCATTATGTGCTTGACCGCGTTTAGAACTAGAATGGATAGGCGGCATCCATTACGTGTAGACCGTTCATGCATGATGGGTAGGCGGCGCCCTTATTTATTTTTAGATGACTGATAACAACCCTCAAGCTACAAGCCCCAACCAATATAAGTACATATACATATATATATATATATATATATATATATATATATATATATATATATATATATATATATATATATATATATGTATATATATATATATATATATATATATATATATATATGTATATATGTATGTATTTCTGAGATGCTTTCCATACAGTGCTTTAATTCTGAACTTTCATTGCGTTTTCTTGTATTGGCGACCTTGTCTTACAGACTCGCAGTGATCGTCAGATTAGAGTAAGCCTATGGTTACGACTTACTGTATATTGTATCTAGCGACCTCGATAGGTACAATATGTAGGGCATCGGGTTAAATTAGATTTAACAACCAAGAGTTGCGTGACGCAATTAGATAGTCCTACCGGTGATATTATGTTATGCGACCAGCCCCCGTTGGAGTATAGCATAGTATGGATTTGGATCTTGGCCACTACGGTAACTTGTTGGACATTACCCGTATGCTTGTTGTGGGGGCAAGCATATGTGAAAATAGTGGGAGCTAAACAGCTAAAGGACCTTGTTGTTTAGTTATGTTGACTGTGTATTTAGAAATAATATTTCAATAGTTGATTTATTATTTTCGTTCCATATTATTTCTCCTTAGGATATTAGAAATGGCGAGTATCTCGCTCCGTGCTGTCTTAGAGAAGCAAATTTTGACTGGACCAAACTTCTTAGATTGGATCAGGAATATACGTTTGGTGCTGAGGTACGAAAAGATTGAGTACGTCTTGGAGGAGGTCATTCCCGTGTGCCCCGAAAATCAGATTGCCGATCAGGTTGCTGCTTGGAATCAAGCCAACAAGGCAAAGTCTGATAAGCATCTTGAGGATGCTAGATCCGCGCAGTGTATTATGTTGGCGGCAATGAGCAATGAGCTGCAGAGGCAACATGAAAGCATGTTGCCGTATGAGATGCTGAAGCATCTTGAGTCGCTCTTTAAGACGACAGCTAGAAGTGTTGAATTTGATTTGATCAAAGAGATACACAGATGCAAGCTTAGTGAAGGAGGGAACATGTCTGAGCATGTTCTCAAAATGATTGGTCTCTTTGAAAAGCTTGCCGATGCCGGCGTTAAGCTAGAGAACAAGATCATGGTGATCTTTGTCCTTCAATCATTGTCGAGTTCGTATTCGCAGTTCATCATTAATTACACGAAGAATGCGAAGGACGTAACACTGCCTGAACTTCATAATCTGCTGAAGACATATGATCAAACTTTTCCTAAGAAGGAAAAGTCGATCATGCTTGTTTGGCAATCGTCTAACCCAAACCCGAGAAACAAAGGTGCTAAGGGTAAGGGAAAGTCGGGAGCCAAGGCTAACACTTGGAGTGATAAGCCTAAGCGTCCGAACCAGAAAAGGAAGTTCAAGAGAAGCGGAACGGTACGCACAGATAAATGTCTTTTCTGTAAGCAGAAAGGACATTGGAAGAAAGACTGCCCTAAGCTTAGGGCAGATCAAGCTAAGAAGCCACCGACTTCTGGCTCAGGTATGTTTGTTATTGAAATGAACATGACTACTTTTGACTCCAATGGTTGGGTATTAGATACAGCCTGTGGCTCACACATTTGTAATAATGTGCAGGGGCTAATTGATCACAGGCTAGTCAAGCAAGGTGAAATCAACTTGCATGTTGGGAACGGCAATCTAGTTGAAGGCAAACGCGTTGGACGCAGCAAGATAGATTTACCTTCGGGACAATGTTTAGAACTTGATAATGTTTATTTTGTTCCATCCATTGTCAAAAATATTATTTCCATTCCATTGTTAGACAATATGGGTTTTTCCTTTCGATTTGCGAATAATACTTGTTATTTTTCATTAAATGATCAGTATTATGGAAAAGCTCGCTTGGTGAATTGTTTATATATTTTACAAAGTAGTCTACCTTTATTTCAAATACATAACAAACAACCGTCTTCAAGTAGGAAGAATAATCCATCTTATCTATGGCATTGTCGGCTAGGCCATATCAATGAAACACGGATTAAAAGACTAAGGAAGTTGGACTACTTAGAACCAATTGATTTTGAATCATATGGTACATGCGAATCACGTGTTAAGGGTAAGATGACGAACAAACCTTTTGTTGGACAAGGTGTTCGTGCCACTCGTTGCTTAGAGCTCATACATACCGATGTATGTGGACCATTTAAAGTCCATGCGCGTGGGGGTTATCCTTACTTCGTTACCTTTACTGGCGATTTCTCAAGGTATGAATATATTTATCTTATGAAGAATAAATCCGAGACCTTTGGGAAATTCAAGGAGTTTAGGAATGAGGTCGAGAATGAATTGAACCTAACGATAGTCACTCTTTGATCAGATCGAGGTGGTGAATACCTTAGTGAAGAATTTATTGACTACTTGAAGGAAAATGGAATTCAATCGCAATGGACTCCTCCTGGAACACCACAGTTAAATGATGTGTCTGAGAGGAGGAATCGAACCCTGTTAGACATGGTAAGATCAATGATTGGATTCTCGACTCTTCCAAAATATCTGTGGGGATATGCACTACAAACTGCAATCTACATTCTGAACCGTGTACCATCTAAATCAGTGGAGAAAACTCCTTATGAGTTATGGAAGGGAAAGAAGCCCTCACTGGGCTATCTTAGACCTTGGGGCTGTCCTGCGATAGTCAAACTGATGCTCACTGATAAGTTAGATGCCAAGGGTGTCAAAGTATATTTCATAGGCTATCCTCGTCAGACGAGAGGCTATGAATTCTATCATGTTGAAGATCACAAGGTGATCGTATCTAGAAACGTGAAGTTTTTAGAAGCTGAATACCTCGAAAAAGACAGGTTAGATGATATGATAGAACTTGAAGAAATTCAAGACTTTGACACGCGCGAACATGAGGTCTCTAAATCTTCTGATTTGGACTCAAGTTCAATGGGAGCTTTTGATGAACGCGTGGATGTCGGGTCCAACTATCAAATAAATTTGTTATTTAGCCAAAGGCAATTCACAACTACAACGAAAACCGTAGTGTAGCAGTAGAATAACCTCGAGTGTCGATCTCTAAGGACTATAACTAGCTTTATCTAATCTAATTTAGAATATAAAACAGCAGACGGTTTAGCAAAGGTTTTTCTTAACAGGTAATGGAGATTGGTGATAGTATGGTCCTTCAAAGCATAACGGGATAATAATCATGCGTAAATTCCTCGGTTTTGCATGGAGATCTTCGATCAATGAATTGTCCTGTTGTAATTATCAAACACTACGAAGATATAGATTTTGATAGGTCGAAGACCAATAAATTGTCCAATTGTGTGCAATAATTAATCAACAATACGAAGATATAGATTTAGAAAGATCAAAGAAATAAAGCAATAACACGGAGTATAATGCGCGATATAGCCATTAGCATAATTATCAGCCCTTCGCTAAGAATTCACATACTATCACCAACGAGAAGTTTAGCTACTCATAGTTGTCATGCAATCAACAGAAATCATAGAAGAAAACATGTTGAGAGATATATAAAAATAAGTAGAAAAACTGTAAGATACAATGTTACCGAAGGTTGTCAGTCTCCGAAGAATCGCGATCTTACAAGCTCCAAACTAGTATGAAAAAGTATCTCCTAAGCTATGAACCCCCAGAACAGGCTCTGGGAAGTTCCTACCTAAAACTACAGAGAAAGGTGAGAGAATAGGTCTGGAAAAGTATGAAAAACGGAGAAAAACTGAGCAACTATATATAGGCTTCGAATTAGTGTGGGGCGAAGGGCCCCACACACCGGGCGAGTCGCCTGGTGTGGGGCGATTTGCCCGGGAGTTTTTTTCGGGAATTTACGCGTTTTTGGATTTCTTCCCCTTTTCGGACTCGGTTTCTGACTTCTAGTGGCCTTCTAACCTCCAGATTCGACCCCTAGACTTCAAATCCTATCCGGAAACCTTCAGATACTCCAAATAGGCTTCTGGAACACCAATTCCTTGTCAACTTCAATATAATTTCCCGGAAAACCTCGTTTTTCAACCAAAACCTGTAAAATAAAAACTAAAGGGAAACGTGACACTATTCTAATAAAATGCATTAAAATATAGCTAAATTAACATAGAGGATTGCTAAAATAGGTGAAAAAGACTCAAATGAAAGTGTAAAATACACATTCATCAAACTCCCCAAACCGAACCTTTGCTTGTCCTCAAACAACTAAGCTAGACTCTAATGCAAAAAACAATGCAACACATAAAATGGAGTCTCATGCCAAATAAGATGAACTAATCTACTCAATCTATCAAATAACATATGAACAAAAACCATATAAATCAAAACATGAATATAGGTTGAAGAATGCCTCGATTGACTCATACACATCCACATAAGTACTTATGTCAAGACAAGATAGTCTCTCGTAACATTCTCTACCTGGACCTAGTCAGTGACGACGTAATGAAACATGTTAAGATACGAATGGTTGTCCCGTTCCTATGAAACTGAGGACTTACTGCTGTTCACCAAGTTAAGACTTTTCCTCAAAGAGGTCGAACCAGTACTGGCTCTCATCAAACGAAGGAGGGTTCCCTATAAAAGATAACACTCCCCTATTCTACCCTTCTCTCAAGAAAAGTCTTAAGCTATTCACCACTTCCTGAATGGCAGGACGAGGGTGGTCTAGAACAGATGACACTCAAAAACAAAAGTAAAGATAGAAATTACAACACGATTACGAACATTACAAGAATTGAAAAATGAGACACAACACTTTGCTAAACTGCTATTTGGCTTTCTTTTTTGGAACCTTCTTTGCTTTTTTGGGGTCTTTTTCCTTTTTTTTTTTCTTTTTTTCCTTTCCAGTTTCTTTTTTTCTTTTTTTCTTTTTTCCTGGAAAGTTTTCTCTTTTTTTCGATTTTTTTTTTAGCCAGCAGTAGCATAACGAAAGGAGAAACAAATTGACTCACAACGACTTTCCCAAACCTATTCGAAAGAATAGGTTGGAGTGCAAAATTTACGAGAAAGGAAAAATAAACTCACAATACGGAAATGAAAAACGAAAAACAAGTCTAATGATGGTGTAACCCCCTCCCCAAACCTATTCGTAAGAATAGGTTATAAATAAAGGATCACACGACCTCACACTACCTCCTTCCTAGGAATTTAGCAATCTCAAAGCATGGTGAAGACTTGTTGCCTCTTAGGTACATAATTACTCGGGAAAACAACCATAAGACCCTAACATGCATCATCCTATTATAAAGGTCTTCGTGAACCGCAGTAGAGAAAACACCACTAAGTTATGTCGAGACTACCAAGCTTAACTAAGTGCAATACATAAATGTGACAAGCCAAGCGAGAAAAATCTCAAACAAATTCATAGAGATGAAGCATACGATTAATGGGATAGTTAGTTGGTCTACCCAATAAAAAAGTTCAAAAAATTTGACAATAAACTCCATATAAAACATGCAAGACTATCCTAGGAAAGCAGTAAACGTGCAAATTGAAAAACTTTCACGAGTTTATCATAAGCAAGATAAGTATAGAGATAACCAGCGATAACCTCCTCCCCCAACCTGAACGTCGTCGCTCGTCCCGAGCGTCGAAAGTGGATTCAAGGTGAGAGCTAATGCTTGTATAAGTGACCTATAATACTCAATCAAACTCGTGAGAAAACAAAACAACAAAACACACTAACCTTCAGTGGAGGCGGTAAGGGTAAGCTCAAGGTGATCAACCTCCCTTTGATCACTTGATATCTCGAAGTATGGCTTCACTCGCTGGCCATTCACCTTGAAGGTATTGCCCGTCTTTGGATCAAAGTTTTACAGCTCCATGGGGAGCAACTTCGATAATTTCGTACGGTCCATCCCAACGAGTACGGAGCTTTCCAGGAAATAGTCGAAGGCGAGAATTAAATACCAAAGCTTTTTGTCCAGGAATCAATTCCTTTCGTACTATACCACGATCATGATACTTCTTAGTACGTTCCTTGTAGATTTTGGCATTTTCGTAAGCACCTAGTTGTAATTCATCAAGCTCATCTAGTTGCAACAATCGTTCCTCACCAGCTTTTCCCATATCAAGATTGAGTGCCTTTATAGCCCAATATACCTTGTGTTCCAGTTCTACGGGAAGATGACATGCTTTCCCATACACAAGTCTGTACGGAGTGGTCCCGATTACCATCTTGTAGCTAGTCCTGTATGCCCAAAGTGCATCATTCAATTTTCCTGCCCAATCTTTCCTACTAGGCTTCACTACTCGCTCCAGGATCTTCTTGATTTGACGGTTGCTGACTTCGACTTCTCCCGATGTCTGTGGGTGATACGGTGTAGCGATAGTATGGTGGACACTGTATCTCAAAAGAAGGGAGGCAAACGTTCTATTGACGAAATGTGACCCTCCATCACTGATGATTGTCCTAGGGCACCCAAATCTTGAGAATATTACCTTCTTCAAGAACTTCATAACCACTGCGCCGTCATTTGTTTTTGTAGGAATTGCCTCCACCCATTTAGTCACATAGTCCACTGCAACAAGAATGTATACATAGCCTCCACTTGATGGAAATGGTCCCATGAAATCAATGCCCCATACATCGAAAGGTTCTACCACTAGATTCCCTTGAAGGGGCATTTCATCTTTCTTGCCAATACTACCACCTCGTTGACATGGGTCACAATTTTTCACAAAACTTCGAGCATCTTTGTATATTGTTGTCCAGAAAAATCCTGCTTGCAGTACCTTGCGAGCTGTTTTCTACCCACTATAGTGTCCCCCACAATTAAGCTCATGGCAATGACTCAGCACACTTTGTTGCTCTTCTTGTGGCACGCATCTCCTTAGAATCCCATCAGCTCCTTCCTTGAATAGATGTGGATCATCCCATATGTAAGTCCTGCAACGCTTGGCAAGAGCTGTCTTGTCTTAGGCTGAAAAGTTAGTGGGGCAAACATTCATAGCCAAATAGTTTACAATATCTGCATACCATGGCTCTTCATTAGCCTTCATTAAGTGCTCATCAGGGAGGTCCTCATTGATGGGTATCGAATCAACAGGGATATTAGGTATTCTAGATAAATGATCTGCTACTAAATTCTCCCTACCAGCTCTATCCACTATGGTCAAATCAAAGTCTTGCAGCAAAAGGACCCAACGGATTAATCTAGGCTTAGAATCTTGCTTAGCTATCAAATGTCTCAAAGCAACATGATCAGTATGGACATTCACAGGATGGCCAATTAAATAAGACCTAAACTTTTGTAAAGCAAAGACAACAGCTAAAAATTCATTTTTAGTAGTTGTATAATTAACTTGCGCAGAGTCTAGAGTCTTACGAACATAGTAAATCACACGATACTGCTTATCAACTTTTTGGCATAAAACAGCACCCATAGCAAAATTCCAAGCATCAAACATAATCTCAAAAGGAAGATTCCAGTCAGGCGGCACAACAATGGGAGAAGATACAAGTTTTTCCTTAAGGGTATTAAAAGCAACTAAGCATTCATTAGAGAAATGGAAAACCACATCTTTAGTAAGCAAGCTACTTAAAGGTTTAGCAATTTTCGAAAAATCTTTAATAAACCTCCTTTGAAAACCTACATGGCCAAGAAAAGATTGCAATTCTTTCACACAAGTAGGTGGGGGAAGTTTTTCAATGATTTTGATCTTAGCCTTGTCTACCTCAATACTTCTTTCAGAAACTACATGTCCTAGAACAATGCCTTCTCTAACCATATAATGACTCTTCTCCCAACTTAAGGTCAAGTTGCATTCAATGCACCTTTTCAAAACAAGATCTAATCTTTGCAAGCATTCATCAAAGGAATCACCAAAAAGGGAAAAATCATTCATAAAAACATCAACAAATTTAGTTACCATGTCAGAGAAAACAGAAAGCATGCACCTTTGAAAAGTGGCGGGAGCATTGCATAGTCCAAATGGCATCCTCCTACAGGCAAATGTTCCGAATGGGCAAGTGAATGTCGTCTTCTCCTGATCCTCCGGTGCAATGGGAATCTGGTAGAAACCTGATAAACCATCAAGAAAACAATAAAACTTCCGTCGCAAGGCGGTTTAGCATGTCATCTATAAATGGTAAAGGGAAGTGGTCTTTCTTAGTGGCGGCATTTAATCTTCTATAGTCAATGCACATCCGCCATCCAGTGGTTTTCCTAACCGGTACCAATTCTCCCTTCTCATTCTCTTCCACCGTGACTCCTGATTTCTTAGGAACTACATGTACCGGGCTCACCCATTGACTGTCAGGAATGGGGTAAATCATATCAGCATCTAGCAACTTGATCACTTCTTTCTTTACCACCTCTTGCATGGCTAGATTTATCGTTCGCTAAGGTTGCCTAACGGGTTTGGCATCCTGCTCTAGAGTGATGTTGTGCACGCACCGTGTAGGGATAATTCCTTTGATATCACTGATCCCCCATCCTATAGCTGCGGAATTTTCCTTCAATACTTCAATCAGCTTACTTTCTTCATTGTCGGAGAGATGTGAGGAGACAATTACAGGCTTCTTCTGATTTTCTCCTAAGTACACATACTTGAGGTGCGCAAGAAGCGGTTTCAATTCTAAGCTAGGCTCTTCAGGAAACCCACTTTCTTCCTCTTCTTCATCTAAAGGTTCAAGTACCTCTTCTCCTGCGGGAATTTCTGGGGTGCTATCCATTATTTCAACTAGTTCCCTTGCTTCTTCGGTCATGTAGCACGTCTCAGTTTGCATTGTCAGTGCCTCCTCAAGTGGTTCACGATTACCATGGCAATGATGAAATTCGGGAATCACAGATTCATAGCAATCGACAAATTTTAATTCCTCCGTGACTTCCTTATCTCCGATGCTACATCCTACCAACTCAATCTTCTCGCCCATTACCTCCATGGTTATTTTCTTGCCCTTAAGTTCAAGGCATGTGTTGGTAGTTGCCATGAATGGTCTCCCAAGTAGTACTACGTGCTCACGGATATGGCTCCTTCCTTCGTCCGCGGACTTCATTACTACAAAATCAGCTGGGATTATCAATTTGTCCACCTTCACAAGGATGTCTTCTATTATCCCGACCGGCCTCTTCACACTTTGGTCCGCCATTTGGACGACCATATCAGTTGGTGTCAATTCTCCAAGTTCCAGGGCCTTGTACACTGAATAGGGCATTTAAGTTAATGCTAGCTCCTAAGACAAGCATTGCCTTCATAGTTCGTCCATTCCCTAAGGCGATGTCGATGATGAAACTTCCAGGATCCTTTTTCTTCACGGGCAATCCAGCAATTGAGTTGACCGTTTCAACCCCATTCACTTCCTTCCCTGAAGTAACCCTTTTGTTCTTGATCTCACGAAAGAATTTCGTATAAGATGGAATGTTTTGGATTAACTCCAACAGAGGCACATTGACTTCCACTTTTGACAGGCGTTGGAATAGGGGTGATTCTTGAATATCCTTCTTGGCTGGCTTGATCCGACTTGGGAATGGTGCATGTGGCTTCGGAGGCACATATGGATTGGAAGATTTGTGAAGTTCCCCTGGCATACTAGATCCTACCTCGACTTCTTCATCACCTATGTTTACCACAGATGGTCTTGGTTCATCATTCCTTCCCGGAACTTCTTGAGGTTCTCTGGAACTTTCGCTAACCTCTTGTTCTGTGCTTGGTCCTGTATTTTCGATCTCAATAGATTCCACCCGTTTAGGACGTACGAAGTTAGGAATTTTGGTCATCTTGACTCCTCGGAGTAGTAGATTCACCTCTTCGCACTCATTCTCCTTAGTAGTAACAGCTGGAGGTGGCTCGGGATCAGTTTCAGGTGTCTCATTGGGTGGACTGGGATCGTCCGGTTCCCTGGAGTTGGGGGACGATTTTCCCCCTACCTCGAGTGGTTTGCTTCCTACTTCCAGGGAGTGTCCTCGACTGCCTTACTGCACCTTCGCATTTCAACAGGCTAAGCTCCTTGATAAGTTGCTCAGTTACTTCGACCGCTTCAAAAGCTTTCTCGATGCGAAGATTGTTCTCAGCTTGCCCTGCGTGTGCTATCTCGAAAACACTCTCAATGGCTTTAATCCCTGTGTAAAACGCAAGTTCCTCCTCCTCACTGATGTCTTCGTCCTCAGAATATCCTTCAGTTTCGCCTTGATTTGAATATACGTTGGTGACTTCATTCGACATTATTTTCTCGAATTGTGCGAATCCATTGGCGTACTTTTGAAAGACCCTCACTGCTTCTTCAACTGTACATTCTTCTAAACCTCCACACATCCCATCCACTTGAAACCTAACTTCATCACGTAGTCCACCAACAAAAAACCAAATCAGCTCCCCATCGTCGAAACGATGGTAGGGGCACTCACGTTTATACAGCTCAAAACGTTCATAGGTGTCACAGAACCGCTCGTATTCTCCTTGCTTGAAGTGTTCGATCCGATTCCGCAGTGCAATCGTCTCATGGTAAGGCATGAAACGTGCCAAGAACTCCTCTACTACTTGGCTCCAGGTCCTCAGTGATCCTGATGCTAACCTCGCTATCCATATTCTTGGTTCATATCCCAAAGCAAAAGGAAATAATTTCCTGCATAATTGATCCTCGGTGAACCCCTTTGCTGGAACTTTTGCTATTTCCTCTTCATAGGACCTGATGAAGCTTATTGGATTCATATCCTCTCCATCTTCGAACCTCGGTATCCTGATGAACGTATTTTTGACGCGTTCATCTTGTCTTTTTTACCTTCTTTTGCTATCTTTTAGCCTTGTTTTTTGGTTAGTTTTTTAGAATAGTGTCACGTTTATTGTTTTCTGCATTTTCAGGCACTTAGGTACGAAATGGCGTTTTTGGAGCTAAAAACGAGCCTTTTTTATAGAAAATGGCCCCGTTGAAGTTCCTTGATCTCCACGGCTTGTTCGTGAGTGTTTGAGCATCAATAAGCATTGAGAAGGATGAGTCCAAGGCACCCGAGGTCCGTACGAGGGCAAAAAGATTGAGTTTGAAGACAAAAATCTACCCAGGAGACAAGCTAAGCGCCTGGAATAGTGAAGCGCTCCGCTTCATTTTCCAGGAGCTTTGGCACAGCAGCCAACCGAAGCGCTTGGAGGGCCGAAGCGCTTCGCTTGCCAAGCGCTCCGCTTGGCAGCGGTTACGTTTTCGGATTTTCCTTCTTAGATCTGATCTTCTGTTACTTTTTGAATACTTTTGAACTGTAGCTTCGTTTTGGAGAGCTCCTAAGCCCCAAAACTCAGAGAAAACTCAGATTACATTGTATTTTAGATTGGATTAAAGGTTTTGGCATAGGATTACATCCGTTGTTTCATCTACGGAGAGGTTTTCATCAATACCCACCGATTAGTGACAGCTTGGTGGTAACATTGTATCATTATCTCTTGTCTAGTAGTTTGATTTGATGTATTCCATTTACAATTCATATGATTTGATGTCTATGTTGATGAATATGAGTAGCTAAATCCTTTGTGTTGGTGGTAGAATGTAGAATATGCATGCTATGGGTTATGTTTATGCTTACATGAGATTGTGATTCAATCTTGCTGCAAATTCCTTCATATGATTCTTAGTTGCCTATAAAATATATTCGAATTGAGTATAGTGACAAACTCTTGGTCAATGAAAGCTATAGGATTGTATGTTAGAGATTTGCAGCATGCTAGATAAATGGTGTTAGTGACAAGCACCTCTAAAGTATTGATAGTGGTCTTTTATGATGTGTGTCTTGAAAGTTACCTAGACGAGTTGCTTAGCAGACTTGATCGAAGGTTTTACGCACTGAACTTGTGAGCATATTCGTAACCCATGCATGTGTATTTGATTTCTACCACCAACCGTTTTCCAAACTTGATTACAACAATCTGATTTCTCGTTGCTTTGTTCTAAGAAAACAATTCTACAAACACTTGAACTCGTTGTCTGAAATAACTAGAAAAAACCGCAACCAAAGCCACGTTAGGTCCCGAGAGAACGACACTCGGGGAAAACTTGCCATTGCACTCTAGTTTGTGTAGTGATAAGTGTTCTTTGGCTTTTAAAACAAATTTAATTGGTGAAAAACGACATCATCAATTTGGCGCCGCTGCCGGGGACTTAACTCCTTTGGTTGGTGTTTTTGTTTTGGTTTTTTTCAGCCAACATCTCTTCTTTGTCTCATTTCTGTTTTTGTTTCTTTTTTCTTGAGATACTCACTATCTTGTATTTCAGGTGAGTGCATGCCTAGAACCCGAACGGTGGACCTATTATTGAACCTTTTGTAGACGAGATCGATCGTTTGTTTCAAAGGAGAAGGAGGAATTTGAATCTCGAGTTTGAAGGAGTAGCGTCTAGAGCTTCCACTTCTGGTATTCGGGAAGAGTCTTCTTCTTATCTTTTGGAGCCAATTCTTGAATTTGTTTACTTGGAAGGTGAAATGGCGGAGAGGCCTATACGTACACTTACTAAGCCTACGGTTGGGGCTAGAGGACCAGCAATTGTCCTCAATGATGCCACAAGGAACTTGGAGATCAAGAATCACATGTTCCAACAACTTCCCAAATTCTATGGGATGGCTAATGAGGACGTGATTGGGTTCTTGAATGAGCTCGAGAATTTTGTTCTCCATCTTGGGCGACCAGGAGCTGGTGTTACGGATGATGATCTCCGTTTGAAGGTCTTTTCTATGGAGGTGATCGTGCAGGTTGATCGTGACATCTTTGCTTTGATAAGTTCATGGAGCGTTACTACCCCGCTTCCAAGACAATGGCTATGAAGAGCCAAATTAGCTCCTTCGAGCAGAGGTATGATGAGCCTTTCCACGAGGCCTATGATCGATTCATGGGGTTGCATCATCGATGCCCACATCACGGGTATGATAAAGGTCAGCTTCTCCAATTCTTTTACAATGGTTTACATCCCAAGATTCAATCTCAAGTGGATAGTATTTGTGGAGGTAGTATGGGGGAGTTGCTTCCTTCTCAAGCTCAAGTGAAGCTGGACATGATGTACCGGAATTCCCAAAACCGGAATGTGAGGGCTCGTGTGCTCCAAAAGGAGCAAAGAGGTGAGGCCAAGGTAGTGGTAGAGCAAGATGCCTTCGATGGGTTCGCCCATAAAGTGAAGCAAGCTTTGAGGCAAAGCGTTCCTTCTCCTTCTACGGAAGTTTGTGGTGTGTGCAAGAACTATGGGCACCCGGCCTATTTATGCCGTTCTGAATTTTCTAGAGAGCAATATATCACGAACGATGTCCGTCAAGAAGTGTATGCTGCTGAGGAAGAGCAAGTAGTTGGAGATGTGAACTACGGGCAAGGATATGGAAATATGAGGCCACAAAACCGTGGGCCCCGAGGTGGGTACCAGAATCAAGGCAACCGTGGTTATGTCCATAACCCGGATCAATATGCCTATGGGCCTAATCAAGATAGAAGTCGTCTCAGCTATGGGAACAATTGGTATGAAGGAGCACCACCTTCTAATCCTACACCTCCACCTCAGGTTGCTAGTTCGGGACCACAAGGTGGAGGGGTGCTTCCTTCACCTCTTGTCTCTTCTCTCAACGATCTTGTGTTGAAGACGAATAAGTTTATGGAGCATTACTATCGTAATGAAGCTACTAACAATCAGCAGTTTGAGAAGCTTGAGGCTAGTAGTAGCAACCTCCATAAGAAGTTGCAAGAGTTGATAGATCGGGGGGCTAGTAGAGAGCAAGGGAAGTTTCTCGGGAACACGGAGAAGGCTATGGCCATAACCGTGGTGACTGATTTGCCCGTGGAGATCACGGTTGTGAGAGACAATGCACGAGATGAGGTGCCAAGTTGCAAGATAACTGAAACTTGCAAGGTTAGTGAGGAGGTCGAGACTCCTAACGTGGTTATGGAAGATGAAGTTGTCGCCCAATCTGATGCGATAGTTGAAGAGGAGAAAGAAAACTCATCGTCTAAGGATGAGATGGTGGATATGGTGGAAGTGCCCATCCAAGAGAGCTTCGATATTGAAATCGGCTTGGGGAAGAAGGACGGAATAGTGGCAACTCTAGACACGGGAGCGGGTGTGAATGTTATACCCTTGAACGCGGATGGGTCCATGAAAAATCCGTTGGGTGTGATTGAGAACTTGGCGGTGAGGGTTGCCGGTGTAGAGGTGAAGACTAATTTCATCGTTATGCCTACATCTTCTGCTAAGCTCAAGGATGTGGTTCTCTTGGGTAGAGCCTTCATCAACAAAGTGTGTATGGTCATAGACATGTATCGCCGAACATGTCACTTTGAGGTAATTGGCAAGCAACACACGTTGCGAGCCATTGTTGATTCATGTGCTTATGTTGATACTAACGAACTTGTAGGATTTTTTGGTCCACTTTATGTTCGTCAAGATGTGCAGGAAATTGATGCTTTGAGAGGCAATTGGAGGGGGAAGTCTAGTACCCAAGGTGAAATCAATTCCGCATGAGTTGTGTAGAGTCGAGCCAACGACTTTTAAACGAAGGCGCTTCTCGGGAGGCAACCCGAGGTTGTAGGTACTTGCATATAGATTAGGAGCACGTTTAAAATTTTGTTTCGTTGATTAGACAAGGTTTTTGGGGTGAAAATTTAGCAAAAGTCGAAAAAAAATGGATTTGGGAGCTTCAGGTCCCAAGCGAACCGCTTGGCAAGCCCAAGCGGTCCGCTTGGATTTCCAGTAAGAATTTCATTCTTACTAGAAATCCAAGCGGAGCGCTTGGAAGGTCCCAAGCGGACCGCTTGCCAAGCGCTTCGCTTGGGACGCCAGCTTCGCTGCTTCCTTAAGAAAGCTAAGCGGAGCACTTGTGTATCAAAGCTCCCCACTTCGTTTTTCTTCCTCCATTGCCGATTTAGCACCCCAAAAAGCTCAATCTCTCTCAATTCTCCACCAATTCTTGCAATCTTGTGCATTTTACAAAGCCCATCACCCCTCTATCATCTAAACCGATCAAATTTCACGTTTGAAGCGTCCATAACAAGGAATCAAAGGTATCTCTCATGAACCCTAACTTTCTTGAATTTGGAATTTTATCTTCATCAGCTTCAATTGTGTTATGTATTCGTAAATTAGAGTTTGATATTGATTGTTGAGCATGTTTCTTATTGGATGTGATGTCTAAATTCGAATTTTGCTTACTTTGATTTTGATGAACTCTATGGCTTGAATTCTTGCTAGATAATTGTTTGCATGATTGTTAGCTCGAAATTTGAGTATTGATATGATGTTGGTGTTGTTTAGATTGCATGAGCGAGTTTGTTTGCTTGGTTTGATTCGAATTAGCTAATCGTAACGAAGTGTTAAAGCTTCTCGATTCGCTATGTTTGAATTTTAGCAAGCCTTCAAACTCGTTAAAAAGAACACTTGAGTGAGTTTTGACGTCTAAGAGTCGACTTGTTGCGTTATGACTTGTTTTAAACGAAGAACGTATACTTGTCTCAGAGTAGTAGTAGATTGTTTGGTAGTAGTGTAAGAGTCTAGTTACCGTCATCGTCAAGCTATCTAATGAGATTTTACTAGGTACCATGGACACAAGAGCCAAGAAGAAAGCAAGGAAGGATGGAGCGTCAACCTCCAAGGAGAATTCGGCATCAACTCCAAGGGAGATTCCCCGTGATGAAGGCGACCGTGACCCATACAAAGAATCGGACGCATTGCGGAGGTTCCGATACAACTTCTATAGGGGAGGAGAACGGTCAGTGATTTGGGACCGTAGCATCTCCTTTACTTCAAAGGAGTTGGACGTACTAAAGGGGACAAAATATGAGAACAAGGGACTTTTCTTTGATGTACCCTATGCTCACCTTACCAGGCTTATAACGGAGAGAGGATGGACCTTCTATGGGAAAGAACTCTCCGGATGGGATAGAGACCTTGTCGAGGAGTTCCACATTGCCTTCGAGGACTATAACTATAAGGCCGAAGAAGTACCTAATCGTGGTGTGATGGTCCCTTTCTCACCATTGAGTATCACTAGTTTCATTATGGGACTAGAGGAACCCTTGCGGGAAGACAAGAATAAGGTAGCATACTATGTGAGTGATCCCTATGTGCACTATGTCTATGACCCAACGATTGAGAAGTTTTCGAGGAGGTTAGCCAGGGTTCTGACAACCAAGGACTACAAGCCAAGGAAGACGCGTCTCGATAACACCTTGAAGTATAAAGATTTGCACTTGCACGCCCGCATGATCATACCTTTCGTGGTAGCTAATCTGACCCCGGGACTCATAACCGAAGAGATAACGCCGGAAGTCGGGATCTTAATCTATTCCCTCATGGCGAACATGCCCATCACTCCCGGGGACATCATCTTCCAGCAATTCGAGATTAAACGAGAACCCGGCCACCCACTAGTCTTCCCACATCTGATCACTGCTATGTGTGAGAAAGCAAATGTGCCAAACATTCGGCGCACCGAGGCATCGAGGGAACCAATCGACATAGAGACATACGATCTGATACTCCACCGCTTCGGAGTAGAGCAAGGGTTCGAACACCCTTTTCCCCTTGTCATCCCTCACCGATCCGAGTGATTTTACGGTGGTGGTACTCCTTTTTGATACTCTTAATTGATGATGTAACTTGAAGACTCCTTTACTTTCTTTATTTGATTTTGTAGTTGTGGCCTGTGTGCCTTTTGTCGTGATTCGTTTAGTCTAGTGTTTGTGTTGGTGCCTTAGGTGATTAAGATAGGAAAAAACATCGAAAATCTGGAAACAGAGCCAAGCGAAGCGCTTGGCAGGCCCAAGCGGTCCGCTTGGAATTCCAGTAAGAATTTCATTCTTACTGGAATTTCAAGCGGAGCGCCTGGAGCCTCCCAAGCGCTCCGCTTGACAAGCGAACCGCTTGGCTCCCGCCAAGCGGTCCGCCTGGACCCTGTACCCAGATTTTCCTCGTTTTTTCCATTCTTCTCACCTTTGCGCACCCGTTTTGTAATGACCCGGCCCACTAACGGGCCGAGACCCAGCCCAACGGGCCGGCAAGGTTACTCATGGGCGCTCTCCGGGGTGATATGCTGGCCCCACAGACCAACACGAGTTCTAAACCGCGCACTTTGTCCTCACTCGTGCGCGCACCGGGAACTTCCCAGTGGGTCACCCATCCTAGAATTGCTCCAGAGCAAGCACGCTTAACTCTGAAGTTCTTATAGGTGGATTTCCGAAAAGAAAGGTGCACCTTGTTGGTATGAGTAGCGTTCTCAACCCTTTTAAGCCTCTGAAATCTGGGGCGTTACAATCACCCCCTCTTAAATTGCGCAACGTCCTCGTTGCGCGCTGTCCCGAGACCAACCATCCGTGCAAGATTCTAGAGGTGGCCCCTCCAGGCTCAAGAGGTGGCTCCCACCGTCGATACGGTGTAGCACTTTGCCCCGGATGGCACTTAGTTCCTGCAGTTCCGGATAGTCCCGCTCTGATACCACTTGTAACGACCCGGCCCACTAACGGGCCGAGACCCAGCCCAACGGGCCGGCAAGGTTGCTCATGGGCGCTCTCCGGGGTGATATGCTGGCCCCACAGACCAACACGAGTTCTAAACCGCGCACTTTGTCCTCACTCGTGCGCGCACCGGGAACTTCCCAGTGGGTCACCCATCCTAGAATTGCTCCAGAGCAAGCACGCTTAACTCTGAAGTTCTTATAGGTGGATTCCCGAAAAGAAAGGTGCACCTTGTTGGTATGAGTAGCGTTCTCAACCCTTTTAAGCCTCTGAAATCTGGGGCGTTACACGATTTCACATGTTTCTTGAGTCCTTTCAGGTACTACTCATATATAGGAGATTGGACACGAACCTTTATCTCAGGAAAGTGTACTTTCAATCCAATTTTTCCTTTTCATTCAACTTTTCTTTGCTCGAGGACGAGCAAAAGTTTAGGTTTGGGGAGGGGGTATTGGATTTTAGTACTATATGCTTGTGTGGTTTGTACATGCCTGATTTTACTCAAGTTCATGTGATTTGTCGTGTTTTTTCAAATTTTTGCATGCATATCATCCCTAGATTAGTTGTTGCACGTTGTTGTGTGTGGAGTTTATTGCCAAGTCTTTTGAACTTTTTTATTGAGTAGACTAAGTGTTTATGACCATTGATCATATGTTGCATCACTTTGCAAGTAGTTTGAGGCTTGTCTCGCTTGGTTTGTCACATTCGCATGTGCACTAGTTAAGCTTAGTAGTCTCGACATCACCTTGAGTGGTGTTTCTTCTGCTGCGGTTCACGATGGCCTTATGAAATGATGCACGTTTGAGTCTATGGTTGTAGCCCGTGTAATTATGTACGTAAGAGGCGACAAGTTCTTCACCTCGATTAGAGATTGCCAAATGCCTAGGAAGGAGGTAGTGTGAGGTGTGCGATTCCTTGTATTAAACCTATTCTATCGAATAGGTTTGGGGAGGGGGTTGCCTTATTGATCTTGTCTTTCGTCTTTGAGTCGTTGTAAAGTTTCCTTTTTCTTTTTCTTTTTGTTTGTGTCCCAACCTATTCTTTCGAATAGGTTTGGGGAGGTGTCTTTGTAAAAGAGTCTTTCCTTTTTCTTTTTCGTCTTTGTGCTCAAACCTATTCTTTCGAATAGGTTTGGGGAGGTGTTTTTGACACTTAGTACTACTGCTTGCCCCTATATAAAAAAAAAGGAAAAGAAGAAAAAAAGAGAAAAGAAAAAGAGAAAATAAAATAAAAAGAAGAAGAAAGAAAATAAAGAATAAGACCCAAAATCAAAAGAAGGGTCGTTGCAAGCCAAAAGCAGTCTCGTAGTGTCAAGTGCCATGTAAATATTTTGTCCTTGTGAAGTATCGAGTTGTAAATTCTATCTTTCGTTTCGTGTCGCCTTTGTCCAAGGCCTGTTCTTGACCACCCTCGTCTTGCTATTCAAGAAGTGGTTGAAAGAGGCTCATTCTTGAGAGTCTGGGTAGAATAGGGGAGTGTTATCTTTCTAAAGGAACCCTCCTTCGTTTGATGAGAGCCAGTATTGGTTCGCCCTCTCTTGAGGAAAAGTCTCGCTTGGTGAACAGTAGTAAGCCCTCGGTTTCATAGGCACGGGGCAATTGTAGTATGATAACATGTATCATTGTGTCGTCACTGACCAGGTCCAGGTAGAAGATGTTGCGAGAGACTCCTTTGTTTAACCAACTGCACATGAGAATGTGTATATTCGCAATCGAGGCATTCTTCAACCTACTTGCATGTCATGCTCATTTGGTTTTGTTCATAAGCATTTGGTAGATTCAATAGATTAGTTCACTTTACTTGGCATGAGACTCCTTTTGTGTTGCATTTAGGATAGTTTGTTGCTTGAGGACTGATGAACGAGCTGGTGTCGTGTTCCAACGCGAACGGATCAAATAAATTTGTATTTAGCCAAAGGCAATCCACAACTACAACGAAAACCGTAGTGCAGCAGTAGAATGACTCGAGTGTCGTTCTCTCATGACTATAACTAGCTTTATCTATTTAACAAGAGAATATAAACAACAGACATATAGCCAAGGGGGTTTCTAACAGATAATGGAGATTGGTGATAGTATGGTCCTTCTTAACATAACGGGTCGATAATCATGCATAAATTCCTCGGTCTTGCATAGAGATCTTTGAATCAATCTAGTGTCCTGTGGCAAATATTAAGCACTACAAAGATAATTGGTCTGACAAGTCAATCACTATTGTCCTAATGTGTTCCGTAATTATTTAACACTACGAAGATAATTGGTCTGATGGTCGACAAGTGTCCAATTGTGCATAATAATTAATACAACATACGAGAATTTAGGCTGTGCCTGATCAACAAAATAAAGCAATGACACGGAGTATAATGCGCGATATAGCCATTAGCATGATTATCTTCCCTTCGCTAAGAATTCACATACTACCACCAACGATAAGTTTAGCTACTCATAATAGGCATGCAATCAATAGAAATCATAGAAGAAAACATATTGAAAGATATATAAAATAAGTAGATTAAACTGTAAGATACAAGTTACCGAAGGTTGTCAATATCCGAAGAATTGCGATCCTACGAGCTCCAATCCGCTATGAAAAAGTGTCCCCTAAGCTACAGAACTCCCCGGACAGGCCCCGGGAAGTTCCTACCTAAAACTATAGAGAGAGGTGAGAAAGTAGGTCTGGAAAGATATGATTTTCGGAGAAAACTGAGCAACTATATATAGGCCCCAAAATACTGTGGGGCGGTTCGCCCCACACACCGGGCGGTTCGCCCGGTGTGGGGTGGTTCGCCCCACCTCTGGGGCGGTTCGCCCCAGAGAATTTCTCGCGGAATTCCGCGTTTTCGACGGGTTTTTTGATTTCTTCCCCTTTTCGGACTCGGTTTCTGACTTCTAGTAGCCTTCTAACCTCCAGATTCGGCCCCTAGACTTCAAATCCTATCCGGAAACCTTCAGACACTCCAAATAGGCTTCTGGAACACCAATTCCTTGTCAACTTCAATATAATTGCCCGGATATCTTCGAATTTCAACCAGAACCTGTAAAATAAAATCTAAAGGGAAACGTGACACTATTCTAATAAAATGCATTAAAATATAGCTAAATTAACATAGAGGATAGCTAAAATAGGTGAAAAAGACTCGAATGAAAGTGTAAAATACACATTCATCAAGGACAAGCAAAGGTTTGGTTTGGGGAGTTTGATGAACGTATTTTTGACGCGTTTATCTTGTCTTTTTTACCTTCTTTTTCTATCTTTTAGCCTTGTTTTTTGGTTAGTTTTGTAGAATAGTGTCACGTTTATTGTTTTCTGCATTTTCAGGCACTTAGGTACGAAATGGCATTTTTGGATCTAAAAACGAGCCTTTTTTATAGAAAATGGCCCCGTTGAAGTTCCTTGATCTCCACGGCTTGTTCGTGAGTGTTTGAGCATCAATAAGCATTGAGAAGGATGAGTCCAAGGCACCCGAGGGCCGTACGAGGGCAAAAAGATTGAGTTTGAAGACAAAAATCTGCCCAGGAACCAAGCTAAGAGCCTGGAATAGTGAAGCGCTCCGCTTCATTTTCCAGGAGCTTTGGCACAGCAGCCAAGCGAAGTGCTTGGAGGGTCGAAGCGCTTCGCTTGCCAAGTGCTCCGCTTGGCAGCGGTTACGTTTTCGGATTTTCCTTCTTAGATCTGATCTTCTGTTACTTTTTGGATACTTTTGAACTGTGGCTTCGTTTTGGAGAGCTCCTAAGCCCCAAAACTCAGAGAAAACTCAGATTACATTGTATTTTAGATTGGATTAAAGGTTTTGGCATAGGATTGCATCCGTTGTTTCATCTACGGAGAGGTTTTCATCAATACCCACCGATTAGTGACAGCTTGGTGGTAACATTGTATCATTATCTCTTGTCTAGTAGTTTGATTTGATGTATTCCATTTACAATTCATATGATTTGATGTCTATGTTGATGAATATGAGTAGCTAAATCCTTTGTGTTGGTGGTAGAATGTAGAATATGCATGCTATGGGTTATGTTTATGCTTACATGAGATTGTGATTCAATCTTGCTGCAAATTCCTTCATATGATTCTTAGTTGCCTATAAAATATATTCGAATTGAGTATAGTGACAAACTCTTGGTCAATGAAAGCTATAAGATTGTATGTTAGAGATTTGCAGCATGCTAGATAAATGGTGTTAGTGACAAGCACCTCTAAAGTATTGATAGTGGTCTTTTATGATGTGTGTCTTGAAAGTTACCTAGACGAGTTGCTTAGCAGACTTGATCGAAGGTTTTACGCACTGAACTTGTGAGCATATTCGTAACCCATGCATGTGTATTTGATTTCTACCACCAACCGTTTTCCAAACTTGATTACAACAATCTGATTTCTCGTTGCTTTGTTCTAAGAAAACAATTCTACAAACACTTGAACTCGTTGTCTGAAATAACTAGCAAAAACCGCAACCAAAGCCACGTTAGGTCCCGAGAGAACGACACTCGGGGAAAACTTGCCATTGCACTCTAGTTTGTGTAGTGATAAGTGTTCTTTGGCTTTTAAAACAAATTTAATTGGTGAAAAACGACATCATCATATCCTTCTCACTATAGAACTTGTTACCTCATACCCCGATAACTCTTCTTCCAAGTATATAGATGACCCCTTCCTAACTTGCGAGAACGTAGGCGTCAAGCGGGCTTTTAAGGTCGTCATACCTGGAAATCTGTATCAGGAGTAACTCAACACTGAAAATTAGCCTCGTTAGAAATTTCGAAAATCGAGAATATTTCTAGATATCGAATACTACTGAGGCTATGAAAGGAGAATTAGAAACAGACTAGGAAAACTAAAACTACTAGAACTAGGAATTGAATGCTGAAAATATAAACAAATTAAACAGAAAAAAAAGGAGTATAGTCCCCGGCAACGGCGCCAATTTGATGAACACGTGGATGTCGGGTCCAACGTATCAAATAAATTTGTTATTTAGCCAAAGGCAATTCACAACTACAACGAAAACCGTAGTGTAGCAGTAGAATAACCTCGAGTGTCGATCTCTAAGGACTATAACTAGCTTTATCTAATCTAATTTAGATATAAAACAGCAGACGGTTTAGCAAAGGTTTTTCTTAACAGGTAATGGAGATTGGTGATAGTATGGTCCTTCAAATCATAACGGGATAATAATCATGCGTAAATTCCTCGGTTTTGCATGGAGATCTTTGATCAATGAATTGTCCTGTTGTAATTATCAAACACTACGAAGATATAGATTTTGATAGGTCGAAGACCAATGAATTGTCCAATTGTGTGCAATAATTAATCAACAATACGAAGATATAGATTTAGAAAGATCAAAGAAATAAAGCAATAACACGGAGTATAATGCGCGATATAGCCATTAGCATAATTATCAACCCTTCGCTAAGAATTCACATACTATCACCAACGAGAAGTTTAGCTACACATAGTTGTCATGCAATCAACATAAATCATAGAAGAAAACATGTTGAGAGATATATAAAAATAAGTAGAAAAACTGTAAGATACAATGTTACCGAAGGTTGTCAGTCTCCGAAGAATCGCGATCTTACAAGCTCCAAACTACTATAAAAAAGTATGTCCTTAGCTATGAACCCCCAGAACAGGCTCTGGGAAGTTCCTACCTAAAACTACAGAGAAAGGTGAGAGAATAGGTCTGGAAAAGTATGAAAAACGGAGAAAAACTGAGTAACTATATATAGGCTTCGAATTAGTGTGGGGCGAAGGGCCCCACACACCGGGAGAGTCGCCTGGTGTGGGGCGATTCGCCCCACATCCCGGGCGATTCGCCCGGGTGTTTTTTTCGGGAATTTACGCATTTTCGACGCGTTTTTGGATTTCTTCCACTTTTCGGACTCGGTTTCTGACTACTAGTGGCCTTCTAACCTCCACATTCGACCCCTAGACTTCAAATCCTATCCGGAAACCTTCAGATACTCCAAATAGGCTTCTGGAACACCAATTCCTTGTCAACTTCAATATAATTGCTCGAAAAACCTCGTTGTTCAACCAAAACCTGTAAAATAAAAACTAAAGGGAAACGTGACACTATTCTAATAAAATGCACTAAAATATAGCTAAATTAACATAGAGGATAGCTAAAATAGGTGAAAAAGACTCAAATGAAAGTGTAAAATACACATTCATCAGCTTTCGAAGCAGACAAGGGTGATGATATGACACTTGCTGGGCATGTCATAGTCAGTGGGAGTCCTGTGATTAGATCAACAGTTGAAACCACACCAATAGAACCCGTTGTCAACCAACCTGTGCAACAAGTTGCACAAGAGCAGCCTCCCGCAAGGGAACAGAGTCGCGCCCCGCGACCACCTGCATCAGTACCCACTCATAATGTTCGTGTTACACGAAGCCAGAAAAGAAAAGCACCAGAACAAGTCGAGCTCCGTAGGTCGAAGAGGATCCTAAAAGGACCTCAGAAACAAAGCCTTATGATAGAAGACATTAGTGAACTTGATGTCGGCTTATCAGATTGGGAAGATCCCGAGACCTACAAAGAGGCAATAATTGATATTGACTCAGACAAATGGCAAGAGGCCATGGAATTAGAAATGGATTCAATGTACCAGAACCAAGTTTGGAACTTGGTAGACTTGCCCCAAGGGGTTAGACCTATTGGGTGAAAATGGGTCTTTAAACGAAAGACAGATGTCGATGGCAAGGTACAAACGCACAAAGCTAGGCTTGTGGCAAAAGGCTACACGCAAAGGTATGGCATCGATTACGATGAAACCTTTTCACCGGTAGAAAAATTGAAGTCCATTCGAATTCTACTTGCGATAGCTGCCTACTATGATTATGAGATCTGGCAGATGGATGTAAAGACTGCCTTCCTCAATGGCAACCTTGAGGAAGAAGTCTATATGGTACAACCGGAAGGTTTTATTAGTAAAACCAGGCCAACTGCTGTATGCAAATTACAAAGATCCATCTATGGGCTAAAGCAAGCGTCAAGGAGCTGGAATATCCGCATTGATGAAGCTGTCAAATCGTTTGACTTCATCAGAAGCAAGGAAGATCCCTGTGTCTATGCTAGGCACAGCGACAAGGGAGTCGTTTTCATGATCATTTATGTAGATGACATTTTGATCATGGGAAACAATGTCTCTATGCTAGAAGAGACTAAAGTTTGGTTATCAAGTACCTTCTCGATGAAGGACTTGGGTGAAGCGAACTACATCCTAGGGATCAAGATCTTTGGAGATAGACCCAAGAGGATGTTAGGAATGACACAGTCCACCTACATCGACAAAATACTGAAGCGTTATAAGATGGACGGCTCAAAGAGAGGCTTTCTCCCAGCTAGGCATGGGATTGTCTTATCAGTTAAGGATGGTCCTAAAACTGATGAAGAAAGAAATGCAATGAGTCGTGTGCCCTATGCTTCGGCAGTAGGGTCTATAATGTATGCAATGAATTGCACAAGGCCCGATGTGGCATATGCGCTTAGTGTCACTTGTCGACACCAACAGAATCAAGGAGTACCTCACTGGACTGCTGTAAAGAACATTCTTAAGTACCTTCGACGGACTAAAGAGATGTTCTTGATGGTTGGTGGAGAACCAGAAGAGTTCTAAGCAAGCCACGGTTGCTGACTCATCCACAGAAGCCGAGTACATTGCTGCATCAGAAGCATCGAAAGAAGCTGTCTGGATTTCAGAGTTCTTGAAGGAATTGAGGGTTGTTCCTGCTCCCAGTCCAATAACGATTTATTGTGACAATACGGGCGCCGTCGTTCAAGATTGGGAGCCTAGATCTACAAACAAGAACAAACATGTACTTTGAAAATATCACGTTATACGTGAGATTATAGATAGATGAGAAGTTAGTATAGAACGTATCTCTACCACAGACAACGTGGCAGATCCTTATCAGTGGAAGTCCACTTAAGACATTATGCTAATCTGGGTATTAGGCATAAAGGTGACTGGCTCTAGTACAAGTGGGAGATTGATAGTGTATATGTCCTAGAGACAGTCCTTACTAAGGGCATAGTGCCCTTATAGAGGGCATATATGTACTATTACTGTTACACCCCATTTTTTAATTATTTATTTAATTATTATTTTATTATTTAATTATTTAATTTAGTTAATTAATTATCAGAGTAAATTATTTATTCGATAATTATTTAATTAATTTCGCGTAAGCTAGTTCGTTTCGTTTCGTTTGGATCAAGCTGGAAGACTAGACCGTTCTGACCTCTTTTTGGCCCATTCTTGAGCCCAGTCAAAGGCCCATTGACCGACCCATTAGTAACCCTAACCCTAATCTGAATCCATCTATCTTCACTCCTTGCTTGCCGTCAAAACGTTTAGAGAAGAAAGAAAGAAAGAAAAGAAAGAAAAGAAAGAAAGAAAGAGAAAGGGAGAGAGAAAGAGAGAGTTGTTGCTGCCTGTCACCTCCGCCGCCTTGCTCCGTCCGACCCGCCGCCGTCACCGCGCCTCCGCGTCGTTCCGATCGATCGATTCGGTCCGTTGCTGCACCGCCGCTGCCCGTTGCTGCTTCGCCCGTTTCTATCTCGAGATCGCGCCGCATTCTCCGTCTTCTCCGATCCATCCCGATCGCGCCGACCGATTCGCCGCGCCGCCGTCCCCGTTCGCTGTCTGTCCGCCGCGCCTATTCTGTTCGCCGCCGCTGCGACGTCTGCCTTGATCGATCGTCTGACCCGATCGATCCGCCTGCTCTGTTCGCCGCGCCGTCCGTCGATCTTCTCGCCGCGCCGCTCCGGTTCGCATCGCCGCCGACCGCCGTTCGCCCTTGCCGATTCCTTTCTGTACCGATCCAAATTCGATAAGCCGTCCCTCTTTGACCGGTTTGAATTCGATTTTGATTACGAATTCGATTCGAATCTCGTTTTGATTTTCTTTTCTTTTTGATTCATTCGATTGCAGATTGTTTCAACTCTCTATTTCGATTCGAAGGTAAATCTCGAATCCTTTACTGCTGCTTTCGGATTCTAAACTCGTATTCTGTTTTGGACTTTTACCCTTGGACCGATTTACCCTTGTTTGTTCTGGCCATGTTATTTTGATTCGAACTGAGAACCGGGACTTAGGATTTGTTAGTTGTTGTTACTGTTGTTGGACTTGTGATTGGTTTGACCTCGTATGTTGAGCTTGGTTTTCTGTTGACCTCGAAAAGTACTATTTTGGACTTTAGTGTTATTAGTTTGAACTTTGTGGACTGATTTGGGAAATCTGAAAACCTAAAGGACCTTTTTGCAATTTATCATTGACCGTAGTTGACTGACAGAGGACTTTTTCGTAAACCATTTTATTCTTTGAGGACTGATTTGTATGTTTGGAAACTTCTGGTTTTGTTTGAACTTTCTGATTTTGAAAAGGGTTCTTTTGCAATTTACCACTGAGGGTATTTTGGTAATTTCCAGAATCTGAAAACCGAAAGAGTATTTCTGAAAATGTTTCAACTTAGTTTCTGTTTTTGTAAGTTAGTAATGACTTGACTTGATAGCCTAGTTGGTTAGGTTCTTGCTTGACTAACTTAGAGGTCCCGAGTTCGAACTCCGTCTTTACCATTTCTTTTTCAACCTTTTTCCTTCCGTCCGTTCGACTTCTAAAGTGTGTTTAGTAATTTTTTGTTAGGTTCTCCGTTGTTCGATAACCCGTAAGCTCATTACTCGCTGGAGATCTTTTGCTCACAAGTTAAGGTGAGTGTTCACACCTAAACCTATTATTTGCGAAAAACTGGAAGGATATGTGACAACTTGTACCTATTACTATATACTGGGTAGTAGAGGACTATCGGGTTTGCTTGATTATTGCCTAGTCTATTCCCTTTTAGGCGCGAGGCAGAAGTCGCTGAGGTCTATTAGGGTCGTAGGATCTATTTCCCCAAAGTACACGGGGGTTTCTGTTTCTGTCCGGAGTTGTGCACCCTCTGGAGGGAGTTATAAGGGCATTCTGGGAGTAGGAGCAATAAGGCGGGCTGCACCAACGGTCTACAACTTATCTGTTCTGTTATTCTGTTATATGTGATCTGTTATGTTTGTTTGTTTTTCTGAAAAGGATTTTGACTTCAAAACTGTTTACTTTCTGTTTTTAACTTAGAACCTCACTGAGATCCTTTATCTCACACTCTCTTGTTTTCAAAATTCTTCCTTCCAGATACTGCTGAAGATGTTCGCGAATAGGATGCCAGCGACTGAGAGAAGGGTTTGGGGTGTCTTGGGATTTTATTTCAAAATAAGGAGATGAACTTTTTATTGTCTTCACTCGTTGTTACATTTGAACTTGAGTTATCGTTGGATATTTATTTGTTTCTGTTAGCGCTGTGCGCGTCAAAGATTATTTTGGCATTAATTGCCGACCGTTGCTATTAAAGTTATTTTGGATTTTCTTTTTCAAGAAATTATTTTGTTTTCAAAACCGGTACCGTTACAGTTGGTATCAGAGCTTGAGTTCAAACTCGAGCTTGCTAGGATAGGATCTTTTGACCTTTGGGGTGTGTGTGAGGGTCCGAGTCGCTGGTTTGGTCCTGTAATTTCTGTTGCTTTTCTGATTCGAGTCTTGCGTACTAACCTTAAACCGTTTCTTCATCTTCTCTGTTCTGATTCTGACGACCTCTGATCCGTTCTGAAACTGTTGACCTTCCGCGGTTATTTTGATTTGACATAGTTATTAACTAGTTAAATACGCGTGTGCTTACAGATAGGTATGAGTTCTGAAAAGAAGGTCATTCGTTACCGCCTAGTCGAAGGAGAGTTTAACCCCTATACCTCTGTTCCTATCGTTGGCGTTTACCCTAGATTCGTGATGGACAGGGTCGTTCGTGAACGAGATCACTACTGGCTGGAAAACTTTAAGCTTTGAGATGAAATAACAACGAAGGAAGCGGAAATCGGATTCCTTAAGATGGCTTTACGCGTCGCAAAGGAGCACTCTGGCTTTGTTTCGTTAACCGCGTCCAACGTAGGCATCAGGATTCGCAGGAGGAAGGCTCGGAGGACGTTCCCCGAGGGTTGCGGACCATCCCGTAGAGTGGAGAGTGAAGGAGAACCCGAAGAAGAACCCGAGGAGGACCTCTCTGAGGAAGAAGGAGGAGATGCTCACGTGCCCGAACGACGTTTCGAAGATGATATCGAGGACGCTTATTAGGATAGATGCCTTTTCGAGCTCGTACCGAACTTCCTTTTGCCAAGCAAGTTTTTTTTTTAGTTCAGCCGACTGAGACTGTTTATGCTTTTCCGTTTACTTGACTCTGTGGTTTTCTGTTTTCTCGCTAAGACGAGTAGAGACCGGTTTTCTTTTGTTTAATTGCATGCTTGGCTGTTTTGAGACTTCGTTGTTTTCTTGTTTTTGCGTTTTGTTTTAAAGTTCAAGGCATGTTTTCTTCTTCACTGCTCAGTTTATACCTGTTGTAGAAGATTAAGTTCTGGCCTTAGTTCTTTGTTTTTCTGTTCTTTTCTAAGTTAGAGATTCGAGGTTGTTAAATCAACTGCTAAGTAGTGCCCTTTGTTAGAATGAGTCGCAGAAACACTCGTGGTGCCAGCAGCAACGGAAGTGGAGATGATCAGCATGCTGAAAATGGAGACCAAGTGGACCGTATCATCGCTGCTTTGGGGAATTTCAGCGAAACCATTCGCCGCGCTGGAGCACCACCTGTTCAGCCAGCTCCTCCGCCACCACCACCGATCCAGACCATCGATCAAGCTGCGGAACGATTCACTCGTTTCCATCCTGAAAGGTTCGAGGGAACACCTGATGCCCGTAAGGCTGACCTCTGGATCGAAGGTATGGAGAACTTATTCTCGATCCTGCACTATCCGGACGAGAGGAAGATCGAGCTTACTGCTTTCTAGTTCGTGGGAGCCGCTAGGAACTAGTGGAGAACCGTGAATGCAAGATGGAGGCAAGAGGGAGTTGCTCGTACCTGGGAGAATTTCACCAAGGACTTCATGGACAAGTACGTGCCTCGCCTGGTTCGCGAGAACCGAAGAGATGAATTTCAAGCTTTGGTGCAAGGGAACATGGATGTTGCCGATTATGACTCAGAATTTACCCGACTACTGAAGTACGTGCCGCATTTCGAGGATGATGAACGAGAGAAGGTTCTTCACTTTGTGAAGGGTCTGAACTCTGAGATCCGGTACAGTTTGTTTGGGACCAATATGCCTACCTATCTCAAGGCTGTCGAACTCGCCTCCGAGGTAGAAAGTGGTCTCAAGGAGATCAAGATGGCTGATAAGCCATACTCTAGCAAGAGGAACTACTCTAGTTCTTCTGGGAGCCATGGAGGAGGAAGCCAATCTGGATACAAGAGGGAGAATCGAGGTGGATATCAATCTGGATATCAAGCAACACCGGCGAAGTATTCCCGTACTCAGCATGACCACCATTCTCGCAACACCACTGGAGGGTCTGGGCAGTCATCCCAGGCAAGGAAGAACTACAACTACTGTGGAGGAGTCAACCACGATGAGCACAACTGCTGGAAAAGACAAGGCTTATGTTTGGCTTGTGGGAGCAAGGACCACAAGATCAGCCACTGCCCGAACCGTCATGCCATTGTCAAAGGAGGAAGACCAGGAGGCTATGCTCCGAGAGATGATGGAAAGGGTACTATGGCAAAGCCCCGAGTTTTCAGCATAGGTGGTCATGAGGTTCCTGACACCGCGAATGTGGTTGAAGGTACGCTACTGATCGCTCAAACTTCTTCTAAAGCTTTATTTGATCCTGGTGCTACGCATTCATTTATTGCTGAAGTATTTGCTGAGTCACTCGTTTTACCATACAAAGTATTACCCCACGCTTTAGAAGTATGTACGCCTTTGGGAGCTAGTTTAATCACTAAGAAGTTCGTCGAGCGATGCGAGATTTCCATCCTAGGAAGAACTTTCCCTGCTGACCTTATATTTCTACCTCTATCAACCTACGATGTTATTTTGGGTATGGATTGGCTGTCCGAGCAATACGCACAACTGGATTGTCGAACCAAGGCTATATCCCTGGGAAAACCTGGAGAGGAGAAAGTCGTGTGGAAAGGAGATAAGAGAAAGGATGAGAAGTTTCTACTGTCTGCCATGGAAGCTAGGAGGCTGTACGTGAAGGGTGCTACCTGCTTTTTGGCGTATCTTATCAATAAACCCAAAGATCAGCCAAAAATCGAGGAAGTTAGGGTGGTTAAGGAGTTCAAGGGTGTTTTCCCTGAGAAGCTAGATTCCGTACCCCCTAAACGAGAAGTGGAGTTTAGTATTGATCTGGTACCTGGCACTGCACCCATTTCGAAGTCACCTTATAGGATGGCACCTGCTGAGCTTAAGGAGCTTAAGACTCAACTGCAAGATTTGGTGGATAACGGTTTTGTGAGACCTAGTTCTTCGCCTTGGGGATCACCGGTTCTGTTCGTGAAGAAGAAGGATGGTAGTATGAGGATGTGCATCGACTATCGAGGCTTGAACCAAGTCATTTTCAAGAACAAGTACCCCCTGCCCCGTATTGAGGAACTTTTCGATCAGTTGGAAGGTTCGAAGGTTTACTCGAAGCTTGATCTGCGACAAGGCTGTTATCAAGTTAGGGTAAGGGAAGAAGACATACCTAAGACTGCTCTGAACTCGAGGTATGGTCATTATGAGTTTGTGGTGATACCGTTTGTCCTTACGAATGCCCCAACAGTTTTCATGGATTTGATGCACCGAGTTTTTCAGCCGTATCTGGATCAGTTTGTTGTTGTTTTCATCGATGACATTCTCGTTTACTCGAAACCCGAAGAGGATCATGAGAAACATCTCCGAATTGTCTTGGAAACTCTTCAGAACAACAAGTTGTATGCCAAATTCAGCAAGTGTGAATTTTGGCTAGATAAAGTAGCCTTTTTAGGGCACATTATATCTGGAGAAGGTTTGGAGGTCGACCCATCGAAGATTGAGTCGATAGTTAATTGGAAGAGACCTGAATCTGTCACTGAGGTGAGGAGTTTTCTTGGTTTGGCTGGTTAATATCGCCGTTTTGTGAAGGATTATTCGAAGATAGATCGACCCTTGTCCTCTTTGACAGGGAAAAATCCTAAGTTCGTATGGAGTGACAAGTGTGAGGAAAGCTTCGAGGAGCTGAAGAAGAGGCTGACCACTGCCCCTATACTAGCTCTTCCCAAGGGAACCAACGACTTTATAGTCTACACTGATGCTTCAAAGGAAGGTTTGGGTTGTGTACTAATGCAATGGGAAAAGGTGATCGCGTATGCTTCGAGAAAGTTGAAGCCATATGAAAGGAATTACCCAACCAATGATCTTGAGCTAGCTGCTATAGTCTTTGCTTTGGGAAAGTGGAGACACTATCTTTATGGTCCTGAGTTCACCATCCTCACGGATCATAAGAGCTTGAAGTATGTGTTCACACAAAAGGAGTTGAACATGAAACAACGACGATGGATGGAATTTCTGGGCGATTACACTTGTACCATTCGATATCACCCTGGTAAGGCCAATGTGGTCGCTGATGCCTTAAGTCGTAGGGTACACGTGTCAAATCTCGAAGTATCCAAATTGTCTTGTATGTTCGCCAATGTCACTTTGAGGTATGAACTGGCAGGTAAAATTCTTGAGGCTCAAGAGCATGATGAAGAGCTTCAAGATATCAAGGCACATATTACCGAACCTCGCAATGCGAAATTCTCTATTAATGAGAATGGGGCCCTAAGGTTTCAAGGTAGATTGTGTGTGCCTTCTGATGAAGAGCTTAGACGACTAATTTTGGAGGAAGCTCATAAGTCTAAGTATTCGATGCATCCTGGAGGAAACAAGATGTATGAGGATTTGAAGAAAGTTTACTGGTGGACCCATATGAAGCGAGATGTTGCACAGTTTGTGCAAAGTTGTTTGGTCTGCCAGCAAGTGAAGGCTGAGCACCAGAAACCGGGAGGTTTACTACAACCACTCGAGATTCCACAGTGGAAATGGGAGATGATCACTATGGATTTTGTGACTGGTCTACCAGTAGCTAGGGGTGGTTTTGATAGTGTATGGGTTATTGTCGATAGGTTGACAAAATCGGCACACTTTCTGCCTGTAAAAACCACCTACACGTTTGAGAAGTTAGCCGAGGTTTATCGCGATGAGATAATTAGGCTTCATGGCACTCCGGTGAGCATTGTATCTGATAGAGATCCGAAGTTTGTCTCGAGATTTTGGAAGCAAGTTCACGAAGGCTTGGGTACAAAGTTAAATTTTAGTACCGCAGCACATCCGCAGACGGATGGTCAATCCGAAAGGACCATTCAAACTTTAGAAGATCTTTTGCGATTGTGTGTGCTGGATCACCAAGGAAGCTGGGCACAACATTTGCCATTGGTGGAGTATGCTTATAACAACAGTTATCAAGCATCGATTGGTATGGCACCGTTTGAGGCATTGTATGGTCGGAAATGTAGATCACCACTGTACTGGGATTTGGAGGACCGAATTTCTACACCAGTAGCTGGAGAGAGGACTCTCAATGAGATGATACAAGAAACCTTGGAAAAAGTTAGGCTTATTCGAGACCGATTGAGAACTGCTCAAAGTCGACAAAAGAGTTACGCCGATAATCGTAGGCGAGATTTGGAGTTTGAAGTTGGCGATTTTGTCTTTCTCAAGCTATCTTCGAGAAAGGGAATTGTTCGTATGGGTCGTAGAGATAAACTGAACCCTCGGTATGTAGGACCATACGAGATCATTGAAAGAGTTGGCGTTGTGGCTTATCGGTTGCAACTGCCCACTACTATCACTGGAATTCACAATGTCTTCCATGTGTCTCAACTGAAGAAGTACTACCCTAACCCGTCGCACGTTATTCAACCCGAGGAGGATTTGTCTTATGTGGAGCAACCGGTTCGTATTCTAGACCAGAAGGTGCAACAGCTCCGTAATCGGCAAATCAAGCAAGTAAAGGTTCTGTGGAGAAATCATCAGTATGAGGAGGCAACCTGGGAAAGCGAGGATGACATGCACCGGCAGTATCCCGAGCTCTTCAACTTTTCAGTTGCGAATTTGGGGACCAAATTCTTTTAAGGGGGGAAGAGTGTAACACCCCGTTTTTATTATTTATTTAATTATTATTTTATTATTTAATTATTTAATTTAGTTAATTAATTATCAGAGTAAATTATTTATTCAATAATTATTTAATTAATTTCGCGTAAGCTAGTTTGTTTCGTTTCGTTGGATCAAGCTGGAAGACTGGACCGTTCTGACCTCTTTTTGGCCCATTCTTGAGCCCAGTCAAAGGCCCATTGATCGGCCCATTAGTAACCCTAACCCTAATCTGAATCCATCTATCTTCACTCCTTGCTTGCCGTCAAAACGTTTAGAGAAGAAAGAAAGAAAGAAAAGAAACAAAAGAAAGAAAGAAAGAAAGAGAAAGGGAGAGAGAAAGAGAGAGTTGTTGCTGCCTGTCACCGCCGTCGCCGCCTTGCTCCGTCAGACCCGCCGCCGTCGCCGCGCCGCTCCGGTTCGCGTCGCCGCCGACCGCCGTTCGCCCTTGCCGATTCCTTTCTGTACCGATCCAAATTCGGTAAGCCGTCCCTCTTTGACCGGTTTGAATTCGATTTTGATTACGAATTCAATTCGAATCTCGTTTTGATTTTCTTTTCTTTTTTATTCATTCGATTGCAGATTGTTTCAACCCTCTATTTCGATTCGAAGGTAAATCTCGAATCCTTTACTGCTGCTTTCGGATTCTAAACTCGTATTCTGTTTTGGACTTTTTACCCTTGGACCGATTTACCCTTGTTTGTTCTGGCCATGTTATTTTGATTCGAACTGAGAACCGGGACTTAGGATTTGTTAGTTGTTGTTACTGTTGTTGGACTTGTGATTGGTTTGACCTTGTATGTTGAGCTTGGTTTTCTGTTGACCTCGAAAAGTACTGTTTTGGACTTTAGTGTTATTAGTTGGAACTTTGTGGACTGATTTGGGAAATCTGAAAACCTAAAGGACCTTTTTGCAATTTACCTTTGACCGTAGTTGACTGACAGAGGACTTTTTCGTAAACCATTTTATTCTTTGAGGACTGATTTGTATGTTTGGAAACTTCTGGTTTTGTTTGAACTTTCTGATTTTGAAAAGGGTTCTTTTGCAATTTACCACTGAGGGTATTTTGGTAATTTCCAAAATCTGAAAACCGAAAGAGTATTTCTGAAAATGTTTCAACTTAGTTTCTGTTTTTGTAAGTTAGTAATGACTTGACTTGCTAGCCTAGTTGGTTAGGTTCTTACTTGACTTAACTTAGAGGTCCCGAGTTCGAACCCCGTCTTTACCATTTCTTTTTCAACCTTTTTCCTTCCGTCCGTTCGACTTCTAAAGTGTGTTTAGTACTTTCTTGTTAGGTTCTCCGTTGTTCGATAACCCGTAAGCTCATTACTCGCTAGAGATCTTTTGCTCACAAATTAAGGTGAGTGTTCACACCTAAACCTATTATTTGCGAAAAACTGGAAGGATATGTGACAACTTGTACCTATTACTATATACTGTTTTACTGTATGCTTCCGCGTAAAAGTATAAGTCCTAAGTATGACTATTTACTTTTCTGTTTATTGCTACTCGGTTCTGGACTGACTTTTCTGCAGGAACACCTCTCGGTGTTGTTTATCTGTATCTGTTCTGTTTCTGTGTGACCAGTCGATTAGGTTGTAGTTAGGTAGGCTTGGGTAGTAGAGGACTATCGGGTTTGCTTGATTATTGCCTAGTCTATTCCCTTTTAGGCGCGAGGCAGAAGTCGCTGAGGTCTATTAGGGTCGTAGGATCTGTTTACCCAAAGTACACAGGGGTTTCTGTTTCTGTCCGGAGTTGTGCACCCTCTGGAGGGAGTTATAAGGGCATTCTGGGAGTAGGAGCAATAAGGCGGGCTGCACCAACGGTCTACAACTTATTTGTTCTGTTATTCTGTTATATGTGATCTGTTATGTTTGTTTGTTTTTCTGAAAAGGATTTTGACTTCAAAACTGTTTACTTTCTGTTTTTAACTTAGAACCTCACTGAGATCCTTTATCTCACACTCTCTTGTTTTCAAAATTCCTTCCTTCCAGATACTGCTGAAGATGTTCGCGAATAGGATGCCAGCGACTGAGAGAAGGGTCTGGGGTGTCTTGGGATTTTATTTCAAAATAAGGAGATGAACTTTTTATTGTCTTCACTCGTTGTTATATTTGAACTTGAGTTATCGTTGGATATTTATTTGTTTCTGTTAGCGTTGTGCACGTCAAAGATTATTTTGGCATTAATTGCCGACCATTGCTATTAATGTTATTTTGGATTTTCTTTTTCAAGAAATTATTTTGTTTTCAAAACCGTTACCGTTACAATTACACAGGTCAACGTAATATAATATATGTTTGTTGCTTTTACTATTGAGTATCGCTTTCATATTTATATTACACCAGGCATGCAGCATGTCATATCTCTATTACTATCTATATTGATATTAAACATGTCCCCTCGAATAGATGACCGATCACATTGATAGTGGGAGCTATGTGAGTTATCATCTATCCCAAACTCTCCCTAGTCGAGGTTCATCTCGGATGTAGGGGTCTGAATGAACCAGACGAGACTAGTATGCGTGGAGGTTATACTTGTTGGAGCAAGTGTGAGCCGATCCCACGACCACAGAACGGATTGTTGGACAATCGAGAAACGTTCCCATAACTGTGCATAGTTGTTCGAAGAAGGATTATCGAACAATGGAAGTACACACCGGACACTCCCATCGATGTATACTCTACACCGAAGTGTCTATGGGAACCGGTAAGTTGTCGAAGTGATGCCAGTCGTCCTTTGTACTTACAGGACTTTATCATCACATTTGTTGCCCCATATCCTTAATGGACCCGTCGATGTCAGCTCTGAATAAGAAGTTGACCTAAGACACGATCCAGGATTATGGCAAACATACAAATGGGGATGATAAGTGATTCTGTGAACGATTCATCTCTCAAGTGTAGCACAGGAGAGTACTGCTCATAGTCTGCATAGTTGTGTTGGTAAAGTCACTGGCCAGTGCAAATGATATATTATGATGATCATAAGTATATCTTAACCAAGCAACTCCCTGAGACGCCCGTGGATGTATTATTGGGATAGACACTTCATCGATCCTAGATACATTCGAGCAAGTCAGATGAAGGGACGTTACCATCGCCGCGTTGAGCACAACAGACTTCGCAACGAAAGGGTTAGCTTTGAGAAACCTCTCAAACGTCCTCATGTATTAATATTGCAAATGGAACCGTCTAGGAATTCCATGTTGCCTAGTCTAGGACTTGCTTAATACGATGAGGCCCTATGGGTCACACTATGTGGTGATTCAGTCTATCAGAATATCCTTGAAGATGGAGTCGCAATTAATTTGGAATTAATTGTGATTGATGGATTATAATTGATTTGGAATTAATTATAATATTTGGTGGATAAATTTATAATTTGGAATTATTAATTGAATTGGCTAATTAATTGTATTTTATGTGAATACAATTAAAGATTATATTTTGAAAATATAATAGAGGTTTGATTAGAAAGGATATGTTAATTTAGAATTAACATATGCACTTGGGCAAATCTACTTGGAGTTTGAATTGCCTTAGAACTATAAGTGGGTCCCAAAATCGGGACCCACCTAGTGTCCCTAGGAAGGCGCGCGCGCGTGCAGGAGCTTGGTAGGGGAAGGAGTTCGACTCCTTCCTCTATTAGAAGTCCAAGGGATAAGTTAGATTTTCCTGATTGAGTTTTAATTTGATTGGGAATGAATGTAGACTTGATATTGGTTTCCTTGTGCGGTAAGAATTAGATTCTTTTTCCTTTACGAAGTCTAATTGCTTATGCTTTAGGCTTCTATTGACTACTATATATAGTAGACTATTAGAGAGTTTTTGACATAGACTTTCACAGTCATTCTACCCAGTTTTCTTAGAGAAAATAAAACTCTCCCCTCCTCTAGAGTCACCCGCGCGCGCCACCTCTGCCGGAGGAATCGCCGCCCCGTCTTCTTGGTCACACAAAAGAATATCCTAGCATTCTTTTGATAGGTTGTTCATCCGTGGATACCAAGGTTGAGGTTCTAGGAGCTGGAAACTAACTCTTATTGTCTTGCAGATAATCAGAGTATCACAGATATCTTCGACTTCGACGAAGGAGAAGATACACCGGATTATTACGAAGACTTGGAAGCTGCTTTTGAAGTAAGGTTAGTCTTCTAATTGACGTGTTTATATATATACGACATATGCATAATCAATTAACATGTATGTTAAGTGATGAACGCGGATGTCGTGCTCCGAATTCAAGCAAATAAATTTGTTATTAGCCAAAGGCAATCCACAACTACAACGAAAACCGTAGTGTAGCAGTAGAATGACTCGAGTGTCGTTCTCTCAGGACTATAACTAGCTTTATCTATTTAACAAGAGAATATAAAACAACAGACAGATAGCAAAAGGGGGTTTCTAGCAGATAATGGAGATTGGTGATGGTATGGTCCTTCTTAACATAACGGGTCGATAATCATGCATAAATTCCTCGGTCTTGCATAGAGATCTTTGAATCAATCTAGTGTCCTGTTGCAAATATTAAGCACTACGAAGATAATTGGTCTGACAAGTCAATCACGATTGTCCTAATGTGTTAGGTAATTATTCAACACTACGAAGATAATTGGTCTGATGGTCGACAAGTGTCCAATTGTGCATAATAATTAATACAACATACGAGAATTTTGGTTGCAACTGATCAACGAAATAAAGCAATGACACGGAGTATAATGCGCGATATAGCCATTAGCATGATTATCTTCCCTTCGCTAAGAATTCACATACTACCACCAACGATAAGTTTAGCTACTCATAATAGGCATTCAATCAACAGAAATCATAGAAGAAAACATATTGAAAGATATATAAAATAAGTAGATTAAACTGTAAGATACAAGTTACCGAAGGTTGTCAATCTCCGAAGAATTGCGATCCTACGAGCTCCAGTCCGCTACGAAAATGTATCCCCTAAGCTACAGAACTCCTAGGACAGGCCCCGGGAAGTTCCTACCTAAAACTATAGAGAGAGGTGAGAAAGTAGGTCTGGAAAGATATGATTTTCGGAGAAAAACTGAGCACTATATATAGGCCCCGAAAATCTACGGGGCGGTTCGCCCCAGCAAGCGGCGGTTCCCCCGAAAGTTTTTCTCGCGGAATTCTGCGTTTTCGACGAGTTTTTGGATTTCTTCCCTTTTCGGACTCGGTTTTCTGACTTCTAGTAGCCTTCTAACCTCCAGATTCGGCCCCTAGACTTCAAATCCTATCCGGAAACCTTCAGCTACTCCAAATAGGCTTCTGCAACACCAATTCCTTGTCAACTTCAATATAATTGCCCGGAAATCTTCGAATTTCAACCAAACCTGTAAATAAAATCAACGGCACGTGACACTATTCTAATAAAATGCATTAAAATATAGCGAAACTAACATAGAGGATAGCTAAAATAGGTGAAAAAGACTCGAATAAAGTGTTAAATACCACATTCATCAAACTCCCCAAACCGAACTTTGCTTGTCCTCAAGCAACTAAGCTATACTCTACTACAAAACTACATGCAACGACACAAAATGGAGTTTCATGCCAACAAAATGAACCAATCTTTACTGAATCTACAAAAAACATATGAACAAAAAACCATAAAAACAAAAGCATGATATAGGTTGAAGAATACCCTCGATTGACTTCCTACCACATCATTAAAGCACTTATGTCAAGGAACAAGATAGTCTCTCGTAAACATTCTCTACCTGGACCTAGTCAGTGACGACGTCGTAAATGAAGCATGCTAAGATACGAATGGTTGCCCCTTGCCATGACAAGATAGGACTTACTGCTGTTACTCCATGTTAAGACTTTTCCTCAAAAGAGGTCGAACCAGTTACTGGCTCTCATCAAAACGAGGAGGGTTCCCTATAAAGAT
>CM051458.1:44451777-44513256 GCA_028274465.1 Plantago ovata
CCCTAGCAAATGAGAAGAGTAATAAGAAGTGATACTAGATGTTACCGAATGGTTTGGCCTCGCCGGCTGAGAGTGGACAGTGAAGGACTAATCATCGGGATGGTAGTCCATAAAAGTCACTCCACATGTCATTCATGAGCTCATTGGACTGTCGTAGAGCTTCCTGCTGTTGCTGGATGAGCTGTTGCTGCTCCCACATGTGCTGCCTATCCTCTCGACGATGCTCCTCGAATATCTCCCAATCGCGGTTGTGCTGGACAATGTGCCTGTCGATGTCCTGTCGCATGGCCGCGTTGTTGGCATCAATTCTGTCGAAACGGCCGTCGAGGTAGGTACGGAATTCAGAGAAGTCAAATCCTCCAGACCCCTGTGGTGCTCCAGTGGTGCATGCGGTGCTTGATGGACAAACGGAATATCTGGGATAGGGGCTTCGCCAACATCGGCCTCCATAGCATCCTCATGATCGGAATCATTTGGCTGGAATGGTGCTCCTACATCAGCAGCGGCTGCTGTGGGGTTCCTCAACTGATACCTGTTGAGCTGTACCTCAATGGTCAGGGGAAAAGGGCAGCGACCTCGCAATCCCCCTCCTCAATATCATCGACCCCATGATATATGCAGTAGGCTGTGATGAAGCTTGGGAAGATGAAAGCCTTCCTCTTCTTTTCCCAGTGGCGCTCGTACTCCTCATACATAATGTGCCCTATGTCGATCTGATGTCCGTCTATGAGGCAGTAGAGGAGCTCGGCGTAGTAGGGCTGAATCCATGTGTCATTCTTCCTCGGGATCAAGTCGGAGATGCAAATTTCATCATCACCTTAGCTTCGATGCTAAGGTCGCTATAACTGATCCGTCCAGGTGCTGCCCCGATTTCCGGATATCGGTACTACTCCCTGTTGCAGATCACGTCGGTGATGTGTCTCCCTATCCCCCTAGCGGTCCTCGAATACAAGTAGGCGTGGTCGCTCCCTGTGAATTCCAGGTTCCCGAAATGGATGAAGGAAGAAATGTACTCTGGGTTCCATGGTATAATCAGGCCTCGGACTAGCACCCCATTCTTCTCGTCGAGATCCGTGTATCCAGTGTAGAAATCTCGGAGGAGGCTCTCGTCGTACCCTTGAACCTGTTGGACTGTACCATGCCCAATTCTTTGTGACCCCAAACGTGACAGCGTCCTATATCCCGCTCTATCCGCCGCGGACTCAGGAATGTCAATCCTCCTATCTGGGATGATCGACCTTCCTCCGTCGGCCATCTCCGCCTCTAGCCTTTGTCGCACCTCTATCGCAGCGGCAGACAACTCGTACAAATCGTGAGATGGTTGGGAGCTTGATGCCACTCCCTCCCCTTTTTGCTAGAGCCGGCTCTCCTTGTCCTCGGTGCCATGATTCCTACAAACAGCAATTAGTATCTTGTACGATGCAAAACAGACCTATGCATATGTAAATATACGAGTGAACAAACGAGTAAAATTCTCAAAAATCCAACTCCTCAAAAATCCAAAGCCTAGTCTAGCTAATTCATTACGTAACATATCAATGTAACTACTACAATAACATATCACATTATGCTCTTCCTAACAACAAATGCCTTGAATCACAAGGTTCAATCCATACCATAAAAATCAAAATCTAGCATAAATCCTCAATCTCATCAATCATGCATTCTACCAATACATCCATCAATTTCATATCAATAAACACATGTTTAAACATGGAATGAAAGTAAGAGAGACATTTCCCTAACAAGACATATATCATCCAATTAGCAAAAATCTCAAATCATCAAACCAAGCCTAATTGAACATGTAATTGACAATGAAATACGAATCTAATCACATAAATCATCAACCCATACATCATACAAGCCTAATTGAAGCATAAATCAAAAAATCCCCAAATTGTAAAAATTAGGGTTCATGTGATAATACCTCAAATCCGGAAATTGAATGAGCTAGGAAGAAATTTGTTCGGATAGAAAGATAGAGCACGTAACGGGCTTCGAATGAAGCTAAAGAACACACAAAATGATGGATAGATGAAGAAGTTATGAAGATTTGAAGTTATTTTGAATATGGAGGAAATTTTGGAGTTTGGAAGATGAAAATGGAGGAAAATGGGGGTTTGGGGAAGAAACCCCCGTTTTTTTTAGAATCTGGAGGTGTGGGGCGGTTCGCCCCACACCTGGGGCGGACCGCCCCGCATGCCCAGGGCGCGCGTGCGCGCTCTGGACGTGGGGCGATTCGCCCCCCACTCCTAGGTGGGAGACGAACGTTTTGAAATAAAAATGCGGTTTTTAGTCACCGAAAAAATCATTTTCCTCAAAAAATCATTCGAAAAGTCGCACTCGAACACAACATAAGCACATACGACACAGAACCGAACAAATTCACATATGAAAAGCAAATTGTTCAAGTATGAATACATGCAATAAAGCGGTAAAGAAAGCGATAAAAACCCCGGGTTGCCTCCCGGATAGCACCATTGTTTAAAGTCTCTGACTCGACTTCTGTCTTCGCCTATCTTTTCCTTCTGAGGGTACTAGACTTCCCCTTCACGAGTCTCCTTCCCGTGCCTCGATCCTGTGAATAAGAGTGAACATAGATGTTAAGACCACTGTAATCAATAGTGTTAGAAGTATCGGGTGGATCAGGTGGATCGGATATGGCTTGCAACACATGTTGCGTGCCATCCACTCCGATAGTGCAAGTCCTTTGGTAGATGTCCATTACGGAACGTAGCTTAGTCAAGAATGTTCGTCCTAGGAGTATGACATCCCCCGTTCCTGGTGCTGATGCTGGTATAATTACAAAATCGGTGTAGACAGAGGCTTCACCAATTTTGACTAATACATTCTTCACAACGCCTTCGGGTTTCACAAGGGATCCATCCGCCAGTTGCATAATAGCCTTATGCACAGTTAGTTCTCCAAGGTTACTCTTCTCGAAAACATTCAAAGGGAGCACATTAGAGTAGGATCCTATGTCTAGTGTGGCTCGGACATCTTCAAGCTCCCCAATCCCGACCTTAACATCGAAACTTTGAGGGAGTGGCTCGGGATCCTCTTGCTCCTCTTCACTCTTGTTAGTACCAAGGTCCTTTTCTTCTTCTTCGGCTTGTGGGGGCAGTTCCCTCTTGCAACTCTCGCACTTAGCAACCTTCTTGATGGTGATTTCAACAGGTAGATCACCCACTAAGTTAATGGACAACGACTTCTCAATGTTGCTGGGCAGTTTGCCTTGCTCCCTACTTGCTCCCCGGTCGATCAACTCTTGCATCTTTTGATGGGCGAGCCAAGTGCTCTCTTCCAACCTATCGAGCCTTGCCCTAGTCTTCTCAGAATCTTCCTCATAACGTTTGAGAAAACTTTGTATGTGATCAACCATCTTCTGCAAGTTCTCCATCAGTTGAGCCGACTTCGACTTCGGTGGCTTTTTCGGAGCGGGGTTTTCGCAGTGGTCATTATCATAGTTCAACCTACTACGGTTTTGGTTAGGTCCATAAGTTTGGTTAGCCGGTGCATATCCTTGATTGTTACGGTATCCCCTTCTCCAAAATCCACCTCGAGGATTCCTACCGTCTTGTCCGTAGCTAACTTCTTGAGTACCAAACTTCGTAGCAAAGGCTTCTTCTTCGCCTCCTCGAGCCCAGTTGCCATCATCGTATGCCAGCTCCGATCTACACATATGAGCCCCATGCCCATAGTTCTTGCATATTCGGCATACTTCGTTCGAAACAGTTGTTCCGGTGGCGCTCCTGAGGACTTGCTTCAATTCGTTAGTAAAGCACTCGAATTGATCCCCATTCCCCCTGTACATAGGGGCTTCTTGAGTCGGTGGAGCTTCAGGTCCACGTCTCCTAACCATTGCTCTTGGGTCCTTGAACTGCGAACCCTTAGCAAGCCTTTCGAAAACTGCCCAGACGGCTTCTGCGGTTTCCTCCCAAATATGGCCTCGGCATTGGAAATCCACCACTTGTTGGTTCTCGAAGGTTAGTCCATTGTAGAAGTGTTGGACTAGGTCGGAAAGTTCAAAACCATGGTGAGGGAACTTGTTCGTGAGATCTTGGAACCTCTCGAATGCGGTGTAGATGGTCTCATCATAGTCTTGTTTGAATCCAGTGATCTGCGCCTTTAGCGCGGTAGTCAAGGTGTGAGGGAAGTATTTCTCCATGAAAGCTGAAAAAAACCTTCTCCCAAGTGTCCAGCGAGCCTGCTGGAAGAGAACTCAGCCATGACTTGGCTCTGTCGCCAAGTCCCATAGCAAAAACCTTCATCCTTAACTCATCCGTTGTTATGTCAGCTCCGGGTCGTGGGAGTTGGTTGACGAAATCATCGATATCGTGCAACTACCCCATCACATCTTCCCTTGATAAGCCATAGAACCTCGGACGTTGTTGGAATGCGTGGTTCTTGATCTCCAGATCTCGGGTTGCAGACGAAAGAACAATCGCCGGTCCCCTCATACGATCCTTGGTTGGTTGAACCCATGCCTTCAGTGGTCTAGCTTCTTCCATTCCGTCGATTTCCTTTAACAGACTAAGTAGAGATTCAGAGAAATCGGTTTCCTCTATTTCCTCTAGTGCGCGCCTTCCAAGTAGTCGCGTTCTTTGGTGGTAGACTCTGTCGATCTCAGCAATTGAATCAGCAAGCGGTGTTCCTGCAGAACGTGTATGCGGCATACACTATCTATAACAGACTAGGAAAGGTGATTAGAAACAGACTAGGAAAGCAGTATCAGAGAGAGATTAAAAAGGAAAACTAAAACTAATAGAATTAGGAATCTAAAGCTGTAAATATAAACAAATTAAACAGAAAAAAGGAGTATAGTCCCCGGCAACGGCGCCAATTTGATGAACGCGGATGTCGTGCTCCAAATTCAAGCAAATAAATTTGTTATTAGCCAAAGGCAATCCACAACTACAACGAAAATCGTAGTGTAGCAGTAGAATGACTCGAGTGTCGTTCTCTCAGGACTATAACTAGCTTTATCTATTTATCAAGAGAATATAAAACAACAGACAGATAACAAAAGGGGGTTTCTAGCAGATAATGGAGATTGGTGATAGTATGGTCCTTCTTAACATAACGGGTCGATAATCATGCATAAATTCCTCGGTCTTGCATAGAGATCATTGAATCAATCTAGTGTCATGTTGCAAATATTAAGCACTACGAAGATAATTGGTCTGACAAGTCAATCACGATTGTCCTAATGTGTTCCGTAATTATTCAACACTACGAAGATAATTGGTTTGATGGTCGACAAGTGTCCAATTGTGCATAATAATTAATACAACATACGAGAATTTTTGTTGCAACTGATCAACGAAATAAAGCAATGACACGGAGTATAATGCGCGATATAGCCATTAGCATGATTATCTTCCCTTCGCTAAGAATTCACATACTACCACCAACGATAAGTTTAGCTACTCATAATAGGCATGCAATCAACAGAAATCATAGAAGAAAACATATTGAAAGATATATAAATAAGTAGATTAAACTGTAAGATACAATTTACCGACGGTTGTCAATCTCCGAAGAATTGCGATCCTACGTGCTCCAATCCGCTACGAAAAAGTATCCCCTAAGCTACAGAACTCCCAGGACAGGCCCCGGGAAGTTCCTACCTAAAACTATAGAGAGAGGTGAGAAACTAGGTCTGGAAAGATATGATTTTCGGAGAAAAACTGAGCACTATATATAGGCCCCGAAAAACTACGGGGCGGTTCGCCCCAGAGTTTTTCTCGCGGAATTCCGCGTTTTCGACGCGTTTTTGGATTTCTTCCCCTTTTCGGACTCGGTTTCTGACTTCTAGTAGCCTTCTAACCTCCAGATTCGGCCCCTAGACTTCAAATCCTATCCGGAAACCTTCAGATACTCCAAATAGGCTTCTGGAACACCAATTCCTTGTCAACTTCAATATAATTGCCCGGAAATCTTCGAATTTCAACCAAAACTTGTAAAATAAAATCTAAAGGGAAACGTGACACTATTCTAATAAAATGCATTAAAATATAGCTAAATTAACATAGAGGATAGCTAAAATAGGTGAAAAAGACTCGAATGAAAGTGTAAAATACACATTCATCATTAAGAAAATTTTGAAATTCCGCTGCGTACCCTAGGGGTAACTCTGACCATATTTTCTTACACTCCCGCACCCCCAAAGTTTGAACAAAGTGCAACAGCTGGTTTGAAAATCCATCGCCTTGAGTAGATTCATCTCAAGATCAGTAGAGAAGAACCTTCCGTTTTTCAATGTTCTACGGAAGAGCAGCCACTTCGAATGGACTAAGGAGTGCGAGGAAGCCTTCGAGAAGCTCAAGGAATACTTACTCTCCCCACCACTATTGTCAAAGGCCATGGAAGGAGAGACACTCTACCTATACCTTGCCGCTACGGTAGAGGCCATAAGCTCAGTCCTAGTCCGCATTCAAGGGAATGACCACCTGCCCATGTATTACTTAAGAAAAGAACTTGTCGGAGCCGAGACACGGTATATGGATATCGAAAGACTAGCCTTCGCCCTGGTCCATACGGCTAGAAGGCTCAAGCCTTACTTTTGAGCACACAAGATAGTCGTGCTAACGAAGCAACCCCTGAAGCAAGTGTTGGGAAAACCAGAAAACTCCGGAAGATTAGCGAGATGGGCAATCGAACTGAGCGAGTACGGTATCGAGTATCAAGCACCAATGGCCAAAAAGCTCAGGTCATAGCTGACTTCCAAGTCGAGTACCCTTCCAAAGAAAAACCGGAGGAAGTCTCTCCGGAGAATAAGAGTACGACGAACCTCAAACGAGTAAAGCAATGCAAGCTCTAGAATATGCACTGAAAGAGCTCAAAGAAATTTCACAATCCAAGAGGAAAAGGCAAGAAGTTTTCATAGCCAAGGAAACGGGAGATTTGAAGGCTAAAGAGACCGACTCTCCACATCCGAAAGATCTCATTGACCATGGAAACACTTGGATCCTTCAAGTGGATGGTTCATCATCAGGGAAAAATGGAGGGATAGGGATCTACTTCAAAAGTCCTGGAGGAGCCGAGCTCGAGTACGAAGTAACACTAGACTTTCCAGTGTCCAACAATGAAGCCGAGTATGAAGCTATCCTCATAGCACTACGCATGGCGAAAGCTCTCGAAGTGAAGAAGCTACACCTCTTCACAGATTCACAATTAGCCGAGAAGCAAATCTCAGGTAAATTCAGGACAAAGAAGGACTCTTTGGTGGAATACAAGAGTGTGATCACTGAAGAAATTCAAAAATTTGAAAGTTGTGAGATCGAGAAATTTTCAAGAGATCTCAACCAACGGGCAGACACACTTGCCAAGTATGCTTCAGCCTCAGGAGGAATAGACACCAGGAATGTAATACTCATGAAAATCAACGCGTCATCCCTCTGGACAGCCAAGCCAAATGTCCTGGCAATAGATGATCGACCAAGCTGGATGCAAGGGATTGCAACTTATCTCATGAGAGGTACCCTCCCAATAGACAAGGCGGAAGCGATAAAAATCTAAGGGAAAGCTGGCCGATACATTGTCCAAGGAGATCACTTGTACAAAAGATCATTCGAAGGTATTTATCTTAGATGCGTACATGAGAAAGAAATTCCCATAATCTTAGGAGAGATGCACCATGGGAGTTGTGATGATCACGCGGGGGGAAGAACTCTTGCCCAAAAGGGTTTCCGCCAAGGATTCTACTGGCCGACCATCCGAGAGGACGCATCCCAATTTGTTCGAAGGTGCGAGGAGTGCCAACTTCATGCCAATCTCATCAAGGTTCCCTCCAAGCCCCTCATGCCGATAACGATCACCTGCCCCTTTGATATTTGGGGGATCGACATCGATGGTCCTTTCCCGAGAGGAACCGACCAGAAGAAGTTCGTAATAGTGGCAGTGGAGTACTTCATCAAATGGGCCGAAGTGGAAGTGGTCTCCATGATTACCGAACGGCGAGTAATGAACATTGTATGGCGCAACATCGTTTGCCGGTTGGTCTCCCAAGAGTGCTCATCTCTGACAATGGGTTGCAATTTTGCGGACACAAGTTCACAATATGGTGTCGAGAAATGAAGATAGAGGGGAGATACACTTCCATAGGACACCCCCAAGCCAACGGACAAACCGAAGCGGTCAATATGACCCTTGTGAAAAATTTGGAGAAGAGGTTTGCGACCAACAAAGATTGGGTCGATGAACTAGATGGAGTAGTTTGGGCATATCGCACTACCTACAAAGTAGCGACGAGGGAAACTCCTTTCGCCTTGGTCTACGTATCAGAAGCAGTCATACCAGCAGAGGTACCAGTGGCAACACTCAGAATCCAAGGGTATCAACCCGAGGACAATCACAATGCAAGGATGTTCGATTTGGAAATGCTAGAAAATCGAGGACCACCGCACTCGCCAACATCTTGAGATACCAAGCTTTGATAGCCAAGTCATATGACAAGCATGTCAAGGAGAGAGACTTCCAAGTTGGAGACCTAGTGCTTGGAAGGGCAGACATTCTAAGCAAAGTCGGGAAGATGCAACCCAACTGGGAAGGCCCATACAAGATTGTAGAAGCAAGGTCCAACGGAAGCTACCATCTTGAGGACATGGAAGGAAGAACGATAAAGAACCCATGGAACACCACCAACCTTCAGAGATTTTATGCCTGAAGAGATGAAGTTTGGAAGAATGTTTTGAAGTGCTCCTGTGAAAGGCCCCTACCTATTTCCATAAGAGAAGTTCCCTAGCAACCCTAGGGAAAGTCAACCTTCTTTATGTTTTCAGTTTTAAGAAGTAGAGCATTGCGGAAGAACGAAAGGATGTAAGAAAATCGGCCTAGAAGCCCACCATTGTACTTGAATTTACGTCAAATCAATACAATGCATCACTTTCACTCATTCAGTTTTCTTTTAAGTAAAAACAAGAAAGAGGAAGGGCTATCCGAGCATAAGCATTTGTAAGGGTTAAACTCGATACGATCAGCTTCTACCACTCAGAAGTTCGCTACATTTGAGCGATCGACCAACTGAGTGTCGACCACATCAATAGTGCGACGATCCATTTGTTCGAGGAGCTTCATCAATACTTGAATTTTTATTGAGCTAAAAAGAAAAATAGGTGTGATCGCTCCACGACGTTCGATCACAGAAGACTCTGCTGATCGGTAAGAAAACACTTATGTTTTTCTGCATAAAAACATGGAGGTATGATCTACATCACCGCGAGCGGAAGTGGAGCGCAAAAGCGTCAATTACCTAAAAATATAGAAAGCGCGGACGTCTTAGAGCTGATAGTGTATATGTCCTAGAGACAGTCTTTATTAAGGGCAGACAGCCCTTATTAAGGGCATATATGTACTATTACACATGTCAACGCAATATAATATATGTTTGTTGTTTGACTATTGAGTATCGCTTTCATATTTATATTACACCAGGCATACAAAATGTCATATCTCTATTCCTGTCTGTATTGATATCAAACATGTCCCCTCGGATAGATGACCGATCACACAGATAGTGGGAGCTATGTGAGTTATCATCTATCCGAAACTCTCCCTAGTCGAGGTTCATCTCGGATGTAGGGGTCTGAATGAACCAACTGAGACTAGTATGCGTGGATGTTATACTTGTTAGAGCAAGTGTGAGCCGATCCCACGGCCACGGAACGGATTGTTGGACAATCAAGAAAAGTTCCCATAACCCCGCATAGTTTTCGAAGGGTGATTACAGAACAATGGAAGTACCCACCGGAAACTCCCATCGATGTATACTCTACACCGAAGTGTCTATTGGAACCAGAAAGTTGTCGAAGTGATGCCAGTCGTCCTTTGGACTTACAGGACTTTATCATCACATTTGTTGCCCCATATCCTTGGTGGACCCGTCGATGTCAGCTCTGAATAAGCAGTTGACCCAAGACACGATCCAGGATTATGGCTATATACAAATGGGGATGATAAGTGATTCTGTGAATGATTCATCTCTCATGTGTAGCACAGGAGAGCACTGCTCATAGTCGTTCATAGTTGTGATTGGTCAAACAGCTGGCCAGCGTATCAATATTATTATGATAGTCATAATAGATATTGGATTCACCAAGAAACTCACTGAAGACACCGTGGATGTATTATTGGGATAGACACTTCATCGATCCTAGATGCATTCGAGTCAGTCAGATGAAGGGACGTTACCATCGCCGCGTTGAGCGCAACAGACTTCACAACGAAAGGGTTTGCTTTGAGAAACCTCTCAAACGTCCTCAAGTATTAATATTGCAAATGGAACCGTCTAGGAATTCCATGTTGCCTAGTGTAGCACTTGCTTAATACAATGAGGCCCTATGGGTCACACTATGTGGTGATTCAGCTTGTCCGAATATCCTTGAAGATGGCATCGCAATTAATTTAGAATTAATTGTGGTTGATGAATTATGATTGATTTGGAATTAATTATAATTATTTGTGGCTCAATTAATAATTTGGAATTATAAATTGAATTGGCTGATTAATTGTATTTTATATAAATACAATTAAAGATTATATTTTAGAAATATAATAGAGGTTTGATTTGAAAGGATATGTTAATTTAGAATTAATATATGCATATGAGTAAAATCTACTTGGAGTTTGAATTGCCTTAGAATTATAAGTGGGTCCCAAAATCGGGACCCACCTATTCCCCTTAGACGCGCGCGACCAGCAGTAGTAGTAGGGGAAGGAGTTCGACTCCTTCCTCTATTAGAAGTCAAGGGATAAGTTAGATTTTCCTGATTGAGTTCTAATTTGATTGGGAATGAATCTAGACTTGAATTGGTTTCCTTGTGCGATAAGAATTAGATTCTTTTTCCTTTATGAAGTCTAATGGATTATTCTTTAGGCTTCTATTGACTACTATATATAGTAGACTATTAGATAGCTTTTATTATGGTTGATTGAACACACAGACATACAGTCAGTCTACCAGTTTTCTTAGAGAAAATAAAAGCTCTCCCTACCTCTCCCAAGCCACGTGCGCGCCACCCCTCACCGGAGGAAAACTTCCGCCCCATCTTCTTGGCCACACAAAGAATATCCTAGCAGTCTTTCCGATAAGTTGTTCATTCGTGGATACCAAGGTTGAGGTTCAAGGAGCTGGAAACTAACTTTTATTGTCTTGCAAATAATCAAAGTATTGCAGATATCTTCGACTTCGACGAAGGAGAAGATTCACCGGACTATTACGAAGACTTGGTACCTGTGCTTGCTTTTGGAGTATTGTAAGTCTTATAATTGATGTGTTTAATATATATGCTATATACATGATCAATTAACCTGCATGTTAAGAAAATTTTTGAAATTCCGCTGCGTACCCTAGGGGTAACTCTGACCGTATTTTCTTACAGTGGTATCAGAGCCAGGTTAATTGATTACGTATATATGTTATGTGATTTTGTAGTTTATGTGGATGCAATTGATTCTATGATTAATTCGATTTTCAAAAGTTTTGTTTTATATAAATTTAGAATTTATATTTCAAAAAAATAAATTATTTTATATATATATATATATATATATATATATATATATATATATATATATATATATATATATACACCGCCTGCGTGACGCAGGCAGGCGCCTGCGTGCCGCAGGAAAATTGGAATATAAATATGATTTAATAGTAATTATTGTTAACTAGAGGGTTCAATTTAATTAGTATTAAGTCAAGGGGCTTATTTGTGATTTATCAATTTATTGTTTATTACAAATAAGTCTTTCTACTTTTGAATTTAAATTTAACACCTCCAAGGTTTCGAAAATTACAATTGAGTCCTTCGGGTTTTCGAAAATTGCTACCTGGTCAATAGAATTTTCGAGTTTTCAATCTAGTCCAAATTCCCAATGTTTTTCATAGAGATTATAAGTATGGGATTATAATTTTCATAATGAAATTATGAAGTCATTTGGCATCCACATAGGATACTAATTGTTTGTTTGCTCAATATGCTATTGTTTGACAATGCATGTTTAAATACCATGTATTTTACTTTCCGTTCGACCGCTATGCATGCGAGGGTAGGCGGCGCCCTCTTATTTGTCGGACCGCATATTTTTATGTATGGGAAGGCGACGCCCATTATGTGTTTGACCGCGTTTAGAACTAGAATGGATAGGCGGCATCCATTACGTGTAGACCGCTCATGCATGATGGTTAGGCGGCGCCCTTATTGTTTGTAGATGACTGATAACAACCCTCAAGCTACAAGCCCCAACCAATATAAGTGCAGAAATATGTATACGCATGTGTTTCTGAGATGCTTTCCATGGGGTGCTTTAATTCTGAACTTTCATTGCGTTTCCCTGTATTGGCGACCTCGTCTTGCAGACTCACAGTGATCGTCAGATTAGAGTAAGCCTATGGTTATAACTTACTGCATATTGTATCTAGCGACCTCGATAGGTACAATATGTAGAGCATCTGGTTAAATTAGATTTAACACCCAAGAGTTGCGTGACGCAATTGGATAGTCCTACCGGTCATATTATGTAATGCGACCAGCCCCATTGGAGTATAGCATAGTATGGATTTGGATCTTGGACACTACGGTAACTTGTTGGAAAGTACCCGTATGTTTGTTTTGGGGGCAATCATATGTGAAAGTAGTGGAAGCTAAACAGCTAAAGGACCTTGTTGTTTAGTTATGTTGACTGTGTATTTAGAAATAGTATTTCAATAGTTGATTTATTATTTTCGGTCTATACTATTTCTCCTTAGAAAAATCGAAATGGCGAGTATCTCGCTCCGTGCTGTCTTAGAGAAGCAAATTTTGACCGGACCAAACTTCCTAGATTGGATCAGGAATATTTGTTTGGTGCTGAGGTACGAAAAGATTTAGTACGTCTTGGACGAGGCTATTCCCGTGTGTCCCGAGAATCAGACTGCCGATCAAGTTGCTTCTAGGAATCAAGCCAACTAGGCAAAGGCTGATAAGCATCAAGAGGATGCTAAATCCGCGCAGTGTATTATGCTGGCGGCAATGAGCAATGAGCTGCAGAGACAACATGAAAGCATGTTGTCGTATGAGATGTTGAAGCATCTTGAGTCGCTCTTTAAGACGACAGCCAGAAGTGTTGAACTTTATTTGACAAAGAGATACACAGATGCAAGCTCAATGAAGGAGGGAACATGTCTGAACATGTTCTCAAGATGATTGGTCTCTTGAGAAGCTTGCTGATGCCGGTGTCAAGCTGGAGAATAAGATCATGGTGATCTTTGTCCTTCAATCTTTGCCGAGTTCGTATTCGCAGTTCATCATTAACTACACCATGAATGCGAAGGACGTTTGATGAATGTGTATTTTACACTTTCATTCGAGTCTTTTTCACCTATTTTAGCTATCCTCTATGTTAATTTAGCTATATTTTAATGCATTTTATTAGAATAGTGTCACGTTTCCCTTTAGATTTTATTTTACAGGTTTTGGTTGAAATTCGAAGATTTCCGGGCAATTATATTGAAGTTGACAAGGAATTGGTGTTCCAGAAGCCTATTTGGAGTATCTGAAGGTTTCCGGATAGGATTTGAAGTCTAGGGGCCGAATCTGGAGGTTAGAAGGCTACTAGAAGTCAGAAACCGAGTCCGAAAAGGGGAAGAAATCTAAAAACGCGTCGAAAACGCGGAATTCCGTGAAAAACCCGCCGGGCGAACCGCCGCACAGCCGGGGCGAACCGCCCCACACAGGGCGAACCGCCGGGCATGTGGGGCGAACCCCCCGTGGTATTTCGGGGCCTATATATAGTTGCTCAGTTTTCTCCGAAAATCATATCTTTCCAGACCTACTTTCTCATCTCTCTCTATAGTTTAGGTAGGAACTTGATGAATGTGTATTTTACACTTTATTCGAGTCTTTTTCACCTATTTTAGCTATCCTCTATGTTAATTTAGCTATATTTTATTACATTTTATTAGAATAGTGTCACGTTTCCCTTTAGATTTTATTTTACAGGTTTTGGTTGAAATTCGGAGATTACCGGGCAATTATATTGAAGTCTACAAGGAATTGGTGTTCCAGAAGCCTATTTGGAGTACCTAAAGGTTTCCGGTTAGGATTTGGAGTCTAGGGGCCGAATCTGGAGGTTAGAAGGCTACTAGAAGTCATAAACCGAGTCCGAAAAGGTGAAGAAATCCAAATCCGCGTCGAAAAACTGCGGAAATTCCGTGAAATATTGGGGGGCGAAGCGCCCCAGCCAGAGGCGAACCGCCCCAGAGATAATTCGGGACCTATATGTAGAGCTCAAGTTTTTCTCCGAAAATCATATCTTTCCAAGCCTACTTTCTCACCTCTCTCTATGGTTTTAGGTAGGAACTTCCCGGGGCCTGTCCTGGGAGTTCCATAGCTTAGGGGATACTTTTTCATAGCAGATTGGAGCGTGTAGGATCGCAATCATCCGGAGATTGACAACCTTCGGTAACTTTGTATCTTACAGTTTTTATCTACTTATTTTATTCTTCTTTCAACATGTTTTCTTCTATGATTTCTATTGATTGCATGCCTATTATGAGTAGCTAAACTTATCGTTGGTGGTAGTATGTGAATTCTTAGCGAGGGAAGATAATCATGCTAATGTCTATATCGCGCATTATACTCCGTGTCATTGCTTTATTTCGTTGATCAGTTGAAACCAAAATTCTCGTATGTTGTATTGATCATTATGCACACTTGGACACTTGTCGACCATCAGACCAATTATCTTCGTAGAGTTGAATAATTACGGAACACATTAGGACGTTAGTTGTTGACAAGTCAGACCATATTATGTTCGTAGTGCTTAATACTTGCAACAGGACACAAGATTGATTCAAAGATCTGTATGCAAGACCGAGGAATTTATGCATGATTATCGACCCATATATGTTAAGAAGGACCATACTATCACCAATCTCCATTATCTGCTTGAAACCCCCTATTGCTTTCTATCTGTTGTTTTATATTCTTAATTAGATTTGATAAAGCTAGTATAGTCCTGAGAGAACGACACTCGAGTCATTCTACTACTACACTACGGTTTTCGTTGTAGTTGTGGATTGCCTTTGGCTAATTACAAATTTATTTGACTGAATCTGACACGTTCATCAAATTGGCGCCGTTGCCGGGGACTATACTCCTTTTTTCTGTTTAATTTGTTTATATTTTCAGCTTTAGATTCCTAATTCTATTAGTTTTAGTTTTCCTTTTAAATCTCTCTCTAATACTGCTTTCCTAGTCTGTTTCTAATCACCTTTCCTAGTCTGTTACAGATAGTGTATGCCGCATACACGTTCTGCAGGAACACCGCTTGCTGATTCAATTGCTGAGATCGACAGAGTCTACCACCAAAGAAGGCGACTACTTGGAAGGCGCGCACTAGAGGAAATAGAGGAAACCGATTTCTCTGAATCTCTACTTAGTCTCTTCAAGGAAATCGACGGAATGGCAGAAGCTAGACCACTGAAGGCATGGGTACAACCCACCAAAGATCGTATGAGGGGACCGGCGATTGGTCTTTCGTCTGCAACCCGAGATCTGGAGATCAAGAACCACGCATTCCAACAACTTCCGAGGTTCTATGGCTTATCAAGGGAAGATGTGATGGGGTACTTGCACGATATCGATGATTTCGTCAACCAACTCCCACGACCCGGAGCTGACATAACAACGGATGAGTTGAGGATGAAGGTTTTTGCTATGGGACTTGGCGACAGAGCCAAGTCATGGCTGAGTTCTCTTCCAGCAGGCTCGCTGGACACTTGGGAAAATGTTTTTTCAGCTTTCATGGAGAAATACTCCCCTCACACCTTGACTACCGCGCTAAAGGCGCAGATCACTGGATTCAAACAGGACTATGATGAGACCATCTACACCGCGTTCGAGAGGTTCCAAGATCTCACGAACAAGTGCCCTCACCATGGTTTTGAACTTTCCGACCTAGTCCAACACTTCTACAATGGACTAACCTTCGAGAACCAACAAGTGGTGGATTTCCAATGCCGAGGCAATATTTGGGAGGAAACCGCAGAAGCCGTCTGGGCAGTTTTCGAAAGGCTTGCTAAGGGTTCGCAGTTCAAGGACCCAAGAGCAATAGTTAGGAGACGTGGACCTGAAGCTCCATCGACTCAAGAAGCCCCTATGTACAGGGGGAATGGGGATCAATTCGAGTGTTTTACCAACGAATTGAAGCAAGTCCTCAAGAGCGCCACCGGAACAACTATTTCGAACGAAGTATGCCGAATATGCAAGAACTACGGGCATGGGGCTCATATGTGTAGGTCGGAGCTGGCATATGATGATGGCAACTGGGCTCGAGGAGGCGAAGAAGAAGCCTTTGCTACGGAGTTTGGTACTCAAGAAGTTAGCTACGGACAAGACGGTAGGAATCCTCGAGGTGGCTTTTGGAGAAGAGGATACCGTAACAATCAAGGATATGCACCGGCTAACCAAACTTATGGACCTAACCAAGACCGTAGTAGGCTGAACTATGGTAATGATCACTGCGAAAACCCCGCTCCGAAAGAGCCGCCAAAGTCGAAGTCGGCTCAACTGATGGAGAACTTGCAAAAGATGGTCGATCACACACAAAGTTTTCTCAAACGTTATGAAGAAGATTCCTAGAAGACTAGGACAAGGCTTGATAGGTTAGAAGAGAGCACTAGGCTTGCCCATCAAAAGTTGCAAGAGTTGATCGACCGAGGAGCAAGTAGAGAACAAGGCAAACTGCCTAGCAACATTGTGAAGTCGAAATTGGCTGGTGATGTACCTGACGAAATCACCATCAGGAAGGTCGTTAGGTGCGAGTATTGCATGAAGGAAGAACTTCTACAGGCTGAGGAAGAAGAGGAGGACCTTGGTTCTGACGCAAGTGATGAGGAGCAAGAGGATCCCGAACTACTCCCTAAAAGTTTCGATGTTAAGGTAGGGATTGGTGAGCTTGAAGATGTCCGTGCCACACTAGACACGGGATCCTACTCAAACATAATCCCTTTGAACGTGTTTGAAAAGAGCAACCTTGGAAAACTATCTGAGCAAAGGGCTATTGTGCGTCTGGCGGATGGATCCTTTATGAGACCCGAGGGCGTTGTGAAAAACGTGTTGGTCAAGATTGGTGAAGCATCTATATACACCAATTTCGTAGTTATGCCGGCATCTGCACCTGGGACGGGGGATGTCATACTCTTAGGGCAAACATTCTTGACTAAACTACGCTCCGTGATGGACATCTACCAAAGAACTTGCACTATTGAAGTAGATGGCAAGCAACACGTGTTGAAAGCCTTACCTGATCCACCTGAACCGCCTGATATTACTACTCACTACTGTGGTCTTGTAGCCTATATTCTTTTTCATTCACAGGCCGTGGCATGGAGAGGAGATCGATGAAGGGGAAGTCTAGTACCCGCAGAAAGAAGAGATAGGCGCGGACAGGAGTCGAGTCAAAGACTTTAAACAATGGCGCTATCCGGGAGGCAACCCGGAGATTTTATCGCTTTCTTTACCGCTTTAGATTTTATCTCACGAGTTTGATTAAGTATTATAGGTCACTTATACAAGCATTAGCTCTGACCTTGGATCCACTTTCGGCGTTCGGGGGGACGTTCAGGTTTGGGGAGGAGGTTATCGCTGGTTATCTCTACACTTATCTTGCTTATGAAAAACTCGTGAATTTTTTTTGCATTTGCACGTTTACTGCTTTCCTAGGATAGTTTTGCATGTTTTGTATGGAGTTTATTGCCGAATTTTTTGAATTTTTTTTTGGGTAGACCAACTAACTATGCCATTAATCGTATGATTCATCTCTATGAATTTGTTTGAGGTTTTTCTCGCTTGGCTTGTCACATTTATGTATTGTACTTAGTCAAGCATGGTAGTCTCGACATCACTTAGTGGTGTTTTCTCTACTGCGGTTCACGAAGGCCTTTATAATAGGATGATGCATGTTAGGGTCTTATGGTTGTTTCCCGAGTAATTATGTACCCAAGAGGCAACAAGTCTTCACCATGCTTTGAGATTGCTAAATGCCTAGGAAGGAGGTAGTGTGAGGTTGTGTGATCCTTTGTTTATAACCTATTCTTACGAGTAGGTTTGGGGAGGGGGTTACACCATCATTAGACTTGTTTCTGTTTTTCATTTTCGTATCGTGAGTTTATTTTCCTTTTCCGTGAATTTTGTACTCCAACCTATTCTTTCGAATAGGTTTGGGAAGTTGTGTGAGTCATTTTGTTTTTCCCTTTGTTATGCTACTACTGGCTAAAAAAAAAAATCGAAAAAAAGAAAGAGAAAAAAATTCCAGAAAAAAAAGAGAAAAAGAAAAAGAATCTGGAAATAAAAAAAAAGAAAAAAGAGAAAAGACCCCAAAAAAGCAAAGAAGGGTCCAAAAAAGAAAGCCAAATAGCAGTTTAGCAAAGTGTTGAGTCTTTTCCATTTTTGCAATGTTCGTAATCGTGTTTTTCTATTTTTTATCTTTTTTGTCTTGAGTGTCATCTGTTCTAGACCACCCTCGTCCTGCCATTTAGGAAGTGGTGAATAGCTTAAGACTTTACTTGGGAGATGGGTAGAATAGGGGAGAGTTATCTTTTATAGGGAACCCTCCTTCGTTTGATGAGAGCCAGTACTAGTTCGACCTCTTTTGAGGAAAAGTCTTAACATGGTGGAACAGCAGTAAGTCCTCAGTTTCATAGGCACGGGGCAACCATTCGTATCTTAGCATGCTTCATTACGTCGTCACTGACTAGGTCCAGGTAGAGAATGTTACGAGAGACTATCTTGTCTTGACACAAGTGTTTATGTGGATATGTATAAGTCAATCGAGATATTCTTCAACCTATATTCATGCTTTGATTTATATGGTTTTTGTTCATATGTTATTTGGTAGATTCAGTAATTTAGTTCATTTTATTTGGCATGAAACTCCATTTTGAGTCTTGCATGTTTTTTGTATTAGAGTCTAGCTTAGTTGCTTGAGGGCAAGCAAAGGTTCGGTTTGGGGAGTTTGATGAATGTGTATTTTACACTTTCATTCGAGTCTTTTTCACCTATTTTAGCTATCCTCTATGTTAATTTAGCTATATTTTAGTACATTTTATTAGAATAGTGTCACGTTTCCCTTTAGATTTTATTTTACAGGTTTTGGTTGAAATTCGGAGATTACCGGGCAATTATATTGAAGTCTACAAGGAATTGGTGTTCCAGAAGCCTATTTGGAGTATCTGAAGGTTTCCGGATAGGATTTGGAGTCTAGGGGCCGAATCTGGAGGTTAGAAGGCTACTAGAAGTCATAAACCGAGTCCGAAAAGGTGAAGAAACCAAATCCGCGTCGAAAAACGCGGAAATTCCGCGAAATATTGGGGGGCGAACCGCCCCAGCCAGAGGCGAACCGCCCTAGAGATAATTCGGGGCCTATATATAGAGCTAGAGTTTTTCTTCGAAAATCATATCTTTCCAAGCCTACTTTCTCACCTCTCTCTATAGTTTTAGGTAGGAACTTCCCGGGGCCTGTCCTGGGAGTTCCATAGCTTAGGGGATACTTTTTCATAGCAGATTGGAGCGCGTAGGATCGCAATCATCCGGAGATTGACAACCTTCGGTAACTTTGTATCTTACAGTTTTTATCTACTTATTTTATTCTTCTTTCAATATGTTTTCTTCTATGATTTCTATTGATTGCATGCCTATTATGAGTAGCTAAACTTATGGTTGGTGGTAGTATGTGAATTCTTAGCGAGGGAAGATAATCATGCTAATGGCTATATCGCGCATTATACTCCGTCTCATTGCTTTATTTCGTTGATCAGTTGAAACCAAAATTCTCGTATGTTGTATTGATCATTATGCACACTTGGACACTTGTCGACCATCAGACCAATTATCTTCGTAGTGTTGAATAATTACGGAACACATTAGGACGTTAGTTGTTAACAAGTCAGACCATATTATCTTCGTAGTGCTTAATACTTGCAACAGGACACAAGATTGATTCAAAGATCTGTATGCAAGACCGAGGAATTTATGCATGATTATCGACCCATTATGTTAAGAAGGACCATACTATCACCAATCTCCATTATCTGCTTGAAACCCCCTATTGCTTTCTATCTGTTGTTTTATATTCTTAATTTGATTTGATAAAGCTAGTATAGTCCTGAGAGAACGACACTCGAGTCATTCTACTACTACACTACGGTTTTCGTTGTAGTTGTGGATTGCCTTTGGCTAATTACAAATTTATTTGACTGAATCTGACACGTTCATCAGAACTTCCCGGGGCCTGTCCTGGGAGTTCTGTAGCTTAGGGGATACTTTTTCATAGCAGATTGGAGCTCGTAGGATCGCAATTCTTCGGAGATTGACAACCTTCGGTAACTTGTATCTTACAGTTTAATCTACTTATTTTATATATCTTTCAATATGTTTTCTTCTATGATTTCTGTTGATTGCATGCCTATTATGAGTAGCTAAACTTATCGTTGGTGGTAGTATGTGAATTCTTAGCGAAGGGAAGATAATCATGCTAATGGCTATATCGCGCATTATACTCCGTGTCATTGCTTTATTTCGTTGATCAGGCACAGCCTAAATTCTCGTATGTTGTATTAATTATTATGCACAATTGGACACTTGTCGGCCATCAGACCAATTATATTCGTAGTGTTGAATAATTACGGAACACATTAGGACAATAGTGATTGACTTGTCAGACCAATTATCTTCGTAGTGCTTAATATTTGCAACAGGACACTAGATTGATTCAAAGATCTCTATGCAAGACCGAGGAATTTATGCATGATTATCGACCCGTTATGTTAAGAAGGACCATACTATCACCAATCTCCATTATCTGCTAGAAACCCCCTTTTGCTATCTGTCTGCTGTTTTATATTGTCTTGTTAAATAGATAAAGCTAGTTATAGTCCTGAGAGAATGACACTCGAGTCATTCTACTGCTACACTACGGTTTTCGTTGTAGTTGTGGATTGCCTTTGGCTTAATAACAAATTTATTTGCTTGAATTCGGAGCACGACATCCGCGTTCATCAAATTGGCGCCGTTGCCGGGGACTATACTCCTTTTTTCTGTTTAATTTGTTTATATTTTCATCTTTAGATTCCTAATTCTACTAGTTTTAGTTTTCCTTTTTAATCTCTCTCTGATACTGCTTTCCTAGTCTGTTTCTAATCACCTTTCCTAGTCTGTTACAGATAGTGTATGCCGTATACACGTTCTGCAGGAACACCGCTTGCTGATTCAATTGCTGAGATCGACAGAGTCTACCACCAAAGAAGGCGACTACTTGAAAGGCGCGCACTATAGGAAATAGAGGAAACCGATTTCTCTGAATCTCTACTCATTCTTTTCAAGGAAATCGACGGAATGGCAGAAGCTAGACCACTGAAAGCATGGGTTCAACCCACCAAGGATCGTATGAGGGGACCGGCGATTGTTCTTTCGTCTGCAACCCGAGATCTGGAGATCAAGAACCACGCATTCCAACAACTTCCGAGGTTCTATGGCTCATCAAGGGAAGATGTGATGGGGTACTTGCACGATATCGATGATTTCGTCAACCAACTCCCACGACCCGGAGCTGACATAACAACGGATGAGTTGAGGATGAAGGTTTTTTCTATGGGACTTGGCGACAGAGCCAAGTCATGGTTAAGTTCTCTTCCAGCAGGCTCGCTGGACACTTGGGAAAAGGTTTTTTCAGCTTTCATGGAGAAATACTTCCCTCACACCTTGACTACCGCGCTTAAGGCGCAGATCACTGGATTCAAGTACGACTATGATGAGACCATCTACACCGCGTTCGAGAGGTTCCAAGATCTCACGAACAAGTTCCCTCACCATGGTTTTGAACTTTCCGACCTAGTCCAACACTTCTACAATGGACTAACCTTCGAAAACCAACAAGTGGTGGATTTCCAATGCCGAGGCAATATTTTGGAGTAAACAGCAGAAGCCGTCTGGGCAGTTTTTGAAAGGCTTGCTGATGAATGTGTATTTTACACTTTCATTCGAGTCTTTTTCACCTAATTTAGCTATCCTCTATGTTAATTTAGCTATATTTTAGTACATTTTATTAGAATAGTGTCACGTTTCCTTTTAGATTTTATTTTACAGGCTTTGGTTGAAATTCGGAGATTTACGGGCAATTATATTAAAGTCTACAAGGAATTGGTGTTCCAGAAGCATATTTGGAGTATCTGAAGGTTTCCGGATAGGATTTGGAGTCTAGGGGCCGAATCTGGAGGTTAGAAGGCCATTAGAAGTCTGAAACCGAGTCCGAAAAGGTGAAGAAATCCAAATCCGCGTCGAAAAACGCGGAAATTCCGCGAAATACTGGGGGGCGAACCGCCCCGTGTCTCGGGCGAACCGCCCCAGAGATATTTCGGGCCTATATATAGTTGCGAGTTTTCTCTCCGAAAATCATATCTTTCCAAGCCTACTTTCTCACCTCTCTCTATAGTTTTAGGTAGGAACTTCCCGGGCCCTGTCCTAGGAGTTCCATAGCTTAGGGGATACTTTTTCATAGCAGATTGGAGCGCGTAGGATCACAATCATCCGGAGATTGACAACCTTCGGTAACTTTGTATCTTACAACTTTTATCTACTTATTTTATATATTCTTTCAATATGTTTTCTTCTATGATTGCTATTGATTGCATGCACATTATGAGTAGCTAAATTTATCGTTGGTGGTAGTATGTGAATTCTTAGCGAGGGAAGATAATCATGGTAATGGCTATATCGCGCATTATACTCCGTGTCATTGCTTTATTTCGTTGATGAGTTGAACACCAAAATTCTCGTATGTTGTATTGATCATTATGCACACTAGGACACTTGTCGGCCAATCAAACTTAATTATCTTCGTAGTGTTGAATGATTACGGAACACAATAGGACGTTAGTTGTTGACAGGTCAGACCCATATTATCTTCATAGTGCACAATACTTACAACAGGACCCTAGATTCATTCAAAGATCTCCATGCAAGACCGAGGAATTTATGCATGATTATCGACCCATTATGTTAAGATGGACCATACTATCACCAACCTCCATTATCTGCTTGAAAACCCCCTATTGCTTTTTATTTGCTATTTTATATTTTCTTGATTAAATAGATAAAGCTAGTTATAGTCCTGAGAGAACGACACTCGAGTCATTCTACTGCTACACTACGGTTTTCGTTCTAGTTGTGGATTGCCTTTGGCTAAATAACAAATATTATTTGATTGAATCTGACACGTTCATCAAATTGGCGCCGTTGCAGGGGACTATACTCCTTTTTTCTGTTTAATTTGTTTTTATTTACAGCTTTAGATTCCTATTTCTTAGTTTTAGTTTTCCTTTTTAATCTCTCTCTGTTTTCCTATTTGTTTCTAATCACCTCTTCTAGTTTGTCAAAGATAGTGTATGCCGCATACACGTTCTGCAGGAACACCGCTTGCTAATTCAATTGCTGAGATCGATAGAGTCTACCACCAGAGAAGGCGACTACTTGAAAGGCGCGCACTAGAGGAAATAGAGGAAACCGATTTCTCTGAATCTCTAATTAGTCTATTCAAGGAAATCGACGGAATGGCAGAAGCTAGACCACTGAAGGCATGGGTACAACCTACCAAGGATCGTATGAGGGGACCGGCGATTGTTCTTTCGCCTGCAACCCGAGATCTGGAGATCAAAAACCACGCATTCCAACAACTTCCGAGGTTCTATGGCTTATCAAGGGAAGATGTGATGAGGTACTTGAACGATATCGATGATTTCGTCAACCGACTCCCACGACCCGGAGCTGACATAACAACGGATGAGTTAAGGATGAAGGTTTTTGCAATGGTACTTGGCGACAGAGCCAAGTCATGGCTGAGTTCTCTACCAGCCGGCTCACTGGACACTTGGGAAAAGGTTTTTTCAGCTTTCATGGAGAAATACTTCCCACACACTCTGACTACCGCGCTTAAGGCGCAAATCACTGGATTCAAGCAGGACTATGATGAGACCATCTACATCGCGTTCGAGAGGTTCCAAGATCTCACGAACAAGTGCCCTCACCATGGTTTTGAACTCTCCGACCTAGTCCAACACTTCTACAATGGACTAACCTTCGAGAACCAACAAGTGGTGGATTTCCAATGCCGAGGCAATATTTGGGAGGAAACCGCGGAAGCCGTCTGGGCAGTTTTCGAAAGGCTTGCTAAGGGTTCGCAGTTCAAGGACCCAAGAGCAATGGTTAGGAGACGTGGACCCGAAGCTCCACCAACTCAAGAAGCCCCTATGTACAGGGGGAATGGGGATCAATTCGAGTGCTTTACCAGCGAATTGAAGCAAGTCCTCAAGAGCGCCACCGGAACAACTGTTTCGAACGAAGTATGCCGAATATGCAAGAACTATGGGCATGGAGCTCATATGTGTAGATCGGAGTTGGCATACGAAGATGGCAACTGGGCTCGAGGAGGAGAAGAAGAAGCCTTCGCTACGGAGTTTGGTACTCAAGAAGTTAGCTACGGACAAGACGATAGGAATCCTCGAGGTGGATTCTGGAGAAGAGGATACCGTAACAATCAAGGATATGCACCGGCTAACCAAACTTATGGACCTAACCAAGATCGTAGCAGGCTGAACTATGGTAATGATCACTGCGAAAACCCCGCTCCGAAAGAGCCACCGAAGTCAAAGACGGCTCTACTGATGGAGAACTTGCAGAAGATGGTCGATCACACACAAAGTTTTCTCAAACGGTATGAAGAGGATTCCGAGAAGACTAGGGCAAGGCTCGATAGGTTGGAAGAGAGCACTAGGCTTTCCCATCAAAAGATGCAAGAGTTGATCGACCGAGGAGCAAGTAGGGAACAAGGCAAACTCCCTAGCAACACTGAGAAGTCATTGTCCATTAACTTAGTGGGTGATCTACCTGTTGAAATCACCATCAAGAAGGTTACTAAGTGCGAGAGTTGCAAGAGGGACCTGCCTCCACAAGCCGAAGAAGAAGGAAAGTACCTTGGTACCAACAAGAGTGAAGAAGAGCAAGAGGATTCCGAGCCACTCCCAACAAAGTTTCGATATTAAGGTCGGGATTGGGGAGCTCGAAGATGTCCGAGCCACACTGGACACAGGATCCTACTCTAATGTGCTCCCATGAACGTTTTCGAGAAGAGTAACCTTGGAGAACTAACTGTGCATAAGGCTATTGTGCAACTGGCGGATCGATCCATTGTGAAACCCGAAGGCGTTGTGAAGAATGTATTAGTCAAAATTGGTGAAGCTTCTGTCCACACCGATTTTGTAATTATGCCAGCATCAGCACCAGGAACGGGGGACGTCATACTTCTAGGACGAACATTCTTGACCAAAATACGCTCAGTGATGGACATCTACCGAAGGACTTGCACTATCGAAGTGGATGGCAAGCAACACGTGTTGCAAGCCATAACTGATCCACCCAATCCACCCGATACTTCCATCACTATTGATTACAGTGGTCTTAACGTCTATGTTCACTCTTATTCACAGGATCAAAGCACGGGAAGGAGAGTAATGACGGGGAAGTCTAGTACCCACAGAAGGAAAAGATAGGCGAAGACAGGGGTCGAGTCAGAGACCTTAAACAATGGCGCTATCCGGGAGGCAACCCGGGGTTTTTATCGCTTTCTTTACCGCTTTTTTGCATGCATTCATACTTGAACTATTTGCTTCTCATATGTGAATTTGTTCAGTTCTGTGTCGTATGTGCTTATGTTTTGTTCGAGTGCGATTTTTCGAGTGAATTTCGAGGAAAATGATTTTTCGGGGACTAAAAACCACTTTTTTATTTCAAAAAACGTTCGTCTCCCACCTAAAAGTGGGGGGCGAATCGCCCCACGACCAGAGCGCGCGCGCGCGCTCTGGGCTTGCAGGGCGGTTTGCCCCGCACGGGGCGGTCCGCCCCAGGTGTGGGGCGAACCGCCCCACACCTCCAGAGACTAAAATCGGGGGTTTCTTCCCCAAACCCCCATTTTCCTCCATTTTCATCCTTCAAACTCCAAAATTTCCTCCATATTCAAAATATCTTCAAATCTTCATAACTTCTTCATCTCTCCATCATTTTGTGTGTTCTTTAGCTTCATTCGAAGCCCGTAACGTCCTCTATCATTCTCTCCGAACAAATTTCTTCCTAGCTCATTCAATTTCCGGATTTGAGGTATTGTCACATGAACCCTAATTTTTACAATTTGGGGATTTTTTGATTTATGCTTCAATTAGGCTTGTATGATGAATGGGTTGATGATTTATGTGTTTAGATTCATTATTCATTATCAATTACATGTTCAATTAGGCTTGGTTTGATGATTTGAGATTTTGCTAATTGGATGATATATGTCTTGTTAGGAATTGTCTCTCTTGCTTTCATTCCTTGTTTAAACATCTATTTAATGACATGAAATTGATGAATGTATTGATAGAATGCATGATGGTTGAGATTGAGGATTTATGCTAGAAATTGATTTTTATGATATGGATGGAGCCTCGTGATTCAAGGCATGTGTTGTTAGCAAAAGCATAATGTGATATGTTATTGTAGTAGGTACATTGATATGTTACGTAATGAATTAGCTAGACTAGGCTTTGGGTTCTTTAGGAGTTCGATTTTTGAAATTTTTACTCGTTTGTTCGCTCGTTTGTTTACATAAGCATAGGTCTGTTTTGCGTCGTACAAGATACTAATTGCTGTTTGTAGGAATCATGGCACCAAGGACAAGGAGAGCCGGCTCTAGCAAAAAGGGGAAGGGAGTGGCATCAAGCTCCCAACCATCTCACGATTTGTACGAGTTGTCTGCCGCTGCGATAGGGGTGCGACAACGGTTAGAGGAGGAGATGGCCGACGGAGGAAGGTCTATCATTCCCGATAGGAGGATTGACATTCCTGAGTCTGCAGCAAATAGAGCGGGGTATAGGACACTTTCAAGTATGGGGTCACAGAGGAATTGGGCATGGTACAGTTCCGACAGGTTCAAAGGCTACGACGAGAGCCTTCTTCGAGACTTCTACACCGGGTATACGGATTTGGACGAGAAGAATGGGGTGTTAGTCCGAGGCCTAATTATACCGTGGAGCCCAGAGCACATTTCTTCCTTCATCCACTTCGGGAACCTTGAATTCACAGAGAGCGCACACGCCTACTTATATTCGAGGACCGCTAGGGGGATAGGAAGAGACGTCACCGAAGTGATCTGCAACAGGGGGTACAGATATCCGGGAGTTGGGGGAGCACCTGGACGGATCGGTTATGGCGACCTTAGCATCGAAGCTAAGGTGATGATGAAATTTTGCATCTCCGACTTGATCCCAAGGAAGAATGACACTTGGATTCAGCCATACTACGCCGAGCTCCTCTACTGCCTCATTGACGGACATCAGGTCGACATAGGGCACATTATGTATGAGGAGTATGAGCGCCACTGGGAGAAGAAGAGGAAGCCTTTCATCTTCCCGAGCTTCATCACAGCTTACTGCAAATATCATGGGGTAGACGATATTGATGAGGGGGATTGCGAGGTCGCTGCCCTTTCACCCTCGACCATTGAGGTACAGCTCAACAGGTATCAGTTGAGGAACCCCACTGCAGCTGCTGCTGATGTAGGAAGGCCAGCCCAGCCGAATGATTCCGATCATGAGGATGCTATGGAGGCCGATGTTGGTGAAGCCCCGATTCCAGATATTCCATTTGTCCATCATGCACCGCATGCACCAACTGGAGCACCACAGGGGTCTGGAGGATTTGACTTCTCCGAATTTCGTACCTACCTCGACAGCCGTTTCGACAGGATTGATGCCAACAACGCGGCCATGCGACAGGACATCGACAGGCACATTGTCCAGCACAGCCGCGATTGGGAGATATTCGAGGAGCACCGCCGAGAGGATAGGCAGCACATGTGGGAGCAGCAACAGCTGATCCAGCAACAGCAGGAAGCTCTACGACAGTCCAATGAGCTCATGAATGACATGTGGAGTGACTTTTATGGGGACTACCATCCCGATGACTAGTCCTTCCACTTGTCCACTCTCAGCCGACCGAGGCCAAACCCTTCGGTAACATCTAGTATCACTTCTTATTACTCATTCTCTTTTGCTAGGGGGCTAGCTTAAGATTCGTAAGGGGGATGGGATGTGAACCATGATGTTAAGTTTTGTTTGGTTTTGTGTCAATTAGTATCTTGTTCTTTGTTTGCATTTGCACGTTTACTGCTTTCTTAGATTTTTTAGGTTGCATTCTTCCTAGGATAGTTTTTGCATGTTTTTATATGGAGATTATTGCCGAATTTTTTGAACTGTTTTACTGGGTAGATCAACTAGCTATGCCATTAATCGTATGCTTCATCTCTATGAATTTGTTTGAGGTTTATCTCGCTTGGCTTGTCACATTTATGTATTGCACTTAGTTGAGCTAGGTAGTCTCGACATCACTTAGTGATGTTTTCTCTACTGCGGTTCACGAAGGCCTTTATAATAGGATGATGCATGTTAGGGTCTTATGGTTGTTTTCCCGATTAATTATGTACCTAAGAGGCAACAAGTCTTCACCATGCTTTGAGATTGCTAAATGCCTAGGAAGGAGGTAGTGTGAGTTTGTGTTATCCTTTGTTTATAACCTATTCTTCTGAATAGGTTTGGGGAGGGGGTTACACCATCAAAGACTTGTTTCTGTTTTTCATTTTTCGTATCGTGAGTTTATTTTTCCTTTTTCGTAAATTTTATACTCTAACCTATTCTTTCGAATAGGTTTGGGGAAGTCGTGTGAGTCTTTTGTTCTCTTTTGTTATGCTACTGCTGGCTAGAAAAAATCGAAAAAAAAAGAGAAAGGAAAAATTCCAGAAAAAAAAAGAGAAAAAGAAAAAAGAATCTGGAAAGGAAAAAAAAAAAAAAAAAAGAAGACCCCAAAAAAGCAAAGAAGGGTCCAAAAAATAAAGCCAAATAGCAGTTTAGCAAAGTTTGAGTCTTTTCCATTTTTCGTATTGTTCGTAATCGTGTTTTTCTATTTTTTATCTTTTTCGTCTTAAGTGTCATCTGTTCTAGACCACCCTCGTCCTGCCATTCAGGAAGGGGTGAATAGCTTAAGACATTACTTGAGAGATGGGTAGAATAGGGGAGTGTTATCTTTTATAGGGAACCCTCCTTCGTTTGATGAGAGCCAGTACTGGTTCGACCTCTTTTGAGGGAAAGTCTTAACATGGTGGAACAGCAGTAAGTCCTCAGTTTCATAGGCACGGGGCAACCATTCGTATCTTAGCATGCATCATTACGTCGTCACTGACTAGGTCCAGGTAGAGAATGTTACGAGAGACTATCTTGTCTTGACATAAGTGCTTATGTGGATGTGTATAAGTCAATCGAGGTATTCTTCAACCTATATTCATGCTTTGATTTATATGGTTTTTGTTCATATGTTATTTGGTAGATTCAGTAATTTAGTTCATTTTATTTGGCATGAAAACTCCATTTTTGAGTCTTGCATATTTTTTGTATTAGAGTCTAGCTTAGTTGCTTGAGGACAAGCAAAGGTTCGGTTTGGGGAGATTGATGAATGTGTATTTTACACTTTCATTCGAGTCTTTTTCACCTATTTTAGCTATCCTCTATGTTAATTTAGCTATATATTAGTACATTTTATTAGAATAGTGTCACGTTTCCTTTTAGATTTTATTTTACAGGCTTTGGTTGAAATTCGGAGATTTACGGGCAATTATATTAAAGGCTACAAGGAATTGGTGTTCCAGAAGCATATTTGGAGTATCTGAAGGTTTCCGGATAGGATTTGGAGTCTAGGGGCCGAATCTGGAGGTTAGAAGGCCATTAGAAGTCTGAAACCGAGTCCGAAAAGGTGAAGAAATCCAAATCCGCGTCGAAAAACGCGGAAATTCCGCGAAATACTGGGGGGCGAACCGCCCCGTGTCTCGGGCGAACCGCCCCAGAGATATTTCGGGCCTATATATAGTTGCGAGTTTTCTCTCCGAAAATCATATCTTTCCAAGCCTACTTTCTCACCTCTCTCTATAGTTTTAGGTAGGAACTTCCCGGGGCCTGTCCTGGGAGTTCCATAGCTTAGGGGATACTTTTTCATAGCAGATTGGAGCGCGTAGGATCACAATCATCCGGAGATTGACAACCTTCGGTAACTTTGTATCTTACAACTTTTATCTACTTATTTTATATATTCTTTCAATATGTTTTCTTCTATGATTGCTATTGATTGCATGCACATTATGAGTAGCTAAATTTATCGTTGGTGGTAGTATGTGAATTCTTAGCGAGGGAAGATAATCATGCTAATGGCTATATCGCGCATTATACTCCGTGTCATTGCTTTATTTCGTTGATGAGTTGAACACCAAAATTCTCGTATGTTGTATTGATCATTATGCACACTAGGACACTTGTCGGCCAATCAAACTTAATTATCTTCGTAGTGTTGAGTGATTACGGAACACAATAGGACGTTAGCTGTTGACAGGTCAGACCCATATTATCTTCATAGTGCACAATACTTACAACAGGACCCTAGATTCATTCAAAGATCTCCATGCAAGACCGAGGAATTTATGCATGATTATCGACCCATTATGTTAAGAAGGACCATACTATCACTAACCTCCATTATCTGCTTGAAAACCCCCTATTGCTTTTTATTTGCTGTTTTATATTTTCTTGATTAAATAGATAAAGCTAGTTATAGTCCTGAGAGAACGACACTCGAGTCATTCTGCTGCTATACTACGGTTTTCGTTGTAGTTGTGGATTGCCTTTGGCTAAATAACAAATATTATTTGATTGAATCTGACACGTTCATCACTTGCTAAGGGTTCACAGTTCAAGGACCCAAGAGCAATGGTTAGGAGACGTGGACCTGAAGCTCCACCGACTCAAGAAGCCCCTATGTATAGGGGGAATGGGGATCAATTCGAGTGCTTTACCAACGAATTGAAGCAAGTCCTCAAGAGCGCCACCGAAACAACTGTTTCGAACGAAGTATGCCGAATATGCAAGAACTATGGGCATGGGGCTCATATGTGTAGATCGGAGCTGGCATACGATGATGGCAACTGGGCTCGAGGAGGCGAAGAAGAATCCTTTGCTACGGAGTTTGGTACTCAAGAAGTTAGCTACGGACAAGAAGGTAGGAATCCTCGAGGTGGATTTTGGAGAAGGGGATACCGTAACAATCAAGGATATGCACCGGCTAACCAAACTTATGGACCTAACCAAGACCGTAGTAGGCTGAACTACGGTAATAATCACTGCGAAAACCCCGCTCCGAAAGAGCCACCAAACTCGAAGTCGGCTCAATTGATGGAGAACTTGCAAAAGATGGTCGATCACACACAAAGTTTTCTCAAACGTTATGAAGAAGATTCTGAGAAGACTAAGGCAAGGCTTGATAGGTTGGAAGAAAGCACGAGGCTTGCCCATCAAAAGATTCAAGAGTTGATCGACCGAGGAGCAAGTAGGGAACAAGGCAAGCTGCCTAGCAACACTGAGAAGTCGATGTCCATTACCTTGGTGGGTGATCTACCTGTTGAAATCACCATCAAGAAGGTTTCTAAGTGCGAGAGTTGCAAGAGGGAAATGCTCCCACAAGCCGAAGAAGAAGAGAAGGACCTTGGTACTAACAAAAGTGAAGAGGAGCAAGAGGATCCCGAGCCACTCCCTCAAAGTTTCGATGTTAAGGTCGGGATTGTGGAGCTTGAAGATGTCCGAGCCACACTAGACACAGGATCCTACTCTAATGTGCTCCCTTTGAATGTTTTCGAGAAGAGTAACCCTGGAGAACTAACTGTGCATAAGGCTATTGTGCAACTGGCGGATGGATCCCTTGTGAAACCCGAAGGCGTTGTGAAGAATGTATTAGTCAAAATTGGTGAAGCCTCTGTCTACAGCGATTTTGTAATTATGCCGGCATCAGCACCAGGAACGGGGGATGTCATACTCTTAGGACGAACATTCTTGACTAAGCTACGCTCCATGATGGACATCTACCAAAGGACTTGCACTATCGAAGTGGATGGCAAGCAACATGTGTTGCAAGCCATATCCGATCCACCTGATACTTCTAACACTATTGATTACAGTGGTCTTAACGTCTATGTTCACTCTTATTCATAGGATCGAGGCACGGGAAGGTGCCTCGTGAAGGGGAAGTCTAGTACCCTCAGAAGGAAAAGATAGGCGAAGACAGGAGTCGAGTCAAAGACTTTAAACAATGACGCTATCCGGGAGGCAACCCGGAATTTTTATCGCTTTCTTTACTGCTTTTTTGCATGCATTCATTCTTGAACTATTTGTTTCTTGTATGCGAATTTTGTTCATGTCTGTGTCGTATATGTTTATGTTTGAGTGAGATTTTTCGAGTGGTTTTTTGAAAAAAATTGGTTTCGGGGATTAAAACCGTGTTTTCTGACGACGGGAACCGTCTCCGCGCATTGGGGAGCATGGGGCGAACCGCCCCATGTGGGGGGCGAACCGCCCCGTGTGGGGTGAACCGCCCCACGGCCCCAGAACTTCAAAAACGCGGATTTCTTCCCCAAAACCACATTTTCTTCATTCTTCTTCATTTATCCTCCCAAAAAACCCGAAAAACGCGATTTTACATTTAAATCTTCATAACTTCTTCATTTCTTGACCACATTTAGTGTTCTTTAGCTTAAATCAAAGCCTATTACATGATCTTTCATCCCATCCGATCATATTTCATCCTTATGCGTTAGATTTTCAGATCTGAGGTATCATCCTTAGAACCCTAATTTTCGAATTTGGGGGTTTGCTAATTTGAGCTTCAATTATGCTTATTTGATGCATGGGTATGTTGTTTGTATGATTAGACATGTTATTTACTATCAATTGCATGCTCAATTTTGCTTGGATTGTTGATTTCGGTATTTTGCTACTAGATGATATATCTTGTTCTGCAATATGTCTTTATCTTCGATTTCTTGCATATGATTGTTTTTATTAATGTAATGTTGGTGGATTTGACAATAGAATGCTTAATAGTTGAGTATGAGGATTTATGATGGTTGAATTTTTCGCTGCTATGGTATGAATTGAGCCTTGTTATCAAGGATATTGGTTGTCTAGTAAGAGCATGATGTGATGTATTGCATGTAGTAGTTACATTGGTATGTTGCATGATGAAGAAGCTAGGCTAGACATTACGGTTTGGGGAGCTCGATTGTTGATTTTATCACTTGTGTGTTTCGCTTTTACACTAGTATGTATTTGAGTCAGTTTTGTGTCATACGAGGTGCTAACCGCTGTTTGTAGGTACCATACCAAGGGAAAGGAGCATTCCCGTATAATTGCTGTGAAGAACCATGTCAAGGAAGGTGACCTCGCTAGATGTGCGTTCGAGCCAAGGGGTTTTGCAACAACGTCGTGGATTATCCAAGAGGAGGAGCTAGAGTACACCTGGAGTAAGGACTTCTATGCCTATTCATGCACCACCGAAGGGACAGAAACCATTATTACGTCATCACTCCATCACGAGGACTGCAGAGTTCGAGTGAACAGGAAGGCACCGGGACATTCTCGCCGCGGCGGATTCAATCTTGAGTTCGCAGTTGCTAGAAGGTTCCAAAGCGCTAGCTTGGTTCCAAAACATAATGACATGGGTGCCCAGCACCTTGTTGGGGGTGCCCCTTGCCTGCCTCTAAAGTGAGCATCATATAGACATCGGTCGGATCCACCGTAGAGAATGTGGTCGAAATTGGAGAAAAAGGTAGAAGACTTCTGAGTATCCGAGCAACTTACTGAAACCTTCTCGTGGTGTAAAACGTTGGAGGGGGAGGTCCTGATACCACTGCCCTTTCCCCTTCAACAGTTCACATCCTATTGGAGGGCTTCAGGATGGAGGATTCCATAACAGCGGCGGCTAATCTTGAGAATTCTACCTGCCACTACAACTCTACTGGTGAGGATGTGCGTGAAAGTAGTGACAATGAAGGCCATACGGGCAATGATGATACTAATGGAGGAGTTGTTCCTATCCGGCCCATGATTGAAACTACCACGCATACTAGAGGACCTGATGACACCCTATGAAGCTCCCAGAGGAGGCCTAATAAATCACAAGCAGCATACTCAGCCGACCGAGGCCAAACCATGGGGTAACATCTAGTATCACATCTTATTTCCTCATTTTCTTACTGCTAGGGACTAGCGTTAATTTCATGAGGGGGGATGGGATTTAAGTGATCTGATGTTGTTAGTTTGGAGCTTGGAATTGGTAGGATGAGTATAGTACCTCGCATGCTTTATCCGTCTGCATTTGCATTTGCACGTTTACCGCTTTCTTAGATTTTTAGGTTGCAATTCACTACATTCATCCTATGATAGTCTTGCATGTTTTATATGGAGTTTATTGCCGAATTTTTTGAACTTTTTTATTGGGTAGATCAACCAACTATGCCTTTAATCGTATGCTTCATCTCTATGAATTTGTTTGAGGTTTTCTCGCTTGGCTTGTCACATTTATGTATTGCACTTAGTTAAGCATGGTAGTCTCGACATCACTTAGTGGTGTTTTCTCTATTGCAGTTCACGAAGGCCTTTATAATAGGATGATGCATGTTAGGGTCTTATGGTTGTTTTGCCGAGTAATTATGTACCTAAGAGGCAACAAGTCTTCACCATGATTTGAGATTGCTAAATGCTTAGGAAGGAGGTAGTGTGAGGTTGTGTGATCCTTTGTTTATAACCTATTCTTCCGAATAGGTTTGGGGAGGGGGTTACACCATCGTAGACTTGTTTCTGTTTTTCACTTTCGTATCGTAAGTCTATTTTTCCTTTTCCGTAAATTTTGTACTCCAACCTATTCTTTCGAATAGGTTTGGGGAAGTCGTGTGAGTCATTTTTGTTTCTCTTTTTGTTATGCTACTGCTGGCTAGAAAAATCGAAAAAAAAAGAAAGAAAAATTCCAGAAAAAATCGAAAAAAAAGAAAAGAAAAAAGAATTTGGAAAGAAAAAAAAGAAAAAAAGAAAAGACCCCAAAAAAGCAAAGAAGGATCCAAAAAAAGAAAGCCAAATAGCAGTTTAGCAAAGTGTTGAGTCTTTTCCATTTTTTGTAATGTTCGTAATCGTGTTTTTCTATTTTTTATCTTTTTTGTCTTGAGTGTCATCTGTTCTAGACCACCCTCGTCCTGCCATTCAGGAAGTGGTGAATAGTTTAAGACTTTACTTGAGAGATGGGTAGAATAGGGGAGTGTTATCTTTTATAGGGAACCCTCATTCGTTTGATGAGAGCCAGTACTAGTTCGACCTCTTTTGAGTAAAAGTCTTAACATGGTGGAACAGCAGTAAGTCCTCAGTTTCATAGGCACAGGGCAATCATTCGTATCTTAGCATGCTTCATTACGTCGTCACTGACTAGGTCCAGGTAGAGAATGTTACGAGAGACTATTTTGTCTTGACATAAGTGCTTATGTGGATGTGTATAAGTCAATCGAGGTATTCTTCAACCTATATTCATGCTTTGATTTATATGGTTTTTGTTCATATGTTATTTGGTAGATTCAGTAGATTGGTTCATTTTATTTGGCATGAGACTCCATTTTGTGTCTTGCAGTGTTTTTTGTATTAGAGTCTAGCTTAGTTGCTTGAGGACAAGCAAAGGTTCGGTTTGGGGAGTTTGATGAATGTGTATTTTACACTTTCATTCGAGTCTTTTTCACCTATTTTAGCTATCCTCTATGTTAATTTAGCTATATTTTAATGCATTTTATTAGAATAGTGTCACGTTTCCCTTTAGATTTTATTTTACAGGTTTTGGTTGAAATTCGAAGATTTCGGGCAATTATATTGAAGTTGACAAGGAATTGGTGTTCCAGAAGCCTATTTGGAGTATCTGAAGGTTTCCGGATAGGATTTGAAGTCTAGGGCCGAATTTGGAGGTTAGAAGGCTACTAGAAGTCAGAAACCGAGTCCGAAAAGTGGAAGAAATCCAAAAACGCGTCGAAAACGCGGAATTCCGCGAAAAACCCACCGGGCGAACCGCCCCACACCGGGCGACCGCCGGGCGTGTGGGGCGAAGCGCCCCGTGGTATTTCGGGGCCTATATATAGTTGCTCAGTTTTCTCCGAAAATCATATCTTTCCAGACCTACTTTCTCACCTCTCTCTATAGTTTTAGGTAAGAAATTCCCGGGGCCTGTCCTGGGAGTTCTTTAGCTTAGGGGATACTTTTTCATAGCAGATTGGAGCTCGTAGGATCGCAATTCTTCGGAGATTGACAACCTTCGGTAACTTGTATCTTACAGTTTAATCTACTTATTTTATATATCTTTCAATATGTTTTCTTCTATGATTTCTGTTGATTGCATGCCTATTATGAGTAGCTAAACTTATCGTTGGTGGTAGTATGTGAATTCTTAGCGAAGGGAAGATAATCATGCTAATGGCTATATCGCGCATTATACTCCGTGTCATTGCTTTATTTCGTTGATCAGGCACAGCCTAAATTCTCGTATGTTGTATTAATTATTATGCACAATTGGACACTTGTCGACCATCAGACCAATTATCTTCGTAGTGTTGAATAATTACGGAACACATTAGGACAATAGTGATTGACTTGTCAGACCAATTATCTTCGTAGTGCTTAATATTTGCAACAGGACACTAGATTGATTCAAAGATCTTTATGCAAGACCGAGAAATTTACGCATGATTATCGACCCGTTATGTTAAGAAGGACCATACTATCACCAATCTCCATTATCTGCTAGAAACCCCCTTTTGCTATCTGTCTGCTGTTTTATATTCTCTTGTTAAATAGATAAAGCTAGTTATAGTCCTGAGAGAACGACACTCGAGTCATTCTACTGCTACACTACGGTTTTCGTTGTAGTTGTGGATTGGCTTTGGCTTAATAACATATTTATTTGCTTGAATTCGGAGCACGACATCCGCGTTCATCAACGTTACACTGCCCGAGCTCCATAATCTGCTGAAGACATATGATCAAACTCTTCCTAAGAAGGAGAAATCGATCATGTATGTTAGGCAACCATCTAACCCAAACCCGAGAAACAAAGGTGCTAAGGGTAAGGGAAAGTCGGGAGCCAAGGCTAACACTTCGAGTGATAGGCCTAAGTGTCTGAACCAGAAAAGGAAGTTCAAGAGGAGCGGAACGGTACGCACAGATGAATGTCTTTTCTGTAAGCAGAAAGGGCATTGGAAGAAAGATTGCCCTAAGCTAAGGGCAGATCAAGCTAAGTAGCCGCCGGCTTCTAGCTCAGGTATGTTTGTTATTGAAATGAACATGACTACTTTTGACTCCAATGGTTGGGTATTAGATACAACATGTGGCTCACACATTTGTAATAATGTGCAGCGGCTAATTGATCATAGGCTAGTCAAGCAAGGTGAAATCGACTTGCATGTTGGGAACGACAATCCAATTGAAGCCAAACGCGTTGGATGCTGCAAGATAGATTTACCTTCAGGACAATGTTTAGAACTTGATAATGTTTATTTTATTCCATCCATTGTCAGAAATATTATTTCCATTCCATTGTTAGACAATTTGGGTTTTTCCTTTCGATTTGCTAATAATACTTGTTATTTTTCATTAAATGACCAGTATTATGGAAAGGCTCGCTTAGTGAATGGTTTATTTATTTTGCAAAGTAGTCTACCTTTATTTCAAATACATAACAAGCAACCGTCTTCAAGTAGGAAGAATAATCCATCTTATCTATAGCATTGTCGGCTAGGCCATATCAATGAAACACGGATTCAAAGACTAAGGAAGTTGGACTACTTAGAACCGTTTGATTTTGAATCATATGGTACATGCGAATCATGTGTTAAGGGTAAGATGACGAACAAACCTTTTGTTGGACAAGGTGTTCGTGCCACTCGCTGCTTAGAGCTCATACATACCGATGTATGTGGACCCTTTAAAGTCCAAGCACGTGAGGTTATCCTTACTTCGTTACCTTTACTGAAGATTTGTCAAGGTATGGATATATTTATCTTATGAAGAATAAAGCCGAGACCTTTGGGAAATTCAAGGATTTTAGGAATGAGGTCGAGAATGAATTGAACCTAAGGATAGTCACTCTTCAATCAGATCGAGGAGGTGAATACCTTAGTGAAGAATTTATCGACTACTTGAAGGAGAATGGAATTCAATCGCAATGGACCCCTCCTGGAACACCACAATTAAATGGTGTGTCTGAGAGAAGGAATCGAACCCTGCTAGACATGGTGAGATCAATGATTGGATTCTCGACTCTTCCAAAATATCTATGGGGATAGGCGCTACAAACTGCAATCTACATTCTGAACCGTGTACCATCTAAATCAGTGGAGAAAACTCCTTATGAGTTATGGAAAGGAAAGAAGCCCTCACTAGGCTATCTTAGACCGTGGGGCTGTCCTACGATAGTCAAATTGTTGCTCACTGATAAGTTAGATGCTAAGGTTGTCAAAGTATATTTCATAGGTTATCCTCGTCAGACGAGAGGCTATGAATTCTATCATGCTGAAGATCACAAGGTGATAGTATCTAGAAACGTCAAGTTTTTAGAAGCGGAATACCTTGAAGAAGAGATGTTAGATGATATGATAGAACTTGAAGAAATTCAAGACTTTGACACGCGCGAACATGAGTTCTCTAAATCTTCCGATTTGGGCTCAAGTTCAGTGGGAGCTTTCGAAGCAGACAAGGGTAATGATATGACACTTGCTAGGCATGTCATAGTCAGTGGGAGTCCTGTGATTAGATCAACAGTTGAAACCACACAAATAGAACCCGTTGTCAATCAACCTGTGCAACAAGTTGCACAAGAGCAGCCTCCCGCTAGGGAACGGGGTCGTAGCACGCGATCGACTGCATCAGTGCCCACTGATAATGTTCGTGTTACACGAAGCAAGAAAAGAAAAGCACCAGAAACACCGACAGAAGCACCATTCGAGCTCCGTAGGTCGAAGAGGATCCCAAAAGGACCTCAGAAGCAAAGCCTTATGATAGAAGACATTAGTGAACTTGATGTTGGCTTATCAGATCGGGAAGACCCCGAGACCTACAAAGAGGCAATAAATGATATTGACTCAGACAAATGGCAAGAAGCCATGGAATTGGAAATGGACTCCATGTACCTGAACCAAGTTTGGAGCTTGGTAGACTTGCCCCAAGGGGTTAGACCTATTGGGTGCAAATGGGTCTTTAAACGAAAGACAGATGTCGATGGAAAGGTACAAACGCACAAGGCTAGACTTGTGGCGAAGGGCTACACACAAAGGTATGGCATCGATTACGATGAAACCTTTTCACCGGTAGCAAAGTTGAAGTCTATTCGAATTCTACTTGCGATAGTTGCCTACTATGATTATGAGATCTGGCAGATGGATGTAAAGACTGCCTTCCTCAATGGCAACCTTGAGGAAGAGGTCTATATGGTACAGCCGGAAGGTTTTATTAGTAAAACCAGGCCAACTACTGTATGCAAATTACAGAGATCCATCTATGGGCTAAAGCAAGCGTCTAGGAGCTGGAATATCCGCTTTGATGAAGCTGTCAAATCATTTGACTTCGTCAGAAGAGTAGAAGATCCCTGTGTCTACACTAGGCAAAGCGACAAGGGAGTCGTTTTTATGATCATTTATGTTCATGACATTTTGATCATGGGAAACAATGTTTCTATGCTAGAAGAGACTAAAGTTTGGTTATCAAGTACCTTCTCAATGAAGGACTTGAGTGAAGCGAACTACATCCTAGGGATAAAGATCTATAGAGATAGGTCCAAGAGGATGTTAGGATTGACACAGTCCACCTACATCGACAAAATACTGAAGCGTTATAAGATGGACGACTCAAAGAGAGGCTTTCTCCCAGCTAGGCATGGGATCGTGCTATCAGTTAAGGATAGTCCCAAAACTGATGAAGAAAGAAAGGCAATGAGTCGTGTGCCCTATGCTTCGGCAATAGGGTCTATTATGTATGCAATGAATTGCACAAGGCCAGATGTGGCATATGCGCTTAGTGTCACTTGTCGACACCAACAGAATCCAGGAGTACCTCACTGGAATGCTGTAAAGAACATTCTTAAGTACCTTCGACGGACTAAGGAAATGTTCTTGGTGTTTGGTGGAGAACCAGAATTAAAGATGTCTGGTTATGTCGACGCTGGATTTGAATCAGATGCTGATGACTTTAAGTCGCAGACAGGATACGTATTCAAATTGAACGGAGGAGCTATCTGTTGGAAGAGTTCTAAGCAAGCCACGATTGCTAACTCAGCCACAGAAGCCGAGTACATTGCTGCATCAGAAGCATCGAAAGAAGCTGTCTGGATTTCAGAGTTCTTGAAGAAATTGAGGGTTGTTCCTGCTCCTAGTCCAATAACGATTTATTGTGACAACACGGGCACCGTCGCTCAAGCCAAGGAGCCTAGATCTACAAACAAGAACAAACATGTACTTAGAAAGTATCACGTTATACGTGAGATTATTGATAGAGGAGAAGTTAGTATAGAACGTGTCTCAACCACGGACAACGTGGCAGATCCTTTCACCAAGGTCTTATCAGTGGATGCCCACTTAGACATTATGTTAATCTGGGTATTAAGCATAGAGGTGACTGGCTCTAGTCCAAGTGGGAGATTGATAGTGTATATGTCCTAGAGACAGTCTTTATTAAGGGCAGACAACCCTTATTAAGGGTATATATGTACTATTACACAGGTCAACGTAATATAATATATGTTTGTTGTTTGACTATTGAGTATCGCTTTCATATTTATATTACACCAGGCATACAACATGTCATATCTCTATTCCTGTCTGTATTGATATCAAACATGTCCCCTCGGATAGATGACCGATCACACAGATAGTGGGAGCTATGTCAGTTATCATCTATCCCAAACTCTCCCTAGTCGAGGTTCATCTCGGATGTAGGGGTCTGAATGAACCAACTGAGACTAGTATGCGTGGATGTTATACTTGTTAGAGCAAGTGTGAGCCGATCCCACGGCCACGGAACGGATTGTTGGACAATAAGAAACGTTCCCATAACTCCGCATAGTTCTTCGAAGGGTGATTACCAAACAATGGAAGTACCCACCGAAAACTCCCATCGATGTATACTCTACACCGAAGTGTCTATGGGAACCGGAAAGTTGTCGAAGTGATGCCAATCGTCCTTTGGACTTACAGGACTTTATCATCACATTTGTTGCCCCATATCCTTGGTGGACCCGTCGATGTCAGCTTTGAATAAGTAGTTGACCCAAGACACGATCCAGGATTATGGATACATACAAATGGGGATGATAAGTGATTCTGTGAAGGATTCATCTCTCATGTGTAGCACAGGAGAGCACTGCTCATAGTCGTACATAGTTGTGATTGGTCAAACCGCTGGCCAGCGTATCAATATTATTATGATAGTCATAACAGATATTGGATTCACCAAGCAACTCACTGAAGACGCCCGTGGATGTATTATTGGGATAGACACTTCATCGATCCTAGATGCATTCGAGTCAGTCAGATGAAGGGACGTTACCATCGCCGCGTTGAGCGCAACAGACTTCACAACGAAAGGGTTTGCTTTGAGAAACCTCTCAAACGTCCTCATGTATTAATATTGCAAATGAAACCGTCTAGGAATTCCATGTTGCCTAGTCTAGGACTTGCTTAATACAATGAGGCCCTATGAGTCACACTATGTGGTGATTCAGCTTATCCGAATATCCTTGAAGATGGCATCGCAATTAATTTAGAATTAATTGTGATTGATGAATTATGATTGATTTGGAATTAATTATAATTATTTGTGGATCAATTAATAATTTGGAATTATAAATTGAATTGGCTGATTAATTGTATTTTATATAAATACAATTAAAGATTATATTTTAGAAATATAATAGAGGTTTGATTTGACAGGATATGTTAATTTAGAATTAATATATGCAGATGGGCAAAATCTACTTGGAGTTTGAATTGCCTTAGAATTATAAGTGGGTCCCAAAATCGGGACCCACCTATTCCCTTTAGACGCGCGCGACCAGCAGTAGTAGTAGGGGAAGGAGTTCGACTCCTTCCTCTATTAGAAGTCAAGAGATAAGTTAGATTTTCCTGATTGAGTTCTAATTTGATTGAGAATGAATCTAGACTTGAATTGGTTTCCTTGTGCGATAATAATTAGATTCTTATTCCTTTATGAAGTCTAATTGATTATTCTTTAGGCTTCTATTGACTACTATATATAGTAGACTATTAGAGAGCTTTTATTATGGTTGATTGAACACCCAGACATACAGTCAGTCTACCAGTTTTCTTAGAGAAAATAAAAGCTCTCCCCTACCTCTCCCAAGCCACGCGCGCGCCACCCCTCGCCGGAGGAAAACTGCTGCCCCATCTTCTTGGCCACACAAAGAATATTCTAGCAGTCTTTCCGATAAGTTGTTCATCCGTGGATACCAAGGTTGAGGTTCAAGGAGCTGGAAACTAACTTTTATTGTCTTGCAAATAATCAAAGTATTGCAGATATCTTCGACTTCGACGAAGGAGAAGATTCACCGGACTATTACGAAGACTAGGTACATGTGCTTGCTTTTGGAGTATTGTAAGTCTTCTAATTGACGTGTTTAATATATATGCTATATACATGATCAATTAACCTGCATGTTAAGAATATTTTTGAAATTCCGCTGCGTACCCTAGGGGTAACTCTGACCGTATTTTCTTACAAGAGCGCCTATTATTCTTTATTTAAAAAGATATTTTATGTGTAAATTAATAATATTCTTCAATATAAAATATAGTTCCAAGTCTAAGTATCCACATATGCAGTAAACCATAGCATATTTATTTCAAATATGCAACATCAGTTATAGCCACTAAGAATTACAGTCAAGAATCGAACTGCCGTGCATAATAGCAGTACCAAACTAGCAATATACTTTAATTTAAAACCATCACCCAACATAAACAAATACTACTTCTATTAGCCTATGCCTTATGTAAATGCTAAGGTGGAAGAATATGTGGAGGATAAATATGTCTTATTCCTCCATCATATCAAAACAACAAAGAGAAAATTGATTATAAGGGCTCACTATGAAGGTCTTTCTCATAAAGGACCCTCTTGTGTTATCAATTACATTTTAGTCCAAACTCAATTACATTTTAGTCCATTTGAGTTGACCAACACTTTAAACACCTTCCAACCAAACATGACTTAAGAAAAATAAATATTTTCAATCAAAAAATTAATTTAAAGATTTAAAAAATCTAAATAGAATAAAATAAAAATTATATATTTAACAAGATTCATCCATCTTCTTCTTCGCTAAAGTTTCGGTATTGGAAAATTACGGTATTGGAGTTCCGGTGCCGGTAACGGTGGAGCAATGGTGGAGCTGCTGCTCCACCGATCTGGTGGAGCAACAAGCTGCTTGCTGCACCGTTAATGGTGGTGGAGCAGCTTGCTCCACCGTTTTCGGCGCTGGAGCTCCGGTACCGGAAAAATTACGGTACCGAAACTTTGGGGATGATGAAGATAATTTTTTCATTTTTATTTTAGTTAAGTTTTTTTTCTTTAAAATTTATTTTATTATTTTAGTATTTTATTTATTTTTTCTTTTACTTCTTTATCTTTTTTATTTGAAAACACTAAGGTTTGTTTGGTTTCATCAAAATTCAATTTTGGAATAGTGAATTTTTGTTGACTTTGGACTAAAATGTAATTGATAAACTAAGGTGGTTCATTTCGTTATTAGGGACGCTAAGAGGCTATAAAAAATCAATGGACCCAAACAACAAATATATCCTCTTCCATTAACAAATATTTACGATGATCGCCGCCTCATTTTTACTATCCAGTTCAGCTTCACTTACGCCCTCCCCTCCGTAGAAGCTTGCACTTCATCTAACGTAAAAGCTCCGTTGCCGTGAGCTCCAGTTGGTCTTTGTGCTTCATCTTCCTCAACATCATCTTCACATCTTGCCACTAATCCATCTCGATTCGATTTCTAACTATGAATCGTCTCTCCCAAATCAAGGTCAGACTAGTTTTTAATGTTTTGAGCTAGAGGTTGAGAAGAGTTCAAAGAAGCCCCAAAATCCTCTCTCTCCATCTCCCTGTACAATTTTAGGTGGTTTACAGATGACGCTCTAAGGTTTGATTAGTGCGCGTTCTAAGAAATCTTAGACCGCGATCAAAGATTTCATAGAGCGCGCCCGTAGGCGCTTAGCACTCCCAAAGCGTGGGAGCGCGATTTGAGCGCTTCTGGAGCCTGGAGGAGGCGCTTTTAGGTGATGTAGGGTATGATCGCTCTACGGTGATCTATCACCAAGGATGTTGCTAGTCGGTACGCAGACAATGCAAAATATTTCTAAGTAAGTTATACGACATAACTGAAAGAAGAAGATATTGTACAAGAATAAGGAAAACTCAGAGAGCATATTCAAAGGAAAAATTTGTTCGTACAAATGCCGCAAGGGGACGAATAGATTAATTGTTTTGAAATCAAGCAAATAAAACTACAACAGTGTTCACCGAGCATACTCGGGCTTCAGCGGGTGCGACTGGCAGTGAAGTCGCTCTGCGCTCCTTGAGGGGTCATCGCTGCTCCCCTTTGCTCCTCGGCACTTTGTTGCTCGCCCGCCCATCCTTTGCTCGAGCTTCCCGTATAGACTTCTCATAAGTCCTGAGCTCGGGCTCGACGAAATCCGCCGGGCGACCATGCACGGGAGCGTTCACAGTGATCCAGTCAGCTTATCCGCATGATTGTTGGACATGAATTATAATTAACTTGGTTAATTATAATCAGTTATGGCGCAATTAATATTATGAGAATATTAATTGAACTAATTGTATTTTAGAAATACAATTTAATTAATGGTAATTATGTTTTAGAGATATAATTAAAGGAGTAATTGAAAGAATATATAATTGGATTAATATGTTCACTTGGACAAGATTTAAATTAGATTTAAAAATTTCCACCACATCTAAATGTGGGTCCCAAAACTTGGGACCCACCTCCCATGTGGTGCCTGCCGCGTGTAAGGGTACTCCTTCTCCCAATTTAAACATGTGCTTAAAAGATTTCCTAATTGAGTTTTGAACTAATTAGGAGTTGAAAAAGGCTTTACCTAATTTGAGTTTGGAACATAAAAGTTAAAGGCTTGACCTGTGCAATAAGAATTGAATTATTAATTCTTTCAGGATTCTAATAGAACCATCTCTATGCTTCTATTCACCACTATATAAGAAGAGTAGTAGAGAGTTTTATTCGTTCATATACTCTACTACACAATTCTCTTAGAAAATAAAGCTCTCCCTCCTTGACCGCCGCCCCCTTGACCAAAGTCAAACTCCGAGTTTGACTCAAGAATATCCTAGCATTCTCTCGATAAATTGTTCGTTCATCCGTGGATACCAAGGTTGAGGAAAACCGAAGCTGGATACTAACCTTTGTTTTGCAGGAATTCTAGAATATGAATTAAACATCTTCGACTTCACCGAAGGCGAAGATTTTGCTGATTACTACGAAGATTAATTGACTGGAATCTTGCACCCAAATCAATTGTTGTTCTAGCATTCGAAGTACTGTAAGTTCTGTTTGTCTGATGTGTTTAATGTATGTTGTATGCACGATTAATCAGTATGCTTGTTAAGAAAATTTTTAAATTCCACTGCACCAACCCTAGGGGTTATTCTGACAATACTTTCTTACAGTGGTATAAGAGCTCATGCTGTTTAATTATGTATATACGTATATTCTATGTGACTGATTAGTTTATGTCGATACAATTGATTCTATGTTAATTTGATTTTGAGAAAATTTATTTTTTGATTAAATTTTGAATTTATTCTTTTTCAAAAATTGGGTGTGAACACAGGAGTAAATTTATATTTTTTTTATTAAAATTGGGTGGCATCCGACCTTCGTTGCCTGCGCTTAGCGAACGCCTGCGCAGAGCGTTGGCGATTCGCCTGCGCTCCGAGCAGGCAATTTGGGGTGGGAATCAATCCCACCTCGTTTGTATTCGAATGTCCAATTTTAATATTTTCTAAAATTCCGGGTTTGACCCTAAAAAAAATCGAATCTTTTGAAATTTATAGATTGAATTTTATATTTGGAATATAAATTGAACTTATTTGTAATTAGTATTAACAAAGGGACTATGAATTAATTTATACTTAGTTGAGGGGGTTATTTCAATTTATCAGTTTATTATTTATTGCAAATAGGTCCTTCAACTTTTATATATTAAACTTAAGCCCTTAAAGTTTATGAAAATTAAACATAGGTCTCTGGTATTTTCGAATATTGCTACTTGGTCCCTAGAGTTTTCGAATTCTTCAATCTAGTCATATAAATTTTAAAAATTACATAAAATTATAAAATTGTTTTATAATATTCATAATTGGATTGTGAATTCTTTTGTTATCCACATAGACTCATGTTTGTTTGTATATGATATGTTCATATTTGCTATTGTATGGTAATTCATGTTTAAATACAACGCATGTTGCACTTTACTTTATGTTCGACCGGATTGCATGCGAATGTTGGTCCCTTTAAACAACAAGAAAAGACTAGAGGGGGGGGGGTGAATAGTCTTTTCAAACTTTCGTCGTTTAAAAACTTTCTCAGCAAGTGCTTATTACTTTTCAGTAATGAGTTTGCTGATACTTAACTTTCTCAGCAAGTACTAGTTACTTTTCAGTAACGAGTTTTACTGGTACTTTAAAACAGAGTGCGGAAGTCTTTATACAATAAGTGCTTTTCAGAGAGTGCTAGTTTCAGCAAGTGAGCAGAGAGGCAGTGTACAATAAGTAAAGCTTGTTGAAAACTAAATGCGGTAAAGTAAATCACACAAACACTTTTATAGTGGTATCTGAGAGTGGCGTAATCTATCAACTAATCCACTTTGTCCTTTCTAGGACTGAATCCACTAAGATAAACTTGAGGTTCCTTACAACACCTATCTACAATGATTCTTCAGAAAGAAAAGCACACTTGCTTCGTTTCCAACCCGACTAGAGAACTAAACCTTGTTCTCCACGAAACTTGGGACACTTAATCAGCAACATAATGCTTGATTAATTCCCCCTGAATTTCACGCCTGAAAAAGGGTGTTTATCAGTTAGAGAGGTTTGGGATGAGATGACTTGAGTATAACTTTTTCAGCTATAACAAGTTATCTAAAGAAACACAACTCGTAATACTTTTCAGTAAACAAGTTAAGTTGTTTCAGGTGTCAAGACTTGTTCTTGTTCGAAAGAAAGAACACTTAACTAATTTCTTAGCCGTGAATGTTCTACTTCTTCACAAGTAGCTTTTGTTTCAAGCTTAAGTCTTGGAACGGATCAATAGGCAGTAAAGAGTATGGAAGATTGAGTGTTTAAGCACAAGTGAGAGTTTGATCACGTTGTTGACACACTTCAACTCTTTGCCGGATGACCTCTATTTATAGTGAATAAAGGGAGCCGTTTGAATTTCAAATTCTAAGGCTTTGTTCCTTAAGATGTCACTATCTTGCTTTTGTACTTTCAGCAGCGTCCTTCATTTGTCTTCTAGTCTTCATGTTCTTCGCGTGCTTACTTTGCATTTAATATTCATTTGAATCGAATTCAAATGTGAATGTTGGAGCCAAAATGCAAGTACTTTCATCAAGGAGGTCACATATGTATTTCAGCAAGCGGTGAGTCTCAGTTTCAGCAAGCACAACCTACTCTGTCATATAGATTTTCACTTATGCGAGTTGTTGCTGAAATTTCCACTTTCCGAGCAACATGTGCCTTTGTAGATACCTTTCTCAGAATTCTTCATAAGTCTTCAGTCTTCGAATCTTCAAGTTTCTGAGCGGTTCTAGTGCTTTAATAGTTCATTTGTAAAAACAAAGTACATCATCAGCAAACTAAAGCACCTAACTAGTACCTACACTAAGTCTTCAGCAAACGTTCCTCTTTTACAATGTCCTTAAAATTCTAAATTTCTTTGGACCTTAAGAGTACTAATTACTGGATTTTCCTTCATTTAGCATGGTTAATTGCTCATCAAAATTTACAAGTTTCCTAACAAATTTCCCCCTTTTTGATGTCAGCAATCCATGGCTAAATTAATTGTTACCCTTTTAGAGGTTTCTGATGTTGAATAAATCAGTTGATTAACGCAATCATACTTGAATAATAAAACAGTAGGCATAAGTAGTTTGCATAATGAAAAACCAATAAGAGTCAAAAGTTTATTGCTGATAGTTATCTTTCAGTAAGTTTACAAGAAAGTTCAGAGGTAACTAAAATAATCAGCAAACAAAACAAACAAAGCTTTTACAAGGGTCTTAAGCTATTCCAGCAGAAGATTTCCTAATAATCTCCCTCACACTCTTCTCAGAAAGAGCAGAGAATTCAACATTGTCCTTCTCGTAATCTTCAAGTAGCTTACAGACTTCAAGTTGAATAATCCTTGCATTCTTGTAGGCAGTATAATGATGGTTTTCACCATTCATTTCTTTGTAGTGAAGTACCCACAAGTGCATGCCCCAATTGCTAGCATGGAGAAGTTGAGTATCTGAAATTCCCTTGTTGGCATGAATCTTTCTTAACCAGAGAAGATCTTCTTCTTGATCCTTGGCAGTAAGATAAAAATACTCATAAGGAATCAAGCCATATTTTTTCTTGGACTTCTTGGTTAAAGGATCACTGTAGTAAGCAACATCTATCGCTTTGATTAAATCGGGCTCTTATTTTATCTTCTTACCGATAGAAGTTCTTCGTACTAAGATGTCTAAGTTCATCCATTTTGCAGCAATGTTCCTTGGGTATGGAGAAGGATCCCTTTATTTTCTTTGCACTTTCAATTCAATCCAAGTGTACATTTGATTAAGTACAACAGTTGGAAAGAAATCATTGGTCAAAAGATCTTCCAGCTTTATGATCCAGCAACCATGTAGGTTTCTGATCACATTCTGAGTTGTTTCGTCATTCCTGGTCTTTGTATATTCAATGTCAGTGCCAATTGCAATGCTGGCTAGCCTTTTTTGTTCATGTCTTTGCCTTCTTCTTCTTGACTTAGCATTTTCTTGATCTCTTGCTGAAGATCTTGAGTCAGAAGAGAAGTGTTTGGATTGGCCAGATGGAGTTAAGGCAGAAATAGGCCTAGCTCTTATAGCTTGAGCTATTGTTTGGTCATCATCTTCATTCAGATTTTGATAACTCTCAGTGTGACAGTATTCTTGAGTTTCAGCAGCAGTTTTTCTCCTTTTTGGATTTGCTGAACTTCTCTCAGAATCTGTTTCAGCTCATTTCTTAGAACTTTGCTCTTTTTCAACAAGAGGTTCTCTGGGAGGTGGACCAGGCAGTATCAATGGCGCTTCAGCAGAGGGTTTGTTTGATCTTGAAGACTTTCTTGTTCTATCTTCCCCCTTAGACATGGATTGCATCATCGGTCTGATGTGTAGAGAGAAAAACTCATTGCAATTTTTAGCAAGAGTACTTAGGTTGTTGTATTTTGGAATTATGCCTTGCTGATCTGTGGTTAGCTTAGACAGTTCTTCCTTAATACAAGCCAAATTCTCCTCATATCTGCGCTCATGTTCGACTTTTTCTTCAATAATAGCCTGAGCCTTTTTCAATGCACTTTTAGCAAGTTTGAGTGCTTGACTAACATCTTCTTCATAGCTTTTGTGGTGTAGACTGATGTCTTTCTGAGCTATGGTAAGTGAAGTAGTGCGTTTCAGCACTATAGCCAGTATTTTGCCAATGTCAAGCGGACTCTCAGCAAGAAATGCATCATCCTCTTCTTGGCATGCTTTGTGAACAGCCATTAGTGCCTTTATTCTTGGAGTAAAATCCTCAACGTTCGGAAACGGCACTAGAGAGGGAGTAAGTGAATGAGCTTTGATCTCAGTTGCGAATTGATCATCATTTCTCAGCAAGCGACTTCTCTCAGCATCTCCTTCATCAGTTTGGAGAGATGGAGGAGGAATTGCAACCTCTGTGGGTTCGATTTTCCTTGTTCTTTCTTCTTCATTTGCTGAGAAGTTAGATATATCTTCTTCTTCATCAGATTCGTCAAGGCCAGCAACCTTGGTTTCCAAATCTTTAGCTTCAGACACTTTTGGTTGAGTGGTTGTTGAGGGAAACTCTTTGGACTCAACAACTGGAGTGTCACCAGTAGTAGGTCGAAGGGAGGAGATTTCCGTGTTGTTCACTCCTGAAGATTGAGCAATGTCTAGATTCTACGTATGTCTAGCATGAATTTGTAGGCTATTTTGTAGAGCTTTTTGATAATCTTCATCTATTTCTTCTTCTCCAGGGTTTGGATCAGTGACCTTAGCTTCAAGTAATGCTAACTCGGCATCAGAAAGCTTAGCTTTGCCTAAGTGCATTTCAGCACGCTTTCTGGCGTACTCTTCTTCAGTTTCAGCAACTTGTTCAGTTGCTTGAGTACTTGTCTCAGCAGGAGCGGAAGTAGATTCTTGGTGCTGACTCGGAGTTTCGTCAGCTTGCTGATTCTCAGTGTTTTGATTTTTTCAGTCTCAGCAACTGTCATTTTTACTCCGCCAGTATCAGGACTAGGACCTTGGTTATCATCATCATCGTCCTTGCTGTCCTTATAACCTTTTCCTTCATCATCATCACTGGTATCCTTTGGGATATTTTCATCCTCTTCTTCTTCATCACCGCCCGTTAGTATGACTAACTAGAGATGTTTGTACATAGCAGCACTTGTAACTTCCTCTTCTTCATTGATTTTGTGGGGATCAGCCACCATGGGTACAAAGGAACCCTTGAGCATCACAACATGTTCAGCTGGAGAGGCACTCATGAATTTTGCTTTCATATTTTCTCTGATTAAAGCAATCCGATTCGAGCTTATTAGCTGAGAATATGTAAGCTCTTCTGGAAGTATTGAGTGTACAAATGTCTCGAGTCTCAGTAAGGAGATTCTATTTTTCTCATTGGACAGATGAAGGTGAAGATCAGAGAAATCCATCCTTCTATACCGTTGCCAGTTGCTGACAGACTTAGAAACTCTGGTCAAGGTATTTTTTTTGAAGTTTGAGTAGAGTTCTTCTGAACTAACTTCAAGATCTTCAGTGATGTGAACCACTTCAGTGGTCTCCTTTTGAGCCTGAAAGAGAGTAAAGTTAAGTTCAGGAAGGTTTTGGAAAATAGTTTTAGAGTCTAAAACTGTAACATGATTTACCTGCTGATGTTCAACAAGCTCATGTTGCACACTAAGTTGTGCTGGTACTATTTCCATTGCTTCAGGAGCTTGGGCAGCATCCTTGAACTGTTCATCCTGAAATAACTTTATATTAGATACAAGTACTAAGTTTTCAAGCTTCGTAGTTTTACCAAAACTTTCATCTACCTGCTGAATAGGAGTTGTGGATTCTGGTGCATAAGTTTCAGCAATCATCTGACTTGTATCTTGAGTAGTCTGTAAAGAAACAATTATATTAGCTAAAGATAAAGTTTCAGATAGTGAAGTTTTGCTAATTTTGAGTTAACTACCTACTGAAGAAGGGCAAGTGGTGACTCAGTCCTTTCAGCAATGATAGCAGCTTCATTATCTGGGACTTGTTCTTCAACAGACTTCTTTTCTTGCTCTAATTGAGAAGGCTGTGCAGATTCAACAATCTCCTTTGTCTCTGAAATGACAAGTTGAGCAGAGACATCTTGACCTTTTAGTTCACTACTTGTCATGAACATGTCCACTGACTTGTTGGAGTTGTCTTCAATCTCCAAGTCCATTTGCTGGCTTAGGTCAGTCAGCACCAGTTGAACTTTGTCAGTAGAGGTCAAAGGTGAACTAGGTCTAATATTCTCAGCATCTTGAGATGCGTCGTCAAATACTGTCTCTTGTTGTGTTTCAACAACCTCTGGGACTTGAACCATTGCAGTCTCAGCAAGTGGTTCTTCAACAATTGCAGCTTCAGCAATTTCTGGGACAGGGTTAGTTGCTTTTTCAACAACTGTCTCTTAAGCAACATTTTCAGCAAGTGCAACTCTTCTCAAGTCTGCAGCTATATCACTTGCTGGTTCCAGAGTGTTGTCATCAAGATGATCTACAATGTAGATATCGGGGACTTGGGCAGGATTTTCATTTACACTTCCATGTGGTCTCGCTTCAACGGATGTATCAACGTTAGGTTGATTGTTGAAGGCTTCTACTGATAGTGTATATGTCCTAGAGACAATCCTTATTAAGGGCATGCAGCCCTTATAGAGGGCATATATGTGCTATTACACATGTCAACGTAATATAATATATGTTTGTTGTTTTACTATTGAGTATCGCTTTCATATTTATATTACACCAGGCATGCATCATGTCATATCTCTATTCCTGTCTGTATTGATATTAAACATGTCCCCTCGGATAGATGACCGATCACACAGATATTGGGAGCTATGTGAGTTATCATGTATCCCAAACTCTCCCTAGTCGAGGTTCATCTCGGATGTAGGGGTCTGAATGAACCAGCTGAGACTAGTATGCGTGGAGGTTATACTTGTTGGAGCAAGTGTGAGCCGATCCCACGGTCACGGAACGGATTGTTGGACAATCAAGAAACGTTCCCATAACTGCGCATAGTTGTTCGAAGGATGATTACCGAACAATGGAAGTACCCACCGGACACTCTCATCGATGTATATTCTACACCGAAGTGTCTATGGGAACCGGTAAGTTGTCGAAGTGATGCCAGTCGTCCTTTGGACTTACAGGACTTTATCATCACATTTGTTGCTCCATATCCTTGGTGGACCGCGATGTCAGCTCTGAATAAGCAGTTGACCTAAGACACGATCCAGGATTATGGCTACATACAAATGGGGATGATAAGTGATTCTGTGAAGGATTCATCTCTCATGTGTAGCACAGGAGAGCACTGCTCATAGTCGTTCATAGTTGTGATTGGTAAAACCGCTGGCCAGCGTATCAATATTATTATGATGGTCGTAATAGATATTGGATTCACCATGCAACTCACTGAAGACGCCCGTGGATGTATTATTGGGATAGACACTTCATCGATCCTAGATGCATTCGAGTTAGTCAGATGAAGGGACGTTACCATCGCCGCGTTGAGCGCAACAGACTTCGCAACGAAAGGGTTTTCTTTGAGAAACCTCTCAAAACCATTTTGCCTAGTCTAGGACTTGCTTAATACAATGAGGCCCTATGGGTCACACTAAGTGGTGATTCAGCTTATCCAAATATCCTTGAAGATGGAATCACAATTGATTTGAAATTAATTGTGATTGATGGATTATAATTGATTTGGAATCAATTATAATATTTTGTGGCTCAACTAATGATTTGGAATTATTAATTGAAAGGGCTAATTAATTGTATTTTATGTAAATACAATTAAAGATTATATTTTAGAAATATAATAGAAGTTTGATTTGAAAGGATATGTTAATTTAGAATTAACATATGCACATGGGCAAAATCTACTTTGAGTTTGAATTGCCTTAGAACTATAAGTGGGTCCCAAAATCGGGACCCACCTATCTCCCTTAGGACACGCGCGTGCGCGCGAGATGGAGTAGGGGAAGGAGTTCGACTCCTTCCACTATTAGAAGTCCAAGGGATAAGTTAGATTTCCTGATTGAGTTTTAATTTAATTGGGAATGAATCTATACTTGAAATTGGTTTCCTAGTGCGATAAGAATTAGATTCTTATTCCTTTACGAAGTCTAATTGCTTATGCTTTAGGCTTCTATTGACTACTATATATAGTAGGCTATTAGAGAGCTTTTGACCTAGTTTTACACACAGTTGAATACCCAGTTTTCTTAGAGAAAATAAAAAGCTATCCCCTACCTCTCCATACTAGCCACGTGCGCCACCCCTCACCGGAGGAAAACTGCCGCCCCATCTTCTTGGTCACACAAAGAATATCCTATCATTCTTCCGATAGATAATCAAAGTATTGCAGATATCTTCGACTTCGACGAAGGAGAAGATTCACCGGATTATTACGAAGACTTGGAAGCTGTGCTTGCTTTTGGAGTATTGTAAGTCTTCTAATTGACGTGTTTAATATATATGGCATATACATAATCAATTAACCTACATGTTAAGAAAATTGTTGAAATTCCGCTGCGTACCCTAGGGGTAACTCTGACCGTATTTTCTTATAGTGGTATAAGAGCCAGGTTAATTGATTACGTATATACGTATATATGTTGTATGATTTTGTAGTTTGTGAATGCAATTGATTCTATGATTAATTCGATTTTCAAAAGTTTGTTTTATATAAATTTTAAAAAAAATATATATATATATCGGGCCCGCCGCCTGCGTCACGCAGGCTGCGTGACGCAGGCGGCGGGCGCAGGCGCCCGCGGCCGAAGGCGCGGTAGGGGACGGGACTTAGTCCCATCCCGTATTTTAATATATACATATTTTTTCGGGTTGGACCCAAAATCGATTTTTTTGAAAATTTTGAGGATTGAATTTTTTATTTGGAATATAAATATGATTTAATTGTAATTGTTTTTAACTAGAGGGGTTAAATTTAATTAGTATAAAGTTAAAGGCTTTTTTGTAATTTATCAATTTATTATTTATTGTAAATTAGTCCTTCTACTTTTGAATTTTAGATTTAACACCTCCAAGGTTTTGAAAATTACAATTAAGTCCTTCGGGTTTTCGAAAATTGGTACCTGGTCAATAGAATTTTCGAATTTTTCAATCTAGTCCAAATTTTCAATTTTTTCATAGAGATTATAAGTATGGGATTATAATTTTCATAATGAAATTATGAAGTCATTTGGCATCCACATAGGCTACTATTTGTTTGTATGCTCGATATGCTATTGTTTGACAATGCATGTTTAAATACCATGTATTTTACTTTCCGTTCGACCGCTATGCATGCGAGGGTAGGCGGCGCCCTCTTATTTGTCGGACCGCATATTTTATGTATGGGTAGGCGGCGCCCATTATGTGCTTGACCGCGTTTAGAACTAGAATGGATAGGTGACATCCATTACTTGTAGACCGCTCATGCATGATGGGTAGGCGGCGCCCTTATTTGTTTGTAGATGACTGATAACAACCCTCAAGCTACAAGCCCCAACCAATATAAGTGCAGAAATATATATATATGTATGTATTTCTGAGATGCTTTCCATAGGGTGCTTTAATTCTGAACTTTCATTGAGTTTTCCTGTATTGGCGACCTCGTCTTACAGACTCGCAGTGATCGTCAGATTAGAGTAATCCTATGGTTATAACTTACTGCATATTGTATTTAGCGACCTCGATAGGTACAATATGTAGAGCATCGGGTTAAATTAGATTTAACACCCAAGAGTTGCGTGACGCAATTGGATAGTCCTACCGGTCATATTATGCTATGCGACCAGCCCCCGTTGGAGTATAGCATAGTATGGATTTGGATCTTGGACACTAAGGTAACTTGTTGGACATTACCCGTATGTTTGTTTTGGGGGCAAGCATATGTGAAAATAGTGGGAGCTAAATAGCGAAAGGACCTTGTTGTTTAGTTATGTTGACTGTGTATTTAGAAATTGTATTGCAATAGTTGATTTATTATTTTCGTTCTATACTATTTCTCCTAAGAAAAACCGAAATGGCGAGTATCTCGCTCCGTGCTGTCTTAGAGAAGCAAATTTTGACCGGAACAAACTTCCTAGATTGGATCAATAATATACGTTTGGTGCTGAGGTACGAAAGGATTGAGTACGTCTTGGACGAGGCTAATCCCGTGTGTCCCGAGAATCAGACTGCCGATCAAGTTGCTAATTTGGAATCAAGCCAACAAGGCAAAGTCTGATAAGCATCATGAGGATGCTAGATCCGCGCAGTGTATTTTGCTGGCGGCAATGAGCAATGAGCTGCAGAGACAACATGAAAGCATGTTGCCGTATGAGATGCTGAAGCATCTTGAGTCGCTCTTTAAGACGAGAGCAAGAAGTGTTGAATTTGATTTGATCAAAGAGATACACAGATGCAAGCTCAATGAAGGAGGGAACATGTCTGAACATGTTCTCAAGATGAGAATAAGATCACGGTGATCTTTGTCCTTAAATCATTGCCGAGTTCGTATTCGCAGTTCATCATTAACTACACGATGAATGCGAAGGACGTAACACTGCCCGGACTCCATAATCTGCTGAAGACATATGATCAAACTCTTCCTAAGAAGGAAAAGTCGATCATGTTTGTTGGGCAACCGTCTAACCCAAACCCGAGAAACAAAGGTGCTAAGGGTAAGGGAAAGTCGGGAACCAAGGCTAACACTTCGAGTGATAAGCCTAAGCGTCTGAAGCAAAAAAGGAAGTTCAAGAGAAGCGGAACGGTACGCACAGATGAATGTCTTTTCTGTAAACAGAAAGGACATTGGAAGAAAGATTTCCCTAAGCTGAGGGCAGATCAAGCTAAGAAGCCGCCGGCTTCTAGCTCGGGTATGTTTGTTATTTGAAATGAACATGACTAATTTTGACTCCAATGGTTGGGTATTAGATACAGCATGTGGCTCGCACATTTGTAATAATGTGCAGGGGCTCATTGAACAAAGGCTAGTCAAGCAAGGTGAAATCGACTTGCATGTTGGGAACGACAATCCAGTTGAAGCCAAACGCGTTGGACGCTGCAAGATAGATTTACCATCCGGACAATGTTTAGAACTTGATAACATTTATTTTGTTCCATCCATTGTCAGAAATATTATTTCCATTCCATTGTTGGACAATTTGGGTTTTTCCTTTCGATTTGCTAATAATACTTGTTATTTTTCATTAAATGACCAGTATTATGGAAAAGCTCGCTTAGTGAATGGTTTATATATTTTGCAAAGTAGTCTACCTTTATTTCAAATACATAACAAAGAACCGTCTTTAAGTAGGAAGAATAATCCATCTTATCTATGGCATTGTCGGCTAGGCCATATCAATGAAACACAGATTCAAAGACTAAGGAAGTTGGACTACTTAGAGCCATTTGATTTTGAATCATATGGTACATGCGAATCATGTGTTAAGGGTAAGATGACGAACAAACCTTTTGTTGGACAAGGTGTTCGTGCCACTCGCTGCTTAGAGCTCATACATACCGATGTATGTAGACCTTTTAAAGTCCATGCGCGTGGGAGTTATCCTTACTTCGTTACCTTTACTGACGATTTCTCAAGGTATGGATATATTTATCTCATGAAGAATAAATTCGAGACCTTTGGGAAATTCAAGGAGTTTAGGAATGAGGTGGAGAATGAATTGAACCTAAGGATAGTAACTCTTCGATCAGATCGAGGAGGTGAATACCTTATTGAAGAATTTATCGACTACTTGAAGGAAAATGGAATTCAATGGCAATGGACTCCTCCTGGAACACCACAATTGAATGGTGTGTCTGAGAGAAGGAATCGAACCCTGTTAGACATGGTGAGATCAATGATTGGATTCTCGACTCTTCCAAAATATCTATGGGGATATGCAATACAAACTGCAGTCTACATTCTGAACCGTGTACCATCTAAATTAGTGGAGAAAACTCCTTATGAGTTATGGAAGGGAAAGAAGCCCTCACTGGGCTATCTTAGACCTTGGGGCTGTCCTGCGATAGTCAAACTGATGCTCACTGATAAGTTAGACGCCAAGGGTGTCAAAGTATATTTCATAGCCTATCCTCGTCAGACGAGAGGCTATGAATTCTATCATGCTGAAGATCACAAGGTGATAGTATCTAGAAATGTTAAGTTTTTAGAAGCAGAATACCTCGAAGAAGAGAGGTTAGATGACATGATAGAACTTGAAGAAATTCAAGACTTTGACACGCGCGAACATGAGTTCTCTAAATCTTCTGATTTGGACTCAAGTTCAGTGGAAGCTTTCGAAGCAGACAAGGGTAATGATATGACACTTGCTAGGCATGTCATAGTCAGTGGGAGTCCTGTGATTAGATCAACAGTTGAAACCACACCAATAGAACCCGTTGTCAATCAACCAGTGCAACAAGTTGCACAAAAGCAGCCTCCCGCTAGGGAACAGGGTCGCGGGGCGCGACCAGCTGCATCAGTGCCGACTGATAATGTTCGTGTTACACGAAGCCAGAAATGAAAAGCACCGGAACCAGTCGAGCTCCGTAGGTCGAAGAGGATCCTAAAAGGACCTCAGAAGCAAAGCCTTATGATAGAACACATCAGTGAACTTGATGTCGGCTTATCAGATCGGGAAGATCCTGAGACCTACAAAGAGGCAATAATTGATATTGAATTAGACAAATGGCAAGAAGCCATGGAAATGGACTCCATGTACCTGAACCAAGTTTGGAACTTGGTAGACTTGTCCCAAGGGGTTAGACCTATTGGGTGCAAATGGGTCTTTAAACGAAAGACAGATGCCGATGGCAAGGTACAAACGCATAAGGCTACACACAAAGGTATGGCATCGATTACGATGAATCCTTTTCACCGGTAGCAAAATTGAAGTCCATTCGAATTCTATTTGTGATAGCTGCCTACTATGATTATGAGATCTGGGATGGATGTAAAGACTGCCTTCCTCAATGGCAACCTTGAGGAAGAGGTCTATATGGTACAGCCGGAAGGTTTTATTAGTAAAACCAGGCCAACTGTTGTATGCAAACTACAAAGATCCATCTATGGGCTAAAGCAAGCGTCTAGGAGCTGGAATATCCGCTTTGATGAAGCTGTAAAATCGTTTCACTTCGTCAGAAGCAAGGAAGATCTCTGTGTCTACACTAGGCACAATGACAAGGGAATCGTTTTCATGATCATCTATGTTGATGACATTTTGATCATGGGAAACAATGTCTCTATGCTAGAAGAGACTAAAGTTTGGTTATCAAGTACCTTCTCAATGAAGGACTTGGGTGAAGCGAACTACATCCTAGGGATCATGATCTATAGAGATAGATCCAAGAGGATGTTAGGATTGACACAGTCCACCTACATCGACAAAATACTGAAGCGTTATAAGATGGACGACTCAAAGAGAGGCTTTCTCCCAGCTAGGCATGGGATTGTCTTATCAGTTAAGGATAGTCCTAAAACTGATGAAGAAAGAAATGCAATGAGTCGTGTGCCCTATGCTTCGGCAGTAGAGTCTATAATGTATGCAATGAATTGCACAAGGCCCGATGTGGCATATGCGCTTAGTGTCACTTGTCGACACCAACAGAATCCAGAAGTACTTCACTGGACTGCTGTAAATAACATTCTTAAGTACCTTCGACGGACTAAAGAGATGTTCATGGTGTTTGGTGGAGAACCAGAATTAAAGATGTCTGGTTATGTCGACGCTAGATTTGGATCAGATCCTGATGACTTTAAGTCACAGACAGGATACGTATTCAAATTGAACGGAGGAGCTATCTGTTGGAAGAGTTCTAAGCAAGCCACGGTTGCTGACTCATCCACAGAAGCCGAGTACATTGCTGCATCAGAAGCATCGAAAGAAGCTGTCTGGATTTCAGAGTTCTTGAAGGAATTGAGGGTTGTTCCTGCTCCTAGTCCAATAACGATTTATTGTGACAATACGGGCGCCGTCGCTCAAGCTAAGGAGCCTAGATCTACAAACGAACAAACATGTACTTAGAAAGTATCACGTTATACGTGATATTATTGATAGAGGAGAAGTTAGTATCGAACGTGTCTCTACCACGGACAACGTGGCAGATCCTTTCACCAAGGTCTTATTAGTGGAAGTCCACTTAAGACATTATGCTAATCTGGGTATTAAGCATAAAGGTGACTGGCTCTAGTCCAAGTGGGAGATTGATAGTGTATATGTCCTAGAGACAGTCCTTATTAAGGGCATGCAGCCCTTATAGAGGGCATATATGTGCTATTACACAGGTCAACGTAATATAATATATGTTTGTTGTTTTACTATTGAGAATGCTTTCATATTTATATTACACCAGGCATGCAGCATGTCATATCTCTATTCCTGTCTGTATTGATATTAAACATGTCCCCTCGGATAGATGACCGATCACACAGATAGTGGGAGCTATGTGAGTTATCATCTATCCCAAACTCTCCCTAGTCGAGGTTCATCTCGGATGTAGGGGTCTGAATGAACCAGCTGAGACTAGTATGCGTGGAGGTTATACTTGTTGGAGCAAGTGTGAGCCGATCCCACGGCCACGGAACGGATTGTTGGACAATCAAGAAACGTTCCCATAACTGCGCATAGTTGTTCGAAGGATGATTACCGAACAATGGAAGTACCCACCGGACACTCCCATCGATGTATACTCTACACCGAAGTGTCTATGGGAACCGGTAAGTTGTCGAAGTGATGCCAGTCGTCCTTTGGACTTACAGGACTTTATCATCACATTTGTTGCCCCATATCCTTGGTGGACCCGTCGATGTGAGCTCTGAATAAGCAGTTGACCTAAGACACGATCCAGGATTATGGCTACATAAAATGGGGATGATAAGTGATTTGTGAAGGATTCATCTCTCCTGTGTAGCACAGGAGAGCACTGCTCATAGTCGTTCATAGTTGTGATTGGTAAAACCGCTGGCCAGCGTATCAATATTATTATGATGGTCATAATAGATATTAGATTCACCATGCAACTCACTGAAGACGCCCGTGGATGTATTATTGGGATAGACACTTCATCGATCCTAGATGCATTCGAGCAAGTCAGATGAAGGGACGTTACCATCGCCGCGTTGAGCGCAACAGACTTCGCAACGAAAGGGTTTTCTTTGAGAAACCTCTCAAACGTCCTCATGTATTAATATTGCAAATGGAACCGTCTAGGAATTCCATTTGCCTAGTCTAGGACTTGCTTAATACAATGAGGCCTTATGGGTCACACTATGTGGTGATTCAGCTTATCCAAATATCTTGAAGATGGAATCGCAATTGATTTGGAATTAATTGTGATTGATGGATTATAATTGATTTGGAATAATTATAATATTTTGTGGCTCAATTAATGATTTGGAATTATTAATTGAATTGGCTAATTAATTGTATTTTATGTAAATACAATTAAAGATTATATTTTAGAAATATAATAGAGGTTTTATTTGAAAGGATATGTTAATTTAGAATTAACATATGCACATGGGCAAAATCTACTTGAGTTTGAATTGCCTTAGAACTATAAGTGGGTCCCAAAATCGGGACCCACCTATCCTAGAACAGACGCGCGCGCGCAGATGGAGTAGGGGAAGGAGTTCGACTCCTTCCTCTATTAGAAGTCCAAGGATAAGTTAGATTTTCTGATTGAATTTTAATTTAATTATGAATGAATCTAGACTTGAATTGGTTTCCTAGTGCGATAAGAATTAGATTCTTATTCCTTTACGAAGTCTATTGCTTATGATTTAGGCTTATTGACTACTATATATAGTAGACTATTAGAGAGCTTGTGACATAGTTTTACACACAGTGAATACCCAGTTTTCTTAGAGAAAATAAAAAGCTCT
>CM051458.1:44513356-44585108 GCA_028274465.1 Plantago ovata
GAGGAACAGGTCTGAACATGTTCTCAAGATGAGAATAGATCACGGTGATCTGTGCCTTAAATCATTGCCGAGTTCGTATTCGCAGTGCATCCATTAACTACACGATGAATGCGAAGGACAACACTGCCGACTCCATAATCTGCTGAAGACATATGATCAAACTCTTCCTCCTAAGAAGGAAAAGTCGATCATGCTTGTTGGGCAACCGTAACTAACCCAAACCCGAGAACAAAGTTGCTAAGGGTAAGGGAAAGTCGGGAGCCAAGGCTAACACTTCGAGTGATAAGCCTAGCGTCTGAACCAGAAAAGGAAGTTCAAGAGAAGCGGAACGGTACGCACAGATGAATGTCTTTTCTGTAAGCAGAAAGGACATTGAAGAAAGATTTCCCTAAGCTGAGGGCAGATCAAGCTAAGAAGCCGGCGGCTTCTAGCTCAGGTATGTTTGTTATTGAAATGAACATGACTACTTTTGACTCCAATGGTTGGGTATTAGATACAGCATGTGGCTCGCACATTTGTAATAATGTGCAGGGGCTATTGAACACAGGCTAGTCAAGCAAGGTGAAATCGACTTGCATGTTGGGAACGACAATCCAGTTGAAGCCAAACGCGTTGGACGCTGCAAGATAGATTTACCATCAGGACAATGTTTAGAACTGATAACGTTTATTTTGTTCCATCCATTGTCAGAAATATTATTTCCATTCCATTGTTGGACAATTTGGGTTTTTCCTTTCGATTTGCTAATAATACTTGTTATTTTCATTAAATGACCAGTATTATGGAAAAGCTCGCTTAGTGAATGGTTTATATATTTTGCAAAGTAGTCTACCTTTATTTCAAATACATAACAAACAACCGTCTTCAAGTAGGAAGAATAATCCATCTTATCTATGGCATTGTCGGCTAGGCCATATCAATGAAACACGGATTCAAAGACTAAGGAAGTTGGACTACTTAGAGCCATTTGATTTTGAATCATATGGTACATGCGAATCATGTGTTAAGGGTAAGATGACGAACAAACCTTTTGTTGGACAAGGTGTTCGTGCCACTCGCTGCTTAGAGCTCATACATACCGATGTATGTGGACCTTTTAAAGTCCATGCGCGTGGGAGTTATCCTTACTTTTACCTTACTGACGATTTCTCAAGGTATGGATATATTTATCTTATGAAGAATAAATCGAGACCTTGGGAAATTCAAGGAGTTTAGGAATGAGGTCGAGAATGAATTGAACCTAAGGATAGTCACTCTTCGATCAGATCGAGGAGGTGAATACCTTAGTGAAGAATTTATCGACTACTTGAAGGAAAATGGAATTCAATCGCAATGGACTCCTCCTGGAACACCACAATTGAATGGTGTGTCTGAGAGAAGGAATCGAACCCTGTTAGACATGGTGAGATCAATGATTGGATTCTCGACTCTTCCAAAATATCTATGGGGATATGCACTACAAACTGCAATCTACATTCTGAACCGTGTACCATCTAAATCAGTGGAGAAAACTCCTTATGAGTTATGGAAGGGAAAGAAGCCCTCACTGGGCTATCTTAGACCTTGGGGCTGTCCTGCGATAGTCAAACTGATGCTCACTGATAAGTTAGACGCCAAGGGTGTCAAGTATATTTCATAGCCTATCCTCGTCAGACGAGAGGCTATGAATTCTATCATGCTGAAGATCACAAGGTGATAGTATCTAGAAATGTTAAGTTTTTAGAAGCAGAATACCTCGAAGAAGAGAGGTTAGATGACATGATAGAACTTGAAGAAATTCAAGACTTTGACACGCGCGAACATGAGTTCTCTAAATCTTCTGATTTGGACTCAAGTTCAGTGGAAGCTTCGAAGCAGACAAGGGTAATGATATGACACTTGCTAGGCATGTCATAGTCAGTGGGAGTCCTGTGATTAGATCAACAGTTGAAACCACACCAATAGAACCCGTTGTCAATCAACCAGTGCAACAAGTTGCACAAAAGCAGCCTCCCGCTAGGGAACAGGGTCGCGGGGCGCGACCAGCTGCATCAGTGCCGACTGATAATGTTCGTGTTACACGAAGCCAGAAATGAAAAGCACCGGAACCAGTCGAGCTCCGTAGGTCGAAGAGGATCCTAAAAGGACCTCAGAAGCAAAGCCTTATGATAGAACACATCAGTGAACTTGATGTCGGCTTATCAGATCGGGAAGATCCTGAGACCTACAAAGAGGCAATAATTGATATTGAATTAGACAAATGGCAAGAAGCCATGGAAATGGACTCCATGTACCTGAACCAAGTTTGGAACTTGGTAGACTTGTCCCAAGGGGTTAGACCTATTGGGTGCAAATGGGTCTTTAAACGAAAGACAGATGCCGATGGCAAGGTACAAACGCATAAGGCTACACACAAAGGTATGGCATCGATTACGATGAATCCTTTTCACCGGTAGCAAAATTGAAGTCCATTCGAATTCTATTTGTGATAGCTGCCTACTATGATTATGAGATCTGGGATGGATGTAAAGACTGCCTTCCTCAATGGCAACCTTGAGGAAGAGGTCTATATGGTACAGCCGGAAGGTTTTATTAGTAAAACCAGGCCAACTGTTGTATGCAAACTACAAAGATCCATCTATGGGCTAAAGCAAGCGTCTAGGAGCTGGAATATCCGCTTTGATGAAGCTGTAAAATCGTTTGACTTCGTCAGAAGCAAGGAAGATCTCTGTGTCTACACTAGGCACAATGACAAGGGAATCGTTTTCATGATCATCTATGTTGATGACATTTTGATCATGGGAAACAATGTCTCTATGCTAGAAGAGACTAAAGTTTGGTTATCAAGTACCTTCTCAATGAAGGACTTGGGTGAAGCGAACTACATCCTAGGGATCATGATCTATAGAGATAGATCCAAGAGGATGTTAGGATTGACACAGTCCACCTACATCGACAAAATACTGAAGCGTTATAAGATGGACGACTCAAAGAGAGGCTTTCTCCCAGCTAGGCATGGGATTGTCTTATCAGTTAAGGATAGTCCTAAAACTGATGAAGAAAGAAATGCAATGAGTCGTGTGCCCTATGCTTCGGCAGTAGAGTCTATAATGTATGCAATGAATTGCACAAGGCCCGATGTGGCATATGCGCTTAGTGTCACTTGTCGACACCAACAGAATCCAGAAGTACTTCACTGGACTGCTGTAAATAACATTCTTAAGTACCTTCGACGGACTAAAGAGATGTTCATGGTGTTTGGTGGAGAACCAGAATTAAAGATGTCTGGTTATGTCGACGCTAGATTTGGATCAGATCCTGATGACTTTAAGTCACAGACAGGATACGTATTCAAATTGAACGGAGGAGCTATCTGTTGGAAGAGTTCTAAGCAAGCCACGGTTGCTGACTCATCCACAGAAGCCGAGTACATTGCTGCATCAGAAGCATCGAAAGAAGCTGTCTGGATTTCAGAGTTCTTGAAGGAATTGAGGGTTGTTCCTGCTCCTAGTCCAATAACGATTTATTGTGACAATACGGGCGCCGTCGCTCAAGCTAAGGAGCCTAGATCTACAAACGAACAAACATGTACTTAGAAAGTATCACGTTATACGTGATATTCTTGATAGAGGAGAAGTTAGTATCGAACGTGTCTCTACCACGGACAACGTGGCAGATCCTTTCACCAAGGTCTTATTAGTGGAAGTCCACTTAAGACATTATGCTAATCTGGGTATTAAGCATAAAGGTGACTGGCTCTAGTCCAAGTGGGAGATTTATAGTGTATATGTCCTAGAGACAGTCCTTATTAAGGGCATGCAGCCCTTATAGAGGGCATATATGTGCTATTACACAGGTCAACGTAATATAATATATGTTTGTTGTTTTACTATTGAGAATGCTTTCATATTTATATTACACCAGGCATGCAGCATGTCATATCTCTATTCCTGTCTGTATTGATATTAAACATGTCCCCTCGGATAGATGACCGATCACACAGATAGTGGGAGCTATGTGAGTTATCATCTATCCCAAACTCTCCCTAGTCGAGGTTCATCTCGGATGTAGGGGTCTGAATGAACCAGCTGAGACTAGTATGCGTGGAGGTTATACTTGTTGGAGCAAGTGTGAGCCGATCCCACGGCCACGGAACGGATTGTTGGACAATCAAGAAACGTTCCCATAACTGCGCATAGTTGTTCGAAGGATGATTACCGAACAATGGAAGTATTCACCGGACACTCCCATCGATGTATATTCTACACCGAAGTGTCTATGGGAACCGATATGTTGTCAAAGTGATGCCAGTCGTCCTTTGAAATTACAGGACTTTATCATCACATTTGTTGCCCCATATCCTTGGTGGACCCGTCGATGTGAGCTCTGAATAAGCAGTTGACCTAAGACACGATCCAGGATTATGGCTACATATAAATGGGGATGATAAGTGATTTTGTGAAGGATTCATCTCTCATGTGTAGCACAGGAGAGCACTGCTCATAGTCGTTCATAATTGTGATTGGTAAAACCGCTGGCCAGCGTATCAATATTATTATGATGGTCATAATAGATATTAGAGTCACCATGCAACTCACTGAAGACGCCCGTGGATGTATTATTGGGATAGACACTTCATCAATCCTAGATGCATTCGAGTCAGTTAGATGAAGGAACGTTACCATCGCCGCGTTGAGCGCAACAGACTTCGCAACGAAAGGGTTTTCTTTGAGAAACCTCTCAAACGTCCTCATGTATTAATATTGCAAATGGAACCGTCTAGGAATTCCATTTTGCCTAGTCTAGGACTTGCTTAATACAATGAGGTCTTATGGGTCACACTATGTGGTGATTCAGCTTATCCAAATATCTTTGAAGATGGAATCGCAATTGATTTGGAATTAATTGTGATTGATGGATTATAATTGATTTGGAATCAATTATAATATTTTGTGGCTCAATTAATGATTTGGAATTATTAATTGAATTGGCTAATTAATTGTATTTTATGTAAATACAATTAAAGATTATATTTTAGAAATATAATAGAGGTTTTATTTGAAAGGATATGTTAATTTAGAATTAACATATGCACATGGGCAAAATCTACTTTGAGTTTAAATTGCCTTAGAACTATAAGTGGGTCCCAAAATCGGGACCCACCTATCTCCCTTAGAACACGCGCGCGCGCGCGAGATGGAGTAGGGGAAGGAGTTCGACTCCTTCCTCTATTAGAAGTCCAAGGGATAAGTTAGATTTTCCTGATTGAGTTTTAATTTAATTAGGAATGAATCTAGACTTGAAATTGGTTTCCTAGTGCGATAAGAATTAGATTCTTATTCCTTTACGAAGTCTAATTGCTTATGCTTTAGGCTTCTATTGACTACTATATATAGTAGACTATTAGAGAGCTTTTGACATAGTTTTACACACAGTTGAATACCCAGTTTTCTTAGAGAAAATAAAAAGCTCTCCCCTACCTCTCCATACTAGCCACGTGCGCCACCCCTCTCACCGGAGGAAAACTGCTGCCCCATCTTTTTGGTCACACAAAGAATATCCTAGCATTCTTCCGATAGATAATCAAAGTATTGCAGATATCTTCGACTTCGACGAAGGAGAAGATTCACCGGATTATTATGAAGACTTGGAAGCTGTGCTTGCTTTTGGAGTATTGTAAGTCTTCTAATTGACGTGTTTAATATATACGGCATATACATAATCAATTAACCTACATGTTAAGAAAATTGTTGAAATTCCGCTGCGTACCCTAGGGGTAACTCTGATAGTATTTTCTTACATCTACAAACACTTCAACATTGCTGAAGGCTTCTGCAAACACTTCAACAACATCTACTGCATTGGCTTGCGATTAAGCAACCACTGGAACATCATCATCCTGAATGACATGGACAATTGGAACGGACTTACGTGCCGTTGTTTTCTTTCTTGGGTAAGTCTTTGTTCGTGCCTTCTTAGGAATAGGATCAATTGATGACGCTGCAGTTTGAGTGTCATCATCAGCTTTCCTCTTTTTCTTCTTGGATTTCTCACTGGGTGCATTAGTTTCAGCAACCGCAGTGTTGTTAGTAGCAACATTTGAAGCTGTTGCATTCTCAGAAACATTTGCAGCTGTTGGATACCTATCTTGCTGACCAATATTTGCAACATCTGCAACTGTTGCATTCATGGACTGATTATCAGTCTCAACAACATTTGCGGCTGTTGTCTTCTTTGGCTTCTTGTCAGCAACCTTAGGTCCATTCTACTTGTAGAAGGCTCTTCCCACATTGCATACTGATTTCTTAATCCGCAATGGGTTTCTTAGCTGAAACCTGAAGTGTTCAAGGATGTAGCATATTTTCATTCCATACATCACTGGAAAGGAAGGTGAGACTATGTTGTCTTCAACCTTTACCTTGAACTTAGTAACAGAATCAACAAGTCTGTTGAAAATGTACTTAGCCCATTTGAGTTCAGTTTTATTCTCATGGATATGCATCAGCAATGGCCACCTTCTCAAGCCTACTTGGTCAATTCCTCCAACTTGGGAGTCTAAGACTTTGATGAGTAGTAGAGCTACCAGACCAAGTGAATGGCAGAGATGCTTCCTTTTTACGTGCTTTGTCCAAGTCACGGGAGCAATCTCGCCTTTCTTCATTCTTTCATTTCAGACATAACTGTAGAAGGCTTCAATTTCTTCATCAGTGGCAGTGATGTCATCTTCAGTTCCAGTAGTTGGAATCTGAAAGATGTTTGCTAAATCAATCCATTTCAGGATGATTTGCACTCCTTGATCTGAGGTAGAAATCACTTTTTCAGTGACTCCTTGTTCATCAGTAAGGGTTTGGATTTCTGCATTGTTGTAGAATTTCATTGTGTCCAACATGCTCACTTTCTTAGTGCGAGCAGTAATGAAGAAAAGAAGGCCTTGTTGATTAATCAAGTTCAACGCTTCTTCGTTTTCTTCGTCCAAATCTTGTTCATAGAAGTATCGAATGTACTTCTCTTTGGCAAATCCGCCTCACTGCATCATCTGCTCACACTTTGCAGTGTCGAGATATGCATGCAGCATGGGTCTCTCAGTTATATGGTCGTTTTTCAACACAATTTTCACTGTGTTTGTTGTCGGATTGTCAATCGGAGCAGTACTTTTTCCAGCACTTTCTGCCTTTGATGATTTAGAGGTCTTAGAGGTTTGTCTCTTGGGAGCCATCTATTATATAGTAGGAGGGTTTAAGAAATGTACGAAAAAGAGTTTTTCCTTTTTGACCGGAGGTACAGTGAATTCAGAGCACAGGCTAGAGAAATTGCAGAGAAAGGAAATGTGAGTTAAGGAATTTTGTCTTTCTCTAACTCTTCGTTTATATAGTGTCTCTGTTATGTGAGAAGCTCAATGGTTTTGAGTTCTCAGCAAGGATAAAACAAAGATTCATGTGTGTTAGTGGAGCCTTTGCATTAAATGCATAGTGGACCACTAACAAAAACCGCCAGAGCATACTTTCTCTTTGTAATATCAACCGTTGGATCAAAAACTGCTTTAAATCAATGGCCACGATTGTATTTCAAGTCATGATTAATAGCGAGTTTATCTGTGCCATGATTAACGTCACAAATTGATTTTACCTTGATTCACGGTATTTGATCTCTTTTACTCCAACGCTAATTGCTTGCTGAAGTAAATAAGAATCTTTTCAGCGATTTTATTCAATCTGACTTTGGCACTTACCTTTTTAGGTAACAAGCCTTGAATTTGCTGAAAATTCCCCCTTAATCAAATATCTCATATTTCTTTAAGTTAAAAGACATTTTTGAGTTCCCGTCTCAGCAAATTCTTTTTATATTGAGATATCCTTAGGTAAAATCTGAGAAGTATTCTTGTTCTTTGCTAAGTTCCCGTCTCAGATTTTTCTTTTGATACTTGAATACCTGTTTCAGTATCTTTGATTGTCTGAATGCCAGTTTCAACAATCTTTAAAGTGTTTCTTTACTGAGTACCCGTCTCAGCAAGTGATCAAGTTTCCTAAAAAATACCCTGTTTGAAGGAATTACTTGTTGAATGCCTGTTTCAGCAAACATGTAGTGTACTTATCATTTCTTTTTAGAACAAATCAGTGGAAGGGACTTTATAAAGAGTACATGTAAGCATACTTTGGCTTGTTGAATGCCTGTTTCAGCAATCTACCAAATGTATCCCTTACTATTGAGGTAGTTCAATCAATCCAAGGTTATACCTTAGCATTGCGAACCTATTATCTGGTAGGGGCTTGGTAAAGATGTCAGCAAGTTGATCATCAGTACCTACTTTTACAACCTCAATGTCTCCTTTTTCCACATGATCTCTAATGAAATGATATCTAATATCAATGTGCTTTGTCCTTGAGTGGAACTTATGATTTTGCGTGATAGCAATAGCACTTGTATTATCACAAAAGATTGGTGTTTTCTTTGCAGAAATACCATAACCTCTTAATTGTTGCTGAATCCATAGGATTTGAGCTGTGCAACAACCAGCCGCAATGTATTCAGATTTAGTGGATGAATTGGCAACACAGGTTTGCTTCTTGCTGAACCATGATATTAATCTAGTACCTAGAAACTGACAAGTTCCAGAAGTACTTTTTCTATCAAGAGTTGATCCTCCATGATCAGCATCAGAATAGCCAACCAATTCCAATCTAGAATCCTTTGGATACCATAATCCAACATTGACTGTACCTTTGACATATTTCAGTATCTTAAGTGCCTTTTTGTAGTATGATTCTCTTGGATCAGATTGGAATCTTGCACACACACAAACAACATACTGAATGTAAGGTCTACGTATTGTTAAATACAACAATGAACCAATGAGCTTCCTATATTTGTGTTCATCAACACTCTTATCTTGTTTAGTATAGCCCAATTTGGTACCAACACTCATAGGGATCTTTTCAGGTTTTTCTTCCTCTTTGATCCTGAACTTTATGAGCATTTCCTTTGCATACTTTGCTTGATTTATGAATATTCCATCTTTGAGTTGGTTGACTTGCAATCCTAGGAAATAATTCAATTTACCCATCATACTCATTTCAAACTTGTTTGTCATGAGTTTGGAAAAATCATCACAAAGTTGCTTGTCCTTAGGTCCAAATATTATGTCATCCACATAAATCTGGACTAAGAGTATTTTACCATCATGGTTCATGGTAAATAAGGTTTTGTCAACTTCACCTTTCTTGAAACCATTATCCATCAAGAACTTAGCTAAGGTATCATACCAAGCTCTTGGTGCTTGCTTTAGACCATATACAGCTTTCTGAACTTGTATACCATCTTGGTTTCTGAGGGAAGTTCAAAGCCACGGGGTTGTTCCAAGTAGACTTTTTCAGCAAGTTCACCATTTAGGAATGCACTTTTAACATCTATTTGATAAACAATGAAGTCATTGGGAGCAACAAAGGCCAAGAAAATCCTAATCGCATCCAATCTTGCAACTGGTGCATAAGACTCATCATAGTCCAATCCTTCAATCTGACAGTAACCTTGAGCAACTAAACGTGCTTTGTTCTTTGTTACTTCTCCAGACTCACTCAGCTTGTTTCTGAACACCCAGTTTGTACCTATTGCTTTCTTTCCTTCAGCAAGGGGTACAAGTTTCCAGACTTTGTTCCTTTCAAATTGATCCAGTTCTTCTTGCATTGCATTGATCCATTCAGAATGCTTTAAAGCTTCTTCTATGGTCTTGGGTTCAATTTCTGAAACAAAGCAAGAGAACAAAGCTTCTACTTCAATGATGTTTGCTTCTTCAGCAAGTTCTTGATTAGTAGATACTTTGGGTCTAGTCACTTGGCGTTTGTCAATATCACCAATCATAACCGTAGAGGGATGATCTCTAATCCATTTATTAACAGGTTTTCTTCTCTTTGGATCTGGATAAGTTTTTCTCTTCAGCATGTGATTCTTCAGTATGTACTTGCTCAGTACTACTGGTATCTTGTTGTGTCTCTGCTGATATTGGTTCATCAACAACTGCTTGTTCAGCATTGCTGGTTTGAGGCAACTCGTCAGCAGGCACAAGAAGTTGCATAGTTTCAGCAACATCCGGAGCAACCGCGTCTTTTGCTGGAAATTTCTTTATCATGCACTATATTTATCTTGTCATGACTTGGGGGAGGAGAGTCATTGTCAGAATCATCATTTATTTCAATTGATTTGACATTCCTAGCATCAGATTCAGTTCTTTGCTCGTGTATGAGTAACTTTTTCATACAATCTGATATTTCTTCTTCAGCAGGAACTCCTTGTGACTTTTCATAGAATACAACATGCACTGATTCTTCGATCTTTTGTGCCTTTTTATTGTAAACTCCATAAGCTTTACTATGCAAGGAGTAACCAAGAAATGTCGCTTCGTCTGCCTTTGGTTGAAATGTTCTTAAGTATTCTCTACCATTGTTAAGAACAAAGCATTTGCAACCAAATACTCTTAGATGGGTGATGTTAGGAGGTCTTCCAACAAATAACTCATAGGGAGTTTTGTTGTATTCCTTAGTTATCAAACATCTATTTTGAGTATAGCATGCTGTATTAATCGCTTCAACCCTAAGCTTCACTTATTTCAGTGTCAGCAAGCATCGTTCTAGCTGCTTCCTTAAGGGTACGATTCTTCCTTTCAGCAACACCATTTTGTTGAGGTGTCCTTACTGAGGATAACTGATGTTGTATGCCTTTTGAAGTGCAATACTCAGTTATGAACTAGTTTACAAACTTAGTACCATGGTCTGTTCTTATGACTTTTACCTTGTCATTTTTCATGACTTCAAGCTTATTCAGCAAGTTAGGTATTTCAATCCTTGTTTCAGACTTGTGCTTGATAAATACTACCCAAGTGAATCTTGAATAGTCATCTACCACCACCAGACCATACTTCTTACCAGCATAGCTTGTTGAAGAAGATTCAAACAAGTCAATGTGCAAGAGTTGTAAAGGTTTTGTAGTTGACGGTACTTGTAAGAAAATACGGTCAGAGTTACCCCTAGGGTAAGCAGCGGAATTTCAAAAAATTTCTTAACATGCAGGTTAATTGATTATGTATATAGCATATATATTAAACACGTCAATTAGAAGACTTACAATACTCCAAAAGCAAGCATAGGTACCAAGTCTTCGTAATAGTCCGGTGTATCTTCTCCTTCGTCGAAGTCGAAGATATCTGCAATACTTTGATTATCTGCAAGACAATAAAAGTTAGTTTCCAGCTCCTTGAACCTCAACCTTGGTATCCACGGATGAACAACTTATCGGAAGAATGCTAGGATATTCTTTGTGTGGCCAAGAAGATGGGGCGGCGTTTCCTCCGATAGGGTGGCGCGCGCGTGGCTAAGGAGAGGTAGGGGAGAGCTTTTATTTTCTCTAAGAAAACTGGTAGACTAACTGTATGTCTATGTGTGTTCAATCAACCATAATACAAGCTCTCTAATAGTCTACTATATATAGTAGTCAATAGAAGCCTAATGAATAATCAATTAGACTTCATAAAGGAATAAGAATCTAATTCTTATCGCACTAGGAAACCAATTCAAGTCTAGATTCATTCACAATCAAGTTTGAACTCAATCAAGAAAATCTAACTTATCCCTTGAACTTCTAATAGAGGAAGGAGTCGAACTCCTTCCCCTACTCCAGCTGCGCGCGCGCGTCCCAAGGGTGATAGGTGGGTCCCAATTTTGGGACCCACTTATAGTTCTAAGGCAATTCAAACTCCAAGTAGATTTTGCCCATGTGAATATATTAATTCTAAATTAACATATTCTTTCAAATCAAACCTCTATTATATTTCTAAAATATAATCTTTAATTGTATTTACATAAAATACAATTAATCAGCCAATTCAATTAATAATTCCGAATCATTAATTGAGCGACAAATTATTATAATTAATTCCAAATCAATTATAATCCATCAATCACAATTAATTCCAAATTAATTGCGATTCCATCTTCAAGGATATTCGGATAAGCTGAATCACCACATAGTGTGACCCATAGGGCCTCATTGTATTAAGCAAGTCCTAGACTAGGCAAAATGGAATTTCTAGACGGTTCCATTTGCAATATTAATACATGAGGACGTTTGAGAGGTTTCTCAAAGCAAACCCTTTCGTTGCGAAGTCTGTTGCGCTCAACGCGGCGATGGTAACGTCCCTTCATCTGACTGACTCGAATGCATCTAGGATCGATGAAGTGTCTATCCCAATAATACATCCACGGGCGTCTTCAGTGAGTTGCATGGTGAATCCAATATCTATTATGACCATCATAATAATATTGATACGCTCGCCAGCGGTTTTACCAATCACAACTATGAACGACTATGAGCAGTGCTCTCCTGTGCTACACATGAGAGATGAATCCTTCACAGGATCACTTATCATCCCCATTTGTATGTAGCCATAATCCTGGATCGTGTCTTGGGTCAACTGCTTATTCAGAGCAGACATCGACGGGTCCACCAAGGATATGGGGCAACAAATGTGATGATAAAGTTCTGTAAGTCCAAAGGACGACTGACATCACTTCGACAACTTACCGGTTCCCATAGACACTTAGGTGTAGAGTATACATCGATGGGAGTATCCGGTGGGTACTTCCATTGTTCGGTAATCACCCTTCGAACAACTATGCGTAGTTATGGGAACGTTTCTTGATTGTCCAATAATCCGTTCCGTGGCCGTGGGATCGGCTCACACTTGCTCCAACAAGTATAACCTCCACGCATACTAGTCTCAGCTGGTTCATTCAGACCCCTACATCCGAGATGAACCTCGACTAGGGAGAGTTTGGGATATATGATAACTCACATAGCTCCCACTATCTGTGTGATCGGTCATCTATCCGAGGGGACATGTTTAATATCAATACAGACAGGAATAGAGATATGACATGCTGCATGCCTGGTGTAATATAAATATGAAAGCGATACTCAATAGTCAAACAACAAACATATATTATATTACGTTGACCTTTGTAATAGTACATATATGCCCTTAATAAGGGCTGCATGCCCTTAATAAAGACTGTCTCTAGGACATATACACTATCAGTACTGCCTTGTTCTTGAAAGAAGATTTGGTTCGCTTTCCTTGCGGACATGCATTGCAAACACCATCCTTCTTAAAAGTAACCTTAGGTAATCCCACTACAAGTGCCTTTTTAGACAGCTTATTCAGCGTCTTGAAGTTTAGGTGACTTGTTCGTTTATGGCATAACCATGCTTTTTCATCAAGGCAATCATGACCTGAGACAAGGTATTTTTCAACAATTGCTGAAGACCAATCTACAGTAGAAACCTCCTGATCTTCTAGCAACCATAATAACCTTCTTTGTCTCAAAGTCTATAAGTTTACATTCATCACTTTTGATTTTGATGAAGTATCCTTTGTCAGCGAATTGACTCATGCTGAAAAGGTTAAACTTAAGATTTTTGACATAAAGAACTCCCGAAATGGTAATGCATCCTAACTTCTCGTCATCATAACCTTTAGTTGAACCAAAGCCTCCACCAGCAAACCTTATTGTCGGACCTTTAGACCACCGTCTATAGTTTATAAGGTTTTTCTTGTTGCCCGTCATGTGCTTTCCACAACCACTGTCAAAGTGCCAAATTGCATTGTTTGTCTCCGTGGCTGAAGTCTGCACAATCAAGAGCAAACAAGTTAATTATCCAATATTGGATGTCCATTAACATGTTCAAGAAAGCGTCCAGTGGAAACCCAAGTCTTGAGTTTTTCAACTTTGACTTGTTTTCTACTTGCTGAGGAATTAGAGGGTTTAGAACCGAAAGACTTTTGATCATTGTTAATCAAGTTCACTTTCTGATGCGGTGTCTTGCTTGGTTGACCTTTTTGCTGAACATACTTTTCAGTAAGTTCTTTTCTGGCAAGGTTCCTTCTAGTCCTAGCGTTTTGAGTTTTGTCAGAACTCTTAGGCTTGTTTTTGTTCATCTCTTTGAAGTATCTTTGCTGACTTTGCTTATACTCATGAAAAAGTTGACTTTGCTTGGTTTTGAAACCAAGTCCACTTTTCGGAGAATGCTGAGCTTTTGTCTCAGCAACCTTATTTGATTCAGGTTTGTCAGCAAAGGTCTTCTGATTACCTTTAGTAATCTTGCCTTTTGACTTAACAAATTGCTTTTCAGCAACTTCTTTGGCAGAATGCTTTACAACATCCTTTTTCTTAACAGTTTGCTTTTCAGCAACCTGTTTACCTTTTAAAGTCTTGTTACTTTGAGTAGCAACGGCGGGCTTTATGGTCGTAGGTACTTGATTGTGTATTTCAGCAACCTTAGTTTGACCAATCTGATAGAGTTCTGGTTGACCACTATCAGTTGCACGAACAAAGGTAATAGGTGATTTGTCTTTACTCAAGATTATTACATCATCACCTTCATACGTTGCACCTAAACCTTCTTTCTGAGATGGGTCTCTCAGATAAGACTTTAGTTCAGTCAGCCTATTACTCGCATCAGCATAAGATTTGAAATTGATTTTCATCTTTTTCATTTCTTGTATTTCAGCAAAGTAACTTTAGAATTGAGGACTGATACTCTTCCAATTCTATTGCCATTTGAGAATTCTTCTGTGTAGCTTCAGCAATTAACTTCTTGAGATGCAATATTTCAGCATCCTTCTTTTCTGACTCTTCTTTCAGCAAAACATACTTTTCAGTAGTTTGCTTAGTCAGAGTTTCAGCATTCTGTAGTTTCTCTTGCTGTTTGCTCAGAGTTTTCTCTGACTTTTCTCAAATCTTTCGATTTCTCCTTGAATTCTATCAAGGTCAATATCATCTTCACTTTCTGAGTTAGAGTCAGAGGTAGGACAATACCTGACCGGCCATGAGGCAGAATTCGTAGTTTGAAACATCTGGATAAGCTTCCATAGCTATTCCACAAACTTCCTTGCCAATCTCTACATCAAGAGTGGCTTCTTCTTCTTCAGTGTCTTAGCTCTCTACCTCACTGTCTTCAGAACTAGTATCAATGCAAAGCGCATCGATTTTTGCTTGAAGCTTTTTCTTTTCTTCAGTAATCAAAGCCCTTTTGAACTTCTTCTTCTTTTCAGCAGATTTGCCTTTCAGGAAAGGACAATTTTCTTTGAAGTGTCTAGGCTTTTTGCAGTAAAAGCAGAGATCAGTGCCAACTGCTGGTTCTTCAGAAGAATTTGCTTGCTGAGCTTGCTTGTTCAGCGCGCTAGCTGCAATCTTGTATTTATGGTAGTTGTTACCAAGATGCTTTTTCAGCTTCTCTTTTGCTTTTCTCCTTTCAAGTTCCTTACGGATGAATTTCTTCATGTTTTTAACAACTAAAGCATTTTCATCAGCAGGCTCTTTATCATTCTTCTTTTCAGAAGATGACGGCTTTGCAGCAAGAGCAATATTTTGCGATTTTCAGCAAACACATTTTCTCTTTGCTTTGTCTCGTAGTTGACAGTAGCAATATTAGAGAACAACTCTGTAGGTGTGATATTTGGCATTCCTTGATTATAATAGAAATTCTGAGTATGGATCCATTGTTGGTTCAGACTTCTAATAATGGTTTTCACCTTCTCAGAATCTGAATAGAGGTTTCCACCTCCTAAGGCAGCCATCTCACTTACTAGAGTTGTGAATCTGAAATCCAAGTCTTCCAATGACTCATTTGTACCTTGTTTAAAGTTTTGGAACTTTAACTTAAGCACTTCGAGTTTGTTTTCCTTGGTTTTGTCAGATCCAGCGCAAAGATCTTGAACCATTCTCCAAGGTTCTTTAGCAGTTTTAGCACCCCACATTTTGCACTGTATAGTATCTGGAGTTGATCGAATAATGATGTTCCTTGCTTGTCCATCAAGACGGAATCTTTTGGCTTCGTCGGAAGTCCATTCTTCTCTTGGTTTTGGAATGACAGTATCAACTGGTTCACCTAAGATAGTTTCCTTTCCAGCTTCTGTGGTTTTGTGAGGAAAACTTCTCTCAAGTTTAGTGATCTTGATAGGTCCATCATTTATGACAGTGACCATCTCATCACTAATGGCCTCAAGATGTAGAATCATGTTGTTTCGCCATTTTTCATAGTTTTCCAGCTTCAGCCAGGGAGCGTCTCCTAAAGACATCCTGTCAGCAAAAGACTACCAAAGTGATCAAGTGAGAGTGATTTACGGAAAGCACCTAAGGGGATCTAGGTTCAGTGCTGAAGGTTAAAGAACCTCCAGCTCTGATACCACTTGTTGGTCCCTTTAAACAACAAGAAAAGACTAGAGGGGGGGTGAATAGTCTTTTCAAACTTTCGTCGTTTAAAAACTTTCTCAGCAAGTGCTTATTACTGTTCAGTAATGAGTTTGTTGATACTTAACTTTCTCAGCAAGTACTAGTTACTTTCAGTAACGAGTTTTACAGGTACTTTAAAAACAGATTGCGGAAGTCTTTATACAATAAGTGCTTTTCAGAGAGTGCTAGTTTCAGCAAGTGAGCAGAGAGGCAGTGTACAATAAGTAAAGCTTGCTGAAAACTAAATGCGGTAAAGTAAATCACACAAACACTTTTATAGTGGTATCTGAGAGTTGCGTAATCTATTAACTAATCCACTTTGTCCTTTCTAGGATTGAATCCACTAAAATAAGCTTGAGGTTCCTTACAACACCTATCTATAATGATTCTTCAGAAACCAAAGCACACTTGCTTCGTTTCCAACCTGACTAGAGAACTAAACCTTGTTCTCCACCAAACTTAGGACACTTAATCAGCAACAGAATGCTTGATTAATTCCCCCTGAATTTCACGCCTGAACAAGGGTGTTTATCAGTTAGAGAGGTTTGGGATGAGATGACTTGAGTATAACTTTTTCAGCTATAACAAGTTATCTAAAGAAACACAACTCGTAATACTTTTCAGTAAACAAGTTAAGTTGTTTCTGGTGTCAAGACTTGTTCTTGTTCGAAAGAAAGAACACTTAACTAATTTCTTAGCCGTGAGTGTTCTACTTCTTCACAAGTATCTTTTGTTTCAAGCTTAAGTCTTGGAACGGATCAATAGGCAGTAAAGAGTATGGAAGATTGAGTGTTTAAGCACAAGTGAGAGTTTGATCGCGTTGTTGACACACTTCAACTCTTTGCCGGATGACCTCTATTTATAGTGAATCAAGGGAGCCGTTTGAATTTCAAATTGTAAGGCTTTGTTCCTTAAGATGTCACTATCTTGCTTTTGTACTTTCAGCAGCATCCTTCATTTGTCTTCTAGTCTTCATGTTCTTTGCGTGCTTACTTTGCATTTAATATTCATTTGAATCAAATTCAAATGTAAACGTTGGAGCCAAAATGCAAGTACTTACAGCAAGGAGGTCACATATGTATTTCAGCAAGCGGTCAATCTCAGTTTCAGCAAGCACAACCTACTCTGTCATATAGATTTTCACTTATGGGAGCTGTTGCTGAAATTTCCACTTTATGAGCAACATGTGCCTTTGTAGATACCTTTCTCAGAAATCTTCATAAGTCTTCAGTCTTCGAATCTTCAAGTTTCTGAGCGGTTCTAGTGCTTCAATAGTTCATTTGTAAAAACAAAGTAAATCATCAGCAAACTAAAGCACCTAACTACTACCTACACTAAGTCTTCAGCAAACGTTCCTCTTTTACAATGTCCTTAAAATTCTAAATTCCTATGGACCTTAAGAGTACTAGTTACTGGACTTTCCTTAATTTAGCATGGTTAATTGCTCATCAAAATTTACAAGTTTCCTAACAGCGAAGGTAGACGGCGCCCTCTTATTTGTCGGACCGCATATTATATGTATGGGTAGGCGGCGCCCATTATGTGCTTGACCGCGTCTTAGAATTAGAATGGATAGGCGGCATCCGTTATGTGTGGACCGCTCATGCATTTTGGGTAGGCAGCGCCCTTATTTGTAGATGGCTGATTAAATAACCCTCATAGCTGAAACCCCATATAATGTAAGTCTCGATTATATATGCTTTAATATGTATTTCGACAATGCCTTCCATAGGGAGCTCTATTCAAGAACTTATTAGTTGTAGGGTGGACTGCCTTCGCAGACACCACTATTTCGTCGTTGGGGCGTCTAAAGCTTGCATATGGTGATGACTTATTTATATTTACATGATCACACCAAGACTTGTAAATATGAGGGCATCAAGGTTAAGTTTGACATAACCAGTCAAGAGTTGCATTGTGCAATTGGATAGTCCTGCCAATCATGCTATATTTACTTGATCGCACCAAGACCTGCAAGTATAGTAGTAATGTGGATCTTGGCCACTAAAGTAACTGTTTGACATTACTCGTATGTATTTGTGTGGGGCAATGCATATGAATAAAATATTGGGAGCTAAATAGCTAAAGGTCCTAGTTATTTAGTTAGTTGATTGTGATTAGAAATTTTATTTCAATGGTTGATTTATTGTTTCCGTTTTATATTATTTCTCCTTAGGAAAACAAAATGGTTGATGTGTCCTTGTTCAGCAACAGCTTGGAGCTGCCGAAATTAACAGGACCAAACTATAAGGATTGGATCCGTACAATACATCAGGTGCTGAGGCACATGAATATTGAGTATGTGTTGGACACACCTATCCCAATGCCACCGAACGAGTCGACTTCTGCGACTTATGATATGTGGTATGACATATCGGTGGAACATGCCAATGGTGCAAAGGATGTGTTACTGGATGCAATGGAAGAAGATTTGGTTAGACCATGTCTTCATATGGAACCCTATGAGATAATGAATTATCTCTCTTCATTCTTGGATGGTCCAAAATTTTGTGAAGGGTTCGAGGTAATCAAGATTATGGCTATTCAAAGAATCCATTCAAGGGAATTGTTGCCCGAGCAAGTTAAGGAGTTCATTGAACATCTTTATCAACTTGCAAGATATGGACTCGAATTGGAGGCTAAGGCCTCAGTTATCTTGATAGTAGAAAGATTGCTGGATTCGATCTAAAGACCCGAAATGGCTCCAGTATACTCACCTATTGTTCGAAGCACACCCACCAAAGCGACTAAGAAGCGCATACGTGAAGTTTTGAAACAATTAAAGAAAATTCATGTGAATTCTTGTCTTCATTGCACTGCTACTGGGCATTGGAAAAAGGATTGCCCTATGATGAAGGCAGACGGAGCTTTGAAGCAGGGTGCATTTGGCTCAGGTATGTTTGTTATTGAAATAAACATGACTACTATTGACTCCAATTGTTGGGTATTAGATACGGCTTGTGGCTCACACATTTGTAATAATGTACAGGGGCTATTTGATGCAAGGTCAGTCAAATAAAGGGAGATCGACCTACGTGTTGATAGTATGTATGTCCTAGAGACAACCACATTTAAGGACAAGTGTACTATTTCACAATCAACTTTATATATTATATGTTTGTTTATTCATGTGTATGTTTACTTATGTATTTATATTACATCGGGCATACATCATGTCATATCTTTATCTTGTTGGTTTGTATTGATATCAAACATGTCCCTAGTGGATAAATGAACGATCACATAATTAGTGGGAACTATGTGAATTATCATTTATCGCAAACTCTCCCTAGTCGAAGCTCATCTCGGATGTAGGGGTCTGAATGAGGCAATTGAGACTAGTATGCGTGGAGGTTATACTTGTTAGAGAAAGTGTGAGTCGATCCACGACCACGAAATGGATCGTTAGCGAGTCCATAATGTTCCCATAACTACGCATAGTTGTTCGAGGAGGATACCGAAAAATGGAAGTACCCACCGGAAACTCCCATCGATGTATATTCTACACTAAGTGTCTATGGGAACCAGAGTTGTGAAAGTGATGCCATTCTTCCTTAGACTCTCTGGACTTTATAATCACATTTGTTGCGCCATGATCTTTGGTTGGAACCAATGCTTACACCCTGAAACACGTGGTAGATACGGCCCTTCTGGGGTCATGGAAATAATACAAATGTGGATGATAAGTGATCACTGGAGAGGATTCATCTCTCATGTGTAACATTGGAGAGAACTGCTCAAGTCATTCATAGTTGTGTTGGTAGTACCGCACGCTGGCCCGCGTACAAATATATTTATGAAGGGTCATAAGATATATCGTGTTAACCAAACAACTCACTGAAGGCGCCATGAGTGTTTTATTGGGATAGACACTTCATCAATCCTAGATGCATTCAAGTCAGTCAGATGAAAGGACCTTACCATCGCCGCATTGTGTGCAACAGGCTTAAACAACGAAAGGTATCTTTGGGATTCCTCAAACGTCCTCATGTATTAATATTGCAAAAGGTGTTGTCTAGGAATTCCATTAGGCCTAGTAAAGGTACTAGCTTAATACACTGAAGCCCTATGGGTCACACTATGTGGTGAACCGATTTATCCGCATGACTGTAGGAAAGGAGTTATAATTAACTGAGTTAATTATAATTAGTTATGGGGCAATTAATATTATAAGAATATTAATTTAATTAATTGTATTTATGGAAATACAATTATAATTATATTTTAGAAATATAATTGTGGTTGGAATTAAAAGGATATATTAAATTGATTATTATATGCACATGGGAAAAACCTAATTAGAGTTAGAATTGCTCTAGACTTGCATGTGGGTCCCAAAAGTGGGACCCACCTTACCCTTCAAGTGGTGCGGCCGAATCAAACTCTTTCCTCCAATCAAACTTAAGGGGCAAGTTTTTCTAATTGAGTTATGATATAATTAGGAGATGAACCTGGGCATAAAAGTTTACTTGTGCAATAAGAATTAGAATGTTCTTTAGACTTATATTCACTACTATATAAGTAGATGGTTAGGAGAGCTTTATTCATACTTTCTGATTCACTCTCTTATTCTCTCAAGAAAATAAAAAGCTCTACCTCCTTCCACACTAAACCGCCGCCGCCCCCTTTGCCATAGTCAACCGAGTTTGACTCGAGAATATCCTAGCATTCTCTCGATAAGCTATTGTTCATCCGTGGATACCAAGGTTGAGGTTTATTGAAGCTGGATACTAACCTTTGTTTTGCATATATTCAAAGAGACAAGTTAGATATCTTCGACTTCACCGAATGAGAAGATTTTGCTGATTACTACAAGGACTCGTTGATTGGAATCCAACACCGAAACCAGTTTTAGTTCTTGCATACGAGTTGTTGTAAGTTCTCTAACTAATGTGATTCAATACATGTTATATGCATGATCAATTAGGATGCATGTTAAGAAAATTTTGAAATTCCGCTGTACAACCGTAAGGGTAATCCTGACCGTATTTTCTTACACGTGTAGGAACTGGAGCGCCAGTTGTTGCTAAGCTTGTTGGAAGATACAAGATATATCTACCCTTTGGCAAAAGTCTAGAACTTAATAATGTTTATTATGTTCCATTTATTGTCAGAAATATTATTTCTATTCCAATGTTAGACATTTGTGGTTTTTCCTTTCATTTTGCTAATAATACTTGTTATTTTTCCCTCAATGATCTTGTTTATGGAAATGAACCACTCGTGAATGGTTTATATTTATTGCAAAGTAGTCATACATTATTTCATGTCGAAAACAAATAAACCGCTTTAAGTAATAAGAATAACCCATCTTACCTTTGGCATTGTAGACTTGGTCATATCAATGAAACACGGATTCAAAGACTAAGAAAGTTGAACTACTGAGAACCATTCGATTTTGAATCTTATGGAACATGTGAATCATGTGTAAAAGATAAAATGACAAACAAGCCCTTTCCTGGAAAGGGGAGCGCGCTTCGCGCCTGTTGGAGCTAATACATAGTGATGTATGCGGACCATTTCTGGTTCAAGCTCGCGGCAGTTATTCTTACTTCATTACCTTTACACATGACTTCTGAAGATACGGATATATTTATTTGATGAAGCACAAATCCAAAATGTTTGAAAAGTTTAAGGAGTTTAGGAATGAAGTCGAGAAGGAGTTTAACTTAAGCATAGTCAAACTCCGGTCTGATCGAGGAGGCGAATACTTAAGTCACGAATTTCTCGATTACTTAAAAGAAAATGGAATTCAGTCATAATGGACACCTCCTGGTACACCACAATTAAATGGTGTATCCGAAAGGAGGAATCGAACCTTGTTGGACATGGTGAGATGCATGATTGCATTCTCAACTCTTCTGAAATATTTGTGGGGATATGCGCTACATACCTCAATAAACATTCTGAATCGTGTTCCATCTAAATCAATTGAAAAAACTCCATATGAATTATGGAATGGTAGAATACCAAGTTTGAATTCATGCATATGTGGGGCTGCCCAGCGTATGTCAAATTGATGCTCACTGGAAAATTAGATGAGAAGGCTGTAAAGTGGTATTTTATTGGATACCCTCGTGAGACGAGAGGTTATCATTTCTATCATGCTGAAGATCATGATGTGACCGTATCTAGAAATGCTAGATTCCTATAAGAGGAATATCTCCGAGAAGAAAGACATGGAGACGTGAGAGACCTTGAATAAATTCAAGGAAATAGCATTGATGAGCATGAGTCTGTTGTAGGAGACTCAATTTCAGTGAGAACTTTTGAAGCTAATAAGGATGATGGCAATAAAGTGAGATTTGCTAGGCATGTCATTGCCAGTGGGAGTCCTGTGATTGGTTCCAACAACATAGTGACTCAAACCACTCCAACAGAACCAATTGTTGATCAACCTGATAGTGTATATGTCCTAGAGACAGTCCTTATTAAGGGCATGCAGCCCTTATAGAGGGCATATATGTAGTATTACATAGGTCAACGTAATATAATATATGTTTGTTGTTTGACTATTGAGTATCGCTTTCATATTTATATTACACCAGGCATGCATCATGTCGTATCTCTATTTCTGTCTGTATTGATATTAAACATGTCCCCTCGGATAGATGACCGATCACACAGATACTGGGAGCTATGTGAGTTATTATCTATCCCAAACTCTCCCTAGTCGAGGTTCATCTCGGATGTAGGGGTCTGAATGAACCAGCTGAGACTAGTATGCGTGGAGGTTATACATGTTGGAGCAAGTGTGAGCCGATCCCACGGCCACGGAACGGATTGTTGGACAATCAAGAAACGTTCCCATAACTGCGCATAGTTGTTCGAAGGATGATTACCGAACAATGGAAGTACCCACCGGACACTCCCATCGATGTATACTCTACACCGAAGGTCTATGGGAACCGGTAAGTTGTCGAAGTGATGCCAGTCGTCCTTTGGACTTACAGGACTTTATCATCACTTGTTGCCCCATATCCTTGGTGGACCCGTGGATGTCAGCTCTGAATAAGTAGTTGGCCTAAGACACGATCCAGGATTATGGCTACATACAAATGGGGATGATAAGTGTTTCTGTGAAGGATTCATCTCTCATGTGTAGCACAGGAGAGTACTGCTCATAGTCTTCATAGTTGTGTTGGTAAAGTCACTGGCCAGTGCATCAATATATTATGATAGTCATAAGTATATCTTCGTAACCATGCAACTCCCTGAGACGCCCGTGGATGTATTATTGGGATAGACACATCATTGATCCTAGATGCATTCGAGTCAGTCAGATGAAGGGACGTTACCATCGCCGCGTTGAGCGCAACAGGCTTCGCAACGAAAGGGTTTTCTTTGAAAAACCTCTCAAACGTCCTCATGTATTAATATTGCAAATGGAACCATCTAGGAATTCCATTTTGCCTAGTCTAGGACTTGCTTAATACAATGAGGCCCTATGGGTCACGCTATGTGGTGATTCAGCTTATCAGAATATCCTTGAAGATGGAATCGCAATTGATTTGGAACTAATTGTGATTGATGGATTATAATTGATTTGGAATTAGTTATAATATTTAGTGGCTCAATTAATGATTTGGAATTATTAATTGAATTGGCTAATTAATTGTATTTTATGCAAATACAATTAAAGATTATATTTTAGAAATATAATAGAGGTTTGATTTGAAAGGATATGTTAATTTAGAATTAACATATGCACATGAGCAAAATCTACTTGGAGTTTGAGTTGCCTTAGAACTATAAGTGGGTCCGAAAATCGAGACCCACCTATCTCCCTTAGGACAGGCGCACACGCGCGAGCTGGCGTAGGGGAAGGAGTTCGACTCCTTCCTCTATTAGAAGTCCAAGGGATAAGTTAGAATTTCCTGATTGAGTTTTAATTTGATTGAGAATGAATCTAGACTTGAAATTGGTTTCCTAGTGCGATAAGAATTAGATTCTTATTCCTTTACGAAGTCTAATTGCTTATGCTTAGGCTTCTATTGACTACTATATATAGTAGACTATTAGAGAGCTTTTGACACACAGTTCAATAGACATTCACACAGTTGAATACCCAGTTTTCTTAGAGAAAATAAAAGCTCTCCCTCTCTCCTCTATAAGCCACGCGCACCACCCCTCTTACCGGAGGAAACCGCCGCCCCATCTTCTTGGTCACACAAAGAATATCCTAGCATTCTTCCGATAGGTTGTTCATCCGTGGATACCAAGGTTGAGGTTCTAGGAGCTGGAAACTAACTCTTATTGTCTTGCAGATAATCAGAGTATTGCAGATATCTTCGACTTCGACGAAGGAGAAGATACACCGGATTATTACGAAGACTTCGAAGATGTGCTTGCTTTGGAAGTAAGGTTAGTCTTCTAATTGACGTGTTTAAATATATACGGCATATACATAATCAATTAACCTGCATGTTAAGAAAATTTTTGAAATTCCGCTACGTACCCTAGGGCTAACTCTGACCGTATTTTCTTACACAACCTACACAACAAAATGTGCATGCACAACAGCCGGTGCAAGTAGAGAGGCGTCGAGCACACCTTCTCCTATGCAACCCACTGTCGATGCTCGAGTCAGAAGAACTCAGAAACGAAAAGCACCAGAGACCCCGGTTGAAAACCAACCTGTCGAGCCCCGTAGGTCTAGGAGGAATAAGAAATTGCCTCCGCTGACATCCTTCCTTGTAGAAGACATCAGTGAACTTGATGTAGGATTGTCAAAAAGGGAAGAACCTAAGACTTACGGTGAAGCAATACATGATATTGATTCAGATAGGTGTCAAGAAGCCATGGAATTAGAAATAGACTCAATGTACCAAAATCAAATTTGGAGCTTGGTTGATTTTACCAAAGGGGTAAAATCCATTGGATGCAAATGGGTCTTTAAAAGGAAGACCGATGACGAAGAAAAGGTAAAACACACGAAGCTAGGCTTGTGGCCAAAGGTTACACTCAACGATATTGTATCGATTATGATGAAACCTTTTCGCCTGTTGCGAAACTGACGTCTATTCGAATTCTACTTGCAATAGATGCATTCTATGATTATGAAATCCAGCAAATGGATGTAAAGACTGCTTTCCTCAATGTCAATCTTGAGGAAGAAGTCTATATGTTACAACCTGAAGGTTTTGAATCTAAAATCCATCTGTCGTTTGCAAGCTACAAAGATCCATCCATGGATTAAAGCAAGCCTCTAGAAGCTGAAATATTTGCTTTGATGAAGCTGTGAAATTGTTTGACTTCATTAAAAGTTCGGAAGATCCATGTGTTTATAGTAAGCACAGCGACACTGGGGTAGTTTTTATGATTATTTATGTAGATGACATTTTAATCATGGGAAACAATGTCTCCATGTTAGAATAGACAAAAAATTTGGTTATCAAGTTCCTTCTCGATGAAGGAATTGGGCGGAGCCAATTACATCCTTGGAATTAAGATCTATGCAGATAGATCGCACATGATGTTAGGATTCACACAATCCACATATATTGACAAAGTACTTAAGCGTTTTAGTATGGAAGACTCTAAGAAGGGCTTTCTCCCAGCAAGACATGGTGTCTCGCTGACAGTAAGGATGCTCCTAAAACTGAAGAAGAGAGAAAAGCTAATAGTCATATCCCCTACACCTCCGCAGTTGGATCCATCATGTATGCAATGAATTGCACAAGGCCAGATGTAGCGTATGTGGTTAGTGTTACTTGTCGACACCAACATCATCCAGGAATGCCTCACTAGACAGCTGTAAAGAACATTCTAAAGTACTTGAGACGTACAAAAGACATGTTCTTGGTGTATGGTGGATAACCAGAGTTGAGAATAACTGGTTATGTCGATGTCGGCTTCGATTCTGATCCTGATGACTTTAAGTCACAGACAGGATATGTGTTTACACTAAACGAAGGAGCGATCTGCTGGAAGAGTTCGAAGCAAGCCATGATTGCTGACTCTGCCACAGAAGCCGAGTACATTGTTGCATCCGAAGCAACGAAAGAAGCTGTCTGGATTTCAGAGTTCTTGAATGAATTGAGGGTTATTTCTTCTCCTAGACCAATAACGATTTATTGCGACAATACGGACGCCGTCGCTCAAGCCAAGGAGCCTAGATTTACGAACAAGAACAAACATGTACTTAGAAAATATCACGTGATACGTGAGATTATAAATAGGGGAGAAGTTAATATAGAACGTGTCTCTACCACAAACAACGTGGCAGATCCTTTCACCAAAGTCTTATCAGTGGAGGCTCATACAAAACATTATGCTAATTTTGGAATTACGCATAAGGGTGATTGGCTCTAGTCCAAGTGGGAGATTGTTAGTATAGGTGTCCTAGAGACAACCACATTTGAGGGAAACTGTACTACTTCACAATCAACGTAATATAATATATGTTTGTTTATTCATGATTATGTTTACTTACGTACTCCCTCTATCCCATAACAGTTGCACCATTTACTTTTGGACACAGAAAATAAGGAGAAAAGTTAAATATTGAGTTATATATATTGATAGTGGAGGTTGATTTTACTTAATTGAGGATTTGTGAACAATCAAATGTGTTGGTGAAATATAAAATTATTATTAACATGTCCGAAAATGACAAAGAAATGAAATTGTGCAACTCTAATAGGACGTCCAAAATGGCAAAATGGTGCAACTGTTCTGGGACTGAGGGAGTATTTATATTACACCTGCAATACAACATGTCATATATTTATCTGGTTTGTTTGTATCGATATCAAACATGTTCCCAGAGGATGTATGCATAATCACACAGTAAGTGGGAACTGTGTGAAATACCATACATCCCAAATGCTCCATGTGAAATACCATACATCCCAAATGCTCCATAGTCAAAGCTCATCTTGGATGGGGTTCTGAATGAGGCATTCAAGACTAGTATGTGTGGATGTTATCCTTGTTGGAGCAAGTGTGGTCGATCCCACGACCACGGAACAGATTGTTGGAGCGAGTTCATAATGTTCCCATAACTGCTAGTTGTTCGAGGAGATTATCCGAATGGAAGTACCCACCAGATATCCCATAACCTAAGGAGTCATATGAGTTGTGAGTTATATGAACTGAATCCTGGCAGCAGTCAAGAAACACAACAAGCTAGATTGGAGTCATAATTTATAAGTTGTATGCCTTTGATTAGTCTATCTAGTACTGTTCACTAGTACTACTAATAGTGAGTTTTAATTTCCATAGGTCTACAAAAGCCAATCATTTTTATCTCTTGTTTTCTTCTATCCACTGTAACCATACAAACAACGTAACATGATAATAATGCTACAAGTAATGTGAATATGTGATAGCTGGTGTTAATTCATGAGTTCATATGCGAGTTTAACTTGGTCCAGTAATTGCCCAAATAAGCCCATGAGCCCATGAAATAAGAAAGAAAAACCTGTCAAGATCCCACATAACTAGAAAGAATAGCAAAGCAGCAGTATATAAGTGCGTGAAGCAAGCATAAATGGCACGACCTTACTTGAACAGGATCTGTTCTATAGGATCGTACCTCTGCATCCTTGATTTCTAAGGAGACAGAAAACTAAGCCTGGTGGATGAACTATGGCTGCTCGACCAGACCGTGATTAACAGCACCGTTTGGCTTGATCCGAGCCACTCGGTTGCCGTAGAGGATCGTTCTCGGCTCAGCCACGGCCAGCCGGGATGGTCTTGCAGCTGTCTGACAGGCTCTCATCTCTTTTTGCATCATTTTTCATCAAGTTGAGTACCCATTAGTTAAAGCACTAAGTTCTGGATTTGGGCAAAAAAGGACCTCTTATTAGAAACGTAAGGCTCAATTTTCGAAACAAATTTGCTAGAAATGATAGACATACTAACACTTAATCTTGAATACATGTGCAAGTTTCATCGTGATAAATTCGATGAAAGATTGAAAGCAAAAACTAGCTAATTAAAAGTGATAAGATCAGTGGACTCAATTTGAGAAAAGGGACATCATCACAATAAACATTGAAAGCCTTCTCAAAGCTTATTTCAGCAAAATATGCATAAACCAGATCTCAGCAAAATCATGAAAACATGTCACTCAATTAAAAAACAAAAACAACCTAGCAAAAACACTCAAAGGATATGCCTAATTCCTAACCAAATTAAAAAAAAAAAAAAAAGAATTAGCTAACCAGTAATCAATAGAGAAAAATTAACCACGTGAAGGAGGTAAAAAGGCATTTTTGGTCTCAAAGTTTGAGGGGTGTGGCATATGTAGTCCTATGTTTGCTTCTGCCGGCAAATTTAGTCTCAAAGTTTCAAATGTATTGCAGCTGTCTGACAGGCTCTCATCTCTTTTTGCATCATTTTTCATCAAGTTGAGTACCCATTAGTTAAAGCACTAAGTTCTGGATTTGGGCAAAAAAGGACCTCTTATTAGAAACCTAAGGCTCAATTTCGAAACCTAAGGCTCAATTTTCGAAACAAATTTGCTAGAAATGATAGACATACTAACACTTAATCTTGAATACATGTGCAAGTTTCATCCTGATAAATTCGATGAAAGATTGAAAGCAAAAACTAGCTAATTAAAAGTGATAAGATCAGTGGACTCAATTTGAGAAAAGGGACATCATCACAATAAACATTGAAAGCCTTCTCAAAGCTTATTTCAGCAAAATATGCATAAACCAGATCTCAGCAAAATCATGAAAACATGTCACTCAATTAAAAAACAAAAACAACCTAGCAAAAACACTGAAAGGATTTGCCTAATTCCTAACCAAATTAAAAAAAAAAAAAAGAATTAGCTAACCAGTAATCAATAGAGAAAAATTAACCACGTGAAGGAGGGAAAAAGAATTTTTGGTCCCAAAGTTTCAAATGTTTGGCAAATTTGTTCCTTTTTTACAATTTTGGACTTTGACTGCTGACGTGGCAATTGAGTCAACCGGTCAACTCAGCCACATCATCTGATGACATCATTACGACGTCATAATTATTAATTTTTTAATTAAAAAAGAAAAAAATCCAAAAAAAATTAGTTGATGACGTCATAATTTCTAAATTTTTTAATTTTTAAAAAATCCAAAAAAATAAAGGGGAAAATAAATAAATAAAATTTTAAAAAAAAAACTTATTTTGATATAAATTATTTTTAAAGATTTTTCGTAATGATTTACTAGTGTAGGAGTAGTTGTAATATTTGTTGTTTAAAAAAAAATAAAACTTATTTTGAAACGAAAGAGGAAGTACCTTTATTCACACACTTAATGTTTTTGGTAAATAATAGAAAATTGTATTTAATTTTTTTGGATTTTTTTAATAAACGGAAGAGGAAGTACCTTTGTAATTAATAAATGGAAGAGGAAGTATTACCTAAATAATTCAGACACAAAGGTACTTCCTCTCCCGTTTATTAATAACAAAGGTACTTCCTCTTCCTCTTTGGTTTATTAAAAAAATCCAAAATATTTCTAAAAAATGAAATACAATTTTCAATTATTTACCAAAAACATTAAGTGTGTGAATAAAGGTACTTCCTCTTCCGTTTCAAAATTTTTTTTTTTTTTAACGGCAAATATTATAACTACTCCTACACGTACTAGTAAATCATTACGGAAAATCTTTAAAAATAATTTATATTAAAATAAGTTTTTATAAATTTTTATTTTTTTATTTTCCCCTTTATTTTTTTTTTTTGGATTTTTTCTTTTTGTAATTAAAAATTAAAAAAATTAATAATTATGACGTCATAATGATGTCATCAGATGATGTGGCTGAGTTGACCGGTTGACTCGATTGCCACGTCAGCCATCAAAGTCCAAAATTGTAAAAAAGGACCAAATTTGCCAAACATTTAAAACTTTGGGACTAAATTTGCCGGCAGGAGCAAACATGGGACTACATATGCCACACACCTTAAGCTTTGGGACCAAAAACGCCTTTTTCCGGTGAAGGATAAACCTAACAGAGAAAATGGAATTAGCTATCTCATTGAGGATGAGTGTAGATATAACCTGTTGTGAAATGATATGGAAGATGAGCTCGAAAGAGGAAACGCCATGGAATTGTAGTGTGAACACAGGAGTAAATTAATCTGTGGTATCATAGGCAGGTTTTTGGGAACATAATAAACATATTTACATCTATATGCATTGTTCATGTGGTGGTGTTATGATTTGCTTTACCGGTGTGTGATTTGCTTTGTTACTTGTTACAGAGAGCTAGGTACAAGATTTTAAGGTTTGTGTTCAAGTAATAGTGGAACATTGCCAGCTTGTTTGGCTCTAAATTAGGGAGAGAACTTTTAAATAGTGATGAAAGATGTGAATAGGAATTACTGTTGAGATGGTTTTGGGAAATTAGGTTTGAGTTTGAGTTAGTAAAAGGTAGTAGGATATAGGGGTAATATTAATAGGTATGATGATGATTGGTGATGATTGGTTGATTGAATGATTGGTTAGTTATAGTTAGTTATTATTAATTGTATTGAGATTGAGAGAGAATGTATTGGAAATTGAGTAGATTTGATTGAGAATTGAATATTATATGTTAGATGAAATAAGATGAAGGGAAATGGAGGGGGAAAAAAATCTGATATGTAAAAGTTGCCCCTAATTTTCGAAATTGTTTTTTTAATAATTTTTTTTTTTTTTGAAACAATGTAAGTAAATATTATTTTATTTGTGTAACAAATTGTTTACCTATAATTCCGACTTTGAAGTGTAGAAAAAAATGACTTTTTTTATAGAGTTCAATCCTATTTTATATTCATATTTTTATTTTTTTTATTTTTATCTATCTTTCTTTTTTTTTTCCTCGTTTCGAGTTAATAATAAATAATGAACTGAATGTTATTTAAATAGTGGTTCCCACCAATAACTTCTTGTAAGATTTAAAATAGAAGTTAGAAATTTCTTTCAAACATCGTACGAATACCATTTCGACAAATCATATAGGTAAAAACAAGTTTATCATAATTTGTAGATTAAAGTTACAACAACGTATACATTGAAGGAATGAAATCATCACACATTACAATACAAAGACGGAATATCGACAAAAGCAAGCAGCCAAATTTTTATTCTAGATCAAATTTCCATTATATTTGCGGGACCGAATTCATGGGGTGGGCCATTTACACCCGCTGTCCTGGCGTTCCTCAGAACTAGAGCTCGCCTTGATCCATCCTGGGGTTGCACGGGCAGATGGGGATATGAAGTTGGTCTCCGGTGGGGGCTGTGTTATTTCCCCTATTGGCTGTCCCTCAGGGAAAGAAATCATGTCGAATTCAGTGCGCTTGAAAAGGTAGTGTAGCACCTCAGCGTCCGGTTCAACGGCATTTATGTAATTCCCCGCCTCGGGGTACATCTGCGAGTATAAGTTGAATTTGATTGGATATTAAGTGAATTTAGATTGTTCAATTTCCACGTTACTTGATGGGAATAGTTTTAATTGAACTTGTTTAGGAAGTCTAAAGTACCTGGCGAATGCCTTTGTGAAGAACCGTTGGGACGTACAAATAGGCGGGGTTCGTGAATAGCTCAACCCCAGGCAGATTGATTATGTACTCCCATGCGTTGAATTTAGTGGCCCACATGCTGAACGAAGCAAGAATCATCTCTTTCGTGAAGCATGTACGGCGGGTACACTCGTGCATCAAGGTCGTCCACACATCGAGGCCAATACGCTGAATGTGGCGCCTATTGAAGGCCCGGGGGTTGTTGGCTTTGTACTCGGACATTATCCGGAGCAGTTGTTGGTCATGCGGTTCCCCCCAAGCTGTGCACAACCGATTGATCCTACAGCAAGATGAGTTGCATACAAAAGTTGCCATTTTCGCTGTATGCATGCACAAAGTTACGCACATAGAAGTTAGTAAATGTGCATAAGATACGCGCCATTAATTCAGAGGAATATTATTACACAGAGAGGAAATCATTTCATACATATTCTCTAATAAATAGTGTTCAAAGATTCCAAATTGAAAGGTGCATTCTTTATTACAATTCCATTAAATGGTGAACAATTCAAGAGGTTTCCTCTTCCGAAGAATCGGAGTAAGTGTCGTAACCGGCAGTTGAGGCGACGAAGGTCGGATCGATACGATAACATTCGTGAACTGGTTCGACTATCTCACCGACTGAGGCGTTGCGACATAAAACTAAGAGCGACGTTTGGTCGAATTCAGAACCTTGAAATGCGTTTCTAAGGATTTCGTAGTGCTTCTCGCATTTATTGAAATATTGTGTAGCTGCTGGGAACATCTGCACAGTAAAATTCAGTTGTTTGTTACACAAAGACTTTTTCGAATAATGACATTGAAGTTTTATTTGAGTTGGGTTACGCACCTCTGTTATGCCATATTTCAAAACAGTGGGAACGTAGATGTGCTGGGGTCTGTTGAAATAGCTACTCCAGGCAACCTGGAAATATATGTCCATGCGTTAAAGCGTAGCACTAACGCCGAAAATTTTTGGAGGACAAACTCCTTGCTGAAGCACTCCCCTGGGAAGTGGTCATGCAAGTAAGCCGTCCATCTTGCTAACAGCTTTAATTCGAGGTTAACTCTGTTCATTCTCTTCCTATCAGTGGTCGTAACAAACCCAAGCAAACTTTTATCGTGTCTTGCCGTCCACGTCACATCCGGTACGTACCTGCAGTTGTTAACCCCACAGTGATAGGTTCTGACCCCTGAGGCCATTAGCTGGTAATTCGAATCGGTTAGAAGGAATTTGTAAGGACGAAAGCATTTTCAGTAGGAGCGGAGGGGAATTTTTAAATATAGATCAAACTCCTGTAAGATAGAAACAGTTCATACATACTTATGAATGTAAATACATATCTTATTTTCAAAGTACATCGCAGCAGAATGACTTAGGTTCAATTTATTTAAAAAGTGAAGATGATAAGCTTATGGATCCCCAAACACCGTGCATAAAGTGTCCCATTCGGCAACACGGACATCAAGCACGGCAGCATCATCACCCGGTGTCTGTTCTTGATTTGCATGAAGAACAGGATATAAATGTCAGATAACTAACAAAACCTAAGATTGCAAATGAAAGCCTAATAAGTATGTTTACTTATTGTAACTGTACCGTCCTTATTTGCTGCAAGTAGTAAGATGGACCGGTTAAGCCAAACATGATGCATGCACATATGAGAAGAAACGAAACTAATTCCATAGGCACATAAGTCACATATGTAAGGACATAACCACAAAAACTCAAGTCTGTAATGGAAATCAGAAACACATGTCATACTCTAACTGAGAAAACTAAGTAAAGACCAAGTAATACCTTAGACTTGCTAGGTGTAGGAGAGATGCAAGGTAGAGACCAGCAACCAAAGTAAGAGTGTATAATATAGAGTGAAGTAGTTTTAGGGGTGTGTGAGTTGAAATGCTATGAAGGTGCATCCATATATAGAAAGGTAAGTGGCCTTTGAATGCTGAAAACAGTAGGGGCAGAACTGTACACATGTGACCTCCACACACCAACAAATAATTGTGAAATAAAGCCTGCAACTTGGCATGCATGGACATCTACTATGCACCTTTAACAAATATCAAGATACTACACATGGAGGCATAGTAAGTGATGGGCAGCACAAGAAATATCAACCATACAACATGCAATGTATAGTAAGTGATGGCTCAGATCAATAATTGCTCCCTCTATAAACATTTTACTGCTTCTAACACATTCAGCGGCATCCGCCATGGCTCCTGATAACCGTATCGATTATAGCCATACCAAGATACGGTAATGCTCGTAGATAGTGGAAACGAGTAATTTTTTTATTTTTCCAGCAAGAATAATGGCAAACTAAAATCATCACCGCCAACCACATAAGTTCACGCAAATAAATTCACGCAAATCAGGTAACATAACATTAACAGCATTCATGTTTGGCTTTCAATTAGAGTTCGATTGCAAAGGCCCCTAGCAATTTTCTAAGCAAGGGCCACGCGCCATGGCTGCTTATTGATGCTATCACCAATAGCCACGCCAAGTTACGAATGGCTTTGTTCCTGCAAAAATAAAATAAAAAATGACTTAATATTGAAAAATCTTGTCAAATTTATGGAGAATGTAATGGATAATTGTAAACAAAAAAGAATTCCAGTTTCGTAAATCCGGAACTAACCTTACGTCGAATATTGCCACGGCCCTAGGCGACTCTGGCTGCCAAAGCATACACAGCCGGCAACACAGGGCCAATAATTCTCAGCCAACTCTCTACTGTCTTCCTCGTATAATCAGTTCCCGCAAATTAGGCAACACACATTTCATCGCAACCGGAGAACAAAAAATAAAAAAGGACATAAATTAAGTTATCATCAATCACAAACTACCCAAGATATCATAAACTGAGATATACATTTCAGTTATAATAAAGTCAGAGTTTCCAATCAGCAGTAAAATTACAAATATTCCCACACTTTCCTTAACAGTTATACTGAATCTGAAACTACCAAGTATGACCATATCTCAAGGAAACAAATATTAACAGTGAAAATATAGAATTACGATGCAAAATCTTAAATACATCTTGGACTCATAATGGTGCTGGAATTAAAAGAAAAATTATTTATGACGTATTGATACAGCAAAATAACCAAATATTCGAACTCCCCATGATGATTTCGAATCAAATCAAACAACCATTTTTCCAGGCACACTTCAAATAAGGGGCGAAATATATTACAGAAATCGAAATAATTCAAATTCTGTTTCAAACTCAAAAGAACATAACCACTGGGAACGGCAATTTCATACCACAATCCAAATAACGACTCATAGTAACCAAAAGGAAACCGAAAGCAGTGGAAAAAAAATAAAAAAATGAAACCCTAATTTCAAATCAATTAACATCAACGATTTTCGACGCAAATCGGAAAGATTAAGTAATAGGAGGAGGAGATTTACCTAAAAAAGCCGATTCCAAGCCGCCGGACACTCGCCGGAAAAATTCGTCGGAACCAAATCGAAAATCGGCTCCGATAGGGTTGTAGATCGGAGGGAGACGATCACACACATGTAATTTATTTCAAGATATGACGCCGGAGTTGACCGGAAAATAGGCCGGAAAGTGTTCGAACGGCATAGAAGTTGTAGAGAGTGGACAGAGAAATCTGTCCCTAGAGAGAGAAAGTGTTGATGTAAAAAACGAAAAGGGTTAGGAATAGTATGAATAGTAGCCAAGGCTGCTATAATTGAAAGCCAAACGTAAGAAGCCCTCTCAACAGTACGAGAGGCCTCTCTAATAGAGAGTCAAACAAGCTGTGCATATTTATCTTGATTTTTTATTCTTTCAAATCATATCAATAGATAAAATGATACTCCACTAGCAGCAGCAGGGAGAACGATCATTAGCTAAAATCTTGATTAAATCAATATAGCAGAACCAACAAATTAAGAAAATTGCAAGTAACAGCTTGAGGGTTGAGCTAGCAACTTTATGTTAATGAGCAAGCTGCTAACAGAGGTTAATTTATAGCAACATGATACATGAATTGCTGTCTATTATAAAGTGAAAAACCTTAAGAGTCAATACATTCTGTCAAGTTTTTAGGCCTTTTAAGGAATCAAGCTAGGTTACATGTCACGAGTCACGACCTTACTTGAACAAGATCTGCTCTATAGGATCGTACCTCTGCAGTTGCTGGAATTTTGCACACATATAATTTAATTAACATCAACTTGATAATAGTACTATTCTTATGGAATCAAATTAACTTATGTTTTCTTTACCTTTTCAAACACTCTATCTAATGCACATTTGGTATGGAGAAAAGTATTTGTGTAGATGGTAAAAGTTGGGCCATCTAAAAAGATTTTGTGATAACAAAAATAAGACTGCATTGTAATGGCAAAAGAAGTTTAAGAAGGTAAGACTCCTTGCCATGTATGTTAATTTTAATTAATACTAATCTTTTTCTTTTGACGTATGATAACAATAATTTTATAATCTATTTTTTTTTATATATATTCATGAAAGCTAGGGGTCTAAGTAAGCCCAATTTCATTCTCAAGAGTTTTCACACTATGTGGTAAAAATTTTGAGTTTATGGCAAGTTTTCAATTTCATTTGTTTTGGTAAGTTTTAATTCCTCTCATTTGGTAATTTTAATTCTTCTTCCTTCTTTTTAATAAAAACGCCCCAGCCATATATTTATGCGTTTTTTAATTTAAGGGTTAATTATAAATTAGTGATGTTCCTAATACTTTCTTATACATTAGTGATACATGAAAAAGTTATTACAAAATAGTATTTAAATATGGATTAGCTATAATAACCTTGTTTAATTTTAGTAACTAATTAAATAATTAATTATTTAATATTAGTTTTCTATTACTTTTCTAATTAGTCTAGCCTCTTTCCTGCGAATGAATATTATAATTAGCTTTAATGATATAATAGACATACCTTTCCTTTCGGTTGAAGAACCCCATTTTGATCCACAAGCATCCTTCCATGTAAGAAGCTAATGCCAGAATCTCCGTACATGCTAATTACAAAGATTATGATGTATAAATATGTCAACCGCTCGATCGAGGAAAAGTATTATTTTGGTGTTCTGCTAATTGTCATCCATATATATGTACTATTTAAGTTAACCTAAAATTTTCGAAGGTAATTTTGTGATTCTTGGTTTAATTAAGTTGGTTTGGTGGAGGATTTGTAACTTGTTTTTGGATAATTGGATGCTTGATTTTCATTGTTTCAAACATGATGCTTGAATTCTTATTAGCCCTAAAAAAATAGACGTATGTCACATGTAATTGGCGAAAATAAATCACATCTTACCTTCACGAAGTCTAAAAATTGACAAGTATCTAAATGCAACTAAGATGCTTGTATTTTCTCAAGCGTTAAAAGGGCACCATCCGTTCAAGAAATATAAATAATTCACGAGCATCTTTTTGTTGGCAAGCATCTAAATATTAAATTTGTCATTGACAAGCATCACGATATAAGTAAGGATGCTTGATTAGATTTAGTCTAAATTTGCTGACTGATAGTGAAATACGTGAGAATATGGGATTAGTTGGAGAAAATTTAGGAATGAAATACTAAAATTAGTAGAATCACTAATTTGTAAATAAGTTTTCACTAATTTATAATAAAGTACTTAGGTTACACTAATTTGACATAAAGAATTAAAAGTATCACTAATTTATAATTATTCCTTAATTTAAATGTTTATTTAAAATAATATGTTAATTGAATTATACAATAAATAAATTCTAGAATTTAAAAATAAATCGTTTATTAATTAAATGTTGAATTATGGTGTCAATTAAATTCTTGGAAAAATGAATTTTAAAATTAAAAATAATTTTTTTTATTTAAACGGTGAATTAAAATGTTAAATAAAATCTAGGTAAAATATATTCTGGAATTAAAATTAAATTTGTAAACACAATTGTATGAATTATAAAAAAAAATCGAAAATCAGTTCAATTTTTTTTAGTTTATTCGTTCACAATTAATTTTAATTATTGAAAAATGATATTTAATAAATCAGTGATTAAATTATTTTTGTTTTTGTTTTTAATAATAATATTTTTTGCGAATTCATGGAAAGAAAAAATTTTAAAAAACAATCGCAAAAACTGTGGCCAGAGGGAATTGAACCCGGGTGGCATATATCATAAACATCACCACATTCCACTCGACCACAACTTTTCAATCATTCATTGTTGATAACATCAAGTATTGGTGTTTGATTTAATATTTTATACTTTTAATTTTATTTATTAACAATTAAGTTTTTTCCATAACAATTACTCTAGATTATTAATTATTAAATCAGTGATTAATCGAATAAATCATTTAATTAAAAAAAAGCTGTGGCCAAAGGGAATTGAACCCGAGTGACATATATCATGAACATCACGACATTCCACTCTGCCACAACTTTTCATTCATTTATTATTGACAACATCAAATATTGGTATTTGATTTAATATTTTTTTTCGTAACAATTTCTATAAGTTATTTTGGTAAGTCTTAAGTTTTATTGTCTTTCCTTTCTTTCCATGCACGCCTCATCAATGCTGAAAATCAAAATATATGGAATGTTTAGATTTGTTGCTTTATTGTGGTGAGTAATTTCTATTTAAATTCAAACGGAGCAAAAATCATTGCATGAATTAAGGATCTTCTAAACCCTAAAAAACGATTAGATATAGCTAAGCTCATTCTATATCCTCTCTATCAATTTTTGAATTTGTCTTTAGAAATCAGTCTCTTCGAACTAAGAGGCAATGAGTGGTCCGCAGGGTTCCGTAGGTTCAATTGCTTAATATGAACGACGTAAGAAAAGTCATTTGAAATGTTTTGATTACATACTACAACTGCAAGACAGATGAAAAAATAGTCAAAGTTTATAGTTTGAGAACCAATTCATGGAAAACAGTAGCCAACTTTATGGAACAATGTACCTCTCACATTTTTGTTGATTCAGGGAAGTTTGCAAACGGGAATCTTCATTGGATTATGTGGATTAAAGGCAGATTCTGCTACAACATAGTTTATTTTAATTTGAAGACTGAGGTTCATGGGACTGTTGACCTGCCAACGGGTTTGGTGTCAGATGGATCAATGCTTTGGAATTTAGACAAATTTGGAGACTACTTCGCTCTGTATCAAGAGCACCACACTAGCAGCAAGTCTGGCTCTGGCGACGTGTGGATATTGAATTCGGACATGTGTTGGAACAAAATGGCTAGTATTGATCACAATCATCTCTCTCAAACCACTGGCACCTCAAGTGAATTTAAGCCCGTGTCTATATTGCGAAATGGTGAAATCCTGATGGTTCTTGTAAACCGCCGAGACTCAGAGAATCATTGTATAATTGTTTTTTATTCCAAAACCAATTCTTATAAAAAAAATGTGTTATTAGCAACTCTAACAGGATTGGACTTGGAATACATGCTTGCAACATTATTCAAGTAAGTGGCTACATCCAAAGTTTAGTATCGCCTTTCACGGATGAGGCTTGATTTGGCAGACGAGTATGTTTATTCTTTCTATTTCTATTTCTGATGGTTCCTAAATACTACCCACCATGGGAGACTACATGGATAATTGTTTTTTTATCCCAAAACCAATTCTTTTAAAAATGTGTTATTAGCAACTCTAATGGGAAACATGCTTGCATCATTTCTGGAGCAAGTGGCTATGTCCAAAGCTTAGTATCGCCTTTCACATATGAGGCTTGATATAGTAGCAGTTAGGCAGAACAAGTTTTTTCTATTTCCAGAAAATATTTGTAGTACTATTAGCTTCCTGTTGTATTATTCCGTTATATATGTTAGTTTCATAATAATTCTGCTACTTTTATGGTTGAGTAGTATGCACTTAATCCAGCAATGTTTCATGTCATTAGTGATCTCCATGTGGTGATGAAAAATTTTCAGATGTAACATTAGCAACAGCATCAACTCGAACCAACAGAATGGCCTCTCGCGAGCACTATACTAGACATGATAACATTAACTTTGTTCGGATGCATTTTCTTCTAGGTGCAGATTATGGACAAACTGGTACGTGGGATGCTTGTCCATGGTAACATAAAACAAGTCCAATACTTTTCTTAATTCCCAGTCAAAACGTGAACTGAACTTGGTAACCATGATTTCCACCAATTATATATGGGGTTATATCTTGATGTATATATATAACCCACGGGTCCAATGACGGCTACTTGAACTTTTTACTCAAAAATTTCCTGTACGTGTCCCTCAGGTTGTGGACCAAGCCAAGTTTGTATCAGAAGCGAACTTAGGGCTTCTAAGGTATATGATGCAGACATTTTCTAACTGTTAGGATTTCGACTGCATTTTGATTTCGAACTGTAGTTTACCTTTCAAATTTGGAAATATTTTTAATCTTGTGCGCATTTCCCATTAATTGATCAAAAGAACCAAGGATAGGTTATTTGAATCCCAAATATCTGGAAACTTGTCAGGTTACAGAGAAAACTGATGATTGGAGTTTTGGTGTTGTCCTGGACAAGCTCATGACAAGAAGGAAAGCTGTTATAAACTTGTAATCAATCTGTAATGGAGCATGTGTTGGAGCAAAATGGCTAGGATTGATTACTATCATCTCTCTCAGACCATTGGCATCTCATGTGAATTTAAGCCAGTGTCTATAATGCGAAATGGTGAAATTCTGATGATTCCTGCAGTCACCGCCCTAGTAGCCTCAGAGATAATTGTTTTTTATCCCCAAACCAATTCTTATAAAAAATGTGTTATTAGCAACTCTAACATGAAAAACAGGATTGGACTTGGAATTCAATATCCTTGCGACATTACTACTCAAGCAATTTGCTACATCCAAGGCTCAGTATGAACTTTGATGGGTGAGGCTTGATATACGGGAAAATGGCAATTTTAGTCCCAAAGTTTCAAGGGTGTGGCATATGCAGTCCCATGTTTGCTTCAATAGGCAATTTTAGTCCTAAAGTTTCATAATTTTGGCAAACTTAGTCCCTTTTTCAATTTTTGACTTTGAACAATGATGTGGCGGCGTAGTCAACAAGTCAACGACACCACATCACCTGATATATGAAAAAAGTAGGAAAAAAGATTAAATATATATGAAAAATAATAATATAATTTTTTTAATAAAATAACAGAAAAAGTAGGAAAAAAAATAAAAAAATTAAAGGGTAATAAATGAAATGATAAAGAAATTGTGAGTGTTGTTTACATTAAATGGTGGTGAATATTTAGAATTAAATACAAAATTAATTTTCAATCCGAACAAAATGCCCTTTTTTTTTTGGCTTTTTCCCCTTTAATTTTTTTTTGGGTTTTCCATACTCTTTATTTTAATCCTCAATTTTTTTTAAAAGAAAATTTATTTTCAAAATGTTCTTTTGTTTTTTGATAAAATTATTTTTTATTTTTTTTAAATTTTATGTTATTTATTTCTTAATTTTTTTATTTGTTGTTTGTTATTAAAAAATTATTTTTCTAATTTTTGTTTTTCTTTTTGAAACTTAAAAGATACTTAGATTAATTAATAGAGTTCGAGTTTACAACCCTAATAGAAGTTAAATTGTCTTTACTACATATTACATTCATCCAAATGGGCAAACTATCCCAAACAAAATGTAGGGAATCAAAAGTTAAAGAGTTTCTTCCAAATGTTCGTTTCCGGGCTTCGTTAGCTATGTGGTCAGCCACTCTGTTAGCCTTTCTATAGACAAAACAGATCTTAATTTATAAATATTTCTAAATGTTTTTTTATTTTTTTTTAAAAAATTATTTTTTTGACAAATATGACATCATAATAATGTCATCGGGCGATGTGGCAGCGTTGACTTGTTGACTACGCTGCCACATCATCGGTCAAAGTTAAAAATTAGAAAAAGGACTAATTTTGCCAAAAAATTTAAACTTTGCGACTAAAAAATTGCCAACTGAAGCAAACATGGAACTACATATGCCACACCCGTGCAATTTCGGGACTAAAATTGTCATTTTCCCCCTGATATACTATAGGCCATTAGGCAGAAGAGTATTATTTATTTTTTCTGTATCTAGAGAAATTTTATAGTACTATTAAATTTCTATTATATTACTCCGTTATGTCAATTTCATAATAATTCTTCAATTTTTCTCGTTGAGTAGTAGGATCTTTTAATCCAGCAATGTTTTCATTTCTCACCTTTTCATTAATTAGTGACCTCCATATATGTAAGACCTCTTTTTTTTATTTGATTATTTAATTAATTTATTTAATTATTTAATTATCAGAGTAAATTATTTATTTCGGTAATTATTTAATTTACTCACCGCGTAAACGAATTCGGCTTTAGTGGGTTCGCGTAGTATTGATTCGTGTTGTTCCGTTATTGGGCTAGCTGGCAATTGGTTGATACTCCTTTTGGGCACAATTTTCGTGGCCTCAATTGCTGCCCCAATCTCCTTTCTGGCCCATTGTGTGGCCCAATCTCAGTTGGCCCATTATCTCAACTAAATCCTAACCCTAGCTTTACTCCCACCTTCCCTCACTCTCTAACTTTCACGCCACCACACAAGAAAAGAAAGAAGAAAAAAACTGATTCCTTTCTCCTCTCTCTCTCTCTCTGGCCCGTCACCATCCTTCTGCCGCCACCACCGAGCGCCACCGCCGTTTGGCCGCGCCGCCATCCCGTTCGAGCTCTGCCACCGCCGATTCCATCCCCTCCGTTGCGTTTGAGTTCTGCTCTCCCCGATCCGGTTCCGCCCGTTCCGTCCAAGCTCCGATTCCGTCTCGTTATTTTCGGTAAGCATCACGGCTCTGCTTCGTTTTGTTGGTTGGTTTCGGATCTCGTTCGGATCTCTTTGTGACTCGTTCTGTTGATTTGCAGCCGTGCTCCGCCCGTTCTCCGCCGTACTCTGCCCGTTCGCCGCCGTGCTTCGATTCCGTGCGCTATTCGTTCCCGTTCCGTTTCAATTCCGGTAAGATATGTACAACTCCGTTTTTGTGTGTTGAAATCGAATCTCGATTTAGACCTCGGTTTTGATCTCTTTGTATTCGTTGGATTCGTTTCGCAGTTGATACGCCCCTGCTCCGTTTACTCCGTTCCGGTCCGAAGGTAGTCTTTGTCCTCCTTTCGTTTTTGTTCTTTTTTCCCTTTGGACAGTTTTACCCATGCTGCTATTTTCGAACCTGTTTGGGAACCGGGACTTAGGGCAGTTTGATTATTGTTGACCTTTGACCTCGTATGTTGACTGTGTATGGACTGTTTGAATTCTTAGAAACTGATCTGGACTTTAGTGTAGTGATTTGAACCTTAAGGACTTGTTTGAGTGTTGTGAACTCTAAAAGGACCTTTTTGGAAATTTAGTTTGACCTTGTTGATTGAGGACTAGTTTGAAAGACTTGTTTATTTTTTTGGGACTGTTGTGCAAGTGTAAGGGACTGTTGGACTTGACTGCACTTTTTGAAAACTAAAAGGACTTTTCTGTAATTACTGTGCAAGGGTAGTTTGGTAATTTTATTGTAATGGACCAAACTGTTAAAACAAGTTTTCACTGAGGACTGTTCTGGAGTTTGTTGAAAGTGTAGTACTGTTTTGCAATTTACCTCTAAGGGTATTTCAGTAATTTCTAGAGAGTAAAAGAGTGTTTTCTGAAAACTACCCAACTTAAATAGTTTATGTCTTGTTGCTTTGTAATTGTTTGACTTACTAGCTTAGTTGGTTAGGTATCCTTTGACTAACCTAGAGGTCCCGAGTTCGAACCCTACCTTAGCCCTTCTGCTACCTTTCTTATTTTGTCTTTCGATTCGACTCTAGATGGTAGACTGGGTTATGTTTAGGTTCTCTGTTGTTCGCTGCGCCGTCATTCAAGCTAGTGCTTAAGTCTCTAAGGTGAGTGTTCACCCCAAAACTTATCTATTTGCGAAAAACTGGAAGGTTCTGTAATAATCTGTATCTATTAATATATGTTCTGTTTTACTGTATGCTTCCGCGTAAAAGTAACTAAGTCCTAAGTATGACTATTCATTTATCTTTGTTGGTTACTACTCTGTTCTAGACTAATTCTTCTGCAGGAACATTTCTCGATGTCTCGAGAGCTGATTATTGTTGTATGTATGTTCTGTTCTCCGTATTTGTATCTGTTCTATCTGTTTCTGTGTGACCGGTCGATTAGGTCGTAATTAGGTAGACTTGGATAGTGAGGACTATCGAGTTTATTTGGTTATTGCCTAGTCTAATCCCTTTTAGGCGCGAGGCAGAAGTCGCTGAGGTCTATTAGGGTCGTAGGTTCTGTTTCTCCACAGTACACGAGGGTTTCTGTTTCTGTCCGGAGTTGTTAACCCTCTGTAGGGAGCTATAAGGGCAATCTGGGAGTAGGAGTAACAAGGCGGGCTGCACCAACGGACTTCATCTGATTTGCTTCTATCTGTCTCTCTGTTCTGTTAACTGTTTCTGTTTGTTGTCTCATATGTCAAATGCTTTTGTTTTCAAAACTGTTTACTTTTCTGTTTGTGAACTTAGAACCTCACTGAGATCCTTTATCTCACGCTCTTTTTATTTTCAAAAATTCCTTCCTTCCAGATGCTACTGAGGACGCACGAGAGTAGGATGCCAGCGACTGAGAGAAGGGTCTGGGGTGTCCGTTGGGATTTTGATTTTAAAATAAGAAGATGAACACTCTTTACATTTCTTCACTAGTCGTTATTCCCTTTTGAATTTTAAAGTTACCGTTGGATTTTACTTGACTCTGTTAGCGCTGTGGCGCCAAAGATAGTTATGGCATTTATTGTCGACCGTTGATTTTGAATTATTTTGAATATTCCTTTTCAAGAAAATTATTTGTTTTTAAAAACCAATACCGCTACAGTTGGAATCAGAGCTTGAGTTCAAATTCGAGCTTGCTAGATAGGATCTTTTGGCCTTGGGGTGTGTGTGAGGGTCCGAGTCGCTGGTTAGGTCATGCGTTTTCCTTTTACTTTTTTTTTATCCGAGTCATACGTACTAACTCTGAACTGTTCTCTAATCTTTCTGTTCTGATTCTGACATCTTTATATTCCGACTCTGAAATTGAACTTCCGTGGATGCTATTGACTTTGACTTAGATATTAACTAGCTAAATACGCGTGTGCTTACAGATAGGTATGAGTACCGACAAGAAGGTCATCCGCTATCGTCTGGTAGAAGGGGTATTTAACCCCTATACCACCGTTCTGGTCATTGGCATTTACCCTGGCAGCGTGATGGACAGGGTCGTTCATGAGCGAGACCACTACTAGCTGGAAACCATGAAGCTTCAAGACGAAATGGCAACTAAGGATGCGGAGATCAGGTTCCTCAAGATGGCTTTACGAGCTGCAAAGGAGAACTCCGGCTATGTCTCGTTAACCACAGGTAACCTAGGCACTAAGCCTCGTATGAGGAAGGCTCGGAGGTCATTTCCCGATGGTTGTGGACCTTCGTGTAGAGTGGAGGATGAGGAAGAGTCTGAAGAAGAACCCGAGGAGGACCCCTCTGAGGATGAAGGAGAAGATGCATACGTGCCCGAACAACATTTCAAAGACGATATCGAGGACGCCAATTAGGATAGATGCCTTCTTCGAGCTCGTACCGAATTTCCCTTTTTGCCAAACAAGTTTTATTTGACAACCTAACTGAAACTGTTTATGCTTTTTCGTTTACTTGACACTGTGGTTTTTCCGTTTACTCGCTAAGACGAGTAGAGACTGGTTTTTCTTTGAATAATTACATGCTTGGTTTATTTGAGACTATAATGGTTACTTGATCCTATGTTTTAATTTGAAGTTCAAGGCATGCTTTCTTTACTGCCAAGTTACATGCATGTTGTAGAAGACTAAGTACTTGCCTTAGTTCTTTTTCTGTTTTCTAAGTTAGAAATTCGACGTTGTTGAATCAACTGCTAAGTAGTGCCCTTTTGTTAGAATGAGTCGCAGAAACACTCGTGGCACCAACAACAACGGAAGTGGAGACCAGGTGGACTGCATCATCGCCGCTTTGGGAAATTTCAGCGAAACCATGCACCACGTTAGGACACCACCTGTTCAGCCAGCTCTCCCGCCACCACCACCGGTTCAGACTATCGATCAAGCTGCTGAGCGTTTCACTCGATTTCATCCTGACAAGTTCGAGGGGACACCTGACGCCCGTAAGGCTGAGCTCTGGCTAGAGAGCATGGAGAACTTATTCTCGATTCTGCACTATCCGGATGAGAGAAAGATCGAACTTGTAGCTTTCCAGTTCGTGGGAGCAGCCAGGAGCTGGTGGAGGACCGTGAATGCAAGATGGAGGCAAGAGGAAGTTGCCCGCACTTGGGAGAACTTCACCAAGGATTTCATGGACAAGTACGTGCCTCGCCTAGTCCGCAAGAACAGGAGAGATGAGTTCCAGACTTTGGTGCAAGGGAACATGAATGTTGCCGACTACGACTCTGAATTTACCCGGCTGTTGAAGTATGTGCCGCACTTTCAGAACGATGAGAGGGAGAAGGTGCGCCACTTTGTGAAGGGTCTGAACTCCGAGATCCGTTATAGTTTGTTTGGGACTAACATGCCTACCTACCTCAAGGCTGTTGAGCTCGCTTCCAAGGTAGAAGGTGGTCTAAAGGAAATCAAGATGGCTGATAGGCCGTACTCTAGCAAGAGGAGCTACTCTAGTTCTTCTGGGAACCATGGAAGTGGAAGCCAATTTGGGTACAAGAGGGAGAGTCGAGGTGGGTATCAAGCTGGATATCAGGCACCACCGACAAAGTATCCCCGGAATCAGCAGGATAACCGTCCCTGTAATGCCACTGGAGGGTCTGGACAGTCATCCCAAGCAAGGAAAAACTACAACTACTATGGAGGAGTCAATCATGATGAGAACAACTGCTGGAAGAGACAAGGCTTGTGTCTGGCTTGTGGGAGCAAGGATCACAAGATCAGCCAGTGTCCGAACCGCCATGCAATTGTCAAAGGGGGAAGACCAGGAGGCTATGCTCCGAGAAATGAAGGAAGGGATACTATGGCTAAGCCCCAAGTTTACAACATCGGTGGTCATGAAGTTCCTGACGCCGCGAATGTGGTTGAAGGTACACTTCTGATTGCTCAAACTTCTTCTAAAGCTTTATTTGATCCTGGTGCTACACATTCTTTTATTGCTGAAGGTTTTGCTGAGTCACTCGTTTTACCGTACAAAGTTTTGCCTCACGCTTTAGAAGTATGTACGCCTTTGGGAGCTAGTTTAATCACTAAGAAGTTCATCGAGCGTTGAGAAATTTCTATCCTAGGAAGAACTTTCCCTGCTGACCTTATCTTTCTACCTCTTTCAACCTACGATGTTATATTGGGTATGGATTGGTTGTCTGAGTACTACGCACAACTGGATTGTCGTACCAAGGCTATATCCCTGGGAAAACATGGAGAGGAGAAAGTCATGTGGAAAGGAGATAAGAAGAAGGATGAGAAGTTTCTGCTGTCTGCTATGGAAGCTAGGAAGCTGTACATGAAGGGCGCTACCTGCTTTTTGGCGTATCTGATCAATAAGCCTAAGGATCAACCTAAAATCGAGGAGGTTAGAGTGTTAAGGAATTTAAGGGAGTTTTCCCTGAGAAGTTGGATTCCGTACCCACTGAACGAGAAGTTGAATTTAGTATTGACCTGGTACCTGGCACCGCACCCATTTCGAAGTCACCCTATAGAATGGCACCTGCTGAGCTTAAAGAACTTAAGACTCAACTACAAGATCTGGTTGATAACGGTTTTGTTAGACCTAGTTCTTCGTCTTGGGGATCACCGGTTCTGTTAGTAAAAAAGAAGGATGAAAGTATGAGGATGTGCATCGACTACCGAGACCTGAACCAAGTCACCGTCAAGAACAAGTACCCCCTACCCCGTATTGAGGAACTTTTCGATCAATTGGAAGGTTCGAATGTTTACTCGAAGCTTGATCTACGGAAAGGCTATTATCAAGTTAGAGTAAGAGAAGAAGACATACCTAAGATTGCCCTGAACTTGAGGTATGGTCATTATGAGTTTGTGGTGATGTCGTTTGGCCTTACGAATGCCCCAGATGTGTTCATGGATTTGATGCACCGAGTTTTTCAGCCATATTTGGATCAGTTTGTTGTTCTTTTCATCGATGATATTCTAGTTTACTCGAAATTCGAAGAGGATCATGAGAAACATCTTCGAATTGTCTTGGAAATTCTACAGAACAACAAGTTGTATGACAAATTCAGCAAGTGTGAGTTTTGGCTAGATAAAGTAGCCTTTTTAGGGCACATTATCTCTGGAGAAGGTTTGGAAGTCGACCCATCGAAGATTGAGTCGATAGTTAACTGGAAGAGACCCGAATCTGTCACTGAGGTGAGGAGTTTTCTCGGTTTGGCTGGTTACTATCGCCGTTTTGTGAAGGATTATTCGAAGATAGCTGGACCCTTGTCCTCTCTAACAGGGAAAAATCCTAAGTTCGTTTGGAGTGACAAGTGCGAGGAAAGTTTCGAAGAGCTGAAGAAGAGACTGACCACTACTCCCATACTAGCTCTTCCCGAGGGAACCAACGACTTTGTGGTTTACACAGATGCTTCAAAGGAAGGTTTGGGTTGTGTATTGATGCAACGTGAAAAGGTGATTGTGTATGCTTCGAGGAAGTTGAAGCCATATGAACGAAATTACCCGATCCATGACCTTGAGCTAGCTGCTATAGTCTTCGCTTTGGGAAAGTGGAGACACTACCTTTATGGTCCTGTGTTCACCATCCTCACTGATCATAAGAGCTTGCAGTATGTGTTCACACAAAAGGAGTTGAACATGAGACAACGACGATGGATGGAATTTCTGGGCGACTACACTTGTACCATTCGATACCACCCTGGTAAGGCCAATGTAGTCGCTGATGCCTTAAGTCGTAGGGTACATGTGTCAAATCTCGAAGTATCCAACTTGACTTTTATGTTTGCCAATATTACTTTGAGGTATGAGCTGGCAGGTAGAATTCTTGAAGCCCAAGAGCATGATGAAGAGCTTCAAGATATCAAAGCACATATCACTGAACCTCGCAATGCGAAATTCTCTATTGATGAGAATGGAGCTCTAAGGTTTCAAAGTAGATTGTGCGTGCCTTCCGATGAAGAGCTTAGGCGTCTAATTTTAGATGAAGCTCATAAATCTAAGTACTCGATGCACCCTGGAGGAAACAAAATGTATGAAGATTTGAAGAAGGTTTACTGGTGGACTAATATGAAGCGAGATGTTGCACAGTTTGTGCAAAGTTATTTGGTCTGTCAGCAGGTAAAGGCTGAACACCAGAAACCGGGAGGTTTACTACAACCACTCGAGATTCCACAGTGGAAATGGGAGATGATCACTATGGATTTTGTAACTGGTCTACCAGTAGCTAGGGGTGGTTTTGATAGTGTTTGGGTTATTGTCGATAGGTTGACAAAATTGGCACACTTTCTGCCTGTGAAAACCAGTTACACTTCCGAGAAGTTAGCTGAGATTTATCGCGATGAGATAATTAAGCTACATGGCACTCTGGTGAGTATTGTATCTGATAGAGATCCGAAATTTGTTTCGAGGTTTTGGAAGCAAGTACACGAAGGTTTGGGTACTAAGTTGAATTTTAGTACCGCAGCACATCCGCAGACGGATGGTCAATCCGAGAGGACCATTCAAACTCTAGAGGATCTGTTGAGATTGTGTGTGCTCGATCACCAAGGAAGTTGGGCAAAACATTTGCCATTGGTTGAGTATGCTTATAATAATAGTTATCAAGCATCGATTGGGATGACACCTTTTGAAGCACTGTATGGTCGGAAATGTAGATCACCGCTGTACTGGGATTTGGAGGACCGGATTTCTACACTAGTAGCTGGAGAGAGGACTCTCAATGAGATGATACAAGAAACCTTGGAAAAGGTTAGGCTTATCCGAGACCGATTGAGAACTGCTCAAAGTAGACAAAAGAGTTACGCGATAATCGTAGGCGAGATTTGGAGTTCGAAGTTGGTGATTTTGTCTTTCTCAAGCTATCTCCGAGAAAGGGAATTGTTCGTATGGGCCGTAGAGCTAAACTGAACCCTCGATATGTTGGACCATACGAGATCATTGAGAGAGTTGGCATTGTGGCTTATCGTTTGCGATTGCCCACCACTATTACTGGAATTCACAATGTCTTCCATGTATCTCAGCTGAAGAAGTATTATCCTGACCCGTTGCACGTGATTCAACCCGATGAGGTGACTATTGAGGAGGATTTGTCTTATGTGGAGCAACCGGTTCGTATTCTAGACCAAAAGGTTCATCAACTCCGTAATAGGCAAATCAAGCAAGTCAAGGTTTTGTGGCAAAACCATCAGTACGAGGAGGCAACCTGGGAAAGCGAGGATGACATGCGCCAGCAGTATCCCGAGCTCTTCAACTTTACACGTGCGAATTTGGGGACCAAATTCTTTTAAGGGGGGAAGAGTGTAACACCCCGTTTTTTATTTTATTATTTAATTATTTAATTATCAGAGTAAATTATTTATTCCGGTAATTATTTTAATTTACTTCCCGCGTAAACGAATTCGACTTTAGTGGGTTCGCGTAGTATTGATTCGTTTTGTTCCGTTATTGGGCTAGCTGGCAATTGGTTGATACTCCTTTTGGGCCCAATTTTCGTGGCCTCAATTGCTGGCCCAATCTTCTTTCTAGCCCATTGTGTGGCCCAATCTCAGTTGGCCCATTATCTCAACTAAACCCTAACCCTAGCTTTACTCCCACCTTCCCTCACTCTCTCACTTTCACGCCACCACACAAGAAAAGAAAGAAGAAAAAAACTGATTCCTTTCTCCTCTCTCTCTCTCTCGCCCGTCACCATCCTTCTGCCGCCACCGTAGTTTGGCCGCATCGCCGTCCCGTTCGAGCTCTGCCACCGCCGATTCGATCCCTTCCATTCCGTTCGAGTTCTGCTCTCTCCGATCCGGTTCTTCCCGCGCCTCCCAAGCTCCGATTCCATCTCGTTATTTCCGGTAAGCATCACGGCTCTGCTCCGTTTTGTTGGTTGGTTTCGGATCTCGTTCGGATCTCTTGTGACTCGTTCCGTTGATTCGCCGTCGTACTCCGCCCGTTCGCCGTCATGCTCCGACTCCGTTGCCGTTCCGTTCACTGCTCGTTCCCATTCCGTTTCAATTTCGGTAAGATTTGTACAACTCCGTTTTTGTGTGTTGAAATCGAATCTCGATTTAGACCTCGGTTTTGATCTCTTTGTATTCGTTGGATTCATTTCGCAGTTGATACGCCCCTGCTCCGTTTACTCCGTTCCGGTCCGAAGGTAGTCTTTGTCCTCCTTTCGTTTTTGTTCTTTTTTCCCTCTGGACAGTTTTACCCCTGCTGCTATTTTCGAACCTGTTTGGGAACCGGGACTTAGGGCAGTTTGATTATTGTTGACCTTTGACCTCGTATGTTGACTGTGTATGGACTGTTTGAATTCTTAGAAACTGATCTGGACTTTAGTGTAGTGAATAGAACCTTGAGGACTTGTTTGAGTGTTGTGAAATCTGAAAGGACGTTTTAGCAAATTTACTTTGACCTTGTTGACTGAGGACTAGTTTGAAAGACTTGTTTATTTTTTGGGACTGTTGTGCAAGTGTAAGGGACTGTTGGACTTGACTGTACTTTCTGAAAACTAAAAGGACTTTTCTGCAATTACTGTGCGAGGGTAGTTTGGTAATTTTACTGTGCTGGACCAAACTGTTAAAACAAGTTTTCACTGAGGACTGTTCTGGAGTTTGTTGAAAGTGTAGTACTATTTTGCAATTTACCTCTGAGGGTATTTCAGTAATTTCCAGAGAGTAAAATAGTGTTTTCTGAAAAACTACCCAACCTAAATACTTTATGTCTTGTTGCTTTGTAACAGTTTGACTTGCTAGCTTAGTTGGTTAGGTATCCTTTTACTAACCTAGAGGTCTCGAGTTCGAACCCTACCTTAGCCCTTCTACTACCTTTCTTTTTTTGTCTTTCGATTCGACTCTAGATGGTAACACTGGGTTATGTTTAGGTTCTCTGTTGTTTACTGCGCCGTCATTCAAGTCTTGACTCCGTGATCTAGTGTTTAAGTCTCTAAGGTGAGTGTTCACCCCAAAACTTATCTATTTGCGAAAAACTGGAAGACTCTGTGATAATCTGTATCTATTAATATATGTTCTGTTTTACTATATGCTTCCGCGTAAAAGTAACTAAGTCCTAAGTATGACTATTCATTTATCTCTGTTGGTTACTACTCTGTTCCGGACTAATTCTTCTGCAGGAACATTTCTCGATGTCTCGAGAGCTGATTATTGTTGTATGTTTGTTCTGTTCTCCGTATTTGTATCTGTTCTGTCTGTTTCTGTGTGACCGGTCGATTAGGTCGTAATTAGGTAGACTTGGGTAGTGAGGACTATCGGGTTTATTTGGTTATTGCCTAGTTTAATCCCTTTTAGGCGCGAGGCAGAAGTCGCTAAGGTTTTAGGGTCCTAGGTTTTGTTTTCCCAAAGTACACGGGGGTTTCTGGTTCTGTCCGGAGTTGTTAACCCTTTGGAGGGAGCTATAAGGGCAATCTGGGAGTAGGAGTAACAAGGCGGGCTGCACCAACGGACTTCATTTGATTTGCTTCTATCTGTCTCTCTGTTGTGTTAACTGTTTCTGTTTGTTGTCTCATATGTCAAATGTTTTTGTTTTCAAAACTGTTTACTTTTCTGTTTGTTAACTTAAAACCTCACTGAGATCCTTTATCTCACGTTCTCTTTGTTTTCAAAAATTCCTTCCTTCCAGATGCTACTGAGGACGCACGCGAGTGGGATGCCAGCGACTGAGAGAAGGGTCTGGGGTGTTCGTTGGGATTTTTATTTTAAAATAAGAAGATGAAAACTCTTTACATTTCTTTACTAGTCGTTATTCCCTTTTGAACTTTAAAGTTACCCTTAGATTTTACTTGAGTCTGTTAGCGCTGTGGCGCGAAAGTTAGTTATGACATTTATTGTCGACCGTTTATTTTGAATTATTTTGAATATTCTTTTTCAAGAAAATTATTTGTTTTTAAAAACCGAGATACTGTTACAATATATATGGTGAGGAATTTCGATGTAACATTAGTTATTTTGTATTAGCTATATATGATAACACTAACTATATATGTTCGGATCCTATTTTTATATATTATCCAAAAGACTAAGAATTATTGTTCATGGTAAGTGATAACACTAACTATATATGTTCGAAAATCTCATGTACGTACCTGCTGGTGGTCCCTAGCTCCAGAAGCATTTTCCGTTACTTAAAGCACAAAGGTTAGGTGAAAGGCTTTTGGGTTTGTGTTGGCAAGAGGACTCACATATCTCTTGTTCTCAAGTTGTGTTGTACCCGAACCACCTTATTCGATAATAATATTGAAACTGTAGCTAACATGAGTTAAGCTAACATGGCTCCTCGTAGACTGTCAAAGGAATCAAATGAGGATAGCCTACACTGTCCTTGAAACGCGGGTAGATTAGAGCATGTTTGTTCACCTTCCATCCATCTAAATACTTGATGCCAGCATAACCAGAAGAAATAAACTCAGATATTTGAAGAAAATACAGAAATAGAATCATATTAACAATGTACTGTACAACATAAGGTAAGAAAAAAAATTGTGTGCAGTATGCCTTTAGTCTGTTTAATGCAAATGTTTCATAAGTCTATGATATATATAGAGATATATTGTGTTAATCAGCACTATAAAAGTCCTTTTTTCTTTTGTTCTCTTTTTTTTTCTTTTCGTTCTTCTATGGTTCTGTCATCATCACACAAAAAACTTAACACAGTAGAATATAATGCTAGAATGTAGAAGGTAGATTTAGTTATCTGCAAGTTAAGGTCCCATCATCTGTTTAATGCTGTTACTGGTATGATTTTTAATTGGTCCAGCAATGTGGTGATGAAATTGAATCCAGCAACGTTTTCATTTCTCAGGTTTTCATTAAGAAGTGATCTCCATGTGGTGATCATGACATTTCTTAGATGTAACATTAGTTATTATGTATTAGCTATGCTAGACGTGATAAACACTATGTTCAGATGCATTATGTTAAATATTGTACAGGAGACTAAGAATCATTGCAGGATACTTGTTCATAGTACTCATACTATGGCCTTATAATATCAGATGTTGGATTGGCAATTAACCATGATTTGTACCATGGTGAAGCAACCTGCATGGTGCTATATATGCTAGCTCCAGAAGTAAAGAACACTCAACTTAATTGATGTATCCCATCCCAACTGGTGTCCGATGTCTACAGCTTTGGAATACTCCTACCTACACTCCTAAATGAGCTTTTGACTCGAAAATCTCATGTACCTTCTGGTGGTCCTCATGTTGTAGCTCCAGAAGCATGTTGGGAACATAAGAATATGTATGGCTTGGTCATGTTCGTTCACTCTTTTGAGGTTCACTTTTGGAACTTTATTAATTACCAGAGTTTGTGAGTTTGTCACTTCTTAATATATGATTATGTCTTTTCGTTGAAAATGTGAATTTGTAATCTACCGGCGTTTCAAGGACAGTTTTGGAACATTGTGATCTACATTAATGTGAAGTAAAATGAAGGAACTTAGATGGTTCGTGTATAGTGTAACACAACTTGAGAACCAGATAAGTTATGTGAGCTAAAAAAAGATGGCCTTTTCCCAACATTTCTATGATTCAATGTTACTCTTAAAACACTCACCCTACTCTAAGAACTTTGATGAAATAATAAACAAAAATAAATAATAAAAAAAAACGATAGGAAAGCCTATCGGCCAACCGTGGCTGAGCCGAGAACGATCATCTATGTCAGTGTGCCTTTAGTCTGTTTACTACTATTAATGCAAATGTTTCATAAGTCTCTGATATCATCAAATGTATAGAGATTGTGTTAATCAGCACTATAAAAGTCCTATTTTTTTTTTTTTGTTTTTTTTTTTTTGGTTCTTCTATTGTTCTGTCATCATCACACAAACAACTTAACACAGTAGAATATAATGGTAGAATGTAGAAGGTAGATTTTGTTACCTGCGACTGCAAGTTAAGGTTCCATGTCTGTTTAGTGCTGTTACTGGTATGATTTTTAATCGGTCCATGCCCAAATAAGCCAAGTCTGTTACAATAAGCCATATAAACAAAAAACAAAAAACAAAAAACTATTCACTAGTGATGGGTCTATGTATATTCGTTCAATAAAACTTCACAGTATAGAAAACTGTTTATTATACCAAGGAAGATTGGCTTTTCACTTGAAAAATGCTTCAAGAGTCAAGACCGAATCACTACTTTAGAAAACCTTCAATCGACACGAGTTGTGCATCCATCATCCATCCTTAATTTTGCTTTAATGTTGTGTGGCACGTGTATTGAAAATACTTGCTTGACCAACATTGTTTGATTGCAATATCGGCAAAGGATGCATGGAGAGAGTTCTAAATTTGGCTGGGAGTGACCGTGGTGCCTGGAAGTAATTAACCCCTTGGAACATTTTCATAATCACTTACACGGTTTGTACGATCTCATTTCCAACGCCATTTGTTAGCTTTATGGCAAGGAATCGTGTCGATAATTTGGAGAATATCGATGACAATAGTTTCAAAATGAGGTGGTGGACAATTTGAGGGCATACTACTGACTACTGAATTTCGCAACTTAGACGACAACTCTTACTGGAGTCATATGAGTTGTGAGTTATATGAGCTGAATCCTGGCAGCAGTCAAGTAACACAAGCAGCTAGATTGGAGTCATAAGCTATAAGTTGTATGCCTTTAGTCTATATAGTACTGTTCACTACTACTACTAGTGAGTTTTAATTTTCATAGGTCTATAAAAGCCAATCCTTTTTATCTCTTGTTTTCTTCTATCCATTGTAACCATACAAACAACTTAACATAAGAATAGAATGCTACAAGTAAAGTAATGTGAATATGTGATAGTCGGTTTTAATTCATGAGTTCATATGTGAGTTTAAGTTGGTCCAGTAATGGCCCAAATAAGCCCATGAGCCCATTAAATAAGAAGGCGAAACCTGTCAAGATCCCACATTACTAGAAAGAATAGCAAAGCAGCAGTATATTAGTGCGTGAAGCAAGTATTTTGCATCATTTTTAAATCAAGTTGAATACCCATTAGTTAAAGCACAAATTTCTGAATTGTTGGCCAAAAAAGGACATCTCTCTTTCTAGAAACCTAAGGCCCAATTTTCGAAACCCAATTTTTGAAACCTAAGGCTCAATGTGTCCTTGTTCAGCAACAACTTGGAGCTGCCGAATTAACAGGCCCAAACTATAAGGATTGGATCCGTACAATACGTCAGGTGTTGAGGCACAGGAATATTCAGTATGTGTTGGACACACCTATCCCGATGCCACTGAACGAGTCGACTTCTGCGACTTATGGTATGTGGTATGACATATAAGTGGAACATGCCAATGGTGCAAAGGATGTGTTACTGGATGCAATGGAAGAAGATTTGGTTAGACCATGTCTTCATATGGAACCCTATGAGATAATCAAGTATCTCTCTTCATTCTTGGATGGTCCAAAAATTTGTGAAGGGTTCGAGGTAATCAAGATTATGGCTATTCAAAGAATCCATTCAAGGGAATTGTTGCCCGAGCAAGTTAAGGAGTTCATTGAACATCTTTATCAACTTGCAAGATATGGACTTGAATTGGAGGCTAAGGCCTCAGTTATCTTGATCGTAGAAAGATTGTTGAATTCGATCCAAAGACCCAAAATGACTCCAGTATACTCACCTATTGTTCGAAGCTCACCCACCAAAGCGACTATGAAACGCAAACGTGAACGTAAAGTTTTGAAACAATTGAAGAAAATTCATGTGAATTCTTGTCTTCATTGCACTGCTACTAGGCATTGGAAGAAGGACTGCCCTATGATGACGGCAGATGGAGCTTTGACGCATGGTGCATCTGGCTCATGTATGTTTTTTATTGAAATAAACATGACTACTATTGACTTCGATTGTTGAGTATTAGATACGACTTGTGGCTCACACATTTGTAATAATGTACATCGGCTATTTGATGCAAGGCCAGTCAAACAAGGGGAGATCGACCTACGTGTAGGAACTGGAGCGCCAGTTGTTGTTAAGCTTGTTGGAAGATACAAGATAGATCTACCCTCTGGCAAAAGTCTAGAACTTAATAATGTTTATTATGTTCCATCTATTGTCAGAAATATTATATCCATTCCAATGTTAGACATTTGTGGTTTTTCCTTTCATTTTGCTAATAATACTTGTTATTTTTCGCTCAATGATGTTGTTTATGGGAATGTTGTAAGAAAATATGGTCAGAATTACCTCTAGGGTAGTGCATCGGAATTTCAAAATTTTCTTAACAAGCATGCTAATTGATTATGTATCTACGTATATTAAAACACATCAGAGTTTAACAAACATACCAGAATATATATAGAGTCAGGTTCGACTTTGATTACCCGTCGATCCAGGAATGATCTCTACGATTCCTCCGTTCATATTGTAGTTCATGATTTTTTGAGTATTCTCCAACTGGAATCACCTCGATAGGGTTCATAACGAAGTGGGAATTGATTTTACAAAATCGTTGCGCAGTGCAGAAAATCTGCACTCGGGAATTCTTTCTGCAAAACAGAAGTTAGTATATAAACAATATAACAACTGAGAATACTCAACCTTGATATCCACAGATGGATGGTGGCTTGTTCTTGGGGTTTTGCTTAAATCCAATCCAATTTGCCTACGTATCTTCAAAAGAATCAAACCCTACGTAGTTCGTAGGAAGGTGGCGGCAGCGGCTATGGTTGAGAAGAGGGAGAGCTTTATCATGTCTATCAGATAACAGAATAATTAGATAACTAGAATGATTTTTTCCAGCTCTCTAATGTCCTCTATCTATAGTGTCTATTGGAATCCTGGAAGGAATAAGAACTCTAATTCTTATTACACAAGTAAAACTTTTACCTTTTTAGTTCCAAACTCTAAATAGGTAAAACTTTTCCCATTTCCTAATTAGTTCAAAACTCAATTAGGAAAATCTTGTCACACAAGTTTAATTGCGAGAAGGAGTTGACTCCTCCCTTTCACTAGTCGGCCGAAGCCTTAAGATGGGAGGTGGGTCTCACGTTTTGGGACCCACATGTAAATGTAGTGACAATTCAAATCCAATTTAAATCTTGCCTAAATGCACATATTAATCTAATTAAAATATACTTTCAATTAAACCCATAATTGTATTTCCAAAATACAATTAATATATTAATACATAATTAATATATATACAATTACAATTAATCCAATCAATTATAATTCTTCCTATAGTAATCTGCACAAGACGGTCCATCGTGTAGTGTGACCCATAGAGTCTCAATGTATTAAGATAGACAAGACAACTAGGCATCATGGAAGTCTCAAACGATTCCAGTTGCAATATTAATACATGAGGATGTTTTGAGAGAAGCCTCAAAACCACCTTTCATTGGGAAGCTTGTTGCACTCAATGCGGCAATGGTAAGGTCCTTTCGTCTGACTGACTCGAATGTATCTAGAATCGATGATGTGTCTATCCTATTAATGCACTCATGGCGTCTAGGAGTTGTTTGGTTTGGTGGATATATCAATGACTATCACAATATATCCATGCATTGGCCAATGACTTTACCAACACAACTATGACGACTATGAGCAGTGCCCTCCAATGCTACACATGAGAGATGAATCCTCTCCAGAGATCACTTACCATCCACATTTGTACTATTGCCATGACCCCAGAAGGGCTGTATCTACCACGTATTTTAGGGTGAAAGCATTGGTTCCAACCAAAGGCCATGGCACAACAAATGTGATGGTAAAGCCCTGAGAGTCAAAGGACGAATGGCATCACTTCATAACTCCAGTTCCCATAGACACCTTAGTGTAGAATACACATCGATAGGATATTCAGTGGGTACTTCCATTGTTCGGATAATCTCCTCGAACAACTATGTGCAGTTATGGGAACATTATGTAATTGCTCCAACGATCCATTCCGTGGTCGTGGGATCGAGCACACTTGCTCCAACAAGTATAACTTGCACGCATACTAGTCTTGATTGCCTCATTCAGACCCCTACATCCGAGATGAGCTTCGACTAGGGAGAGTTTTGGAGGAAAAATACTTCACATGTCCGAGACCACTACTTATGTGATTAGTCATTCATCCATTGGGGACATGTTTGATATCGATACATACCGACCAGATAAAGATATGACATGTTGTATGTCCGGTGTAATATAAATACATAAGTGAACATAAACATGAATAACAAACATATATCATATTACGTTGATTGTGATGTAGTATATATGTCCTTAAATGTGGTTGTCTGTAGGACATATGTACTATCAAATGCACCAATCGTGAATGGTTTATATTTATTGCAAAGTAGTCATACATTATTTCATGTCGAAAACAAACAAACCGCTTTAAGTAATAAGAATAACCCATCTTACCTTTGGCATTGTAGACTTGGTCATATCAATGAAACACGGATTCAAAGACTAAGAAAGTTGGACTACTTAGAACCATTCGATTTTGAATCTTATGGAACATGTGAATCATGTGTAAAAGGTAAAATGACAAACAAGCCCTTTCCTAGAAAGGGGGCGCGCGCTTCGCGCCTGTTGGAGATAATACATAGTGATTTATGCGGATCATTTTCGGTTCAAGCTCGCGGAGGTTATTCTTACTTCATTACCTTTACAGACGACTTCTCAAGATACGAATATATTTATTTGATGAAGCACAAATCCGAATCATTTGAAAAGTGTAAGGAGTTTAGGAATGAATTCGAGAAAGAGTTGAACTTAAGCATTGTCAAACTTCGGTCTGATCGAGGAGGCGAATACTTAAGTCACGAATTGCTCGATTAATTAAAAGAAAATGAATTCAGTCTCAATGGACACCTTCTGGTACACCACAATTAAATGGTGTATCCGAAAGGAGGAATCAAACCTTGTTAGACATGGTGAGATCCATGATTGCATTCTCAACTCTTCTGAAATATCTGTGGGGATGTGCGCTACAAACCTCAATATACATTATGAATCGTGTTCCATCTAAATCAGTTGAGAAAACTCCATATGTATTATGGAAAGGTAGAATACCAAGTTTTGAATTCATGCGTACGTGGGGCTGCCCAACGTATGTCAAATTGATGCTCACTGGTAAATTAGATGAGAAGGATGTAAAGTGATATTTTATTGGATACCCTAGTGAGACGAGAGGTTATCATTTCTATCATGCTGAAGATCATATTGTAATCGTATCTTGAAATGCTAGATTCCTAGAAGAGGAATATCTCCGAGAAGAAAGACTTGGAGACGTGATAGATCTTGAAGAAATTCAGGAAAATAGCACTGATGAGCATGAGTCTATTGTAGGAGAATCAAGTTCAGTGGGAGAATTTGAAGCTAATAAGGATGATGGCAATAAAGTGACATTTGCTAGGCATGTCATTTCGAGTGGGAGTCCTGTGATTGGTTCCAACAACACAGTGACTCAAACCACTCCAATAGAACCAACTGTTGATCAACCTGCACAACAAAATGTGCATGAACAACAACATGTGTAAGTAGAGAGGCGCCGAGCACCTGCTCCTACGCAACCCACTGTCGATGCTCGAATCACACGAAGTCAGAAATGAAAAATCACCTTAGAACCCGGTTGAAAACCAACCTGTCGATCCCGTAGGTCTAGGAGGAATCAGAAATTGCCACCTCTGACATCCTTCCTTGTAGAAGACATCAGTGGACTTGATGTAGGATTGTCAGAAAGGGAAGACCCTAAGACTTACACTGAAGCAATACTTGATATTGATTCAGATAGGTGGCAAGAAGCCATGGAATTAGAAATAGACTCAATGTACCAAAATCAAGTTTGGAGCTTGGTTGATTTGCCCAAAGGGGTAATACCCATTGGATGCAAATAGGTCTTTAAAAGGAAGACCGATGCCGAAGGAAAGGTACAAACACACAAAGCTAGGCTTATCGCCAAAGGTTACACTAAACAATATGGTATCGGTTATGATGAAACCTTTCGCCTGTTGCGAAATTGAAGTCTATTCGAATTCTACTTGCAATAGCTGCATTCTATGATTATGAAATGTGGAAAATGGATGTAAATACTGCTTTCCTCAATGGAAATCTTGAGGAAGAAGTCTATATGTTACAACCTGAAGATTTTGAATCTAAGGTAAATCCATCTGCCGTTTGCAAGCTGCAAAGATCCATCTATGGATTAAAGCAAGCCTCTAGAAGCTGGAATATCCGCTTTGATGAATCTATCAAATTGTTTGACTTCATTAGAAGTGAGGAAGATCCCTGTGTTTATAGTAAGCACAACGACACTGGGTAGTTTTCATGATTATTTATGTAGATGACATTTTAATCATGGGAAACAATGTCTCCATGTTTGAAGAGACAAAAGTTTGGTTATCAAGTCCCTTCTCGATGAAGGACTTAGGCGAAGCCAATTACATCCTTCGAATTAAGATCTATAGAGATAGATCGCACATGATGTTAGGATTGACACAATCCACATATATTGACAAAGTACTTAAGCGTTTTAGTATGGAAGTGTTAGGAAACTTGTAATTTTGATGAGCAGTTAACCATGCTAAATTAAGAACAGTCCAGTAACTAGTACTCTTAAGGTCCATAGGTTTTTAGAATTTTAAGGACATTGTAAAAGAGGAACGTTTGCTGATGACTTAGATAGGTGTTAGATAAGTTATTTCATTTGTGTATGACGTATTTTATTTTCTGAGAAGAAAATATCTTATTGACACATTTGTGTATGACGTATTTTATTTTCTGAGAAGAAAATAATTTATTGACACTTTAGCGTATGATGTATTTTATTTTCTGAAAAGAAAATATCTTATTGATGCTTAGCTTTAATTAATCTTATTTTCTGAAAAGAAAATGACCTATTGAATCATTTGCTGAAGATGTATTTTGTTTATTACAAACAAATTATTGAAGCAAATAAGAAACCGGTCAAAATCTTGAAGACTTTTGAAGATCTGAAGACTTGAAGACTTGAAGATTGCTGAAGACTGGTAAGGCACGTGTTGCTCAGAAAGTGAAATTTTCAGCAACAACATTGCATAAGTGAAAATCTGAAAGACAGAGTAGGTTGTGCTTGCTGAAACTGAGAATGAACACTTGCTGATGAACATATGTGACCTCTTGCTGAATGTACGTGATTTTGCGCTCCATTGTTACTGTTTGAATTCTATTCAAATGTGCATTTAATGCAAAGCTTACACGCGAAGGACATGAAGACTAGAAGACAAACAAAGGTTGCTGCTGAAAGTACAAAAGCAAGATAGTGACATGTTAAGGAACAAAAGCCTTAGGATTTGAAATTCAAACGGCTCCTTACTTGCACTATAAATAGAGGTCATCCGGCAAAGAGTTGAAGTGTGTCAACAACGTGATCAAACTCTCACTTGTGCTTAAAAACTCACAAACCTTCAAACACTCTTACTGCCATTGATCCGTTCCAAGACTTAAAGCTTGAAAAAGCTACTTGTGAAGAAGTAGAACAAACTCGGCTAAGAAATTAGTTAAGTGTTCTTTCTTTCGAACAAGAACAAGTCTTGACACCAGAAACAATCAAACTTGTTTACTGCAAAGTATTCCAAGTTGTGTTTCTTAGATTACTTGTTGTAACTGAATAAGTTATAATTAAGTCATCTCACCCCAAAACTCTCTAACTGAAAATACACCCTTTCAGGCGTGATATTCAGGGGGAACTTAATCGAGCAAAGTTTTGCTGATTAAAAGTACCAAGTTTGGTGGAGAACAAGGTTGAAGTTCTCTAGTTTAGGTTGGAGACAAAGCAAGTGTGCTTTGGTTTCTGTTGAATTGCTTTAGATAGGAGATTGTAAGGAACCTCAATCATATCTTAGTGGATTCAGTCCTAGAAAGGACAAAGTGGATTAGTTGAGAGATTACGCCACTCTCAGATACCACTATAAAAGCGTTTGTGTGATTTACTTACTGCATTTAGCTTTCAGCAAATTATATCTGTTTGTACACAGTCACTCACTTCACTTGCTGAAACTCTTTACTTGCTGAAAAAGCACTTATTGTTTCAAAGACTTCTGCTCTCTGATTTAAGTACCAGCAAACCAAGTTACTGGAAAGTAACTTACGCTTGCTGAGAAAGTTAAGTATCAGCAACCTCTTTACTGAAAAGTAATAAGTACTTGCTGAGAAAGTTTTTAAACGACAAAAGTTTGAAAAGACTATTCACCCCCCCCCCCTCTAGTCTTTTCTTGTTGTTTAAAGGGACCAACAAGTGGTATCAGAGCAGGAGGTTCTTTAGCCTTCTGCACTGAACCTAGATCCCTTAAGTGCTTTCCGTAAATCACTTTCACTTGATCAGTTTGGTAGTGCTTTGCTGACAGGATGCCTTTAGGAGATGCTCCCTTGCTGAAGCTGAGAAAAATTCTCAAATGGCATTAGAATTAGAAGAGTATCAGTCCTCAATTCTAAAGTTACTTGCTGAAATCCAAGAAATGAAAAAGATGAAAATCAATTTCAAATCCTATGTGGAAGCAAGTAATACGCTGACTGAACTAAACTCTTATTTGAGAGATCCATCTCAAAAAGAAGGTTTAGGAGCAACGTGTGAAGGTGATAACGTAGAAATCTTGAGAAAAGATAAATCACCTATCTCCTTTGTACGTGCTACTGATAGTAGTCCACCAGTAATCTATCAGTTTGGTCAAACTAAGGTTGCTGAAACATGCAATCAAGTACCTATGACCATAAAGCCCGCTGTTGCTACTCAAAGTAACAAGACTTTAAAAGGAAAACAGGTTGCTGAGAAGCAAACTGGAAAGAAAAAGAATGCCGTGAAGCATTCCGCCAAACAAATTGCTGAAAAGCAAGTTGTTAAGTCTAAAGGAAAGATTACCAAAAGTAATCAGAAGTCCTTTGCTGACAAACCTGAATCAAGTAAGGTTGCTGAAGCTAAAGCTCATCATTCTCCAAAGAGCGGACTCGGTTTCAAAACCAAGCAAAGTCAACTCTTTCATGAGTATAAGCAAAGTCAGCAAAGATACTTCAAAGAGATGAAGAAAACCAAGCCTAAGAGTTCTGAAAAGACTCCCAATGCTTGGACTAGAAGGAACCTTGCTAGAAAAGAACTTACTGAAAAGTATGTTCAGCAAAAAGGTCAACAGAGCAAGACACCACATCAGAAAGTGGATTTGACCAGCACGAGTCAAAAGTCTTTCAGCTCAAAACCTCCTAGTTCCTCAGCAAGTAGAAAACAAGTCAAAGTTGAAAAACTTCAGACTTGGGTTTCCACTGGACGCATTCTTGAACATGTTAATGGACATCCATCATTGGATAATTAACTTGTTTGCTCTTGATTGTGCAGACTGCAGCCACGGAGACAAACGATGCAATCTGGCACTTTGATAGTGGTTGTGGAAAGCACATGACGGGCAACAAGAATAACCTTATAAACTATAGACGGTGGTCTAAAGGTCCAACAATAAGGTTTGCAGGTGGAGGCTCCGGATCTACAAAAGGCTATGGTGATGTGAAGTTGGGATGCATAACCATTTCTAGAGTTCTTTATGTCAAAAATCTTAAGTTTAACCTTTTCAGCATGAGTCAATTTGCTGACAAAGGATACTTCATCGAAATTAAAAGTGATGAATGTAAACTTGTAGATTTTGAGACTAAAAAGGTTATAATGATTGCAAGAAGATCAGGAGGCTTGTACACCGTTGATTGGTCTTCAGCAAACGTTGAAAAATGCCTTGTCTCAGATCATGATTGCCTTGCTGAAAAAGCATGGTTATGGCATAAACGAACAAGTCATCTAAACTTCAAGACGCTGAATAAGCTGTCTAAAAAAGGCACTTGTAGTTGGATTACCTAGGGTTACTTTTAAGAAGGATGGTGTTTGCAATGCATATCAGCAAGGAAAGCAAACCAAATCTTCTTTCAAGAACAAGGCAGTACCGTCAACTACAAAACCTTTACAACTCTTACACATGGACTTGTTTGAATCTTCTTCAACAAGCTATGCTGGTAAGAAGTATGATCTAGTCGTGGTAGATGACTATTCAAGGTTCACTTGGGTAGTATTCATCAAGTACAAATCTGAAACCAAGACTGAAATACCTAACTTGCTGAATAAGCTTGAAGTCATGAAAAATGACAAGGTAAGAGTCATAAGGACAGACCATGGTACTGAGTTTGTAAACCAGTACATAACTGAATATTGTACCTCCAAAGGTATTCAACATCAGTTATCCTCAGTAAGGACACCACAGCAAAATGGTGTTGCTGAACGAAAGAATCGTACCCTGAAAGAAGCCGCAAGAACAATGCTTGCTGACACTGAGATAAGTGAGGCTTACTGGGTTGAAGCGATTAATACCGCCTGCTATACTCAGAATAGATGTTTGATTACTAAGGAATACAACAAAACTCCTTATGAATTTTTTGTTGGAAGACCTCCTAACATCACTCATCTAAGAGTATTTGGTTGCAAGTGTTTCGTTCTTAACAATGGTAGAGAATACCTAAGAACATTTCAACCAAAGGAAGACGAAGCGATATTTCTTGGCTACTCCTTGCATAGTAAAGCTTACAGAGTTTACAACAAAAAGGCACAAAAGATTGAAGAATCTGTGCATGTTGTATTCTACGAAAAGACACAAGGTGTGCCTGCTGAAGAAGAAATATCAGAATGTATGAAAAAGCTAATCATACATGAGCAAAGAACTGAATCTGATGCTAGGCAAATCAAGTCAATTGAACTAAATGATGATTCTGACAATGATTCTCCTCCCCCGAGTCATGACAAGATAAATATAGTTCACGACAAAGAATTTCCAGCAAAAGATGCGGTTGCTCCGGAAGTTGCTGAAATTACGCAATCTCCAGTGCCTGCTGATGAAGTACCTCAACCCAGCAATGCTGAGCAAGCAGTTGCTGATGATCAAATCTCAGCAGAGACACAAATTCCCAGTAGTAATGAACAAGTACATACTGAAGAGTCACATGCTGATGAGCAAACGTATCCTGATCCAACAAACAGGAAACCTGTTAATAAATGGATTAGAGATCATCCCTCTACGGATATGATTGGCGATATTAATAAACGCCAAGTGACTAGATCCAAAGCTACTCAAGGACTTGCTGAAGAAGCAACTGTCGTAGAAGTAGAATCTTTATTCTCTTGCTTTGTTTCAGAAATTGAACCTAAAACCATAGAAGAAGCTTTGAAGCATTCTGAATGGATAAAGGCAATGCAAGAAGAATTGGATCAATTTGAAAGAAACAAAGTCTGGAAACTTGTGCCACTTGCTGAAAATAAGAAAGCTATTGGTACAAAGTGGGTGTTCAGAAACAAGCTGAGCGAGTCTGGTGAAGTAACAAGAAACAAAGCACGCTTAGTTGTTCAAGGTTACTGTCAGAGTGAAGGATTGGACTATGATGAGTCTTACGCTCCAGTTGCAAGATTGGATGCAATTAGGCTTTTCTTGGCCTTTGCTGCTCACAATGACTTCATTGTTTACCAAATGGATGTTAAGAGTGCATTCTTAAATGGTGAACTTGCTGAAGAAGTCTACCTAGAACAACCCCCTGGCTTTGAACTTCCCTCAGAAACCAAGATGGTATATAAGCTTCAGAAAGCTGTATATGGTCTAAAGCAAGCACCAAGAGCATGGTATGATACCTTAGCTAAGTTCTTGCTGGAAAATGGTTTCAAGAAAGGTGAAGTTGACAAAACTCTTTTTACCATGAACCATGATGGTAAATTAATCTTAGTTCAAATTTATGTGGATGACATAATTTTTGGATCTAAGGACAAGCAACTTTGTGATGATTTTGCCAAACTCATGACAAATAAGTTTGAAATGAGTATGATGGGAAAATTGAATTATTTCCTAGGGTTGCAAGTCAAGCAACTCAAAGATGGAATATTCATAAATCAAGCAAAGTATGCGAAAGAAATGCTCATAAAGTTTAGGATCAAAGAGGATGAAAAACCTGAAAAGATCCCTATGAGTGTTGGTACCAAATTGGGCTATACTAAAGAGGACAAAAGTGTTGAAGAACACAAGTATAGGAAGCTCATTGGTTCCTGGTTGTATTTAACAGCAAGTAGACCTGACATTCAGTATGTTGTTTGTGTGTGTGCAAGATTCCAATCGGATCCAAGAGAATCACACTACAAAAAGGCAATTAAAATACTGAAATATGTTAAAGGTACAGTCAATGTTGGATTATGGTATCCAAAAGATTCTGAACTTGAATTGGTTAGCTATTCTGATGCTGATCATGGTGGATCAACTCTTGATAGAAAAAGTACCTCTGGAACTTGTCAGTTTTGGGTACTAGATTAATATCATGGTTCAGCAAGAAGCAAACGTGTGTCGCCAATTCATCTACTGAATCTGAATACATTGCAGCTGGTTGTTGCACAGCTCAAATCATATGGATTCAGCAACAATTAAGAGATTATGGTATTTCTGCAAAGAAAACACCAATCTTTTGTGATAATACAAGTGCTATTGCAATTACGCAAAATCCTAAGTTTCACTCTAGGACCAAGCACATTGATATTAGACATCATTTCATTAGAGATCATGTGGAAAAAGGTGATATTGAGGTTGTGAAAGTAGGTACTGAAGATCAGCTTGCTGACATCTTTACCAAGCCCCTACCGGATAATAGGTTCGCAATGCTAAGGTATAACCTTGGATTGATTGAACTACCTCAATAAAGGATACACTTGGCAGAATGCTGAAACAGGTATTCAGCAAGCCAAAGTATTCCTGTCCAAAAGACCAAGTCACTGATTTCTTCTAAGAAATGATAAGTCACAACATGATTGCTGAAACAGGCATTCAGCAAGTAATTCCTTCAAAACAGGTATTTGTTAGGAAACTTGATCACTTGCTGAGACAGGAACTCAGTAAGTGAAAGAACTTAAGGATTGTTGAGACGGGTACTCAGACAATCAAAAGATACTGAAACAGGTATTCAAGTATCAAAGGAATTTTCTGAGACGGGAACTCAGAAAAGAGCAAAATCTCATCTCTCAGATCTTACCAAAGGATGTCTCAAGTGCAAAAGAATTTACTGATACGGGAAATCAGAAATGTCTTTTAAAACTTAGAAAATATGAGATATCTAAGTAAGGGGGAACTTTCAGCAAGTATCTAGATTGATAATTCAAACTCGCTGAAAAGATTCTTGTCTATTTCAGCAAGCAATCTATCCCTTATTACTCGGTAAAATCAATTTGTGACGTTAAGCTGGCACAGATAAACTCGCAATAATCATGACATGAAATTCAATCGTGGCCATTGATTAAAAGGAGTTATTAATCTAACGGCTAACAAAACAAAGAGAGAGAGTGCTCTGACGGTTTTAGTTAGTGGGCCACTACGCATTCAATGCAAAGGCTCCACTATCTCCAGTGTTTCTCTGTTTTACCCTTGCTGAGAGCTCAAATCGATTGAGTTTCTCACACACCAGAGACACTATATAAAGAAGGAGTTAGAGAAATGACAAAATTCTTTAACTCACATTTCCTTTCTCTGCAATTTCTAGCCTGAAACTACTGTACCTCCGGTCAAAAAGCAAACTATCTCTTTTCGTACAATTTCTTGCTCTATATAAGAAATGGCTCCCAAGAGACAGTCATCTAAGTCCTCAAAATCGTCAAAGGTTGACAGTGCTGAAACACGCATTGCTCCGGTGACTTCTCTGACCCAAACACAGCGAAAGTTGTGTTGAAAAACGACCGAATCACTGTAAAACCTATGCCTCCGTCATATCTTGACACTGCAAAGTGTGAGATGTTGATGCAATGGGGAGGGTTTGCAAAAGAAAAGTACATTAGGTACTTTTATGAACAAGAACTTGATGACCAAAATGAAGAGGCGCTTGAGTTCATCAAGCAGCAAGGCCTCATGAACTTTATCTCTGCTCGCACTAAGCAAGTGAGCATGATTGATACTATGGAATTCTACAACAATGCAGAAATCCAGTCCCTTACAGACAGTAATGGAGTCACTGAAAAAGTGATCCTTACTTATGTTCAGAACACGCAAATCGTCCTGAAATGGACTGATTTAGCGGAGATTTTTCAGATTCCAACCACTGGAACTGAAGATGACGTCACTGCTTCTGACGAAGAATTGAAGCTTTCTACAGTGACGTCAGAAATGCAAAAATGAAGAAAGGCGAGATAGCTCCCGTGACTTGGACAAAGCACGTTAAGAGAAAGCATCTCTGCCATTCACTTGGTCTAGTAGCTCTGCTACTGATTAAAGTTCTTGACTCCCAAGTTGGAGGAATTGACCAAGTAGGCCTGAGAAGATGGCCATTGCTGATGCATATCTATGAAAATAAATCGGAACTTAACTGGGCTAAGTACATTTTCAACAGGCTTGTTGATTGTGTTACTAAGTTTAAGTAAAGGTAGAAGACAACAAGGTCTCACCTTCCTTTCCAGTTATGTATGGAATCAAGATATGCTATATCCTTGAACATTTCAGGATTCAGCTAAGAAACCCATTGCCAATCAAGAAATCTGTGTGCAATGTGGGAAGATCTTTCTACAAGCAGAATGTACCTAAGATTGCTGGTAAGAAAACCAAGAAGACAACAACTGCAAATGTTGTCAGCACAAGCCAGCAAGAAAGGTATACAACAGCTGCAGATGTTACCACTCAGCAACTTAGAGATGAAACTGCTGTTGGAGGTGGTAACACAAATGAAACTGCTGTAGAAAATCAACAAGGTACGTGTACAACAGCCGTTGCTGAAAATGCAACAATAGATGACTCTGGGAAACTGGAGAAATCTAAAAAGAAAAGAGGAAAGCTGATGATGACACTCAGACTGCAGCGTCATCAGCAAATCCCGTACCTAAGAGGAAACGGACAAGTAACAAAAGAAAGAAGACACTGGCTTCTCAGTCAGTCCCCAATGTCCAAGACTCCTCAGTCAATTCCCAGACAAATGCTGAAACGCATTTGCCAGTAGATGTTGCTGAAATAATTACTGAAACATACATCAGCAATGTTGAAGTGTTTGCGGAAGCCTTCAACAATCAACTTAACGTTGATAACTCTACTGAGAATAGACCACAAGGCAGTGGAAATGAAATTCCTGCCCAAGTCCCAGATATCTACATTGTAGATAATCTAGATGATCAAACCATGGAACCAGTAAGCGACATTGCTGCTGATCTGCAAAGAGCGGCACTTGCTGATGCTGCTGAACAGATGGTTGCTGAACAAGCAACTCATCAAGTTGCTGAAACCCAGCTTGCTGATGGACCAGTTGCTGAGATAGCAATGGTTCCTGTTCCTGAAGTTGCTGAAACTCAAGAAGCATTATTCAAAGACGCATCTCTTGATGCTGAGAATACTGGCCCAAGTTCACCCAAGACTTCAATTGACAAAGTCCAGCTTGTACTGGAAGATTTAAGCAAACAAATGGAGTTGGAGATTGAAGAATCATCCAACAAGTCAATTGATCTCTTCATGACAAGCAGTGAGCTTAAAGGTCAAGATGCTTCTGCTCAACTTGTCAATTCAGAGACAAGGGAGATTGCTGAAACCGCACAGCTTTCTCAGTTAGAGCAAAATCAGAAGTCTGCTGAAGAAACAGTCCAAGAAGCTGAAGAAACTGTTAATGCTGAAAGGACTGAGCCACAACCTGTCCTTCCTCAGCAGGTAGTTAATTCAACCATCAGTAAAACTTCAAATTCTGAAAATTGTTCTTTTGCTAAATTATTCTTTCTCTACAGACTTCTCAAGATACAAGTCAGATGGTTGCTGAAGCCTCTGCACCAGAACCAACACTCCCTGCTCAGCAGGTAGTTAATAATTTGGTATAAAAAACTAAGTTTGACAGCTTAGTACTTGTGTCTAATTTTAATTTATTTCAGGATGAACAAATGGAGGATGCTACTCAAGCTCCTCATGGAATGGAAATTGTACTACATGAGCTTGCTGACTCTCAGCAGGTAAATCATGTTTCAGATTTAAACTCTAAAACAATTCTCCAAACCATCCTGATCTAAATAAAATTCTTTTTCAGGCTCAAAAGGAGACCACTGAAGTGGTACTCATCACTGAAGATCAGCAAGTAAGTTCTGAAGAACTTTACTTGAGCTTCAAGAGGACAACTTTGTCAAGAGTTCAGCTCGAAACATTTGTCCACTCCATCCTTCCTGAAGAAATGACCATATTCTCAGCAAATGAGTTCAAATCTGATTGCTCAAATCAGAGAGAATATGAAGGCCAAATTAAGAGTGCCTCTCCAGCTGAACAAGTGTGATGCTCAAAGTCTTTTTGTTCCTGTGGTGGCTGATCCCCACAAATTAACTGAGGAAGAGGAAGTGACAAGTGGCTTTTGTACAAGCTGTTGAGCTAGTCATTCTGACAGATGATGAAAAGAAGAAGAAGATGAGAACATCCCACTGATCCCAGTGATGATGAAGGGAAAGATTCTAAGGACAAGAAGGATGACGATGATGACAATCAAGGTCCAAGTCCTGGTGCTGGTGGATTGAAGTTAACAGCTGCTGAAACTAATCCCTCTGACAATCAGCAAGCTGAACAACAACAATCTCAGCAAGAATCTCAACCTCTCTGCTGATGCTGAAAATCAAGCACCTGTACAAGGTGCTGATACTGAAGAAGAATACGCCAGAAAAAGGGCTGCCTTGAAAATGGCAAGAGTCCAGTTTCTGATGCCAAGGTTACTGAAGAAAACCTTGAAGATGAGGATGAAGAAGATGAAGATTACCAACGAGCTCTACAAAATAGTCTCGTGATCCATGCAAGGCATAGCAGGATCTGGAAATTGGTGAATCTTCAAGACCAAAATCGAAGGAAGTTCCATCCCTTCCACTTACTACTGGCGCAACTCCAGTTATTGAG
>CM051458.1:44585208-44762849 GCA_028274465.1 Plantago ovata
AAGTTTTTATGTCAAAAATCTTAAGTTTAACCTTTTCAGACATGAGTCAATTTGCTGACAAAGGATACTTCATCGAAATTCAAAAGTGATGAATGTAAACTTGTAGATTTTGAGACTAAAAAGGTTATAATGATTGCAAGAAGATCAGGAGGCTTGTACACCGTTGATTGGTCTTCAGCAAACGTTGAAAATGCCTTGTCTCAGATCATGATTGCCTTGCTGAAAAAGCATGGTTATGGCTAAACGAACAAGTCATCTAAACTTCAAGACGCTGAATAAGCTGTCTAAAAAGGCACTTGTAGTTGGATTACCTAGGGTTACTTTTAAGAAGGATGGTGTTTGCAATGCATGTCAGCAAGGAAAGCAAACCAAATCTTCTTTCAGAACAAGGCAGTACCGTCAACTACAAACCTTTACAACTCTTACACATGGACTTGTTTGAATCTTCTTCAACAAGCTATGCTGGTAAGAAGTATGGTCTAGTCGTGGTAGATGACTATTCAAGATTCACTTGGGTAGTATTCATCAAGCACAAATCTGAAACCAAGACTGAAATACCTAACTTGCTGAATAAGCTTGAAGTCATGAAAAATGACAAGGTAAGAGTCATAAGGACAGACCATGGTACTGAGTTTGTAAACCAGTACATAACTGAATATTGTACCTCCAAAGGTATTCAACATCAGTTATCCTCAGTAAGGACACCACAGCAAAATGGTGTTGCTGAACGGAAGAATCGTACCCTGAAAGAAGCCGCAAGAACAATGCTTGCTGACACTGAGATAAGTGAGGCTTACTGGGTTGAAGCGATTAATACCGCCTGCTATACTCAGAATAGATGTTTGATTACTAAGGAATACAACAAAACTCCTTATGAATTGTTTGTTGGAAGACCTCCTAACATCACTCATCTAAGAGTATTTGGTTGCAAGTGTTTCGTTCTTAACAATGGTAGAGAATACCTAAGAACATTTCAACCAAAGGCAGACGAAGCGATATTTCTTGGCTACTCCTTGCATAGTAAAGCTTACAGAGTTTACAACAAAAAGGCACAAAAGATTGAAGAATCTGTGCATGTTGTATTCTACGAAAAGACACAAGGTGTGCCTGCTGAAGAAGAAATATCAGAATGTATGAAAAAGCTAATCATACATGAGCAAAGAACTGAATCTGATGCTAGGCAAATCAAGTCAATTGAACTAAATGATGATTCTGACAATGATTCTCCTCCCCGAGTCATGACAAGATAAATATAGTTCACGACAAAGAATTTCCAGCAAAAGATGCGTTGCTCCGGAAGTTGCTGAAATTACGCAATCTCCAGTGCCTGCTGATGAAATACCTCAACCCAGCAATGCTGCAAGCAGTTGCTGACGAACAAATCTCAGCAGAGACACAAATTCCCAGTAGTACTGAACAAGTACATACTGAAGAGTCACATGCTGATGAGCAAACATATCCTGATCCAACAAACAGGAAACCTGTTAATAAATGGATTAGAGATCATCCCTCTACGGATATGATTGGCGATATTAATAAACGCCAAGTGACTAGATCCAAAGCTACTCAAGGACTTGCTGAAGAAGCAACTGTCGTAGAAGTAGAATCTTTATTCTCTTGCTTTGTTTCAGAAATTGAACCTAAAACCATAGAAGAAGCTTTGAAGCATTCTGAATGGATAAAGGCAATGCAAGAAGAATTGGATCAATTTGAAAGAAACAAAGTCTGGAAACTTGTGCCACTTGCTGAAATAAGAAAGCTATTGGTACAAAGTGGGTGTTCAGAAACAAGCTGAGCGAGTCTGGTGAAGTAACAAGAAACAAAGCACGCTTAGTTGCTCAAGGTTACTGTCAGACTGAAGGATTGGACTATGATGAGTCTTACGCTCCAGTTGCAAGATTGGATGCAATTAGGCTTTTCTTGGCCTTTGCTGCTCACAATGACTTCATTGTTTACCAAATGGATGTTAAGAGTGCATTCTTAAATGGTGAACTTGCTGAAGAAGTCTACCTAGAACAACCCCCTGGCTTTGAACTTCCCTCAGAAACCAAGATGGTATATAAGCTTCAGAAAGCTGTATATGGTCTAAAGCAAGCACCAAGAGCATGGTATGATACCTTAGCTAAGTTCTTGCTGGAAAATGGTTTCAAGAAAGGTGAAGTTGACAAAACTCTTTTTACCATGAACCATGATGGTAAATTAATCTTAGTTCAAATTTATGTGGATGACATAATTTTTGGATCTAAGGACAAGCAACTTTGTGATGATTTGCCAAACTCATGACAAATAAGTTTGAAATGAGTATGATGGGAAAATTGAATTATTTCCTAGGGTTGCAAGTCAAGCAACTCAAAGATGGAATATTCATAAATCAAGCAAAGTATGCGAAAGAAATGCTCATAAGTTTAGGATCAAAGAGGATGAAAAACCTGAAAAGATCCCTATGAGTGTTGGTACCAAATTGGGCTATACTAAAGAGGACAAAAGTGTTGAAGAACACAAGTATAGGAAGCTCATTGGTTCCTGGTTGTATTTAACAGCAAGTAGACCTGACATTCAGTATGTTGTTTGTGTGTGTGCAAGATTCCAATCGGATCCAAGAGAATCACACTACAAAAAGGCAATTAAAATACTGAAATATGTTAAAGGTACAGTCAATGTTGGATTATGGTATCCAAAAGATTCTGAACTTGAATTGGTTAGCTATTCTGATGCTGATCATGGTGGATCAACTCTTGATAGAAAAAGTACCTCTGGAACTTGTCAGTTTTGGGTACTAGATTAATATCATGGTTCAGCAGAAGCAAACGTGTGTCGCCAATTCATCTACTGAATCTGAATACATTGCAGCTGGTTGTTGCACAGCTCAAATCATATGGATTCAGCAACAATTAAGAGATTATGGTATTTCTGCAAAGAAAACACCAATCTTTTGTGATAATACAAGTGCTATTGCAATTACGCAAAATCCTAAGTTTCACTCTAGGACCAAGCACATTGATATTAGACATCATTTCATTAGAGATCATGTGGAAAAAGGTGATATTGAGGTTGTGAAAGTAGGTACTGAAGATCAGCTTGCTGACATCTTTACCAAGCCCCTACCGGATAATAGGTTCGCAATGCTAAGGTATAACCTTGGATTGATTGAACTACCTCAATAAAGGATACACTTGGCAGAATGCTGAAACAGGTATTCAGCAAGCCAAAGTATTCCTGTCCAAAAGACCAAGTCACTGATTTCTTCTAAGAAATGATAAGTCACAACATGATTGCTGAAACAGGCATTCAGCAAGTAATTCCTTCAAAACAGGTATTTGTTAGGAAACTTGATCACTTGCTGAGACAGGAACTCAGTAAGTGAAAGAACTTAAGGATTGTTGAGACGGGTACTCAGACAATCAAAAGATACTGAAACAGGTATTCAAGTATCAAAGGAATTTTCTGAGACGGGAACTCAGAAAAAGAGCAAAATCTCATCTCTCAGATCTTACCAAAGGATGTCTCAAGTGCAAAAGAATTTACTGATACGGGAAATCAGAAATGTCTTTTAAAACTTAGAAAATATGAGATATCTAAGTAAGGGGGAACTTTCAGCAAGTATCTAGATTGATAATTCAAACTCGCTGAAAAGATTCTTGTCTATTTCAGCAAGCAATCTATCCCTTATTACTCGGTAAAATTAATTTGTGACGTTAAGCTGGCACCATATAAACACGCAATAAATCATGACATGAAATTCAATCGTGGCCATTGATTAAAAGGAGTTATTAATCTAACGGCTAACAAAACAAAGAGAGAGAGTGCTCTGACGGTTTTAGTTAGTGGGCCACTACGCATTCAATGCAAAGGCTCCACTATCTCCAGTGTTTCTCTGTTTTACCCTTGCTGAGAGCTCAAATCGATTGAGTTTCTCACACACCAGAGACACTATATAAAGAAGGAGTTAGAGAAATGACAAAATTCTTTAACTCACATTTCCTTTCTCTGCAATTTCTAGCCTGAAACTACTGTACCTCCGGTCAAAAAGCAAACTATCTCTTTTCGTACAATTTCTTGCTCTATATAAGAAATGGCTCCCAAGAGACAGTCATCTAAGTCCTCAAAATCGTCAAAGGTTGACAGTGCTGAAACACGCATTGCTCCGTGACTGCTCCGGTGACTTCTCTGACCCAAGACACAGTGAAAGTTGTGTTGAAAAACGACCGAATCACTGTAAAACCTATGCCTCCGTCATATCTTGACACTGCAAAGTGTGAGATGTTGATGCAATGGGGAGGGTTTGCAAAAGAAAAGTACATTAGGTACTTTTATGAACAAGAACTTGATGACCAAAATGAAGAGGCGCTTGAGTTCATCAAGCAGCAAGGCCTCATGAACTTTATCTCTGCTCGCACTAAGCAAGTGAGCATGATTGATACTATGGAATTCTACAACAATGCAGAAATCCAGTCCCTTACAGACAGTAATGGAATCACTGAAAAAGTGATCCTTACTTATGTTCAGAACACGCAAATCGTCCTGAAATGGACTGATTTAGCGGAGATTTTTCAGATTCCAACCACTAGAACTGAAGATGACGTCACTGCTTCTGACGAAGAAATTGAAGCTTTCTACAGTGACGTCAGAAATGCAAAAATGAAGAAAGGCGAGATAGCTCCCGTGACTTGGACAAAGCACGTTAAGAGAAAGCATCTCTCCCATTCACTTGGTCTAGTAGCTCTGCTACTGATTAAAGTTCTTGACTCCCAAGTTGGAGGAATTGACCAAGTAGGCCTGAGAAGATGGCCATTGCTGATGCATATCTATGAAAATAAATCGGAACTTAACTGGGCTAAGTACATTTTCAACAGGCTTGTTGATTGTGTTACTAAGTTTAAAGTAAAGGTAGAAGACAACAAGGTCTCACCTTCCTTTTCAGTTATGTATGGAATCAAGATATGCTATATCCTTGAACATTTCAGGATTCAGCTAAGAAACCCATTGCCAATCAAGAAATCTGTGTGCAATGTGGGAAGATCTTTCTACAAGCAGAATGTACCTAAGATTGCTGGTAAGAAAACCAAGAAGACAACAACTGCAAATGTTGTCAGCACAAGCCAGCAAGAAAGGTATACAACAGCTGCAGATGTTACCACACAGCAACTTAGAGATGAAACTGTTGTTGGAGGTGGTAACACAAATGAAACTGCTGTAGAAAATCAACAAGGTACGTGTACAACAGCCGTTGCTGAAAATGCAACAATAGATGACTCTGGGAAACTGGAGAAATCTAAAAAGAAAAAGAGGAAAGCTGATGATGACACTCAGACTGCAGCGTCATCAGCAAATCCCGTACCTAAGAGGAAACGGACAAGTAACAAAAGAAAGAAGACACTGGCTTCTCAGTCAGTCCCCAATGTCCAAGACTCCTCAGTCAATTCCCAGACAAATGCTGAAACGCATTTGCCAGTAGATGTTGCTGAAATAATTACTGAAACATACATCAGCAATGTTGAAGTGTTTGCGGAAGCCTTCAACAGTCAACTTAACGTTGATAACTCTACTGAGAATAGACCACAAGGTAGTGGAAATGAAATTCCTGCCCAAGTTCCAGATATCTACATTGTAGATAATCTAGATGATCAAACCATGGAACCAGTAAGCGACATTGCTGCTGATCTGTAAAGAGCGGCACTTGCTGATGCTGCTGAACAGATGGTTGCTGAACAAGCAACTCATCAAGTTGCTGAAACCCAGCTTGCTGATGGACCAGTTGCTGAGATAGCAATGGTTCTTGTTCCTGAAGTTGCTGAAACTCAAGAAGCATTATTCAAAGACGCATCTCTTGATGCTGAGAATACTGGCCCAAGTTCACCCAAGACTTCAATTGACAAAGTCAAGCTTGTACTGGAAGATTTAAGCAAACAAATGGAGTTGGAGATTGAAGAATCATCCAACAAGTCAATTGATCTCTTCATGACAAGCAGTGAGCTTAAAGGTCAAGATGCTTCTGCTCAACTTGTCAATTCAGAGACAAGGGAGATTGCTGAAACCGCACAGCTTTCTCAGTTAGAGCAAAATCAGAAGTCTGCTGAAGAAACAGTCCAAGAAGCTGAAGAAACTGTTAATGTTGAAAGGACTGAGCCACAACCTGTCCTTCCTCAGCAAGTAGTTAATTCGACCATCAGTAAAACTTCAAATTCTGAAAATTGTTCTTTTGCTAAAATTATTCTTTCTCTACAGACTTCTCAAGATACAAGTCAGAAGGTTGCTGAAGCCTCTGCACCAGAACCAACACTCCTTGCTCAGCAGGTAGTTAATAATTTTGGTATAAAAACTAAGTTTGACAGCTTAGTACTTGTGTCTAATTTTAATTTATTTCAGGATGAACAAATGGAGGATGCTACTCAAGCTCCTCATGGAATGGAAATTGTACTACATGAGCTTGCTGACTCTCAGCAGGTAAATCATGTTTCAGATTTAAACTCTAAAACAATTATCCAAACCAATCCTGATCTAAATAAAATTCTTTTTCAAGCTCAAAAGGAGACCACTGAAGTGGTACTCATCACTGAAGATCAGCAAGTAAGTTCTGAAGAACTTTACTTGAGCTTCAAGAGGACAACTTTGTCAAGAGCTTCAAGCTCGAAACATTTGTCCACTCCATCCTTCCTGAAGAAATGACATATTCTCAGCAAATGAGTTCAAATTTGATTGCTCAAATCAGAGAGAATATGAAGGCCAAATTTAAGAGTGCCTCTCCAGCTGAACAAGCTGTGATGCTCAAAGGTCTTTTTGTTCCTGTGGTGGCTGATCCCCACAAATTAACTGAGGAAGAGGAAGTGACAAGTGTTGCTTTATACAAGCATGTTGAGCTAGTCATTCTGACAGATGATGAAGAAGAAGAAGAAGATGAGAACATTCCCACTGATCCCAGTGATGATGAAGGGAAAGATTCTAAGGACAAGAAGGATGACGATGATGACAATCAAGGTCCAAGTCCTGGTACTGGTGGATTAAAGTTAACAGCTGCTGAAACTAATCCCTCTGACAATCAGCAAGCTGAACAACAACAATCTCAGCAAGAATCTCAACCTCCTCCTGCTGATGCTGAAAATCAAGCACCTGTACAAGGTGCTGATACTGAAGAAGAATACGCCAGAAAAAGGGCTGCCTTGAAAAATGGCAAGAGTCCAGTTTCTGATGCCAAGGTTACTGAAGAAAACCTTGAAGATGAGGATGAAGAAGATGAAGATTACCAACGAGATCTACAAAATAGTCTCGTGATCCATGCAAGGCATACGCAGGATCTGGAAATTGGTGAATCTTCAAGACCAAAATCGAAGGAAGTTCCATCCCTTCCACTTACTACTGGCGCAACTCCAGTTATTGAGTCTCAAACGTTGCCTTCAGCAACTACTCAATTAAAACTAACTACTGGCGAAACTCCAGTAATTGAGCCCCAAACTCAATTGAAACAACTATCTACTGGTGAAACTCCAGTCGTTGAGTCTGAAGCGTTGCCATCAGCAACCACTCAACAAAAAGGAAGTGAAGCTACAGACAAAGGCTCCAAAGTCGCTCAACTTGATGAATCTGAGGATGATGACGACTTGTTAGAAAATGAAGATGAACAATCCAAGAAAGACCCAAAAGTCGTTCAGATTCCTCCTCCTAATTATCTCACTTATGAAGGAGATTCATTAAGGGTCGAGTTGCTTTTACGAGATGATCAGTTTGCCACTGAACTTAAGGCTCACTCCTTGACACCTAATTTAGTGCCGTTCCCAAGAGTTGAGGAGTTTACTCCCAGAATTCTAGCACTAAGGCAAGTCCATGATGCCTGCAAAGCTGAAGATGAGGCATTGCTTGTTGAGAGCCCACTTGACATTGGAAAGATATTGGCTACAGTGCTGAGACGCACTACAACTTTAACCATAGCTCAGAAAGACATCAGTCTTTATCACAAGAGCTATGAAGAAGATGTAAGTCAAGCTCTCTTGCTTGCAAAGAATGCTCTCGTCAAGGCTCAGAATATTATGGATGAGAAGGCCGCAACAGAGAAAAGACATGAAGAGAACATGATGAATATTCAAAAAGAGTTAGCAACAATGAACTCTGACCAACAAGAAATCATCATGAAGTATAACAGTCTCAACACTCTTGCTGAAAATTGCAATGAGTTTTATTCTCTGCACATCACTCCGATGTTGCAATCCATGTCTAAGGGGGAAAAGAAGAACACTAGAAAGAGAAATCAAACCCCTCCTACTCCTGCTGCTAATGTGCCACTTCCACTAGAACCTCTTGCTGAAAGAGAGCAAAGTTCTAAAAGACAAGCAGAAACTGAGTTAAATTCAGCAAGTACCAAAAAGAGAAAAACCGCTGCTGAAACTCAAGATTTCTGTCACAATGAAAGTCATCACAATCTGAATGAAGATGATGAAGAAGATGATGACAATCAAACAATAGCTCAAGCCATAAGAGCTAGACCCTTAACAGCCATAACTCCGTCTGGCCACTCAAGGCATTTTTCGTCTGATTCTTCAGCAAGAGATCAAGACAATGCTAAAACAAGAAGAAGAAGGCAAAGACAGGAAGAGAAAAGGCTGGCCAGCATTGCTATTGGCTCCGGCATTGAATATACAAAGACCAGCAATGATGAAACCACTCAGAATGTGATCAGAAACATTCATGGTTGCTGGATCCTAAAGCTGGAAGACTTGCTGGTAAATGAGTTCTTTCCTACAGCCATTTTGAATCAGATGTTCAAATGGATTGAACTCAAGGTCCAAAGAAAGCAAAGGGAAGAATCCCTCCCAAGAAATATTGCTGGGAGATGGTTGAATCTTGAGGTCCATATAAGAAGAGTTGCCATTGGTAAGACATATAGACAAGAACCAGATTTGATAAAACCACCTGGCATCGCTTACTATGCTGACCCGGTAACAAAGAAACCTAAGAAGAAACTTGGATTGATTCCTTATGAGTACTTCTATCTCACTGCTAAGGATCAAGAAGAAGATCTTCTTTGGTTAAGAAAGATTCATCCGAGAAACATTTCAGATACACAGCTTCTCCATGCCAGCAATTGGGGCATGCATTTGTGGGTAATTAACTACATGGAAATGAATGCTGAAAAGCATCATCATACTGCCTGCAAAAATGCAAGAATTCTTCAACTACAAGTCCGTAGGCTTCTGGAAAACTACGAGAAGGATTGTGTTGAATTCACTGCTCTTGCTGAGAAGAGTGTAAGAGAGATTTTGAGAAAATCCTCTGAAAGAGTTTAAGTCCCTGCAATAGTTTTTTGTTAAATTTTTTGTTTGCTGATTCATTGTTATCTATGCTTTCTTGTAATCTTCTGAATGATAACTTTCAGCAATGAATTCTTATTGACTCTTATTGGTTTTGATTATGCAACTTACTTATGCTTACTGTTTATTAATTCAAGTATGCTTGCATTAATCATCTGATTTATTCAACATCAGAAACCTCTAAAAGGGTAACAATTAATTTAGCCATGGATTGCTAACATCAAAAAGGGGGAAATTTGTTAGGAAACTTGTAATTTTGATGAGCAATTAACCATGCTAAATTAAGAACAGTCCAGTAACTAGTACTCTTAAGGTCCATAGGTTTTTAGAATTTTAAGGACATTGTAAAAGAGGAACGTTTGCTGATGACTTAGATAGGTGTTAGATAAGTTATTTCATTTGTGTATGACGTATTTTATTTTCTGAGAAGAAAATATCTTATTGACACATTTGTGTATGACGTATTTTATTTTATGAGAAGAAAATAATTTATTGACACTTTAGCGTATGAAGTATTTTATTTTCTGAAAAGAAAATATCTTATTGATGCTTAGCTTTAATTAATCTTATTTTCTGAAAAGAAAATGACCTATTGAAGCATTTGCTGAAGATGTATTTTGTTTATTACAAACAAATTATTGAAGCAAATAAGAAACCGGTCAGAATCTTGAAGACTTTTGAAGATCTGAAGACTTGAAGACTTGAAGATTGCTGAAGACTGGTAAGGCACGTGTTGCTCAGAAAGTGAAATTTTCAGCAACAACATTGCATAAGTGAAAATCTGAAAGACAGAGTAGGTTGTGCTTGCTGAAACTGAGAATGAACACTTGCTGATGAACATATGTGACCTCTTGCTGAATGTACGTGATTTTGGCCTCCATTGTTACTGTTTGAATTCTATTCAAATGTGCATTTAATGCAAAGCTTACACGCGAAGGACATGAAGACTAGAAGACAAACAAAGGTTGCTGCTGAAAGTACAAAAGCAAGATAGTGACATGTTAAGGAACAAAAGCCTTAGGATTTGAAATTCAAACGGCTCCTTACTTGCACTATAAATAGAGGTCATCCGGCAAAGAGTTGAAGTGTGTCAACAACGTGATCAAACTCTCACTTGTGCTTAAAAACTCACAAACCTTCAAACACTCTTACTGCCATTGATCCGTTCCAAGACTTAAAGCTTGAAAAAGCTACTTGTGAAGAAGTAGAACAAACTCGGCTAAGAAATTAGTTAAGTGTTCTTTCTTTCGAACAAGAACAAGTCTTGACACCAGAAACAATCAAACTTGTTTACTGCAAAGTATTCCAAGTTGTGTTTCTTAGATTACTTGTTGTAACTGAATAAGTTATAATTAAGTCATCTCACCCCAAAACTCTCTAACTGAAAATACACCCTTTCAGGCGTGATATTCAGGGGGAACTTAATCGAGCAAAGTTTTGCTGATTAAAAGTACCAAGTTTGGTGGAGAACAAGGTTGAAGTTCTCTAGTTTAGGTTGGAGACAAAGCAAGTGTGCTTTGGTTTCTGTTGAATCGCTTTAGATAGGAGATTGTAAGGAACCTCAATCATATCTTAGTGGATTCAGTCCTAGAAAGGACAAAGTGGATTAGTTGAGAGATTACGCCACTCTCAGATACCACTATAAAAGCGTTTGTGTGATTTACGTACTGCATTTAGCTTTCAGCAAATTATATCTGTTTGTACACAGTCACTCACTTCACTTGCTGAAACTCTTTACTTGCTGAAAAAGCACTTATTGTTTCAAAGACTTCCGCTCTCTGATTTAAGTACCAGCAAACCAAGTTACTGGAAAGTAACTTACGCTTGCTGAGAAAGTTAAGTATCAGCAACCTCTTTACTGAAAAGTAATAAGTACTTGCTGAGAAAGTTTTTAAACGACAAAAGTTTGAAAAGACTATTCACCCCCCCCCTCTAGTCTTTTCTTGTTGTTTAAAGGGACCAACAGGAAGACTCTAAGAAGGGCTTTGTCCCAGCAAGGTATTTGAGGACAACTGTAATACTTCACATTCAATGTAATATAATATATCTTTTTTTATTCATGATTATGTTTACTTATGTATTTATATTACAACGGCAATACAACATGTCATGTCTTTATCTGGTTTGTCTGTATCGATATCAAACATGTCCCCAGAGGATGTATGCATAATCACACAATAAGTGGGAACTGTGTGAAATATCATACATCCCAAATGCTACCTAGTCAAAGCTCATCTCGGATGGGCGTTCTGAATGTGGCATTCCAGACTAGTATGCGTGGAGGTTATACTTGTTAGAGCAAGTGTGGTCGATCCCACGACCACTATGGAGCGAGTCCATAATGTTCCCATAACTGCGCATAGTTGTTCGAGGAGATTATCCGAACAATGGAAGTACTCACCGGATATCCCATCGATGTGTATTCTACCCTAAGGTGTCTATGGGAACCGGAGTTGTGGAAGTGATGTCATTCGTCCTTCGACTCTCAGGGATTTTCCATCACATTTGTTGCGCCATGGCCTTTGGTTGGAACCAACGCTTGCACCCTGAAATACGTGGTAGATACGACCCTTCTGGGTTCATGGCAATAATACAAATATGGATGGTAAGTGATCTCTGGAGAGGATTCATCTCTCATGTGTCGCATTGGAGAGCACTGCTCATAGTCGTCATAATTGTGTTGGTAAAACCGCTGGCCAGCGTACAGAATATTTATGATGGTCATAAATATGTCTACCCAGCCAAACAACTCCCTGAGACACCATGACTGTATTATTGGGATAGATACATCATCGATCCTAGATGCATTCGAGTCAGTCAGATGAAAGGACCTTACCATCGCCGCATTGAGTGCAACAGGCTTCCTCAATGAAAGGTAGCTTTGAGGTTCCTCTCAAATGTCCTCATGAATTAATATTGCAAATAAAATTGTCTATGAATTCCATGATGCCTATTGTCTTCTCTAGCGTAATATAATGAGTACCTATGGGTCACACTATATGGTGAACCGGCTTATCCGCATGAATGTTGGAAAGGAATTATAACTAAATTGGTTAATTATAACTTGTTATGGCGCAATTAACATCATGAGAACATTAATTGAATTAATTGTATTTTAGAAATACAATTTAATGGTAATTTTATTTTTGATATATAATTAAAGGAGTCATTGAAAGAATACGTGCACTTGGGAAAGTTTTAAATTACATTTAAAAATTGCCACCACATCTAAATGTGGGTCCCAAAACGTGGGACCCACCTCCCATGTTGCGCCGGCCGCGTGTAAGGGTAGGAGAAGGAGTTTGACTCCTTCTCTCAATTTAAAAATGTGCTTAAACGATTTCCTAATTGAGTTTTGAACTAATTAGGAGTTGGGAAATGCTTTACCTAATTAGAGTTTGGAGCATAAAAGGTAAAGGCTTGACTTGTGCAATAATAATTGGATTCTTAATTCTTTCATGATTCTAATAGAACCTTCTTTAGGCTTCTATTCACTACTATATAAGAAGAGTAGTAGAGAGCTTTATTATTCATATATTCTACTACACAATTCTCTCAGAAAATAAAGCTCTCCCTCCTCGCTCATTAGCCGACGCGCCGCCCCCTTGACCAAAGTCAAAGCCTGAGTTTCACTCGATAATATCCTAGCATTCTCTCGATAAGATGTTCGTTCATCCGTGGATACCAAGGTTGAGAAAAACCGAAGCTGGATACTAACCTTTGTTTTAAAGGAATTCTAGAAGACGAATTAAACATTTTCGACTTCACCAAAGGCGAAGATTTTGCTGATTACTACGAAGATTTAATTGACTGGAATCCTGCACCGAAATCGATTGTTGTTCTAGCATTCGAAGTACTGTAAGTTCTCTTTCTCTGATGTGCTTAATATACGTTGTATGCATGATTAATTAGTATGCTTGTTAAGAAAAAAATTAAATTCTGCTGCACTAACCCTAGGGATTATTCTGGCCATATTTTCTTACACGACTTGCTCTCCAAGAATTGACTAGAGGGCCTTGACCAACCCACTAACGGGCTAAGCCCAACTACTAGTAACTACTGGAATGTTTTGGAAATGGTAAATGACATAAAGGAAAGGACTCTCTATTCTAGGAAAGCGAATAAATAAAGAGATGGCGAGCTCTAGGTATCCATCATCACCGCCCCCTCGAAACAAATCTTGACCTCAAGATTTTACTCCTTCAGCCCTGGGAACAACGATGACCATCCTTCAGCAGTGAGCTGACGAACCTCCGCCTCGGTATCCTCTGTAGCATTTGCAAATGACAGGTTGGTGGAGAATACTTCTTCATGCTTCAAGCTTCCCTTGGATACTCGATCGTAGGATGCGTCAGGAACCTCTTCCATGTAGACCGCCAGCCTCCTGAAATAAGATCCCTTACGTGTCAACCCATACCAAGCTACTAGCTTTGGTCCCTTCAGATTGGTAGAATCCACGGAGTGGATATGTCGAATCTTGCGTTTTCGCGGAAGCACTCCCTTACTAGTTCCATCATCAACCATCACAACTTTTCCCTTGACGTCCTTGCGCCCTGTAGCCACATCATCCTCAGCTTGCTAGTCCGGGTCCTCCCCAGGATCATCTTCTTCTTCCTCAGAATCTTCGTCTTCACGAATATCAAATTAGAACTTTGCACCAAATTTGCATACGAAAATAGTACGGAAATCAAATTAGAAATATGCACGAAATTTATATTTAAAGTTGAGTATATCGTTTTTTTCCTCATAAGTTAAATGTTAGATGTACGGTTCAATTTCAGTTTTGGCATAAGGCCTCACAAAATTAAAGATAGTACAGTTTCTATAGGTAATTGCGACTAACTAAAGATTAAATAAATACATTAATGAAAAATCGGGGTGGCAAAGAGTGAAATTTTTCATAAGCATACATATAATAAAAACAAAATTAAAAAAAATTGGGGCTGGCGGTCGCCCCCTTTCGCCACCCCCTGTCTCCGCTTTTGCGAACAACGAGAACCATTAGATTAACTACTTAATAGTTCACCACATGCCGTACCATTGGATTAACTACTTAGAAGGTAACATTCCACAAACTACTTAAAAGGTTCATAATGAACTAACATTATCACTAGATACTTAGAAGTTCTAGATAATTTGGGATAAAGCTGCTAGTTGATGATTCAATTAAACATTACACCCTTGGCAGGAAACTGTCGCTCAGAACTGGGAGATCACGTTCATCCTCCAGTTTTGCAACCATCTTAGCACCAAGCGCAGCCAAGTTCTCCCCAATTTCAATGGCATTAAGATGAAACGCCATCACATCATCAAATGCAGATAAGTTGTTCATCCGTGGATACCAAGGTTGAGGTTCAAGGAGCTGGAAACTGACTTTTATTGTCTTGCAGATAATCAAAGTATGTCAAATATCTTCGACTTCGACGAAGAAGAAGATTCACCGGATTATTACGAAGACTTGGTAACTGTGCTTGCTTTCTGAGTATTGTAAGTCTTCTAATTGACGTGTTTAATATATATGCTATATACATGATCAATTAACCTGCATGTTAAGAAATTTTTTTGAAATTCCGCTGCGTACCCTAGGGGTAACTCTGACCGTATTTTCTTACAGTGGTATCGGAGCCAGGTTAATTGATTATGCATATACGTATATATGTTATGTGATTTTGTAGTTTATGTGGATGCAATTGATTCTATGATTAATTCGATTTTCAAAAGTTTTATTTTTATATAAATTTAGAATTTATATTTTTCAAAAAAAAAAAATTATTATTATTATATATATATGTACGCCGCCTGCGTGCCGCAGGCCGGCGCCTGCGTGCCGCAAGCGCCCGTGCCTGCGTACCGCAGCGCCGGGCGCCTGCGACCGCAGGCACCCTAGGGGACGGGACTCGGTCCCGTCCCCGTATATAATATATATATAATTTTTCGGGTTGGACCCAAAATCGAATTTTGGAAATTTTGAGGATTGAATTTTATATTTGGAATATAAATATGATTTAATTGTAATTATTGTTAACTAGAGGGATTAAATTTAATTAGTATAAAGTTAAGGGGCTTATTTGTGATTTATCAATTTATTGTTTATTACAAATAAGTCCTTCTACTTTTGAATTTTAAATTTAACACCTCCAAGGTTTCGAAAATTACAATTGAGTCCTTCGGATTCTCGAAAATTGCTACCTGGTCAATAGAATTTTTGATTTTTCAATCTAGTCCAAATTTTCAAATTTTTCATAGAGATTATAAGTATGGGATTATAATTTTCATAATGAAATTATGAAGTCATTTGGCATCCACATAGGCCACTATTTGTTTGTATGCTCAATATGCTATTGTTTGACAATGCATGTTTAAATACCACGTATTTTACTTTCCGTTCGACCGCTATGCATGCGAGGGTAGGCGGCGCCCTTTTATTTGTCGGACCGCATATTTTTATGTATGGGTAGGCGGCGCCCATTATGTGCTTGACCGCGTTTAGAACTAGAATGGATAGGCGGCATCCATTACGTGTAGACCGCTCATGCATGATGGGTAGGCGGCGCCCTTATTTGTTTGTAGATGACTGATAACAACCCTCAAGCTACAAGCCCCAACCAATATAAGTGCAGAAATATGTATATGTATGTATTTCTGAGATGCTTTCCATGGGGTGCTTTAATTCTGAACTTTCATTGCGTTTCCCTGTATTGGCGACCTCGTCTTGCAGACTTGCAGTGATCGTCAGATTAGAGTAAGCCTATGGTTATAACTTACTGCATATTGTATCTAGCAACCTCGATAGGTACAATATGTAGAGCATCGGGTTAAATTAGATTTAACAACCAAGAGTTGCGTGACGCAATTGGATAGTCCTACCGGTCATATTATGCTATGCGACCAGCCCCCGTTGGAGTATAGCATAGTATGGATTTGGATCTTGGCCACTACGGTAACTTGTTGGACATTACCCGTATGTTTGTTTTGGGGGCAATCATATGTGAAAATAGTGGAAGCTAAACAGCTAAAGGACCTTGTTGTTTAGTTATGTTGACTGTGTATTTAGAAATAGTATTTCAATAGTTGATTTATTATTTTCGTTCTATACTATTTCTCCTAAGAAAAACCGAAACGGCGAGTATCTCGCTCCGTGCTGTCTTAGAGAGGCAAATTTTGACCGGACCAAACTTCCTAGATTGGATCAGGAATATACGTTTGGTGCTGAGGTACGAAAGGATTGAGTACGTCTTGGACGAGGCTAATCCCGTGTGTCCCGAGAATCATACTGCTGATCAAGTTGCTGCTTGGAATCAAGCCAACAAGGCAAAGGCTGATAAGAATCAAGAGGATGCTAGATCCGCGCAGTGTATTATGCTGGCGGCAATGAGCAATGAGCTGCAGAGACAACATGAAAGCATGTTGCCGTATGAGATGCTGAAGCATCTTGAGTCACTCTTTAAGACGACAACCAGAAGTGTTGAATTTGATTTGATCAAAGAGATACACAGATGCAAGCTCAATGAAGGAGGGAACATGTCTGAACATGTTCTCAAGATGAGAATAAGATCATGGTGATCTTTGTCCTTCAATCATTGCCGAGTTCGTATTCGTAGTTCATCATTAACTACACGATGAATGTGAAGGACGTTACACTGCTCGAGCTCCATAATCTGCTGAAGACATATGATCATACTCTTCCTAAGAAGGAGAAATCGATCATGTATGTTGGGCAACCATCTAACCCAAACCCGAGAAACAAAGGTGCTAAGGGTAAGGGAAAGTCGGGAGCCAAGGCTAACACTTCGAGTGATAGGCCTAAGCGTCTGAACCAGAAAAGGAAGTTCAAGAGGAGCGGAACGGTACACACAGATGAATGTCTTTTCTGTAAGCAGAATCGGCATTGGAAGAAAGATTGCCCTAAGCTAAGGGTAGATCAAGCTAAGAAGCCGCCGACTTCTAGCTCAGGTATGTTTGTTATTGAAATGGACAAGATTACTTTTGACTCCAATGGTTGGGTATTAGATACAGCCTGTGGCTCGCACATTTGTAATAATGTGCAGGGGCTAATTGAACACATGCTAGTCAAGCAAGGTGAAATCGACTTGCATGTTGGGAACGGAAATCCAGTTGAAGCCAAACGCGTTGGACGCTGCAAGTTAGATTTACCATCAGGACAATGTTTAGAACTTGATAACGTTTATTTTGTTCCATCCATTGTCAGAAATATTATTTCCATTCCATTGTTGGACAATTTGGGTTTTTCCTTTCGATTTGCTAATAATACTTGTTATTTTTCATTAAATGACCAGTATTATGGAAAAGCTCGCTTAGTGAATGGTTTATATATTTTGCAAAGTAGTCTACCTTTATTTCAAATACATAACAAGCAACCGTCTTCAAGTAGGAAGAATAATCCATCTTATCTATGGCATTGTCGGCTAGGCCATATCAATGAAACACGGATTCAAAGACTAAGGAAGTTGGACTACTTAGAGCCATTTGATTTTGAATCATATGGTACATGCGAATCATGTGTTAAGGGTAAGATGACGAACAAACCTTTTGTTGGACAAGGTGTTCGTGCCACTCGCTGCTTAGAGCTCATACATACCGATGTATGTGGACCTTTTAAAGTCCAAGCACGTGGAGGTTATCCTTACTTCGTTACCTTTACTGACGATTTCTCAAGGTATGGATATATTTATCTTATGAAGAATAAATCCGAGACCTTTGGAAAATTCAAGGAGTTTAGGAATGAGGTCGAGAATGAATTGAACCTAAGGATAGTCACTCTTCGATCAGATCGAGGAGGTGAATACCTTAGTAAAGAATTTATCGACTAGTTGACGGAGAATGGAATTCAATCGCAATGGACCCCTCCTGGAACACCACAATTAAATGGTGTGTCTGAGAGAAGGAATCGAACCCTGTTAGACATGGTGAGATCAATGATTGGATTCTCGACTCTTCCAAAATATCTATGGGGATATGCGCTACAAACTGCAATCTACATTCTGAACCGTGTACCATCTAAATCAGTGGAGAAAACTCCTTATGAGTATGGAAAGGAAAGAAGCCCTCACTGGGCTATCTTAGACCTTGGGGCTGTCCTGCGATAGTCAAATTGTTGCTCACTGATAAGTTAGATGCCAAGGGTGTCAAAGTATATTTCATAGGCTATCCTCATCAGACGAGAGGCTATGAATTCTATCATGCTGAAGATCACAAGGTGATAGTATCTAGAAACGTCAAGTTTTTAGAAGCAGAATACCTCGAAGAAGAGAGGTTAGATGATATGATAGAACTTGAAGAAATTCAAGACTTTGACACGCGCGAACATGAGTTCTCTAAATCTTCTGATTTGGACTCAAGTTCAGTGGGAGCTTTCGAAGCAGACAAGGGTGATGATATGAAACTTGCTAGGCATGTCATAGTCAGTGGGAGTCCTGTGATTAGATCAACAGTTGAAACCACACCAATAGAACCCGTTGTCAATCAACCTGTGCAACAAGTTGCACAAGAGCAGCCTCCCGCAAGGGAACGGGGTCGCAACACGCGACCGGCTGCATCAGTGCCCACTGATAATGTTCGTGTTACACGAAGTCAGAAAAGAAAAGCACCAGAAATGCCGACAGTAGCACCAGTCGAGCTCCGTAGGTCGAAGAGGATCCCAAAAGGACCTCAGAAGCAAAGCCTTATGATAGAAGACATCAGTGAACTTGATGTTGGCTTATCAGATCGGGAAGACCCCGAGACCTACAAAGAGGCAATAATTGATATTGACTCAGACAAATGGCAAGAGGCCATGGAATTGGAAATGGACTCCATGTACCTGAACCAAGTTTGGAGCTTGGTAGACTTGCCCCAAGGGGTTAGACCTATTGGGTGCAAATGGGTCTTTAAACGAAAGACAGATACCGATGGCAAGGTACAAACGCACAAGGCTAGACTTGTGGCGAAAGGCTACACGCAAAGGTATGGCATCGATTACGATGAAACCTTTTCACCGGTAGCAAAGTTGAAGTCTATTCGAATTCTACTTGCAATAGCTGCCTACTATGATTATGAGATCTGGCAGATGGATGTAAAGACTGTCTTCCTCAATGGCAACCTTGAGGGAGAGGCCTATATGGTACAGCCAGAAAGTTTTATTAGTAAAACCAGGCCAACTACTGTATGCAAATTACAGAGATCCATCTATGGGCTAAAGCAAGCGTCTAGGAGCTGGAATATCCGCTTTGATGAAGCTGTCAAATTGTTTGACTTCGTCAGAAGCGTAGAAGATCCCTGTGTCTATACTAGGCACAGCGACAAGGGAGTCGTTTTCATGATCATTTATGTTGATGACATTTTGATCATGGGAAACAATGTCTCTATGCTAGAAGAGACTAAAGTTTGGTTATCAAGTACCTTCTCAATGAAGGACTTGGGTGAAGCGAACTACATCCTAGGGATAAAAATCTATAGAGATAGATCCCAGAGGATGTTAGGATTGACACAGTCCACCTACATCGATAAAATACTGAAGCGTTATAAGATGGACGACTCAAAGAGAGGCTTTCTCCCAGCTAGGCATGGAATCGTGTTATCAGTTAAGGATAGTCCTAAAACTGATGAAGAAAGAAAGGCAATGAGTCGTGTGCCCTATGCTTCGGCAGTAGGGTCTATAATGTATGCAATGAATTGCACAAGGCCAGATGTGGCATATGCGCTTAGTGTCACTTGTCGGCACCAACAGAATCCAGGAGTACCTCACTGGACTGCTGTAAAGAACATTCTTAAGTACCTTCGATGGACTAAGGAAATGTTCTTGGTGTTTGGTGGAGAACCAGAATTAAAGATGTCTGGTTATGTTGACGCTGGATTTGAATCAGATCCTGATGACTTTAAGTCACAGACAGGATACGTATTCAAATTGAATGGAGGAGCTATCTGTTGGAAGAGTTTCTAAGCAAGCCACGATTGCTGACTCATCCACAGAAGCCGAGTACATTGCTGCATCAGAAGCATCGAAAGAAGTTGTCTGGATTTCAGAGTTCTTGAAGGAATTGAGGGTTGTTCCTGCTCCTAGTCCAATAACGATTTATTGTGACAATACGGGCGCCGTCGCTCAAGCCAAGGAGCCTAGATCTACAAACAAGAAAAAACATGTACTTAGAAAGTATCAAGTTATACGTGAGATTATTGATGGAGGAGAAGTTAGTATAGAACGTGTCTCAACCACGGACAACGTGGCAGATCCTTTCACCAAGGTCTTATCAGTGGATGTTCACTTAAGACATTATGCTAATCTGGGTATTAAGCATAAAGGCGACTGGCTCTAGTCCAAGTGGGAGATTGATAGTGTATATGTCCTAGAGACAATCTTTATTAAGGGCATGCAGCCCTTATTTAGGGCATATATGTACTATTACACAGGTCAACGTAATATAATATATGTTTGTTGTTTGACTATTGAGTATCACTTTCATATCTATATTACACCAGGCATACATCATGTCATATCTCTATTCCTGTCTGTATTGATATTAAACATCTCCCCTCGGATAGATGACCGATCACACAGATAGTGGGAGCTATGTGAGTTATCATCTAGCCCAAACTCTCCCTAGTCGAGGTTCATCTCGGATGTAGGGGTCTGAATGAACCAGCTGAGACTAGTATGCGTGGAGGTTATACTTGTTAGAGCAAGTGTGAGCCGATCCCACGGCCACGGAACGGATTGTTGGACAATCAAGAAACGTTCTCATAACTCTGCATAGTTGTTCGAAGGGTGATTACCGAACAATGGAAGTACCCACCGGAAACTCCCATCGATGTATACTCTACACCGAAGTGTCTATGGGAACCGGAAAGTTGTCGAAGTGATGCTAGTCGTCCTTTGGACTTACAGGACTTTATCATCACATTTGTTGTCCCATATCCTTGGTGGACCCGTCGATGTCAGCTCTGAATAAGCATTTGACCCAAGACACGATCCAGGATTATGGCTACATACAAATGGGGATGATAAGTGATTTTGTGAAGGATTCATCTCTCATGTGTAGCACAGGAGAGCACTGCTCATAGTCGTTCATAGTTGTGATTGGTAAAACCGCTGGCCAGCGTATCAATATTATTATGATAGTCATAATAGATATTGGATTCACCATGCAACTCACTGAAGACGCCCGTGGATGTATTATTGTGATAGACACTTCATCGATCCTAGATGCATTCGAGTCAGTCAGATGTAGGGACGTTACCATCACCGCGTTGAGCGCAACAGACTTCACACGAAAGGGTTTTGCTTTGAGAAACCTCTCAAACGTCCTCATGTATTAATATTGCAAATGGAACCGTCTAGAAATTCCATTTTGCCTAGTCTAGGACTTGCTTAATACAATGAGGCCCTATGGGTCACACTATGTGGTGATTCAGCTTATCCGAATATCCTTGAAGATGGAATCGCAATTAGTTTAGAACTAATTGTGATTGATGGATTATAATTGATTTGGAATTAATTATAATAACTTGTGGCTCAATTAATGATTTGAAATTATTAATTGAATTGGCTGATTAATTGTATTTTATGTAAATACAATTAAAGATTATATTTTAGAAACATAATAGAGGTTTGATTTGAGAGGATATGTTAATTTAGAATTAATATATGCACATGGGCAAAATCTACTTGGAGTTTGAATTGCCTTAGAATTATAAGTGGGTCCCAAAATCGGGACCCACCTAACCACCATTGGAACGCGCGCGCGCGCAGCTGGAGTAGGGGAAGGAGTTCGACTCCTTCCTCTATTAGAAGTCAAGGGATAAGTTAGATTTTCCTGATTGATTTCTAACTTGATTGGGAATGAATCTAGACTTGAATTGGTTTCCTAGTGCGATAAGAATTAGATTCTTATTCCATTATAAAGTCTAATTGATTATTCATTAGGCTTCTATTGACTACTATATATAGTAGACTATTAGAGAGCTTTTGTCGTGGTTGATTTTATAGTTAGACTTGAAGATCATTCTTTCTACCAGTTTTCTTAGAGAAAATAAAAAGCTCTCCCCTACCTCTATAAGCCACGCGTGCGCCACCCCTCACCGGAGGAAAACCGCCGCCGCATCTTCTTGGCCACACAAAGAATATCCTAGCATTCTTTCCGACAAGTTGTTCATCCGTGGATACCAAGGTTGAGGTTCAAGGAGCTGGAAACTGACTTTTATTATCTTGCAGATAATCAAAGTATGTCAGATATCTTCGACTTCGACGAAGGAGAAGATTCACCGGATTATTACGAAGACTTGGTACCTGTGCTTGCTTTTGAAGTATTGTAAGTCTTCTAATTGACGTGTTTAATATATATGCTATATACATGATCAATTAACCTGCATGTTAAGAAAATTTTTTGAAATTTCGCTGCGTACCCTAGGGGTAACTCTGGCCGTATTTTCTTACAATGTGTTAGGGGTGCATGTGTTGCCCGGTCTGCCGTGTGGTCAAACCGGTTATGAAGACTTTACTTGAAGGTGGTTGAGGGCCGACCTTGTGAATATGGAGAAGTGTGTGTCTGTGACTGGTGATGGTGAGTGTAGTGAATATAACAGTGATGAAGGATATATCTCCAAGAGGAACTCTTGTTGTTGCCTTGAGCTCCCCACCAAGAAGATTAAAGATTGTACATGTGAAGTGAAGTTCTTGAGAGTGTTGCCCTAATGTGTTTTTCACCTTAGCTTTCTCTATGGGAACCACTCCTTTTATATACTTTAGAGGAGCGCATGTCATTGTCATAACAACAATTTGCCAAGTCTCCACACACATATGTGGTTGGTAAGCTATACCTTGACAGTCAAGGACATGGCCCAATGATCGTGTAAGGATAAATTTCTGCCTTGATCTTATCCACTTGTGTTATGCAGTTAGTTGTGAGTGACAAATCCGGATGCTTTATCGTGGTCCCCCGTATACATAAGTATTAGACCTCGGATATAGCGATCGGAAGCATGCGACTCTGGGATCCCCGGCATGCGTCGTTAGGAACCTGAAGGTGCATGATACCGGATGTGCCAATGTACTTGAGGGAGCGACCTCTCGGTATATCTCACTCGCATCGGAAGCATCCTCGCAGTTCTTAGTACTCCGGATAGTCCGGGTCGCCCTAATTAGCATGTTGGCGGACTAGGATGAGACTGGACATATTTTAGTAACATCAGTCCACATTGTGCTCACTCAAACAGGGCATGAACCGCCCTCGTTAATGTACCCTGAGGCTGCGCTGATGTGCGAAAGGGTCTGAAAAACAAACATAAAGCCTCAGAATTCTTCAACATATGTGCACACAATACGATCTTTAAACTCATAATGTCACCAAACATACATCATTTTAAAGCTTAAAACAGAACCCAATCAATATACTGATATTGTACCTTTTCTCACATAACTATCTATTCAATTACCTAATTCACCACATTTCAATTGAATATGAAACTGATTTATTCAATATTTGAGAAATACCCTACTTTCTTAACAGAGTTCCATCCAACTTTGAACTAAACTACAATCATAAACATCCCACACAAATAAACATGCAACAAGAAATTGTAAGCGTCAATGCATGAAAGTCACTAACACTACTCAGATCACAAAAAAATTTGCACCTTAAAGTAAACTACAATCTGGAACACTCACAGAACTAAACATGCAACAAGACATTCTCCACCAAAACAAGAATATAACTACATTGTTTGAAAATAAAAGTAGTACTAACAAGTAAAATTAAATTATGAAAGTAGAAGGATGCATAGAGAAAGAAAGATCTTAAAGATTGGGAAATATGGTTGTTGTTTCTTACTTGCGTAGCAATAGAGCCTAGGGAAACTGACGGAACCACAACCATAGGTGCCATTATTTCTTTTTCTTGATTAAAGACAAAAAGAAATTTTTCTGTTTGGGGAGAAAGTAAAGTAAAATGACAACTACAAAAACAGAACAAGTATATAGGCAAAGGCATCAAGTGTAGTGATGGTTGATGACCTTTTATTGGTTAGTAGCTAATCATTTAATACGAACATAAAATGAATAGCTGTAGTAGGTCATAGATTTATTTGTTCATGCATGTTGATTGGTCGTGATTTAAAATATGTAATCTTAAAATATTTAAATGTACTAGTAATAGTGATATTAATTCAGGTAATATTATGTCATGTCTTAAGCTCTAATGTGATATAATATTACATGATATATATATAATAACATTACATCGAACCAAATAAAGTATATTTCATGTAATATTATGTGGCATTATATAGCATGTAATATTATTTCGAAATTAATACAACATGTATTATAATATCATGTTATATGATATTCCATCAGTTCATGATCAACACATCTAAAAAAGCATATTATATTATTACACCTAAAGACATTAATATTATATCAGAAAAATCAATTTCAATGTTGTAATCATACGTTGACACATCTCCCCATATTTGGAGATTTATTATCTGATTAAAACAGATTACACCACACACACACTCTCTCAAGTCCTTCCACTTTCTCCTTCTCCGGTAAGAACAAGATGGTGCTGCATGCGACAATCGACGGCTCAGGGATGAAGTCTGTGATGAACGAAGGTTAGGATCCAAAAGGAAACGCGGCTGCCCACTGGGATCGACCAAGCGACAAAGTAAGTATCTGCATTTCTTTTCAAGATTTGTTTCTTGTTCCTAGGGAATTCCTTCCTCCATCCTTCATTTTTTGTTATTTAATGGTATTTGTGCGTTTCTAATTGTGTTTGTGTGAATGCAATCGGCTAATTTTGATGATTGATAACTCGAAAATTTGACAAATTAGGGTTTCGTGTAATTTTACCTTTTAGTAGACAGTCAGTGACTAGAATTAATGTATGTAGTATACTAAGATTCGTGGGTTTATTGATTAAACATGCAATATGTCGATTGTGTTATTTGTGGTTCTTGATCGACTCCAACCCCGTATAATCGTCCTGTTGATGTACTAAATACAACCTCCATCTAATTATAGTTATGGACTACAAGTTTTTTTGTTCACATTGATCTTAATTTGTATATAGTTCGCCCCGTCTAAGCCTGAGAGCCACTTAATGAATTTTTATGTTTTTAGTTGATCTGTATAGCAAAGTTTTATTGAATTTAATAGTATGTTCGAACATGTATTTGTCATCAATAGAGACAGAAGAGCCAGTGCAAACTGTGAAGCGTGTGACTCGAGCTACGGTCCACCCGCTGGCAGAGATCACATCATGCAAACTGGCCGACCTCGTAAAGGTATGGCAACTAACTTTCAAATAGTGCTTCATAGATAGCAATGCTACTAATTTTATATACTTCAAAATTTTCCAATTTGTAACACGCAGTCCCATAGAGCTTTGATGATGCCACCATTCAAAATGCTATGCAACAAAGTCAATCCTCAAAGGAAACATCAGTTCCAAGAAAGCGTGGCCGCCCTCGTAAAGACATGACGACTAAATTCATACCCTTTAATACACTACAAGAAAAACCGACTTTAGCGACGGATACCATCCGTCGCTATACTTTAGCGATCGCTATAGCACAATAGCGAGGATGGCCCGTCGCTATACTTTAGCGATCGCTATAGCACAATAGCGAGGATGGCCCGTCGCTAATTAGGTCGTCGCGAAAAGTGGCGTCGCTAAAAAATAAAGAGACGGTTAATATTATTCGTCGCTATAGTTAGCGACGGATTAATGTATCCGTAGCCGGTTTGTCGTTGACCAAAATAGAGACGGATGACTTTATCGGTATCTATACATAGCGACAGATAAAATTTTCCGTCATTAAAACTAAGGGACACATGTGATTCCCCGTGCGAGGGGAATTTGGCGACGGATAAATTAATCCGTCGCTACTGTATTAATTTTTTTTTCAAATTCGTTTTCATTTTTATTTAATTTATGTTTGTTATTCCAGCTCAAAATTGAGTACGCCCAACAAAATATATACAATTGATTGATTTTACAATAATCTAAATTTCAATAAAAAATACTGAAAGTGTACATACAAACAAACTAAAAGGTACGAAGATAAGCATTAAAATAAACGAGAATCCTAAAATGTACGGAGATAGAATAACAATCCTAAAAACGAAGGAGAAAGTACTAATCCTACGGGCTCTCCACTATCTAACCGAAACATTCAGCATGCAACGCCCCATCATTATGTGCCTGCTCACTGGTCACGTGGTTCTGCCACGACTCCACTCACAGCTCCCGATGGTCCGGATTAAGGTACGAAACCCATTCATGGTCCCAAAAGTGCTTCTCCTTGGCATGATAAATTAAACGCATGTGAATGTGTTCCGCCCGGATGTTGAATACATTCCATATCTCCTCCACATTGGCAGGAGGGACATAGTAGTATTTCTGCAACATTGCAACAATCCAACATCAGTTACAAGCCATGCCAACTACGTGCATTCCGAACATATATAGTAAAGGCAATGCCCCAAGAACAGATAATGTACGTACACATATGGATAGTAAAGGCAATGCCCCAAGGACAGATAATGTACATACACATGCATAGTAAAGGCAATGCCCCAAGAACAGATAATGTACATACACATGTATAGTAAAGGCAATGCCCCAAGAACAGATAATGTACGTACACATATATAGTAAAGTCAATGCCCTAGAAATCCAAACTAGAAATATTCAAGTAAAGATATTAAAGTACCTTGAATTCTTCGAAATAGTGCTCCTTAACGGGAAGAGGAACCGTAGCCCACCTTTCTCCGCCACTCCCAGAAGGCGTAAAAAAATCTCTTCTCATGATGCTTGACAACCTTCTAGTAGCTAAACGCGGGTGAAAGCTGTCACACATTTTGAATGATTAAAAAATGGAGTGGCAACAACTATATATATCAACAATTAAATACCAACTTATTAAGAACTCACTTAGACCCCTCCACAATGTACAATACTGGAATCCCGTTGTGACTCCGAGGGGCGGTGCTTGACCATCCCTGTTCATTGTGGTTGTATGTATAAAAGTTAAGTATGAACCATGATAGACCTTGTAACAAAAAATAAAGTCTAGCTTATCAAAGGAAGTGATGGGGTATCCGAAGGCCAGTGTGTTTGTATTTTTTATGCATGCAAACCACACCATTTTTTATGCATGGAAACAATCATTCTCATTGACCAGGCGATGAGAATGACTGAAATACGCCGATACAGTAATAACGGCATTAGAAATGTTGTTGTTACGGTACCAGCATACTACAATCATTCACAATACAAGGCCAAGTACCAACATATATATATGGTTTACATGATTATCGAAGTACAAACACATTGACGCTCAGACAGACCGACACTATCTAGTAATGGAAGTGATGGGGTATCAGAAGGTCAATGTGGTTGTATTTTTTATGCATGCAAACCACACCACATCAATCTATATATATGGTTTACATGATTACAAAAGAAATGTAGTATGTGAACAAGAAAGGTGTCTGGATCTTTAGGAGCTTGAAGTCTCCATCTTTAGTTTTTTTAATGACTAAAGATAGGAGACTTCAAGCTCATAAAGATCCAGACACCTTTCTTGCTCACATACTACATTGTGGCTGTGTGTATAAAATTTAACTATGAACCAAGATAATTTGTAACAAACTAGAAAGTCTAACTTATCAAATAACTTATCAATAAACGTACACTATTAGTTATGACCCAAGGTAAGCCTAAACCAACACATCGAAACTAATATACGTATATCATCATCACACTTTATAAAATAATTAGATATTAACCAAAATCCTTTAATTTCGAAAATTCTAAAACTCATTATATAAATGTATGCCTCATAAATTTTTCCCTATACATGATGAATGTGGCTACATGAATGTGTATATTAATACATTAACATTAAAGTGTATTTGTCCTTTAGAATTCCCAACACCAACTATAAAAAGTCACCTAATTTTAACATATTCTCACACAAATATGGAAAACCATAACAAATTCAGGTTTGAAGATACACCCTCACCTTCCCCCCCACCTTCTCCCCCACCACAAGTTGATCCCGAGATATTGGCTGAAATGGAGGAAGCTCTCCAAGAGGCGTTTCCTCCAACTCCTCCCAAATCTCCTACTCCTCCCCATTGTGAGCACAAGGAGGTTGAGTACTTCGAAGACCAAGGAGTCTTCTGCAGGCTATGTCAACAACAGCTTGTGGAACCAAAGGATGTCATCGACTGGTACTCCTAAATGAGGAGTCAAGCTCCGAGGACGAGGGGATGAAGAGTGACTAGAATTAGCTATTGAAACTTATATTTAACATATATTATTAATAAAAATTCAAATTTTTATATTTTCTATATTTCTAATCTTAGTTCATTGCAGTCACTTTTTTTTCTTTTTTTGGCTTATTGAGTTAATTATTAAGCATTTCCAGAAGTGAGTTAAATTAAGAATTGATTTACATTAAGAATTAACCATTTATAGAATGGTTTTTAATTATGTAAAAAAAACGAAAAAAAAAATAAATAAAAAATTAGGCAGTGCAGTAGATGAAATGGAGAGGAAAAGAAATAAACTTAAACCCTAAATTAACAGTTAACAAGTTTCTAAATTAACAAATTCAATCAAGCAACCCTAAACCCTAAATTAAAATTAACATACCCTAAATTAAAATTAATAAACTGACAGTTAGGAATCCTAATCTTCTAAATGGGTGGTCCGGCGCGGTGACGGTGGCGGAGGCGGTGGAGGTGCCTTGCTCCTCGTACCCTAGCCTCCAATAAACATAGAACAAATTCAATAAAAATCACTATCAAAATCAAAATCACTATCAAAATGAAAGATACCCAAGATTTAGGGTTTATGTTAATTACCTCAAACTGTTGAAAAAACCTCCAAATTGATTAGGGATCGACCTCCTTGTTGGATAGGCTTCGATTTGATCTAAAATTTGCTTGAATTGGTTGAGTTTGGAGATGGATCGAACGAAAAAGAAGAAGCAGAAACGAAGAACTCAAGAATGGAGAAACAGAGAAATGAGGAAGAAGAAAGGTTGGCCGTCTATATATCGTGACGTAGCGACGGATGAACTCATCCGTCGCTATATATTCATTTATTTACTTATTTTCCTTCATAAAAAATAGCCCGGTCAACATATTTAACGACAGATAAAGTTATACGTCGCTCAAATAGCGACGGATAATTCTTATCCATCGACGGATAATTCTTATCCGTCGCTTAATAGAACGCGAACTGGATGTTTCGTGACACAAACTGAGCTTAGAGCGCGGTTCGTGTCCATCCGTCGCTATGTAGCGACGGATGCTATCCGTTCCTAATGTTCCGTCGCTAAAAGGATGTTTTCTTGTAGTGATAAGTTATCACTTGTTCATTATAATTCATTGTTAAGGACAGTAGTAATTTAATCATGTCCCCATTTAAGATGTTGTGCAAACCAAGGAGCCCACAAAGGAAAACTCAGCTCCCAGAAAGCGTGGACGCCCTTGTAAAACCATCAATGGTAAGCTTTCGTGCAATGTCATTAATATCGCATCAATTATGCCCTTTATTATCACTTACACTTTGCAAGTCATTCCAAACAACTAAGACCGCCTGCATTGGTGCCAGGATGAGCTTGGCATGGGTAAGCGGCGTCCCGACGCCGCGGCATAGCGTCGCATTGATGGATTAACGCCAGGGCATGGAGGCCGGCGTCTGAACTTTCTTCAGACAACGCGGTGAAGAAGAAAGGCGTTAATTGAGGGGCTGCCACTTGGCAGCCCCTCAATGGTCCTATTTTCTTTTCTTTTTTTTGTTTTTTCTTTTGTTTATTTACTTTTCCCTCAACGGACAATAAAGGCTATAACTCGAAAAATAAAAATGCAAAAATAAATAAAAATCACCACGACTCTATTTTTTCGAGATCTATAAATAGAAACCAATCTCGGCTATGTTTGGAGCACCCCATCTCCAACCCCCATTTCTCTCTTAATTAAACTCAAAATACACTCTTATAATCAAAACCACCCTTAACCTCCATTTTTTTGTCCGGTGAGATGGAGTTCAACGGTCAGCTTTACACTCGTGAAACTCTTGCATATATGAAGGAATATGAGAAAGAGTTGTACGCAGAGCTCATGAGCCAACTTCCTAAACCGTTGTTCAACTCTACCTCACCGAATGTCATTCGCCCTTTGTTTCAAAACGAGCCCGAAGATCCAAACACCCAAAATTTCCCATCTCCTCAGTCTCAGATACCGGGAATGTTCTCCCAAACTCCTGAGTTCGTTGCAGAGACTCAGCCCCAAAATCAGCCAAAGCCAACGGGTCGTAGCCGAAAAGGGAAGGAGGCCGCCACTGCTGATGCGACAAACGCCAAGGCTCCACCACGGAACGTGCAATGGACCGAGAAGGAAGATTTGGTTCTCCTTCGTTGCTATATGGATGTTTGCTCGGATCCTATCATCGGTACGAACCAGAGTATGCTACTTTATTCAAAAAGGTTCATGAAATGTATGAGGAGGCTAGGGCGGACGGGTTGCACGCCGGACTTATCAACCGCACTCCAGATTCAATGCGCAAAAGAGTCGGACGTATCAAGAAGGAAATTAATAATTGGCTTGGATGTTATGAGAGGGCTGTGAGTGCAGTTGGCCAGCGTAGTGGATTCAACAATGACGATGTGATCAACACGGCTCAGGAATTTCACAAGGAAAACACACTGTACCGCTCTGGTTTTGATCTGTTTAAACAGTGGGATGTTGTGAAGTCGTACCCGATGTATGAAATGTACTTGAATTGGGAGACTCACTTGAAGAAGAAGCAAGATCCAAACAATGTCACTGTGGATGTTGATGTAGATGGGGATGAACGAATGGAGTCAACGGGAGGTGGCAGTAGTGGGACGAAGCGATACCACTTGGTTGATGACAGTGTCTCGAGTCCGAAAAAGATGGCAAAAGGTGGAAGTTCTTGCAACTCCGCAATGGAGACGATAGGTGAGGGATGGGTGCAATTCAATGGTAATTATCCCCAATCTCTTGAGTATGAAAGACAGAGGATTGAGTGGGACAAGGAAGCTCATAACAGCAGGCTCGCCTTTGAAAGGGAGAAGGAGGAAAAGAAGGAGGCCAGGAAACTGAAGGACCAGTACTTGAAAGAGGAGAAGCTGAAGAATGAGCGGATGAAATTCTTGATGGATCTGTTGCCTCACTACGATAATTTGAATGCCTAGCAGAGAGCAGTGGAAGATGCACTCAGAGCCGAATTGTTTCCGAACAATTGAAGGGTGGAACTTGTTTAAGTGTGTTTGTTAAGTGTTTAAGTGTGTTTGTTTAGGCGTTTAAGTGTGGCGTGTTTGTACTTTAATTTTCGCATTGTGTTATTTTATATTCCTAAGTGTGACTTGTTTGTATTTTCATTTCCCATGTATCCGTTGTAATGAAATGAATTTGCTTTGAATTTTGAATTTGTCAGGAATCAAAACTTTACTTTTAGTCAAGCAACTTTTTAATTTGCTTTGTCAGGAATCAAAACTTTACTTTGTCAGATATCATGAATTTGAATTCGTCAGGAATCATAACACTACTTGAGGCATCATATGCAATCTGACTCAGCCATGACTTAGAATCTTATCTTATCTTTTGAAATCTTATCTCAAAAAATCTTATCTTCAAAAATCTTATCACATCCGAGGCAATGTGTCTCATCCATGTCTATATAATGCAACTCTGGAACTTAATTTAGATACACCATCCCTTCTTCCACTTCTTAAGTTTAATAGAATCATGTCATCAAGCTCTTCATCATCAAGCTCGTCATCGTCTGATGAAAGTTTGAATTTTGCATCCTCCTTTGCATATTCTTCCTCTGCCTCTTCCTCGAATACCTTCAAAAAAGCTCAAAAGTTCATAATGAACAACATACCCCATATGATGCACTCCATCCAACAACATCAACAACAAGAACAACCAAAAAAGACTTCAAAGAAGAAGCGAAAATATATTTATAGGGAAAGAGTTTCACATGCCGTGCTAATGGAGCGTGATTACTGATGAACGTGTATTTTACACTTTCATTTGAGTCTTTTTCACCTATTTTAGCTATCCTCTATGTTAATTTAGCTATATTTTAGTGCATTTTATTAGAATAGTGTCACGTTTCCCTTTAGTTTGTATTTTACAGGTTTTGGGTGAAAAACGAGGTTTTCCGGGCAATTATATTGAAGTAGACAAGGAATTGGTGTTCCGAAGGCCTAATTGGAGTATCTAAAAGATTCCGGATAGGATTTGAAGTCTAGGGGTCGAGTCTGAAGGCTAAAAGGTCACTAGAAGGCAAAACCCGAGTCCGAAAAGGGGAAAAATCCAAAAATGCGTCGAAAACGCGTATCTGGCCAAAAAAGCTCCCGGACGAGTCGCCCGGGACGTGGGGCGAATCTCCCACGCCAGGCGAATCGTCCGGTGTGTGGGGCCCTTCGCCCCACACCTCCCGAATACCTATATATAGTTGCTCAGTTTTCTCCGTTTTTCATACTTTTCCAGACTTTTTCTCTCAGTTTTCTCAGTAGTTTTAGGTAGGAATTCTCCAGAGCCTGTTCTGGGGATTCTTAGCTTAGGAGATACTTTTTCTTAGCGCTTTGGAGCTTGTAAGATCGCGATTCTTCGGAGATTGACAACCTTCGTTAACATTGTATCTTACAGTTTTTCTATTTATATTTATATATCTTTCATCATGTTTTCATTTATTCGTGGTATGATTTATGTTGATTGCATGACATCTATGAGTAGCTAAACTTCTCGTTGGTGATAGTATGTGATTTCTTAGCGAAGGGTTAATAATTATGCTAATGGCTATATCGCGCATTATACTTTGAGTTATTGCTTTATTTTTTTGATCTATCTAAATCTCTATCTTCGTAGTGTTGCATAATTACGGAACACAACTGGACAATTCATTGATCAAAGATCTCTATGCAAAACCGGGGAATTTATGCATGATTATTAACCTGCTATGCTTTGAATGACCATACTATCACCAATCTCCATCATGTGTTAAGAAAAACCTTTTCTAAGTCGTCTGTTGATTTTATATTCTTAAGTTAGATTAGATAAAGCTAGTTATAGTCCTTAGAGATCGACACTCGAGGTTATTCTACTACTACACTACGGTTTTCGTTGTAGTTGTGAATTGCCTTTGGCTAAATACAAATTTATTTGATTACTAGAATCTGACAAATTCCGGTTCATCAAATTGGCGCCGTTGCCGGGGACTATACTCCTTTTTTCTGTTTAGCTTTTTTTATATTTTGAGCATTCAATTCCTAGTTCTAGTAGTTTTTAGTTTTCCTATTTAATCTCTCTCTGATACTCCTTTCCTAGTTTGTTACAGATAGTGTATGCCACATACACGATCTAAAGGAACACCGCTTGCTGATTCAATTGCTGAGATCGACAGAGTCTACCACCAAAGAAGGCGACTACTTCAAACGCGTGAACTAGAGGAAATAGAGGATACCGATTTCTCTGAATCTCTACACAGTCTTTTCAAGGAAATCGACGGAATGGCAAAAGCTAGACCACTGAAAGCATGGGTTCAACCCTCCAAGGATCGTATGAGGGGACCGGCGATTGTTCTTTTGTCTGCAACTCGTGATCTGGAAATCAAGAACCACGCGTTCCAACAACTTCCGAGGTTCTATGGCTTAGCAAGGGAAGATGTGATGGGGTACTTGCACGATATCGATGATTTCGTCAACCAACTCCCACGACCCGGAGCTGAAATAACAAATGATGAGTTGAGGATGAAGGTTTTTGCTATGGGACTTGGCGACAGAGCCAAGTCATGGTTTAGTTCTCTACCGGCGGGCTAGCTGGACACTTGGGAGAAGGTTTTTTCAGCTTTCATGGAAAAATACTTCCCTCACACCTTGACTACCGCGCTTAAGGCGCAAATCACTGGGTTCAAACAAGACTATGATGAGACCATCTACACCGCGTTTGAGAGGTTCCAAGACCTCATGAACAAGTGCCCTCACCATGGTTTTGAGCTTTCTGATCTAGTCCAACACTTCTACAATGCACTAACCTTCGAAAACCAACAAGTGGTGGACTTCCAAGGCCGTGGCAATATTTGGGAGGAAACCGCAGAAGCCGTCTGGGCAGTTTTCGAAAGGCTTGCTAAGGGGTCGCAGTTCAAGGACCCAAGAGCGATGGTTAGGAGACGTGGACCTGAAGCTCCACCTACTCAAGAATCTCCTATGTATAGGGGGAATGGGGATCAATTCGAGTGCTTTACCAACGAATTGAAACAAGTCCTCAAGAGCGCCACTGGAAAAGCTATGTCAAACGAGATTTGTCGAATATGCAAGAACTATGGGTATGGAGCTCATATGTGTAGATCAGAGCTCGCATATGATGATGGCAACTGGGTTCAAGCAGGCGAAGAGGAAGCCTTTGGTTTGGTACTCAAGAAGCTAGCTACGGACAAGATGGTAGAAATCCTCGAGGTGGATTTTGGAGAAGAGGGTTCCGAAGCAATCAAGGATATGCACCGGCTAGCCAAATTTATGGCCGTAACCAAGACCGTAGTAGGCTTAACTATGGTAATGATCACTGCGAAAATCCCGCTCCAAAAGAGCAACCGAAGTCGAAGACAGCTCTACTGATGGAGAACTTGCAAAAGATGGTTGATCACACCCAAAGTTTTCTCAAACGTTATGAAGAAGATTCTGAGAAGACTAGGGAAAGGCTTGATCGGTTAGAAGAGAGCACTAGGCTTGCCCATCAAAAGATGCAAGAGTTGATCGACCAAGGAGCAAGTAGGGAGCAAGGCAAGCTGCCTAGAAACACTGAGAAGTCGATGTCCATTACCTTTGTGGGTGATCTACCTGTCGAAATCACCATCAAGAAGGTTGCTAAGTGCGAGGGTTGCAAGAATGAAGAAACTCCACTAGCCAAGGAAGAAGAGAAGGACCTTGGTACTGATGAGAGTGAAGAGGAGCAAGAGGATCCCGAGCCACTCCCTCAAAGTTTCGATGTTAAGGTCGGGATTTGTGAACTTGAAGATGTCCGTGCCACACTAGACACGGGATCCTACTCAAATGTGCTCCCAATGAATGTGTTCGAGAAGAGTAGCCTTGGAAAACTATCTGAGCATAAGGCTATTGTGCAATTGGCGGATGGATCCTTTGTGAGACCCGAAGGCGTTGTGAGGAACGTATTGGTCAAAATTGGTGAAGCTTCTGTATACACCAATTTTGTAGTTATGCCGGCGTCTACACCTGGGATGGGGGATGTCGTTCTCTTGGGGCGAATGTTCTTGACTAAGCTACGCTCCGTGATAGACATCTACCGAAGGACTTGCACCATTGAGGTGGATGGCAAGCGACATGTGTTGCGAGCCATATCTGACCCACCCGATCGCTTCAATGCTTCTCACACTGTTAACTACTGTGGTCTTGCTGTCTATGTTCATTCTTATTCACAGGTTCGTGGCATGAGGAGAAGATCCATGAAGGGGAAGTCTAGTACCCTCAAGAAGAAGAGCTAGGCGCAACCAGGAGTCGAGTCAAAGACTATAAATAATGGCGCTATCCGGGAGGCAACCCGGAATTTTTATCACTTTTTTACTACTTTTTTGCATGCATTCATACTTGAACAATTTGCTTTTCATATGTAAATTTGTTCGTCTCTGTGTCGTATGTGCTTATGTTGGTGTTTGAGTGAACTTTTTCGAGTGGTTTTTTGAGAAAAATGGTTTTCGGGGATTAAAAAACCGCGTTTTTTCGAAAGTTTCGTCTCCCCACCTCAGGAGGTGGGGGGCGAATCGCCCCACAAGTCCAGAGAGCTCCGCGCTCTCTGGACGCGCGGGGCGATTCGCCCCACATGCGGGGCGATTTGCCCCGCGAGTTCTGCAGAAATAAAATCGCGAGAAACTCCCCTTTCTCCTTATTTTCTTCATCTTCTCCACTTCTTACTCCCCAAAATCCGAAAAAAACGTAAAACTTCAATCCTTCATAAAATATTCAATCTTCCATCAAATTTTATGTTCTATAGCTTCAATCGAAGCCCATTACGTGCTCTTTCTTTTCATCCGAACAACTTTCACTCTTGTGCATTCGTTTTCCATATCTGAGGTATCTTCACATGAACCCTAATTTTTCAATTTGGGGTTTTCTGTTTGAGCCTCAATTAGGCTTATATGATGCATGGGTAGGTTGATTGCGTGATTAGAAACGTTATTTACTATCAATTGCATGCTCAATTATGCTTGGATTGTTGATTTGGGAATTTTGCTACTAGATCTGTTTATCTTGTTATGCAATGTATCTTTTTCTTCGATTCCATACATATGATTGTGTTTACTAATGTAATGATGATGGATATGATGGTAGAATGCATAATTGTTGGGTATGAGGATTTATGATGCTAGAATGTTTTAATTTTTTCGCTACTATGGTATGAATTGATCCTTGTTATTTAGGTTATTGGTTGTCTAGCAAGAGCATAATGTGATATGTACATGTAGTAGTTACATTGGTATGTTGCATGATGAAGTAGCTAGGCTAGACATGGAGGATTTGCGGAGTTCGATTGTTGATTTTATCACTCGTGTGTTTCTCTCTTACATTAGCATATGCATGAGTCAGTTTTGTGTCATACGAGGTACTAACCGCTGTTTGTAGGAACCATGTCACAAAGGGAGAGGAGCACTCCCATTTGGCTACTATGAAGTATTGGAGGGGGATCGATTACAACCATGTCAAGGAGAGTGATCTCGTTAGAGGTGCGTTAGAGCCACGGGCTCTTGCAACAACGTCGCGGTTTATCCAAAAGGAGGAGCGAGAATCCACCTGGAGTAAGGACTCCTATGCCTATTCATGCACCACCGAAGGGATAGAAACAATTATTACGTCAGCAATCTATCACAAGGACTGCAAAGTTCGTGTGAATAGGAAGGTACCGGGGCGGCCTCACCACGACGGATTCAGTCTTGAGTCGATAGTGGTGAGAAAGTTCCGAATCGCTAGCTTGGTTCCAAAACATAATGACATGGACACCCAACCCCTCTTAGGGGTGTCCCTTGACTGCCTCTAAAGGGAGCACCATATAGACATCGGGGGCATCAACCGTTGAGAATGTGGTCGACATTGAAAAAAATTGAGGAAAACCTCTGAGTATCCGAGCTGCTTACTGTAACCTCCTCGGGGTGTAAAACGTTGGAGAGGGAGGCTCTGATACCGCTGCTCTTTCCCCTTCAACAGTTCACAACCTATTGGAGGGCTACAGGATGGACAATTCCATAACAGCGGCGGCTAATCTTGAGGATTTTCTTCGACAATGCCACTCTACTAGTGATGATGTTGATGACAGTAGTGACAATGAAGACCATAGGGACAATGATGATACAGATGGAGGAGTTGGTCCTATCCGATCTATTAATGGAACTACCGCCACTACCACAAGCCCCGATGATCACCTATAAGGCCCCTGGAGCAGTCTCAATACCTTACATCCATCATACTCAGCCGACCGAGGCCAAACCATGCGGTAACATCTAGTATCACATCTTATTTCCTCATTTTCTTACTGCTAGGGACTAGCTTTAAATTCATGAGGGGGGATGGGATTTTAGTGAACTAGTGTTGTTAGTTTGGAGCTTGACATTGATGGTTTAGAGCTTGCCATTGATGGTTTAGAGCTTGGGATTGGTAGGATGAGTATAGTACCTTGCATGTTTATCCGTCTGCATTTGCATTTGCACGTTTACTGCTTTCTTAGTTTTTAGGTTGCATACACTACATTCATCCTAGGATAGTCTTGCATGTTTTATGTGAAGTTTATTGCCAAATTTTTTGAACCTTTCTATTGGGTAAATTAACTAATTATGACATTAATCGTATGCTTCATCTCTATGAATTTGTTTGAGGTTTTTCTCGCTTGGCTTGTCACATTTATGTATTGCACTTAGTTAAGCTTGGTAGTCTCGACACCACTTAGTGGTGTTTCCTCTACTGCGGTTCACGAAGGCCTTTATAATAGGATGATGCATGTTAGGGTCTTATGGTTGTTTTCCCGAGTAATTATGTACCTAAGAGGCAACAAGTCTTCACCTTGCTTTGAGATTGCTAAATGCCTAGGAAGGAGGTAGTGTGAGATTGTGTGATCCTTTGTTGCAACCTATTCTTCCGAATAGGTTTGGGAAGGGGGTTACACTATCATTAGACTTGTTTTCCATTTTTTCAATTCTGTGTTGTGAGTTTATTTTTCCTTTTTCGTAAATTTTGTACTCCAACCTATTCTTTCGAATAGGTTTGGGGAGGTCGTTTGTGTGCCATTTTGTTTCTTTTTCGTTGTGCTACTGCTGGCTAAAAAAATCAAAAAAAAAAGAAAAAGAAAAAAATTCCAGATAAAAAAGAAAAAAACTGGAAAAGAAAAAAGCAAGGAAGGGTCCAAAAAAGCCAAAAAGCAGTTTAGCAAAGTGTTGTGTCTCATTTACAATTCTTGTAATGTTCGTAATCGTGTTGTAATTTTCTATCTTTTCTTTTCGTTTGAGTGTCATCTGTGCTAGACCACCCTCGTCCTGCCATTCAGGAAGTGGTGAATAGCTTAAGGCTTTGCTTGAGAGATGGGTAGAATAGGGGAGTGTTATCTTTTTTAGGGAACCCCTCCTTCGTTTGATGAGAGCCAGTATTGGTTCGACCTCTTTGAGGAAAAGTCTTAACTTGGTGAACAACAGTAAGTCCTCAGTTTCATAGGCACGGGACAACCATTCGTATTCTAACATGTTTCGTTACGTCGTCACTGACTAGGTCCAGGTAGATAATGTTACGAGAGACTATCATGTCTTGACATAAGTGCTTATGTGAATGTGTATGAGTCAATCGAGGCATTCTTCAACCTATATTCGTGTTATGATTTGTATGGTTTTTCTTCATATGTTTTTTGATAGATTCGATAGATTAGTTCATTTCATTTGGCATGAGACTCCGTTTTTTGTGTTGCATAGTTTTTTGCATTAGAGTCTAGCTTAGTTGCTTGAGGACAAGCAAAGGTTCGGTTTGGGGAGTTTGATGAACGTGTATTTTACACTTTCGTTTGAGTCTTTTTCACCTATTTTAGCTATCCTCTATGTTAATTTAGCTATATTTTAGTGCATTTTATTAGAATAGTGTCACGTTTCCCTTTAGTTTGTATTCTACAGGTTTTGGGTGAAAAACGAGGTTTTCCGGGCAATTATATTGAAGTAGACAAGGAATTGGTCTTCCGAAGGCCTAATTGGAGTATCTAAAAGATTCCGGATAGGATTTGAAGTCTAGGGGTCGAGTCTGAAGGCTAAAAGGTCATTAGAAGGTAAAACCCGAGTCCGAAAAGGGGAAGAAATCCAAAAACGCGTCGAAAACGCGTATCTGGCCGAAAACGCTCCCGGGCGAGTCGCCCGGGACATGGGGCGAATCGCCCCACACCAGGCGAATCGCCCGGTGTGTGGGGCCCTTCTCCCCACACCTCCCGAATACCTATATATAGTTGCTCAGTTTTCTCCGTTTTCATACTTTTCCAGACCTTTTCTCTCACCTTTCTCAGTAGTTTTAGGTAGGAATTCTCCAGAGCCTGTTCTGGAGATTCTTAGCTTAGGAGATACTTTTTCTTAGCGTTTTGGAGCTTGTAAGATCGCGATTCTTCGGAAATTGACAACCTTCGGTAACATTGTATCTTACAGTTTTTCTATTTATATTTATATATCTTTCATCATGTTTTCATTCATTCGTGGTATGATTTCTGTTGATTGCATGACATATATGAGTAGCTAAACTTCTCGTTGGTGATCGTATGTGATTTCTTAGCGAAGGGTTAATAATTATGCTAATGGCTATATCGCGCATTATATTTTGAGTTATTGCTTTATTTCTTTGATCTACCTAAATCTCTATCTTCGTAGTGTTGAATAATTACGGAACACAATTGGACAATTCATTGATCAAGGATCTCTATGCCAAACCGGGGAATTTATGCATGATTATTAACCTGCTATGCTTTGAATGACCATACTATCACCAATCACCATTATCTGTTAAGAAAAACCTTTGCTAGGTCGTCTGTTGATTTTATATTCTTAAGTTAGATTAGATAAAGCTAGTTATAGTCCTTAGAGATCGACACTCGAGGTTATTCTACTGCTACACTACGGTTTTCGTTGTAGTTGTGAATTGCCTTTGGCTAAATACAAATTTATTTGATTACTAGAATCTGACAAATTCCGGTTCATCAATTACTTTGGTCAGGTTGCTCCTTATGCAGATAAGTTCCGACGCAGATACAGAATGCGTAGGGCCTTGTTTGAACGAGTAGTTGCTGGTGTTGTGCATCAAGATGATTACTTTGTCTACAAGCTAGATGCTGCAGGCCGTCAGGGGTTATCAACACACCAAAAATGTACCGCAGCCATTCGAATGCTAGCTTATGGGTGTTGTGCTGACTCGGTTGATGAGTATTGTCGCCTTGGTGAAAGTACGGCTTTGAAATGTCTCTCGCGTTTTTGTGACGCTGTGGTTGCAGAGTTTGGCGCAACCTACATGAGGAGGGCCAATGAAGACGACTTACGGCGACTTCTAGCAATCAACAAAGCAGGAGGCTTTCCAGGCATGATTGGGAGTATCGACTGTATGCACTGGATATGGAAGAACTGTCCGACGGCGTGGCACGGTCAATTCCAAGGGAAATGTGGAAGTCCTACCCTTGTGTTAGAAGCTGTGGCATCCCAAGACACTTAGATATGGCATTCATTCTTTGGAGTTTCCGGAAAATTCAATGACTTATCAATCGTGCAGCGTTCACCAGTGTTCGAGGATCTTCTCAACGGCACTGCACCTCATGTGGAATTTACGGTGAATGGCCATCAATACAGCATGCCGTACTACCCAACTGACGGCATCTATCCAACATGGTCTACGTTTGTGAGTGCCATCCCTAATCCCATCACTCATAAAGAATCAAAGTTCTCTCAGCTCCAGGAGACTTGTCTTAACGATGTGGAACGGGCTTTTGGAGTTATGCAAGCACGGTCTGCAATAATACGAAACCCGGCTCTTGCTCACAACAAGTCCACACTCCGTAAGATCATGGATTGTTGCATCACACTCCACAATATGATAGTTGAGGATGAACGCCACACATACAAAAACTATGAAAGTGAAATGGAAAGCCTGAAGAAAGAGTTTGAGGACGACACAAGGTCTTACGTTGAGGATTTCGATCGTGGAATTCATATTCGAAGGACGACATCAACAATAAACTCTCTGAATGAGTACATGAATAATAACCGACAGATGCATAGCATCAACACGCATGAACGACTAACTTCAGAGCTCATGGAACATATCTGGAGGTGTTAGTGATTGATTGTGCGACCTTCATCAATCGTGTCTTTTATTTGTTTTAAGTTTCATGCATTTTATGTTTGTGTGTTGTGTGGTTGTTGCATATCAATTCGTTAGATTTTGTGTTTTAAATTTGATGTAAACTCGTTGTATAATGAGTATGATTCTGTGTGTTATGTGTTTAAATTTGATGTAAGTTATTTCATATAAACTATTAAATATATTTTGTGTTAATTTTAGTTCATATTATCATAATATAATTAAAAAGAAAAAAAGAAAGAAGGCCACCATGTCGCGGCATCGTGGCAACCAATGCAGCCACAAGCCACGATGTCGCGGCATCGTGGCAAAATAGTGCACCATGCCATGGCATGGGATGGCACCAATGCAAATGGTCTAACTTCAAAACATTCTACAATTGTTTTGTTACATAGGTATCAGTAACACCCTGATGAACGTGTATTTTACACTTTCATTCGAGTCTTTTTCACCAATTTAGCTATCCTCTAGGTTCATTTAGCTTATATTTTAGTGCATTTTATTAGAATAGTGTCACGTTTCCCTTTTCTTTGTATTTTTCAGGTTTTAGGTGAAAAACGTATTTTTATGGGCAACTATGTTGAAGAGAACGAAGATTTGATGCTTCGTGGTCATCCGTGGTGTATCTAGAATGTTCTGGACGAGATTTGAGGTCTAGGGGTCGAGTTTCAAGGCTTAAAGGTAACTAGAAGGCAAAATTCGATTCCAAAAAGGAAACCAACACAAGAAATCGCGTCAACCGCCACTGAAGGTCCCGGGCGGTTCGCCCGGTGCCAGGCGGTTCGCCTGGCATCCGGCGGTTCGCCCCACACTGTTTCGTAGTCTATATATAGTTTCGCCTATTTTCTACATTTTTCATACCTTTTCACCTTATTTTGAGAAAAAAATTCTCCAGAGCTTGTTCTGGAAATTATTAGCATAGAAGATTCTTTTTCTTATTGTTTTGGAAGATTAAGCATAGAGATTGGACATCGTTGATTCTCAATTCTTGCTTGTGAGTTAGCAATTCACCGGAGATTGACAACCTTCGCTGGTAACTTGTATCTCACGATTTTTCTGCTTTTTTTTTATTTCATTCAACATGTTTTCATTCAATCTTGCTTTGATTCTTGTTGATTGCAATTTATCTATGAGTAGCTAAATCTATCGTTGGTGATAGTATGTGATTTCTTACCTAGGGTTCTTAATTATGCATGAGTGGCTTTGCGCGTTTAAGACTTGATTTATTGTTTTATTTCTTTGATCTATCGAAGCCATCTATCTTCGTAGTGTTGAATTGAAAGGAACACATAGGACAATTCACGATCATAGATTTCTATACAAACTTCAAGTACTTCATGCATGATTATTACCCGTTGCTTTGAATGATCATACTATCACTAACTTCCATCATAATTGATAAGAAAAACCTTTGCTAAATCGTTTTCTGATTTTATTTTTAAGTTAAATTAGTTAAAGCTAGTTATAGTCCTTAGAGATCGACACTCGAGGTTATCTTACTTCTACACTACGTGCCTTGGTTTTCGTTGTAGTTGTGAGTTGCCTTTGGCAAAAAACAAATTTATTTGATTATTCGAGTATGACAATCTCGTTCATCAAATTGGCTCCGTTGCCGGGGACTATACTCCTTTTTTCTCTTTAGCTTATTTATATTTTCAGCATTCAATTCCTAGATTTATTAAGTTTAGTTAATTTGCTCTCTTTTGATACTCTTTTCCATTATTGTTACAGATAGTGTATGCAACGTACGCGATCTAGTGGAATACCTCTTGCTTAACCTATCGAAGAAATTGACAGGGTTTACCAGCAGAGAAGGCGGAATCTCGCTCAAGGTGACATAGAGGAAATCGATTTCTCTGAATGTCTTCGAGCACTCTTTGAAGATCCCGTGATGGCTCGTCCACTGTTGAAATCATGGGTTCAACCCAACAAGGAACGAATGAAGGGTCCAGCGATTGTCCTTTCGCCTGCGACTCGTGACTTGGAAATCAAAAACCACATGTTCCAGCAACTCCCGAGGTTCTATGGCTTGGCTAGGGAAGACGTGATAGGGTATTTTCATGATATCGATGACTTCGTCAACCAACTCCCAAGACCGGGTAAGGAGGTGACGGATGACGAGCTTAGAATGAAGGTTTTTGCGATGGGGCTTGGCGATAAAGCCAAGGCATGGTTAGGTTCTCTAGAAGCCGGTTCGCTTGACACTTGGGCAAAGGTTTTTTCAGCCATTATGGAGAAATACTTCCCTCACACATTGACTACCGCGCTTAAGGTACAAATCACTGGTTTCAAACAAGACTATGATGAGACGATCTACACCGCGCTTGAGAGGTTCAACGACCTCTTGAACAAGTGCCCAAACCATGGTTTTGAGCTTTCGGATCTTGTCCAACACTTCTACAATGGACTCACTTTTGAGAATCAGCAAGTGGTAGATTTCCAATGCCGTGGTAATATTTGGGAAGAAACCGCGGAGGCTGTTTGGGCGGTTTTCGAAATGCTTGCTAAGGGATCTCAATTCAAGGATCCAAGAGCAGTGGTTAGGAGGCGCGACGCTCCACCCAATCAGGAGGTTCCAATGTATGGAGCAAGTGGGGATCGATTTGAGTGCTTCACCAATGAGCTGAAGCAAGTTCTCAAGAGCTCAGTTGGAACAACCGTTTCTAATGAGATTTGCCGGATTTGCAAGAACTATGGGCATGAGGCTCATATGTGTAGGTCGGAGCTTGCACACGATGGTGGCAATTGGTTTGAAGGAAGCGACGAGGAGGCCTTTGTTGCGGAATTTGGAGTTCAAGAAGCTAGCTATGGTCAAGATGGTAGGAATCCTCGTGGTGGATTTTGGAGAAGGGGGTTCCGAAACAACCAAGGATATGCACCGGCTAGCCAAACTTATGGCCCTAACCAAGACCGTAGTAATCTTAGCTATGGTAATGATCACTGCAAAAATTCCACTCCTAAAGAGCAACCGAAGTCGAAGACGGCTCTTCTCATGGAGAATTTGCAGAAAATGGTTGATCACACCCAAGGTTTTCTTAAGTGTTATGAAGAAGATTCGGAGAAGACAAGGGTGAGACTTGATCAGTTGGAGGCAAGCACTGATGAACCGAATTTGTCAAACTCAATTAATCAAATAAATTTGTTTTTAGCCAAATGCAATTCACAACTACAACGAAAACCGTAGCGTAGCAGTAAAATAACCTCGACTGTCGATCTCTAAGGACTATAACTAGCTTTATCTAATTTAACTTAAACTATAAGTTCAACAAACGACTTAGCACAGATTTTCTTATCAATAATAATGGAAGTTGGCGATAGTATGATCATTCAAAGCATCAGGTTAATAACCATGCATGAAGTACTTGAACGTTTGCATAGAAATCTAAGATCATGAGTTGTCCAATGTGTTCCGTTCAATTCAACACTACGAAGATAGAAGGCTTAGATAGATCAAAGAAATAAAGAAATAAGTCAAGTCTGAATCGCGTTACAGCCAATCATGCATAATTAAGAACCCTAGCTAAGAAATCACATACTATCAACAACGATAGAATTAGCTATTCATAGATAGATTGCAATCAACAAGAATCAAAGCAAGATTGAATGAAAACATGTTGAAAGAAATAAATATAAATAGAAAAACCGTGAGATACAATGTTACCGACGAAGGTTGTCAATCTCCGAAGAATTGCTAACTCACAAGCAAGGATTCATAAACAACGAGGTCCAATTGCTATGCTTAATCCTCCAAATTGATAAGAAAAAGAGTCTCCTATGCTAATAATTCCCAGAACAGGCTCTGGAGAATTCGTCTCTAAAACTAATGTGAAAAGGGTATTAAAAACGTAGAAACAGGTGCAACTATATATAGGAGTTCGGAATGCACGGGGCGAATGGCCTGGGGTCCCAGGCGAACCGCCTGGCACCGGGCGTACCGCCTGGCGTGCCGGGCGAACCTCCTGGGAGCTCCAGGTCGGTGGAGACGCGTTTTTGGTCTTCTTTTTCTTTTCGGACTCGGATTTTGCCTTCTAGTGACCTTTAAGCCTTGAAAATCGACCCCTAGACCTCAAATCTCGTCCGGAACCTTCTAGATACACCACGTATGACCACGAAACACCGAATCTTCGTTCTCTTCTACATAATTGCCCGGAAAAATACGTTTTTCACCTAAAACCTGAAAAATACAAAGAAAAGGGAAACGTGACACTATTCTAATAAAATGCACTAAAATATAGCTAAATTAACATAGATGATAGCTAAATAGGTGAAAAATGACTCGAATGAAGGTGTAAAATACACGTTCATCAAACTCCCCAAACTAAACCTTTGCTTGTCCTCAAGCAACTAAACTAGACTCTAATGCAAAAAACCAATGCAACACACAAAATGGAGTCTCATGCCAAATGAAATGAACTAATCTATCGAATCTATCAAAAAACATATGAACAAAAACCATACAAATCATAACACGAATATAGGTTGAAGAATGCCTCGATTGACTCATACACATTCACATAAGCACTTATGTCAAGACATGATAGTCTCTCGTAACATTATCTACCTGGACCTAGTCAGTGCCGACGTAATGAAACATGTTACAATACGAATGGTTGTCCCGTGCCTATGAAACTGAGGACTTACTGCTGTTCACCAAGTTAAGACTTTTCCTCAAAGAGGTTGAACCAATACTGGCTCTCATCAAACGAAGGAGGGTTCCCTAAAAGTTCACACTCCCCTATTCTACCCATATCTCAAGCAAAGTCATAAACTAATCACCACTTCCTGAATGGCAGGACGAGGGTGGTCTAGAACAGATGACACTCAAACAATCAAAAGACAAAAAATACAACTCGATTACGAACATTACACGAATTGAAAAACAAGACACACATTTTGCTAAACTGCTTTTTGGCTTTCTTTGGACCCTTCTTTGCTTTTTTGAGGTCTTTTCTTTTTTCTCTTTTTTTCCTTTTGTCCAGATTTTTTCTTTTTCCTGGAATCTTTTTTTCCTCTTTATTTTGATTTTTTCCTGTTTTTTTTTTTATATATAGCCAGCAGTAGCACAACGAAAAAGAAATTACAATGACTCACAAACGACCTCCCCAAACCTATTCGAAAGAATAGGTTGGAGAACAAACTTTACGAAAAAGGAAAACAAACTCTCAACACTCAAAAATCAAAAAACAAGTCTAATGATAGCGTAACCCCCTCCCCAAACCTATTCGAAAGAATAGGTTGCAAACAAAGAATCACACAATCTCACACTACCTCCTTCCTAGGCATTTAGCAATCTCAAAGCAAGGTGAAGACTTGTTGCCTCTTAGGTACATAATTACACGGGAAAACAACCACAAGACTCTAACATGCATCATCCTATTATAAAGGCCTTCGTGAACCGCAGTAGAGAAAACACCACTAAGTGATGTTGAGACTACCAAGCTTAACTAAGTACAAACATAAATGTGACAAGCCAAGCGAGAAAAACCTCAAACAAATTCATAGACATGAAACATATGATTAAGGTCATAACTAGTTAATCTACCAAATAAAAAAGTTCAAAAAAGTTTGGCAATAAACTCCACACAAAAAATGCAAAACTATACTAGAATGAATGTAGTGTATGCAACTAAATTACTAGGAAAGCGATAAACGTGCAAATGCTAATGCAAACGAATTTCAACAAAATGCAAGGTACTATACTCAAACTACCAATGCCAAGCTCCAAACTAACAACAATAGTTCACTTAAGTCCCATCCCCCCTCATGAAACTAAAGCTAGTCCCTAGCAATAAGAGAATGAGAAAATAATAAGTGATACTAGATGTTACCGCGTGGTTTGGCCTCGGTCGGCTGAGTACACACGATGTAAGGTATTGAGATTGCTCGAGGGCCCTTGTTGGTGATCATCGGAGCCCATGGTGGTGGTGGTGTTTCTACTAACAGATCGAATAGGGCTAACTCCTCCATCATTATTCATGGTATCCTCATTGTCCCTATTGTCTTCATTGTCACCATCATCATCATTAGAAGAATTGCGTTGTCGAAGAGAAGCCTCAAGATTAGAAGCTGCAGCTATGGGGTTTTCCATTCGGTATCTCTCTAATAGGGGGAGAATCGCAAGAAATTGGTAATGAAAATTGATTCTAATCACATAAACAATCAACCCATACATTGTATAAGCTCAATTGAAGTATAGATCCAGAAACCCCCAAATTTGAAAAATTAGGGTTCATGTGAAGTTACCTCAGATCTGAAGAACAAATGAACTAGGATGAAAGTTGTTCGGATAGAATTATAGAGCACGTAATGGGCTTCGATTGAAGCTAAAGAACACCAAATTTGATGGAGAATTGAAGAAATTATGGAAGAAAGAAGATTTTTCGAGTTTTTGGTGTTTTGGAGTAAGAGAGGTGAAGAAGATGAGAGAATGAGGGTTTGGGGGAGAAATCCCGCACATATGCTTTCAGATAGTGGGGGGCTATTCACCCCGTGTGTGGGGCGATTCGCCCCCCATCGCCAGATGCTCTCTGGCGGTGTGGGGCGAATCGCCCCATATTGATAGTGTATATGTCCTAGAGACAGTCTTTATTAAGGGCAGGACATCCCTTATTAAGGGCATATATGTACTATTACACAGGTCAACGTAATATAATATATGTTTGTTTGTTTGACTAATGAGTATCGCTTTCATATTTATATTACACCAGGCATACAACATGTCATATCCCTATTCCTGTCTGTATTGATATCAAACATGTCCCCTCGGATACATGACCGATCACACAGATAGTGGGAGCTATGTGAGTTATCATCTATCCCAAACTCTCCTAGTCGAGGTTCATCTCGGATGTAGGGGTCTGAATGAACCAACTGAGACTAGTATGCGTGGAGGTTATACTTGTTAGAGCAAGTGTGAGCCGATCCCACGGCCACGGAACGGATTGTTGGACAATCAAGAAACGTTCCCATAACTCCGCATAGTTGTTCGAAGGGTGATTACCGAACAATGGAAGTACCCACCGGAAACTCCCATCGATGTATACTCTACACCGAAGTGTCTATGGGAATCGGAAAGTTGTCGAAGTGATGTCAGTCGTCCTTTGAACTTAGAGGACTTTATCATCACATTTGTTGCCTCATATCCTTGGTGGACCCGTCGATGTCAGCTCTGAATAAGAAGTTGACCCAAGACACGATCCAGGACTATGGCTACATACAAATGGGGATGATAAGTGATTCTGTGAAGGATTCATCTCTCATGTGTAGCACAGGAGAGCACTGCTCATAGTTGTGATTGGTCAAACCGCTGGCCAGCGTATCAATATTATTATGATAGTCATAATAGATATTGGATTCACCAAGCAACTCACTGAAGACGCCCGTGGATGTATTATTGGGATAGACACTTCATCGATCCTAGATGCATTCGAGTTAGTCAGATTAAGGGACGTTACCATCGCCGCGTTGAGCGCAACAGACTTCACAACGAAAGGGTTTGCTTTGAGAAATCTCTCAAACGTCCTCATGTATTAATATTGCAAATGGAACCGTCTAGGAATTTCATGTTGCCTAGTGTAGCACTTGCTTAATACAATGAGGCCCTATGGGTCACACTATGTGGTGATTCAACTTATCCGAATATCCTTGAAGATGGAATCACAATTAATTTAGAATTAATTGTGATTGATGAATTATAATTGATTTGAAATTAATTATAATAATTTGTGGCTCAATTAATAATTTGGAATTATTAATTGAATTGACTGATTAATTGTATTTTATGTAAATACAATTAAAGATTATATTTTAGAAATATAATAGAGGTTTGATTTGAAAGGATATGTTAATTTAGAATTAATATATACACATGGGCAAAATCTACTTGGAGTTTGAATTGTCTTAGAATTATAAGTGGGTCCCAAAATCGGGACCCACCTACCCCCATTAGACGCGCGCGACCAGCAGTATTAGTAGGGGAAGGAGATCAACTCCTTCCTCTATTAGAAGTCAAGTTATAAGTTAGATTTTCCTGATTGAGTTCTAATTCGATTGGGAATGAATCTAGACTTGAATTAGTTTCCTTGTGCAATAAGAATTAGATTTTTATTCCTTTATGAAGTCTAATTGATTATTCTTTAGGCTTCTATTGACTACTATATATAGTAGACTATTAGAGAGCTTTTAACATGGTTGAATACAGTTGATTGAAGATCATTCTGAATCATTCTTTCTACCAGTTTTCTTAGAGAAAATAAAAAGCTCTCTCCTACCTCTCCATAAGCCGCGCGCGCCACTCCCACCGGAGGAAAATCGCCGCCCCATCTTCTTGGCCACATAAAGAATATCCTAGCATTCTTTCCGATAAGCTGTTCATCCGTGGATACCAAGGTTGAGGTTCAAAGAGCTGGAAACTAACTTTTATTGTCTTGCAGATAATCTAACTATTGCAGATATCTTCGTCTTCGACGAAGGAGAAGATTCACCGGATTATTACGAAGACTTCATCGATTGGCGTATCGATTCAATACCTATTCTTTCTTTTGGAGTATTGTAAGTCTTTTGATTAATGTGTTTGTTATATACGCTATATGCATGATCAATTAACCTGCATGTTAAGAAAATTTTTGAAATTTCGCTGCGTACCCTAGGGGTACCTCTGACCATATTTTCTTACACATATGTGGGGAAAATCGCCCCCCACTGCCAGAGAGCCTGAAGCTCTCTGGCGACATGGGGCGATTCGCCCCCCACCTCCAGAGGTGGGGAGATGAAATTTTCCAAAATAGTTCAGTTTTTTATCCCCGAAAACCATTCCCCTCATAAGAACACTCGAAAAAATTCACTCAAACATAAACATAAGCACAAAACATCACATAAACGAACAAATTCACATAAAGAAAGGCAAATTGTTCAATATATGAATGCATGCAATGCAATAAAGAGGTAAAAAAGCGATAAAAACTTCGGGTTGCCTCCCGGATAGCGCCATTGTTTATTGTCTTTGACTCGACTTCTTCTTGCTCTTAGTTCTTCTTTTTGAGGGTACTAGACTTCCCCTTCATGGATCTTTTCCTCATGCCACGAACCTGTGAATGAGAATGAACATAGACAGCAAGACCAAAGTAGTTAATTGTGTGAGAAGCATTGAAGTGAATATTTGGATCAGATATGGCTCGCAACACATGTTGCTTGCCATCCACGTCTATCACGGAGCGTAGCTTAGTGAAGAACGTTCTCCCCAAGAGAACAACATCCCCCATCCCAGGTGTAGACGCCGACATAACTACAAAGTTGGTGTACACAGAAGCTTCACCAATCTTGATCAATACGTTCTTCACAGCGCCTTCGGGTCTCACAAAGGATCCATCCGCCAATTGCACAATAGCCTTATGTTCAGATAGTTTTCCAAGGCCACTCTTCTCAAACACATTCATTGGGAGCACATTAGAGTAAGATCCCGTATCTAGTGTGGCACGAACATCTTCAAGTTCACCAATCCCAACCTTAACATCGAAACTCTCAGGGATTGGCTCGGGATCCTCTTGCTCCTCATCACTCGCATCAAATCCAAGGTCCTTCTCTTCTTCCTTGGCTAGTGGAGGTTCTCCATCCTTGCAACACTCACATTTAGAAACCTTCTTGATGGTGATTTCAACAGGAAGATCACCCACCAAGGTAATAGACATCGACTTCTCAGTGTTGCTAGGTAACTTCCCATGCTCCCTACTCGCTCCACGGTCAATCAACTCTTGCATCTTTTGATGGGCAAGCCTAGTTCTCTCTTCCAAACGATCCAGCCTCACCCTAGTCTTCTCAGAATCTTCTTCATAATGCTTAAGAAAACTTTGGGTGTGATCAACCATTTTCTGCAAGTTTTCCATGAGTAGAGCTGTCTTCGACTTCGATTGCTCCTTTGGAGTGGGATTTTCGCAGTGATCATTACCATAGCTAAGCTTACTACGGTCTTGGTTAGGGACATAAGTTTGGCTAGCTGGTGCATATCCTTGATTGTTTCGGAACCCTCTTCTCCAAAATCCACCTCGAGGATTCTTACCATCTTGTCCATAGCTAGCTTCTTGAGTACCAATTTCCACGGCAAAAGCTTCCTCTTCGCTTTCCTTGAACCCAATTGCCATAATCATATGTAAGTTCCGATCTACACATATGAGCTACATGCCCATAGTTGATGAACGTGTATTTTACACTTTCATTCGAGTCTTTTTCACCTATTTTAGCTATCCTCTATGTTAATTTAGCTATATTTTAGTGAATTTTATTAGAATAATGTCACGTTTCCCTTTAGTTTGTATTTTACAGGTTTTGGGTGAAAAACGAGGTTTTCCGGGCAATTATATTGAAGTAGACAAGGAATTGGTGTTCCTAAGGCCTTTTTGGAGTATCTAGAAGATTCCGGATAGGATTTGAAGTCTAGGGGTCGAGTCTGAAGGCTAAAAGGTCACTAGAAGGCAAAAACCAAGTCCGTAAAGGAAAAGAAATCCAAAAACGCGTCGAAAATGCATTTCCAACCGACTGGAGGTCCCGGGCGAGTCGCCCGGGACGTGGGGCGAATCGCCCCACACCAGGCGATTCGCCTGGTGTGTGGGGCGACTCGCCCCACACCTGCCGAATATCTATATATAGTTGCTCAGTTTTCTCCGTTTTTCATACTTTCCCAGACCTTTTCTCTCACCTTTCTCATTAGTTTTTGGTAGGAATTCTCCAGAGCCTGTTCTGGGGATTCTTAGCTTAGGAGATACTTTTTCTTATCGTTTTGGAGCTTGTAAGATCGCGATTCTTCGGAGATTGACGACCTTCGGTAACATTGTATCTTACAGTTTTTCTATTTATTTTTATTTATCTTTCAACATGTTTTCATTCAATCTGGCTATGATTTCTGTTGATTGCATGACATCTATGAGTAGCTAAACTTCTCGTTGGTGATAGTATGTGATTTTTTAGCGAAGGGTTAATAATTATGCTAATGGATATAACGCACATTAGACTTTGAGTTATTGCTTTATTTCTTTGATCTATCTAAAACCTCTATCTTCGTAGTGTTGAATTATAACGAACACAATTGGACAATTCATTGATCAAAGATCTCTATGCAAAACGATCGGGTACTTCATGCATGATTATTAACCTGCTATGCTTTGAATGACCATACTATCACCAGTCCTCCATTATCTGAAAAGAAAAACCTTTGCTAAGTAGTTTGTTGATTTTATAGTTTAAGTTAGATTAGATAAAGCTAGTTATAGTCCTTAGAGATCGACACTCGATGTTATTCTACTGCTACACTACGGTTTTCGTTGTAGTTGTGAATTGCCTTTGGCTAAATACAAATTTATTTGATTCATTAGAATCTGATAAATTCCCGTTCATCAAATTGGCGCCGTTGCCTGGGACTATACTCCTTTTTCCATTTAGCTTTTATTTATTTTCAGCATTCAATTCCTAGTTCTAGTAGTTTTTATTTTCCTATTTAATCTCTCTCTGATACTCCTTTCCTAGTCTTAGTAGTTTTCGATTTTATAGTGATTTCCAGAAATTTTCTTGATCTTCGAGATTTCTAACGAGACTAATTTTCAGTTTTGAGTTACTCCTGTTCCAGATTTCCAGGTATGACGACCTTAAAAGCTCGCTTGACACCTACGTTCTCGCAAGTCAAGAAAGGGTCAGCTATATACTTGGAAGAAGAGTTATCGGGGTATGAGGTAAAAAGTTCTGTAGTGAGAAGGATACCAAGGTTCGAAGATGGAGTGGGGATGAATCCGTTAAGCTTCATCAGATCCTATGAGGAAGAAATAGCAAAAGTTCCTGCAAAAGGGTTCACCGAGGACCAATTATGCAGGAAATTATTTTCTTTTGCTATGGGATACGAACCAAGAATTTGGATAGCAAGGTTAGCACCAGGATCACTGAGAACCTGGGGCCAAGTAGTAGAGGAGTTCTTGGCGCGTTTCATGCCTTACCATGAGACGATTGCCTTGCGGAGTCAGACCGAACACTTCAAGCAAGGAGAGTATGAGCGGTTCTGTGAAACCTACGAACGTTTTGAGCTGTATAAACGTGAGTGCCCCCATCACCGTTTCGACGACGGGGAACTGATTTGGTATTTTGTTGGTGGTCTACGTGATGATGTTAGGCTTCAAGTGGATGGGATGTGTGGAGGATTAGAAGAATGTACAGTTGAAGAGGCAGTGAAGGTCTTTCAAAAGTACGCCAGTGGATCTGCACAGTCTGAGAGGCAAATGTTGAGTCAAGACACCAACAGGAACTCGAATCGGGGCGAAACTGAAAGCTTATACGAAGGATATTCTGATGACGAATATATCAGTTAGGAGGAAGAGCTTGCGTTTTACGGAGGGATTAAGGCCATCGAGAGTGTTTTTGAGATAGCACACGCAGGGCAAGCTGAAAACAATCTTCGCATTGAAAAGGCCTTTGAAGCGGTCAAAGTAACTGAGCAACTTATCAAGGAACTTAGCTTGTTGAAGTGTGAAAAGTGCGGAAAAGCAGTCGAAGACGCCCCTTGGAAGTGGGGAACGAGCCGCCCAGTGTGGGGGGCGAATCGCCCCCCATCTCCAGGGAACTGGACGACCCCAAATCCCCCGTTTTGACACCTGCAGTTGATCCCAAGCCACTTCCAACTGTTACTACCGAGGAACATGAGTACGAAGAAGTGAATCTACAACTCCGTGGAGGAAAGATGACCAAAATTCCTAACTTCGTGCGTCCTAAACGTGTTGAACCATCTGGGACCGACAATACAGGACCAAGCACCGAGCAAGAGGTTAGTGAAAGTTCCAAAGAACCTCAAGAGAAGGATGATGAACCAAGACCATTTGTAGAAGACATAGTTGATGATGAGGTCGAAAGGGGAACTCCTACGCCAGCAGTACTTCACAAATCTTCTAATCCATATATGCCTCCAAAACCACATGTACCATTCCCAAGTCGGATCAATCCAGACAAGAAGGATATTCAGGAGTCACCCCTATTTCAACGCCTCTCAAAAGTTGAAGTCAATGTGCCCCTCTTGGAGTTAATCCAAAACATTCCAGCCTATACGAAATTTTTCCGTGAGATGAAGAACAAAAGGTTACTTCAGGAAAGGAAGTTAATGGGGTTGAGACAGTAAATTCGATTGCCGAGTTACCCGTGAAGAAGAAAGATCCTGGAAGTTTCATCATCGACATGGCCTTGGGGAATGGTCGAACTACTAAGGCAATGCTTGATTTAGGGGCTAGCATTAACTTAATGCCTTATTCGGTATACAAGGCCCTGGATCTCGGAGAATTGACACCAACTGATATGGTTGTCCAAATGGCGGACCAAAGTGTGAAGAGGCCAGTCGGGATAATAGAGGACATCCTTGTGAAGGTGGACAAATTGATAATCCCAACTGATTTTGTGGTAATGAAGTCTGCAGACGAGGGAAAGAGCCATATTCGCGAGCACGTAGTACTACTTGGGAGACCATTCATGGCAACTACCAACACATGCCTTGAACTTAAGGGCAAGAAAATAATCATGGAGGTAATGGGTGAGAAGATTGAATTGGTAGGATGTAGCATCGGAGATAAGGAAGTCGTGGAAGAGTTAAATTTTGTCGATTGCTCTGATTCCGTGATTTCCGAATTTCATCACTGCTATGATAATCGTGAACCACTTGAGGAGGCACTAACCACGCAAACTGAGACATGCTACATGACCAAAGAAGCAAGGGAACTAGTTGAAATAATGGATAGCAGCCCAGAAATTCCCGTAGGAGAATAGGAGCTTGAACCTCTAGAAGAAGAAGAGGGAGAAAGTAAATTTCCTGAAGAGCCTAGCTTAGAATTAAAGCCACTTCCTGCGCACCTCAAGTATGTCTACTTAGGAGAAAATCAGAAGAAGCCTGTGATAGTCTCCTCACATCTCTCCAACGATGAAGAAAGTAGGCTAATTGAAGTTTTGAAAGAAAATTCTGCAGCCATAGGATGGGGATTAGTGATATCAAAGGAATTAGCCCTACTCGGTGTGTGCACAACATCACTCTAGAACAAGATGCCAAACTCGTTAGGCAACCTCAGCGTAGGATAAATCCGACCATGCAAGAGGTGGTAAAAAAAGAAGTGATCAAGTTGCTAGATGCCGATATGATTTACCCCATTCCTGATAGTCGATGGGTGAGCCCGGTTCATGTAGTTCCTATGAAATCAGGAGTCACGGTGGAAGAAAATGAGAAGGGAGAGTTGGTACCGGTTAGGAAGACCACTGGATGGCGGATGTGCATTGACTATAGAAGATTAAATGCCGCCACTAAGAAAGACCACTTCCCTTTACCATTTATAGATGACATGCTAAACCGCCTTGCGGGGCGGAAATTCTATTGTTTTCTTGATGGTTTATCAGGTTTCTACCAGATTCCGATTGCACCGGAGGATCAGGAGAAGACGACATTCACTTGCCCATTCGGAACGTTTGCCTATAGGAGGATGCCGTTTGGACTATGCAACGCTCCCGCCACTTTTCAAAGGTGCATGCTTTCTGTTTTCTCTGATATGGTAACTAAGTTTGTTGAAGTTTTCATGGATGATTTTTCCCTTTTTGGTGATTCATTTGATGAATGCTTGCAAAGATTAGATCTTGTTTTGAAAAGGTGCATTGAATGCAATTTGACCTTAAGCTGGGAGAAAAGTCATTACATGGTTAGGGAAGGCATTGTTCTAGGACATGTAGTTTCTGAAAGAGGTATTGAGGTAGACAAGGCTAAGATCGAAATCATTGAAAAACTTCCCCCACCTACTTGTGTGCAAGAATTGCAATCTTTCTTGGCCATGTAGGGTTTCATAGGAGGTTTACTAAGGATTTTTCGAAAATTGTTAAACCTTTAAGTAGCTTGCTTGCAAAATATGTGGTTTTCCATTTTTCTAATGAATGCTTAGTTGCTTTTAATACCCTTAAGGAAAAGCTTGTTTCTGCTCCCATTGTTGTGCCACCTGATTGGAATCTTCCTTTTGAGATTATGTGTGATGCTTCGAATTTTGCTATGGGTGTCGTTTTATGCCAAAAAGTTGATAAGAAGTATCGCGTGATTTATTATGTTAGTAAGACTCTAGACTCCGCGCAAGTTAACTACACAACTACTGAAAAGAAATTTTTAGCTGTTGTTGTTGCTTTACAAAAGTTTAGGTCTTATTTAATTGGTCATCCTGTGAATGTCCATACTGATCATGTTGCTTTGAGACATTTGATAGCTAAGCAAGATTCTAAGCCTAGGTTAATCCGTTGGGTCCTTTTGCTACAAGATTTTGATTTGACAATAGTGGATAGAGCTAATAGGGAGAATTTAGTAGCTGATCATTTGTCTAGAATACCAAAAATATCCCTACTGATTCAATACCTATTAATGAGGATCTCCCTGATGAACACTTGATGAAGGATAATGAAGAGCCGTGGTATGCTGATATTGTAAACTATTTGGCTATGAATGTTTGCCCCACTAACTTTTCAGCCTCCGACAAGAGAGCTCTTGCCAAGCGTTGCAGGTCTTTCATATGGGATGATCCGCATCTTTTCAAAGAAGGAGCTGATGGAATTCTGAGGAGATGCGTGCCACAAGAAGAGCAACAAAGTGTGTTGAGTCATTGCCATGAGCTTAATTGTGGATGACACTATAGTGGCTTGAAAACAGCTCGCAAAGTACTACAAGCAGGATTTTACTGGCCAACAATATACCGAGATGCTCGAATTTTTGTAAAGAATTGTGACCCATGTCAACGAGGTGGTAATATTAGCAAGAAAGACGAAATGCCCCTTCAAGGGAATCTAGTGGTCGAACCTTTTGACGCGGGGGGCATTGATTTCATGGGACCATTTCCATCAAGTGGAGGTTGTGGATACATTCTTGTTGCAGTGGATTATGTGACTAAATGGGTGGAGGCAATTCCTACAAAAACGAATGACGGCGTAGTTGTTATGAAGTTCTTGAAGGAAGTAATATTCTCTAGGTTTGGGTGCCCTAGGACAATCATCAGTGATGGAGGGTCACACTTCGTCAATAGAACCTTTGCCTCCCTTCTTAAGAGATACGGTGTCCACCATAGTGTTGCTACGCCATATCATCCACAGACATCGGGCCAAGTCGAAGTTAGCAACCGACAAATTAAGAAGATCCTGGAGCGAGTAGTGAAGCCTAGTAGGAAAGACTGGGCAGGAAAATTGAACGATGCACTTTGGGCATACAGGACTAGCTACAAGACGGTAATTGGGACCACTCCGTACAGACTCATGTTTGGGAAAGCATGTCATCTTCCCGTAGAACTTGAACACAAGGCATATTGGGCTATCAAAGCACTCAATCTTGATATGGGAAAAGCTGACGAGGAACGATTGTTGCAACTAGATGAGCTTGATGAATTACGCCTAGGTGCTTATGAAAATGCCAAAATCTACAAGGAACGTACTAAGAAGTATCATGATCGTGGTATAGTACGTAAGGAACTGATTCCTGGGCAAAAAGCTTTGGTATTTAATTCTCGCCTTCGACTATTTCCTGGAAAGCTCCGTACTCGTTGGGATGGACCGTACAAAATTATCAAAGTTGCTCCCCATGGAGCTGTAGAACTCTTTGATCCAAAGACGGTCAATACCTTCAAGGTGAATGGTCAACGAGTGAAGCCGTACTTCGAGATATCTAGTGATCAAAGGGAGGTTGATCATCTTGAGCTTACCCTTACCGCCTCTACTGAAGTTTAGTGTGTTTTGTTGTCTAGAGCATATCATTGTGTTGTTTTTCGTATTTTCGTATGTTTTTGGTGATAAAATAGGTTTCTAGATGATAATTTAGCATTTTCGGAGGGAACCCGTTTTTCTCCTATTATGCTAAATTATCAATCTTTTTACCTCGTTTATCACCCGTTTTGTTTTCTCACGAGTTTGATTGAGTAATATAGGTCACTTATGCAAGTATTAGCTCTCACCTTAAATCCACTTTCGACGTTCGGGACGAGCGACGACGTTCAGGTTTGGGGGGGGTTATCGCTGGTTATCTCTATACTTGTCTTGCTTGTGATAAACTCGTGAAATTTTTTGTTTTTTATTTGCATTTGCACGTTTACTACTTTCTTAGTTTTAGTTGCATACACTACATTCATCCTAGGATAGTCTTGCATGTTTTATGTGGAGTTTCTTGCCAAATTTTTTAAACTTTTTTATTGGGTAGATTAACTAATTTTGACATTAATCATATGCTTCATCTCTATGAATTTGTTTGAGGTTTTTCTCGCTTGTCTTGTCACATTTATGTATTGCACTTAGTTAAGCTTGGTAGTCTCGACATCACTTAGTGGTATTTTCTCTACTGCGGTTCACGAAGGCCTTTATAATAGGATGATGTATGTTAGGGTCTTATGGTTGATTTCCCGAGTAATTATGTACCTAAGAGGCAACAAGTCTTCACCTTGCTTTGAGATTGCTAAATGCCTAGGAAGGAGGTAGTGTGAGATTGTGTGATCCTTTGTTTGCAACCTATTCTTTCGAATAGGTTTGGGGAGGGGGTTACGCTATCATTAGACTTGTTTTTCAATTTTGTGTTGTGAGTCATTTTAGTTTCTTTTTCGTTGTGCTACTGCTGGCTAAAAAAAAAATCGAAAAAAAAGAAAAGAAAAATTCCAGGAAAAAAGAAAAAAAAATGGAAAAGAAAAAGAAAAAGAAAAGACCCCAAAAAAGCAAAGAAGGGTCCAAAAAAAGCCAAAAAGCAGTTTAGCAAAGTGTTGTATCTCATTTTCCAATTCTTGTAATGTTCGTAATCGTGTTGTAATTTTCTGTCTTTTCTTTTTGTTTGAGTGTCATCTATTCTAGACCACCCTCGTCTTGCCATTCACGAAGTGGTGAATAGCTTAAAGGCTTTGCTTGAGAGATGGGTAGAATAGGGGAGTGTTATCTTTTTTAGGGCTTCGTTTGATGAGAGCCAGTATTGGTTCGACCTCTTTGAGGAAAAGTCTTAACTTGGTGAACAACAGTAAGTCCTCAGTTTCATAGGCACGGGACAACCATTCGTATTTTAACATGTTTCATTACGTCGTCACTGACTAGGTCCAGGTAGAGAATGTTACAAGAGACTATCTTGTCTTGACATAAGTGCTTATGTGAATGTGTATGAGTCAATCGAGGCATTCTTCAACCTATATTCATGTTATGATTTGTATGGTTTTTGTTCATATGTTTTTGATAGATTCAATAGATTAGTTCATTTCATTTGGCATGAGACTCCATTTTTTGTGTTGCATTGTTTTTTGCATTAGAGTCTAGCTTAGTTGCTTGTGGACAAGCAAAGGTTCGGTTTGGGGAGTTTGATGAACGTGTATTTTACACTTTTATTCGAGTCTTTTTCACCTATTTTAGCTATCCTCTATGTTAATTTAGCTATATTTTAGTGCATTTTATTAGAATAGTGTCACGTTTCCCTTTAGTTTGTATTTTATAGGTTTTGGGTGAAAAACGAGGTTTTTCGGGCAATTATATTGAAGTAGACAAGGAATTGGTGTTCCTAAGGCCTTTTTGCAGTATCTAGAAGATTCCGGATAGGATTTGAAGTCTAGGGGTCGATTCTGAAGTCTAAAAGGTCACTAGAAGGCAAAAACCGAGTCTGAAAAGGAAAAGAAATCCAAAAACGCGTCGAAAATGCGTTTCCAACCGACTGGAGGTCCCGGGCGACTCGCCCGGTGTGTGGGGCGACTCGCCCCACACCTGCCGAATACCTATATATAGTTGCTCAGTTTTCTCCGTTTTTTATACTTTCCCAGACCTTTTCTCTCACCTTTCTCATTAGTTTTAGGTAGGAATTCTCGAGAGCCTGTTCTGGGGATTCTTAGCTTAGGAGATACTTTTTCTTATCGTTTTGGAGCTTGTAAGATCGCGATTCTTCGGGGATTGACGACCTTCGGTAACATTGTATCTTACAGTTTTTCTATTTACATTTATTTATCTTTCAACATGTTTTCATTCAATCTTGCTATGATTTCTGTTGATTGCATGACATCTATGAGTAGCTAAACTTCTCGTTGGTGATAGTATGTGATTTCTTAGCGCATTAGACTTTGAGTTATTGCTTTATTTCTTTAATCTATCTAAAACCTCTATCTTCGTAGTGTTGAATTATAACGAACACAATTGGACAATTCATTTATCAAAGATCTCTATGCAAAACGATCGGGTACTTGATGCATGATTATTAACCTGCTATGCTTTGAATGACCATACTATCACCAGCCTCCATTACCTGATAAGAAAAACCTTTGCTAAGTAGTTTGTTGATTTTATAGTTTAAGTTAGATTAGATAAAGCTAGTTATAGTCCTTAGAGATCGACACTCGAGGTTATACTACTGCTACACTACGGTTTTCGTTGTAGTTGTGGATTGCCTTTGGCTAAATACAAATTTATTTGATTACTTAGAATCTGACAAATTATCGTTCATCAATAGTTCTTGCATATTCGGCAAACTTCATTCGACATAGATGTCCCAACGGAGCTCTTGAGGACTTGTTTCAACTCATTGGTAAAGAACTCGAATCGATCACCATTCCCCCCATACATAGGGGTCTCTTGAGTAGGTGGAGCTTCAGGTCCACGTCTCCTAACCATCGCTCTTGGATCCTTGAATTGCGAACCCTTAGCAAGTCTTTCGAAAATTATTTTATATATATATATATATATATATATATATATATATATATATATATATATATATATATATATGTATATATATATACATATATATATATATATATATATATATATATATATATATATATATATATATATATATATATATATATATATATATATATATATACACTGCCTGCGTCCCGCAAGCGCGGGGCCTGCGCCGCAGGCACCCTAGGGGACGGGATTCGATCCCGTCCCCGTATATTTATGATTTTGGAAATTTTGAGGATTGAATTTTATATTTGGAATATAAATATGATTTAATTGTAATTATTGTTAACTAGAGGGGTTAAATTTAATTAGTATTAAGTCAAGGGGCTTATTTGTGATTTATCAATTTATTGTTTATTACAAATAAGTCTCTCTACTTTTGAATTTTAAATTTAACACCTCCAAGGTTTTGAAAATTACAATTGAGTCCTTCGGGTTTTCGAAAATTGCTACCTGGTCAATAGAATTTTCTATTTTTCAATCTAGTCCAAATTTTCAATTTTTCATAGAGATTATAAGTATGGGATTATAATTTTCATAATCAAATTATGAAGTCATTTGGCATCCACATAGGCTACTACTTGTTTGTTTGCTCAATATGCTATTGTTTGACAATGCATGTTTAAATACCATGTATTTTACTTTCCGTTTGACCGCTATGCATGCGAGGGTAGGCGGCGCCCTCTTATTTGTCGGACCGCATATTTTTATGTATGGGTAGGCGGCGCCCATTATATGCTTGACCGCGTTTAGAACTATAATGGATTGGCGGCATCCATTACGTGTAGACCGCTCATGCATGATGGGTAGGAGGCGCCCTTATTTGTTTGTAGATGACTGATAACAACCCTCAAGCTACAAGCCCCAAACAATATAAGTGCAGAAATATTTATACGTATGTGTTTCTGAGATGCTTTCCATGGGGTGCTTTAATTCTGAACTTTCATTGCGTTTCCCTGTATTGGCGACCTCGTCTTGCAGACTCGCAGTGATCGTCAGATTAGAGTAAACCTATGGTTATAACTTACTGCATATTGTATCTAGCGACCTCGATAGGTACAATATGTAAAGCGTCTGGTTAAATTAGATTTAACACCCAAGAGGTGCGTGATGCAATTGGATAGTCCTACCGGTCATATTATGTTATGCGACCAGCCCCCGTTGGAGTATAGCATAGTATGGATTTGGATCTTGACCACTACGGTAACTTGTTGGACATTACCTGTATGTTTGTTTTGGGGGCAATCTTATGTGAAAATAGTGGAAGCTAAACAGCTAAAGGACCTTGTTGTTTAGTTATGTTGACTGTGTATTTAGAAATAGTATTTCAATAGTTTATTTATTGTTTTCGTTCTATACTATTTCTCCTAAGAAAAACCGAAATGGCGAGTATCTCGCTCCGTGTTGTCTTAGAGAAGTAAATTTTGACCGGACCAAACTTCCTAGATTGGATCAGGAATATATGTTTGGTGCTGAGGTACGAAAGGATTGATTACGTCTTGGACGAGGCTAATCCCGTGTGTCCCGAGAATCAGACTGCCGATCAAGTTGCTGCTTGGAATCAAGCCGACAAGGCAAAGGCTGATAAGCATCAAGAGGATGCTAGATCTGCGCAGTGTATTATGCTGGCGGCAATGAGCAATGAGTTGTAGAGACAACATGAAAGCATGTTGCCGTGTGAGATGCTGAAGCATCTTGAGTCGCTCTTTAAGACGACAGCCAGAAGTGTTGAATTTGATTTGATCAAAGAGATACACAGATGCAAGCTCAATGAAGGAGGGAACATGTCTGAATATGTTCTCAAGATGATTGGTCTCTTTGAGAAGCTTGCCGATGCCGGTGTCAAGCTGGAGAATAAGATCATGGTGATCTTTATCCTTCAATCATTGCCGAGTTCGTATTCGCAGTTCATCATTAACTACACCATGAATGCGAAGGACGTTACACTGCCCGAGCTCCATAATCTTCTGAAGACATATGATCAAACTCTTCCTAAGAAGGAGAAATCGATCATGTATGTTGGGCAACCGTCTAACCCAAACCCGAGAAACAAAGGTGCTAGGGTAAGGGAAAGTCGGGAGCCAAGGCTAACACTTCGAGTGATTGGCCTAGGCGTCTGAACCAGAAAAGGAAGTTCAAGAGGAGCGGAACGGTACGCACAGATGAATGTCTTTTATGTGAGCAGAAAGGGCATTGGAAGAAAGATTGCCCTAAGCTAAGGGCAGATCAAGCTAAGAAGCCGCCGGCTTCTAGCTCAGGTATGTTTGTTATTGATATGAACATGACTACTTTTGACTCCAATGGTTGGGTATTAGATACAGACTGTGGCTCGCACATTTGTAATAATGTGCAGGGGCTAATTGAACACAGGCTAGTCAAGCAAGGTGAAATCGACTTGCATGTTGGGAACGACAATCCAGTTGAAGCCAAACGCGTTGGACGCTGCAAGATAGATTTACCATCAGGACAATGTTTAGAACTTGATAACGTCTATTTTGTTCCATCCATTGTCAGAAATATTATTTTCATTCCATTGTTGGACAATTTGGGTTTTTCCTTTCGATTTGCTAATAATACTTGTTATTTTTCGTTAAATGACCAGTATTATGGAAATGCTCGCTTAGTGAATGGTTTATATATTTTGCAAAGTAGTCTACCTTTATTTAAAATATAACAAACAACCGTCTAGTAGTGTATGATAGTGTATATGTCCTAGAGACAGTACTTATTAAGGGCATGCAGCCCTTATAGAGGGCATATATGTACTATTACACAGGTCAACGTAATATAATATATGTTTTTTGTTTGACTATTGAGTATCGCTTTCATATTTATATTACACCAGGCATGCAGCATGTCATATCTCTATTTCTGTGTGAGTCATATCCAGCAGTATCGCTTTCATATTTATATTACACCAGGCATGCAGCATGTCATATCCCTCGGATGGATGACCGATCACACAGATAGTGGGAGTTGTGTGAGTTATCATCTATCCCAAACTCTCCCTAGTCGAGGTTCATCTCGGATGTAGGGGTCTGAATGAACCAGCTGAGACTAGTATGCGTGGAGGTTATACTTGTTGGAGCAAGTGTGAGCCGATCCCACGGCCACGGAACGGATTGTTGGACAATCAAGAAACGTTCCCATAACTGCGCATAGTTGTTCGAAGGATGATTACCGAACAATGGAAGTACCCACCGGACACTCCCATCGATGTATACTCTACACCGAAGTGTCTATGGGAACCGATAAGTTGTCGAAGTGATGCCAGTCGTCCTTTGGACTTACAGGACTTTATCATCACATTTGTTGCCCCATATCCTTGGTGGACCCGCCGATGTCAGCTCTGAATAAGCAGTTGACCTAAGACACGATCCAGGATTATGGCTACATACAAATGGGGATGATAAGTGTTTCTGTGAAGGATTCATCTCTCATGTGTAGCACAGGAGAGTACTGCTCATAGTCTTCATAGTTGTGTTGGTAAAGTCACTGGCCAGTGCATCGATATATTATGATGGTCATAAGTATATCTTCGTAACCAAGCAACTCCCTGAGACGCCCGTGGATGCATTATTGGGATAGACACATCATCGATCCTAGATGCATTCGAGTCAGTCAGATGAAGGGACGTTACCATCGCCGCGTTGAGCGCAACAGGCTTCACAACGAAAGGGTTTGCTTTGAGAAACCTCTCAAACGTCCTCGTCCTCATGTATTAATATTGCAAATTAAACCGTCTAGGAATTTCATTTTGCCTAGTCTAGGACTTGCTTAATACAATGAGGCCCTATGGGTCACACTATGTGGTGATTCAGCTTATCAGAATATCCTTGAAGATGGAATCACAATTGATTTGGAATTAATTGTGATTAATGAATTATAATTGATTTTGAATTAATTATAATATTTAGTGGCTCAATTAATGATTTGGAATTATTAATTGAATTGGCTAATTAATTGTATTTTATGTAAATACAATTAAAGATTATATTTTAGAAATATAATAGAGGTTTGATTTGAAAGGATATGTTAATTTAGAATTAACATATGCACATGGGCAAAATCTACTTGGAGTTTGAATTGCCTTAGAACTATAAGTGGGTCCCAAAATCGGGACCCACCTATCTCCCGTAGGACACGCTGAGTAGGGGAAGTAGTTCGACTCCTTCCTCTATTAGAAGTCCAAGGGATAAGTTAGATTTTCCTGATTGAGTTTTAATTTAATTGGGAATGAATCTAGACTTGAAATTGGTTTCCAAGTGCGATAAGAATTAGATTCTTATTCCTTTATGAAGTCTAATTGCTTATGCTTTAGACTTCTATTGACTACTATATAAGTAAGTCATTAGAGAGATTTTTCAGTTATCAAATTCTTAGAGAATTATTCTACCTTTCTTATAGAAAACAAAAGCTCTCCCCCTCTCCTCTATAAGCCGCGCGCGCCACCCTCTTGCCGGAGGAAAATCGTCGCCCCATCTTCTTGGTCACACAAATGAATATCCTAGCATTCTTCCGATAGGCTGTTCATCCGTGGATACCAAGGTTGAGGTTCTAGGAGCCTAACTCTTATTGTCTTGCAGATAATCAGAGTATTGCAGAAATCTTCGACTTCGACGAAGGAGATGATACACCGGATTATTACGAAGACTTGGAAGTTGTGCTTGCTTTGGAAGTAAGGTTAGTCTTCTAATTGACATGTTTAAATATATACGGCATATACATAATCAATTAACATGTATGTTAAGAAAATTTTGAAATTCTGTTGCGTACCCTAGGGGTGACTCTGACCGTATTTTCTTACAGTGGTATCAGAGCCAAGTTAATTGATTACGTATATACGTATATATGTTGTATGATTTTGTAGTTTATGTGGATGCAATTGATTCTATGATTAATTCGATTTTCAATAGTTTTGTTTTTTTATATAAATTTAGAATTTATAATTTTTCAAAAAAAAAAAAATTAAAATTTATATATATATATCGACCGGCCGCCTGTGCGACGCAGGCGGCGGCCACACGCGCCTGTGCGCCGCAGGCGACGGGCGCCTGCGGGCGCGACACCTGTGCCTGCGTGCAGCAGGCGCCAGGCGCCCGCGGCCGCCGTCACGGTAGGGGACGGGACTTGGTCCCGTCCCGTATTTTAATATATATATAGTTTTTCGGGTTGGACACAAAATCGAATTTTTTGAAAATTTTGAGGATTGAATTTTACATTTGGAATATAAATATGATTTAATTGTAATTGTTTTTAACTAGAGGGGTTAAATTTAATTAGTATAAAGTTAAATGGCTTATTAATTTATCAATTTATTGTTTATTGCAAATTAGTCCTTCTACTTTTGAATTTTAGATTTAACACCTCCATGGTTTCAAAAATTACAATTAAGTCCTTCGGGTTTTCGAAAATTGCTACCTAGTCAGTAGAATTTTCAATTTTTCAATCTAGTCCAAATTTTCATTTATTTCATAGAGATTATAAGTATGGGATTATAATTTTCATAATGAAATTATGAAGTCATTTGGCATCCACATAGGCTACTACTTGTTTTGTTTGCTCGATATGCTATTGTTTGACATGTTTAAATACCATGTATTTTACTTTCCGTTCGACCGCTATGCATGCGAGGGTAAGGCGGCGCCCTCTTATATGTCGGACCGCATATTTTATGTATGGGTAGGTAGGGCTGTGCATAAAAACCGAAACCGAAAAACCGATCCGAAAATCCGCAAAACCGATCCGAACCAATCCGATCCGGTAATTTCGGTTCGGATTGCGGATCACTAGATTTGCCATATTCGGTTTTCGGATCGGATCGGATTAAAATCCGCGGATTATCGGATTAATCCGATCCGATCAAATATAGTTTTTTTCTTTTAATAATATAATGAGAAGTATATATGTCATCATCAACTCATGATGTGCTTGACCGCGTTTAGAACTAGAATGGATAGGCGGCATCCATTACGTGTAGACCGCTCATGCATGATCGGTAGGCGGCGCCCTTATTTGTTTGTAGATGACTGATAACAACCCTCAAGCTACAAGTCCCAACCAATATAAGTGCAGAAATATATATATGTATGTATTTCTGAGATGCTTTCCGTAGGGTGCTTTAATTCTGAACTTTCATTGCGTTTTCCTGTATTGGCGATCTCGTCTTACAGACTCGCAGTAATCGTCAGATTAGAGTAAGCCTATGGTTATAACTTACTGCGTATTGTATCTAGCGACCTCGATAGGTACAATATGTAGAGCATCGGGTTAAATTAGATTTAACACCCAAGAGTTGCCTGACGCAATTGGATAGTCCTACCGGTCATATTATGCTATGCGACCAGCCCCCGTTGGAGTATAGCATATTATGGATTTGGATCTTGGCCACTACGGTAACTTGTTGGACATTACCCGTATGTTTGTTTTGGGGGCAAGCGTATGTGAAAATAGTGGGAGCTAAACAGCTAAAGGACCTTGTTGTTTAGTTATGTTGACTGTGTATTTAGAAATAATATTTCAATAGTTGATTTATTATTTTCGTTCTATACTATTTCTCCTAAGAAAAACCGAAATGGCGAGTATCTCGCTCCGTGCTGTCTTAGAGAAGCGAATTTTGACCGGACCAAACTTCTAGATTGGATCAGGAATATACGTTTGGTGCTGAGGTACGAAAGGATTGATTACGTCTTGGACGAGGCTAATCCCGTGTGTCCGGAGAATCAGACTGCCGATCAAGTTGCTGATTTGGAATCAAGCCAACAAGGCAAAGTCTGATAAGCATCTTGAGGATGCTAGATCCGCGCAGTGTATTATGTTGGCGACAATGAGCAATGATCTGCAGAGGCAACATGAAATCATGTTTCCGTATGAGATGCTAAAGCATCTTGAGTCGCTATTTAAGACGACAGCTAGAAGTGTTGAATTTGATTTGATCAAAGAGATACACAGATGCAAGCTCAATGAAGGAGGGAACATGTCTGAACATGTTCTCAAGATGAGAACAAGATCATGGTGATCTTTGTCCTTCAATCTTTGCCGAGAAACAAAGGTGCTAAGGGTAAGGGAAAGTCGATCATGAATGGGAAGGACGTTACACTACCCGAACTCCATAATCTGCTGAAGACATATGATCAAACTCTTCCTAAGAAGAAAAAGTCGATCATGTATGTTGGGCAACCGTCTAACCCAAACCCGAGAAACAAAGGTGCTAAGGGTAAGGGAAAGTCGGGAGCCAAGGCTAACACTTCGAGTGATAAGCCTAAGCGTTTGAACCAGAAAAGGAAGTTCAAGAGGAGCGGAACGGTACACACAGATGAATGTCTTTTCTGTAAGCAGAAAAGGGCATTGGAAGAAATATTGTCCTAAGCTAAGGGCAGATCAAGCTAAGAAGCCGCGGGCTTCTAGCTCAGGTATGTTTGTTATTGAAATGAACATGACTACTTTTTACTCCAATGGTTGGGTATTAGATACAGTCTGTGGCTCGCACATTTGAAATAATGTGCAGGGGCTCATTGAACACAGGCTAGTCAAGCAAGGTAAAATCGACTTGCATGTTGGGAACGGCAATCCAGTTGAAGCCAAACGCGTTGGACGCTGCAAGATAGATTTACCTTCAGGACAATGTTTAGAACTGATAACGTTTATTTTGTTCCATCCATTGTCAGAAATATTATTTCCATTCCATTGTTAGACAATACGGGTTTTTCCTTTCGATTTGCGAATAATACTTGTTATTTTTCATTGAATGACCAGTATTATGAAAAGGCTCGCTTAGTGAATGGTTTATATATTTTACAAAGTAGTCTACCTTTATTTCAAATACATAACAAACAACCGTCTTCAAGTAGGAAGAATAATCCATCTTATCTATGGCATTGTCGGCTAGGCCATATCAATGAAACACGGATTCAAAGACTAAGGAAGTTGGACTACTTAGAACCATTTGATTTTGAATCATATGGTACATGCGAATCATGTGTTAAGGGTAAGATGACGAACAAACCTTTTGTTGGACAAGGTGTGCGTGCCACTCGCTGCTTAGAGCTCATACATACCGATGTATGTGGACCTTTTAAAGTCCATGCACGTGGGGGTTATCCTTACACCGTTACCTTTACTGACGATTTCTCAAGGTATGGATATATTTATCTTATGAAGAATAAATCCGAGACCTTTGGGAAATTCAAGGAGTTTAGGAATGAGGCCGAGAATGAATTGAACCTAAGGATAGGCACTCTTCGATCAGACCGAGGAGGTGAATACCTTAATGAAGAATTTATCGACTACTTGAAGGAAAATGGAATTCAATCGCAATGGACTCCTCCTGGAACACCACAGTTAAATGGTGTGTCTGAGAGAAGGAATCGAACCCTGTTAGACATGGTGAGATCAATGATTGGATTCTCGACTCTCCCAAAATATCTGTGGGGATATGCACTACAAACTGCAATCTACATTCTGAACCGTGTACCATCTAAATCAGTGGAGAAAACTCCTTATGAGTTATGGAAAGGAAAGAAGCCCTCACTAGGCTTTCTTAGACCTTGGGGCAGTCGTGCGATAGTCAAACTGATGCTCACTGATAAGTTAGATGCCAAAGGTATCAAAGTATATTTCATAGGCCATCCTCGTCAGACGAGAGGCTATGAATTCTATCATGCTGAAGATCACAAGGTGATAGTATCTAGAAACGTCAAGTTTTTAGAAGCAGAATACCTCGAAGAAGTGAGGTTAGATGACATGATAGAACTTGAAGAAATTCAAGACTTTGACACGCGCGAACATGAGTTCTCTAAATCTTCTGATTTGGACCCAAGTTCAGTGGGAGCTTTCGAAGCAGACAAGGGTAATGATATGACACTTGCTAGGTTTGTCATAGTCAGTGCGAGTCCTGTGATTAGATCAACAGTTGAAACCACACCAATAGAACCCGTTGTCAATGAAACTGTGCAACAAGTTGCACAAGAGCAGCCTCCCGCAAGGGAACAGGGTCGCGGGGCGCGACCAGCTGCATCAGTACCCACTGATAATGTTCGTGTTACACGAAGCCAGAAAAGAAAAGCACCAGAACCAGTCGAGCTCCGTAGGTCGATGATGAAACGCGGGTTTGTCAGGTCCGGATCAATCAAATAAATTTGTTATTTAGCCAAAGGCAATTCACAACTACAACGAAAACCGTAGTGTAGCAGTAGAATGACCTCAAGTGTCGTTCTCTAAGGACTATAACTAGCTTTATCTAATTTAATTAAAGAATATAAAAATAGCAGACAGTATAGCAAAGGGTTTTTCTAACAGATAATGGAGATTGGTGGTAGTATGGTCCTTCAAAGCATAACGGGTTAATAATCATGCGTAAATTCCTCGGTCTTGCATGGAGATCTTTAATCAATGAATTGTCCTGTTGCAATTATCAAACACTACGAAGATATAGATTCTGATAGGTCATAGACTATCGTCCAATTGTGTTCCGTAATTATTCAACACTACGAAGATATAGATTCTGATAGGTCATAGACTATTGTCCAATTGTGTGCAATAATTAATCAACATACGAAGATAGAGATTCTGAAAGATCAAAGAAATAAAGCAATAACACGGAGTATAATGCGCGATATAGCCATTAGCATAATTATCAATCCTTCGCTAGGAATTCACATACTACCACCAACGTTAAGTTTAGCTACTCATAGTTGTCATGCAATCAACAAAAATCGTAGAAGAAAACATGTTGAAACATATATAAAAATAAGTAGAAAAACTGTAAGATACAATGTTACCGAAGGTTGTCAGTCTCCGAAGAATCGCGATCTTACAAGCTCCAAACTGCTATGAAAAAGTATCTCCTAAGCTATGAACCCCCAGAACAGGCTCTGGGAAGTTCCTACCTAAAACTACAGAGAAAGGTGAGAGAGAAGGTCTGGAAAACTATGAAATTCGGAGAAAAACTGAGCAACTACATATAGTGTTCGAAATAGTGTGGGGCGAAGGACCCCACACACCGGGCGAGTCGCCTGGTGTGGGGCGATTCGCCCCACATCCCGGGCGATTCGCCCGGGAGCTTTTTTCGGAATTTTGCGCATTTTCGACACGTTTTTGGATTTCTTCTCCTTTTCGGACTCGGTTTCTGACTTCTAGTGGCCTTCTAACCTCCAGATTCGACCCCTAGACTTCAAATCCTATCCGGAAACCTTCAGATACTCCAAATAGGCTTCTGGAACACCAATTCCTTGTCAACTTCAATATAATTGCCCGGAAATCCTCGTTTTTCAACCAAAACCTGTAAAATAAAAGCTAAAGGGAAACGTGACACTATTCTAATAAAATGCACTAAAATATAGCTAAATTAACATAGAGGATAGCTAAAATAGGTGAAAAAGACTCGAATGAAAGTGTAAAATACACATTCATCAGTCGAAGAGGATCCTGAAAGGACCTCAGAAGCAAAGCCTTATGATAGAAGACATCAGTGAACTTGATGTCGGCTTATTAGATTGGGAAGATCCCGAGACCTACAAAGAGGCAATAATTGATATTGACTCAGACAAATGGCAAGAGGCCATGGAATTGGAAATGGACTCCATGTACCTGAACCAAGTGTGGAACTTGGTAGACTTGCCCCAAGGGGTTACACCTATTGGGTGCAAATTGATCTTTAAACGAAAGACAGAAGCCGATGGCAAGGTACAAACGCACAAGGCTAGACTTGTGGCGAAAGGCTACACACAAAGGTATGGCATCGATTACGATGAAACCTTTTCACCGGTAGCGAAATTGAAGTCCATTCGAATTCTACTTGCGATAGCTGCCTACTATGATTATGAGATCTGGCAGATGGATGTAAAGACTGCCTTCCTCAATGGCAACCTTGAGGAAGAGGTCTATATGGTACAGCCGGAAGGTTTTATTAGTAAAACCAGGACAACTGCTGTATGAAAATTACAAAGATCCATATATGGGCTAAAGCAAGCGTCTAGGAGCTGGAATATCCGCTTTGATGAAGCTGTCAAATCATTTGACTTCTTCAGAAGCTGTCAAATTGTTGACTTCATCAGAAGCAAGGAAGATCCCTGTTTCTACACTAGGCACAGCGACAAGGGAGTCGTTTTCATGATCATCTATGTTGATGACATTTTGATCATGGGAAACAATGTCTCTATGCTAGAAGAGACTAAAGTTTGGTTATCAAGTACCTTCTCAATGAAGGACTTGGGTGAAGCGAACTACATCCTAGGGATCAAGATCTATAGAGATAGATCCAAGAGGATGTTAGGATTGACACAGTCCACCTACATCGACAAAATACTGAAGCGTTATAAGATGGACGACTCAAAGAGAGGCTTTCTCCCAGCTAGGCATGGGGTTGTCTTATCAGTTAAGGATGGTCCTAAAACTGATGAAGAAAGAAATGCAATGAGTCGTGTGCCCTATGCTTCGGCAGTAGGGTCTATAATGTATGCAATGAATTGCACAAGGCCCGATGTGGCATATGCGCTTAGTGTCACTTGTCTACACCAACAGAATCCAGGAGTACCTCACTGGACTGCTGTAAAGAACATTCTTAAGTACCTTCGACGGACTAAAGAGATGTTCTTAGTGTTTGGTGGAGAACCAGAATTAAAGATGTCTGGTTATGTCGACGCTGGATTTGAATCAGATCCTGATGACTTTAAGTCACAGACAGGATACGTATTCAAATTGAACGGATGAGCTATCTGTTGGAAGAGTTCTAAGCAAGCCACGGTTGCTGACTCATCGACAGAAGCCGAGTACATTCCTGCATCAGAAGCATCGAAAGAAGCTGTCTGGATTTCAGAGTTCTTGAAGGAATTGAGGGTTGTTCCTGCTCCTAGTCCAATAACAATTTATTGTGACAATACGGGCGTCGTCGCTCAATCTAGGGAGCCTAGATCTACAAACAAGAACAAACATGTACTTAGAAAATATCACGTTATACGTGGAATTATTGATAGAGGAGAAGTTAGTATAGAACGTGTCTCTACCACGGACAACGTGGCAGATCCTTTCACCAAGGTCTTATCAGTGGAAGTCCACTTAAGACATTATGCTAATCTGGGTATTAAGCATAAAGGTGACTGGCTCTAGTCCAAGTGGGAGATTGATAGTGTATATGTCCTAGAGACAGTCCTTATAAAGGGCATGCAGCCCTTATAGAGGGCATATATGTACTATTACACAGGTCAACGTAAAATAATATATTTTTGTTGTTTGACTATTGAGTATCGCTTTCATATTTATATTACACCAGGCATGCAGCATGTCATATCTCTATTTCTGTCTGTATTGATATTAAACATGTCCCCTCGGATGGATGACCGATCACACAAATAGTGGGAGCTGTGTGAGTTATCATCTATCCCAAACTCTCCCTAGTCGAGGTTCATCTCGGATGTAGGGGTCTGAATGAACCAGCTGAGACTAGTATGCGTGGAGGTTATACTTGTTGGAGCAAGTGTGAGCCGATCCCACAGCCACGGAACGGATTGTTGGACAATCAAGAAACGTTCCCATAACTGCGCATAGTTGTTCGAAGGATGATTACCGAACAATAGAAGTACCCATCAGACACTCTCATCGATGTATACTCTACACCGAAGTGTCTATGGGAACCGGTAAGTTGTCGAAGTGATGCCAGTCGTCCTTTGGATTTACAGGACTTTATCATCACATTTGTTGACCCATATCCTTGGTGGACCCGTCGATGTTAGCTCTGAATAAGCAGTTGACCTAAGACACGATCCAGGATTATGGCTACATACAAATGGGGATGATAAGTGTTTCTGTGAAGGATTCATCTCTCATGTGTAGCACAGGAGAATACTGCTCATAGTCTTCATAGTTGTGTTGGTAAAGTCACTGGCCAGTCCATCGATATATTATGATGGTCATAAGTATATTTTCGTAACCAAGCAACTCCCTGAGACGCCCGTGGATGCATATTTGGGATAGACACATCATCGATCCTAGATGCATTCGAGTCAGTCAGATGAAGGGACGTTACCATCGCCGCGTTGAGCGCAACAGGCTTCACAACGAAAGGGTTTGCTTTGAGAAACCTCTCAAACGTCCTCGTCCTCATGTATTAATATTGCAAATTTAACCGTCTAGGAATTTCATTTTGCCTAGTCTAGGACTTGCTTAATACAATGAGGCCCTATGGGTCACACTATGTGGTGATTCAGCTTATCAGAATATCCTTGAAGATGGAATCGCAATTGATTTGGAATTAATTGTGATTAATGGATTATAATTGATTTGGAATTAATTATAATATTTAGTGGCTCAATTAATGATTTGGAATTATTAATTGAATTGGCTAATTAATTGTATTTTATGTAAATACAATTAAAGATTATATTTTAGAAATATAATAGAGGTTTGATTTGAAAGTATATGTTAATTTAGAATTAACATATGCATATGGACAAAATCTACTTGGAGTTTGAATTGCCTTAGAACTATAAGTGGGTCCCAAAATCGGGACCCACTATCTCCCGTAGGACACGCGCGCGCGCGAGCTGTGTTGGGGAAGGAGTTCGACTCCTTCCTCTATTAGAAGTCCAAGGGATAAGTTAGATTTTCCTGATTGAGTTTTAATTTAATTGGAAATGAATCTAGACTTGAAATTGGTTTCCTAGTGCGATAAGAATTAGATTCTTATTCCTTTATGAAGTCTAATTGCTTATGCTTTAGGCTTCTATTGACTACTATATAAGTAAGTCATTAGAGAGCTTTTTCAGTAATCAAATTCTTAGAGAATTATTCTACCTTTCTTAGAGAAAACAAAAGTTCTCCCCCTCTCCTCTATAAGCCGCGCGCGCCACCCTCTTGCCGGAGGAAAATCGCCGCCCCATCTTCTTGGTCACACAAAGAATATCCTAGCATTCTTCCGATAGGCTGTTCATCCATGGATACCAAGGTTGAGGTTCTAGGAGCTGGAAATTAACTCTTATTGTCTTGCAGATAATCAGAGTATTGCAGAAATCTTCGACTTCGATGAAGGAGAAGATACACCGGATTATTACGAAGACTTGGAAGCTTTGCTTGCTTTGGAAGTAAGGTTAGTCTTCTAATTGACGTGTTTAAATATATACGGCATATACATAATCAATTAACATGTATGTTAAGAAAATTTTGAAATTCCGCTGCGTACCCTAGGGGTGACTCTGACCGTATTTTCTTACAGAATAATCCATCTTATCTATGGCATTGTCGGCTAGGCCATATCAATGAAACACGGATTCAAAGACTAAGGAAGTTGGACTACTTAGAACCATTTGATTTTGAATCATATGGTACATGCGAATCATGTGTTAAGGGTAAGATAACGAACAAACCCTTTGTTGGACAAGGTGTTCGTGTCACTCGCTGCTTAGAGCTCATACATACCGATGTATGTGGACCTTTTAAAGTCCAAGCACATGGAGGTTATCCATACTTCGTTACCTTTACTGACGATTTCTCAAGGTATGGATATATTTATCTTATGAGGAATAAATCTGAGGCCTTTGGAAAATTCAAGGAGTTTAGGAATGAGGTCGAGAATGAATTGAACCTAAGGATAGTCACTCTTCGATCAGATCGAGGAGGTGGATACCTTAGTGAAGAATTTATCGACTACTTGAAGGAGAATGGAATTCAATCACAATGGACCCCTCCTGGAACACCACAATTAAATTGTGTGTCCGAGAGAAGGAATCGGACCCTACTAGACATGGTGAGATCAATGATTGGATTCTCGACTCTTCCAAAATATCTATGGGGATATGCGCTACAAACTGCAATCTACATTCTGAACCGTGTACCATCTAAATCAGTGGAGAAAACTCCTTATGAGTTATGGAAAGGAAAGAAGCCCTCACTGGGCTATCTTAGACCTTGGGGCTGTCCTGCGATAGTCAAATTGTTGCTCACTGATAAGTTAGATGCCAAGGGTGTCAAAGTATATTTCATAGGCTATCCTCGTCAGACGAGAGGCTATGAATTCTATCATGCTGAGGATCACAAGGTGATAGTATCTAGAAACGTCAAGTTTTTAGAAGCGGAATACCTCGAAGAAGAGAGGTTAGATGATATGATAGAACTTGAAGAAATTCCAGACTTTGACACACGCGAACATGAGTCTCTACATCTCTGATTTGGACTCAAGATCAGTGGGAGCTTTCGAAGCGGACAAGGGTAATGATATGACACTTGCTAGGCATGTCATAGCCAGTGGGAGTCTTGTGATTAGATCAACAGTTGAAACCACACCAATAGAACTCGTTGTCAATCAACATGTGCAACAAGTTGCACAAGAGCAGCCTCCCGCTAGGGAACGGGGTCGTAGCACGCGACCGGATGCATCAGTGCCCACTGATAATGTTAGTGTTACACGAAGCCAGAAAAAAAAAGCTCCAGAAACACCGACAGAAGCACCAATCGAGCTCCGTAGGTCGAAGAGGATCCCAAAAGGACCTCAGAAGCAAAGCCTTATGACAGAAGACATCAGTGAACTTGATGTTGACTTATCAGATCGGGAAGACCCCGAGACCTACAAATAGGGAATAAATTATATTGACTCAGACAAATGGCAAGAAGCCATGGAATTGGAAATGGACTCCATGTACCTGAACCAAGTTTGTAGCTTGGTAGACTTGCTCCAAGGGGTTAGACCTATTGGGTGCAAATGGGACTTTAAACGAAAGACAGATGCCGATGGCAAGGTACAAACGCACAAGGCTAGACTTGTGGCGAAGGGCTACACACAAAGGTATGGCATCGATTACGATGAAACCTTTTAACCGGTAGCAAAGTGGAAGTCTGTTCGAATTCTACTTGCGATAGCTGCCTACTATGATTATGAGATCTGGCAGATGGATGTAAAGATTGCCTTCCTAAATGGCAACCTTGAGGAAGAGGTCTATATGGTACATCCGGAAGGTTTTATTAGTAAAACCAGGCCAACTGCTGTATGCAAATTACAGAGATCCATCTATGGGCTAAAGCAAGCGTCTAGGAGCTGGAATATCCGCTTTGATGAAGCTGTCAAATCATTTGACTTCTTCAGAAGCGTAGAAGATCCCTGTGTCTACACTAGGCACAGCGACAAGGGAGTCGTTTTCATGATCATTTATGTTTATGACATTTTGATCATGGGAAACAATGTCTCTATGCTAGAAGAGACTAAAGTTTGGTTATCAAGTACCTTCTCAATGAAGGACTTGGGTGAAGCGAACTACATCCTAGGGATAAAGATCCATAGAGATAGGTCCAAGAGGATGTTAGGATTGACACAGTCCACCTACATCGACAAAATACTGAAGCGTTATAAGATGGACGACTCAAAGAGAGGCTTTCTCCCAGCTAGGCATGGGATCGTGCTATCAGTTAAGAATAGTCCTAAAACTGATGAAGAAAGAAAGGCAATGAGTTGTGTGCCCTATGCTTCGGCAGTAGGGTCTATTGTGTATGCAATGAATTGCACAAGGCCAGATGTGGCATATGCGCTTAGTGTCACTTGTCGACACCAACAGAATCTAGGAGTACCTCACTGGACTGCTGTAAGGGACATTCTTAAGTACCTTCGACGGACTAAGGAAATGTTGTTGGTGTTTGGTGGAGAACCAGGATTAAAGATGTCTGGTTATGTCGACGCTGGATTTGAATCAGATCCTGATGACTTTAAGTCACAGAAAGGATACATATTCAAATTGAACGGAGGAGCTATCTGTTGAAAGAGTTCTAAGCAAGCCATGATTGCTGACTCAGCCACAGAAGCCGAGTACATTGCTGCATCAGAAGCATCGAAAGAAGCTGTCTGGATTTCAGAGTTCTTGAAGGAATTGAGGGTTGTTCCTGCTCCTAGTCCAATAACGATTTATTGTGACAACACGGGCGCCGTCGCTCAAGCCAAGGAGCCTAGATATACAAACAAGAACAAACATGTACTTAGAAAGTATCACGTTATACGTGAGATTATTGATAGAGGAGAAGTTAGTATAGAACGTGTCTCGACCACGGACAACGTGGCAGATCCTTTCACCAAGGTCTTATCAGTGGAAGTCCACTTAATATATTATGTTAATCTAGGCATTAAGCATAAAGGTGACTCGCTCTAGTCCAAGTGGGAGATTGATAGTGTATATGTCCTAGATACAGTCTTTATTAAGGGCAGACAGCCCTTATTAAGGGCATATATGTACTATTACACATGTCAACGTAATATAATATATGTTTGTTTGTTTGACTAATGAGTATCCTTTCATATTTATGTTACACCAGGCATACAACATGTCATATCTCTATCCTGTCTGTATTGATATCAAACATGTACCCTCGGATAGATGACCGATCACACAGATAGTGGGAGCTATGTCAGTTATCATCTATCCCAAACTCTCCCTAGTCGAGGTTCATCTCGGATGTAGGGGTCTGAATGAACCAACTGAGACTCGTATGCATGGAGGTTATACTTGTTAGAGCAAGTGTGAGCCGATCCCACGGCCACGGAACGGATTGTTGGACAATCAAGAAACGTTCCCATAACTCCGCATAGTTGTTCGAAGGGTGATTACCGAATAATGGAAGTACCCACCGGAAACTCCCATCGATGTATACTCTACACATAAGTGTCTATGGGAACCGGAAAGTTGTCGAAGTGATGCCAGTCGTCCTTTGGACTTACAGGACTTTATCATCACATTTGTTGCCCCATATCCTTGGTGGACCCGTCGATGTCAGCTCTGAATAAGCAGTTGACCCAAGACACGATCCAGGATTATGGCTACATACAAATGGGGATGATAACTGATTCTGTGAAGGATTCATCTCTCATGTGTAGCACAGGAGAGCATTGCTCATAGTCGTTCATAGTTGTGATTGGTCAAACCGCTGGCCAGCGTATCAATATTATTATGATAGTCATAATAGATATTGGATTCACCAGGCAACTCACTAAAGACGCCCGTGGATGTATTATTGGGATAGACACTTCATCGATCCTAGATGCATTCGAGTCAGTCAGATGAAGGGACGTTATCATCGTCGCGTTGAGCGCAACAGACTTCACAACGAAAGGGTTTGCTTTGAGAAACCTCTCAAACGTCCTCATGGAACCGTCTAGGAATTCCATGTAGCCTAGTGTAGCACTTGCTTAATACAATGAGGCCCTATGGGTCACACTATGTGGTGATTCAGCTTATCTGAATATCCTTGAAGATGGAATCGCAATTAATTTAGAATTAATTGTGATTGATGAATTATAATTGATTTGGAATTAATTATAATAATTTGTGGCTCAATTAATAATTTGGAATTATTAATTGAATTGACTGATTAATTGTATTTTATGTAAATACAATTAAAGATTATATTTAGAAATATAATAGAGGTTTGATTTGAAAGGATATGTTAATTTAGAATTAATATATGCACATGGGCAAAATATACTTGGAGTTTGAATTGCCTTAGAATTATAAGTGGGTCCCAAAATCGGGATCCACCTACCCCCCTTAGACGCGTGCGACCAGCAGTAGTAGTAGGGGAAGGAGTTCGACTCCTTCCCCTATTAGAAGTCAAGGGATAAGTTAGATTTTCCTCATTGAGTTCTAATTCGATTTGAAATGAATCTAGACTTGAATTGGTTTCCTTGTGCAATAGGAATTAGATTCTTATTCCTTTATGAAGTCTAATTGATTATTCTTTAGGATTCTATTGACTACTATATATAGTAGACTATTAGAGAGCTTTTAACATGGTTGAATACAGTTGATTGAAGATCATTTTGAATCATTCTTTCTACCAGTTTTGTTAGAGAAAATAAAAAGCTCTCTCCTACCTCTCCATAAGTGGCGCGCGCCACTCCCATCGGAGGAAAAATCACCGCCCTATCTTCTTGGCCACATAAAGAATATCCTAGCATTCTTTCCGATAAGCTGTTCATCCGTGGATACCAAGGTTGAGGTTCAAAGAGCTGGAAACTAACTTTTATTGTCTTGCAGATAATCAAAATACTGCAGATATCTTCGACTTCGACGAAGGAGAAGATTCACCAGATTATTACGAAGACTTCATCGATTGGCGTATCGATTCAATACCTATTCTTGCTTTTGGAGTATTGTAAGTCTTCTGATTAATGTGTTTGTTATATACGCTATATGCATGATCAATTAACCTGCATGTTAAGAAAATTTTTGAAATTCCGCTGCGTACCCCAGGGGTAACTCTGACCATATTTTCTTACACATATGTGGGGCGAATCACCCCCCACTGCCAGAGAGCTTGAAGCTCAAGCTCTTTGGCGACGTGGGGCGATTCGCCCCCTATGGGGGGCGATTTGCCCCCCACCTTCAGAGGTGGGGAGATGAAATTTTCCGAAATAGTTCAGTTTATTATCCCCGAAAATCATTCCCCTCATAAGAACACTCGAAAAAATTCACTCAAAACTAAACATAAGCACAAAACATCACATAAACGAACAAATTCACATAAATAAAGGCAAATTGTTCAATGTATGAATGCATGCAATGCAATAAAGAGGTAAAAAAGCGATAAAAACTCCGGGTTGCCTCCCGGATAGCGCCATTGTTTATAGTCTTTGACTCGACTTCTTCTTGCTCTTAGTTCTTCTTTTTTAGGGTACTAGACTTCCCCTTCATGGATCTTTTCCTCATGCCACGAACCTGTGAATGAGAATGAAGATAGACAGCAAGACCAAAGTAGTTAATTGTGTGAGAAGCATTGAAGTGAATATTTGGATCAGATATGGCTCGCAACACATGTTGCTTGCCATCCACCTCAATGGTGCAAGTTCTTCGGTAGATGTCTATGACGGAGCGTATCTTAGTCAAGAACGTTCGCCCCAAGAGAACAACATCCCCCATCCCAGGTGTAGACGCCGGCATAACTACAAAGTTGGTGTACACAGAAGCTTCACCAATCTTAACCAATACGTTCTTCACAACGCCTTCGGGTCTCACAAAGGATCCATCCGCCAATTGCACAATAGCCTTATGCTCAGATAGTTTTCCAAGGCCACTCTTCTCAAACACATTCATTGGGAGCACATTAGAGCAAGATCCCGTATCTAGTGTGGCACGTACATCTTCAAGTTCACCAATCCCAACCTTAACATCGAAACTCTCAGGGATTGGCTCGGAATCCTCTTGCTCCTCATCACTCGCATCAAATCCAAGGTTCTTCTCTTCTTCCTTGGCTAGTGGAGGTTCTCCATCTTTGCAACACTCACATTTAGCAACCTTCTTGATGGTGATTTCAACAGGAAGATCACCCACCAAGGTAATAGACATCGACTTCTCAGTGTTGCTAGGTAACTTCCCATGCTCCCTACTCGCTCCACGGTCAATCAACTCTTGCATCTTTTGACGGGCAAGCCTAGTGCTCTCTTCCAAACGATCCAGCCTCGCCCTAGTCTTCTCAAAATCTTCTTCATAACGCTTAAGAAAACTTTGGGTGTGATCAACCATTTTCTGCAAGTTTTCCATGAGTAGAGTTGTCTTCGACTTCGATTGCTCCTTTGGAGTGGAATTTTCGCAGTGAGCATTACCATAGCTAAGCTTACTACGGTCTTGGTTAGGGCCATAAGTTTGGCTAGCCGGTGCATATCCTTGATTGTTTCGGAACCCTCTTCTCCACAATCTACCTCGAGGATTCCTACCATTTTGTCCATAGCTAGCTTCTTGAGTACCAAATTCCACAGCAAAAGCTTCCTCTTCGCTTCCTTGAACCCAATTGCCATCATCATATGCAAGCTCCGATCTACACATATGAGCTCCATGCCCATAGTTCTTGCATATTCGGCAAACTTCATTCGACATAGATGTCCCAACGGAGCTCTTGAGGACTTGTTTCAACTCATTGGTAAAGCACTCGAATCGATCACCATTCCCCCCATACATAGGGGCCTCTTGAGTAGGTGGAGCTTCAAGGTCCACGTCTCCTAACCATCGCTCTTGGATCCTTGAATTGCGAACCCTTAGCAAGTCTTTCGAAAACCGCCCAAATGGCTTCCGCGGTTTCCTCCCAAACATTGCCACGGCATTGGAAATCCACCACTTGCTGATTCTCAAAGGTTAGTCCATTGTAGAAGTGTTGGACAGGATCCGAAATCTCAAAACCATGGTGAGGGCACTTGTTCATGAGGTCTTGGAACCTCTCAAACGCGGTGTAGATGGTCTCATCATAGTCTTGTTTGAATCCAGTGATTTGCGCCTTAAGCGCGGTAGTCAAGGTGTGAGGAAAGTATTTCTCCATGAATGCTGAAAAAACATTTGCCCAAGTGTCAAGCGAACTCGCCGGTAGAGAACTCAACCATGCCTTGGCCCTGTCGCCAAGCCCCGTAGCAAAAACCTTCATTCTCAACTCATCCGCTGTTATTTCAGCTCCGGGTCGTGGAAGTTGGTTGACGAAGTCATCGATATCATGCAAGTACCCCATCACGTCTTCCCTAGCCTAGCCATAGAACCTCGGAAGTTGCTGGAACATGTGGTTTTTTATTTCCAGATCTCGAGTTGCAGACGAAAGAACAATCGCCGGTCCCCTCATACGATCCTTGGTGGGTTGAACCCATGATTTCAGTGGTCTAGCTTCTGCCATTACGACGATTTCCTTAAAAAGATTGTGTAGAGATTCAGAGAAATCAGTATCCTCTATTTTCTCTAGTTCACGTCGTTGAAGTAGTCGCCATCTTTGGTGGTAGACTCTGTCGATTTCAGCGATTGGTTCAGCAAGCGGTGTTCCTCTAGATCGTGTACTTCGCATACACTATCTGTAACAAGCTAAGAAAAGAGTATCAGAGAGATCAAAATTAACTAAAACTACTAAAACTAGGAATTGAATGCTTAAACTATAAATAAGCTAAACAGAAAAAAGGAGTATAGTCCCCGGCAGCGACGCCAATTTGATGAACCGAATTTGTCAGACTCAATTAATCAAATAAATTTGTTTTTAGCCAAAGGCAATTCACAACTACAACGAAAACCGTAGTGTAGCAGTAAAATAACCTCGAGTGTCGATCTCTAAGGACTATAACTAGCTTAATCTAATTTAACTTAAATTATAAGCTCAACAAACGACTTAGCACAGATTTTCTTATCAATAATAATGGTAGTTGGCGATAGTATGATCATTCAAAGCATCAGGTTAATAACCATGCATGAAGTACTTGAACGTTTGCATAGAAATCTAAGATCATGAGTTGTCCAATGTGTTACGTTCAATTCAACACTACGAAGATAGAGGGCTTAGATAGATCAACGAAATAAAGCAATAAGTCAAGTCTGAATCGCGTTACAGCCAATCATGCATAATTAAGAACCCTAGCTAAGAAATCACATACTATCACCAACGATAGATTTAGCTACTCATAGATAGATTGCAATCAACAAGAATCAAAGCAAGATTGAATGAAAACATGTTGAAAGAAATAAATATAAATAGAAAAACCGTGAGATACAATGTTACCGACGAAGGTTGTCAATCTTCGAAGAATTGCTAACTCACAAGCAAGAATTGATAAACAACAAGGTCCAATTGCTATGATTAATCCTCCAAATTGATAAGAAAAAGAGTCTCCTATGCTAAGAATTCCCAGAATAGGCTCTGGAGAATTCGTCTCTAAAACTAATGTGAAAAGGGTATTAAAAACGTAGAAACAGGTGCAACTATATATAGGAGTTCGGAATGCACGGGGCGAATCGCCTGGGGTCCCAGGCGAACCGCCAAGCGTGCCGGGCGAACCGCCTGGGAGCTCCAGGTCGGTGGAGACGCGTTTTTGGTCTTCTTTTCCTTTTCGGAATCAGATTTTACCTTCTAGTGACCTTTAAGCCTTGAAATTCGACCCCTAGACCTCAAATCTCGTCCAGAACCTTCTAGATACACCACAGATGACCACGAAACACCGAATCTTCATTCTCTTCAACATAAAAAACACGTTTTTCACCTAAAACCTGAAAAATGCAAAGAAAAGGGAAACGTGACACTATTCTAATAAAATGCACTAAAATATAGCTAAATTAACATAGAGGATAGCTAAGTAGGTGAAAAAAGACTCGAATCAAGGTGTAAAATACACGTTCATCAAGCACTAGGCTTTCTCATCAAAAGATGCAAGAGTTGATTGACCGTGGAGCAAGTAGGGAGCAAGGGAAGTTGCCTAGCAACACTGAGAAGTCGATGTCTATTACATTGGTGGGTGATCTTCCTGTTAAAATAACTATCAAGAAGGTTGCTAAGTGTGAGTGTTGTAAGGATGGAGAGCCCCCACTAGCCAAGGAAGAAGAGAAGGACCTTGGTTTTAATGTTAGCGATGAGGAGCAAGAAGATCCCGAGCCAATTCCTGATAGTTTCGATGTTAAGGTTGGGATTGGTGAGCTTGAAGATTTCCGTGCTACACTAGATACGGGATCTTACTCGAATGTGCTCCCTATGAATGTGTTTGAGAAGAGTGGCCTTGGAGAGCTTTCGGAGCATAAGGCTATTGTGCAACTTGCGGATGGATCCTTTGTACGACCCGAAGGCATTGTGAAGGACGTATTGGTTAAGATTGGTGGAGCTTCTGTATACACCAACTTTGTTGTGATGTCGGCGTCTACTCCTGGGATGGGTGATGTTGTTCTCTTGGGGTGAACGTTCTTGACAAAGCTACGCTCCGTAATCGACATCTACCAAAGAACTTGCACCATTGAGGTGGATGCCAAGCAACATGTGTTGCGAGCCATATCTGATCCTAGTCCTTGCTTCAATGCTTCTCATACTATTAACTACTTTGGTCTTGATGTATATGTCCATTCTCATTCACAGATACTAGGCATGAGGAAGAGATCAATGAAGGGGAAATCTAGTACCCTCAAGAACAAGAACTAAAGAGCAAGAAGAAGTCGAGTCAAAGACTTTATAAACAATGGCGCTTCCGGGAGGCAACCCGGAGTTTTTATCGCTTTTCTGCATTGCATGCATATGTTGTTTTGAGCATGTCATTGTGTTTTATTTTCTGTTTTCATATGTTTTTGGTGATAAAACAGGTTTTAAGATGATAATTTTGCATTTTGGGAGGAAAAAGGCGTCTCTAGGAGTCTGGAGATGCCAGGTGAACCGCCCCCCACGTGGGGCGATTCGCCTGGCAAGTCCAGGCTACCTGAGACATTCTGGACGCCCAGGCGAATCGCCCCGGGTGTCCAGAACCCCGGAGGTCTGGATTTTCGTTCGGAAACCCAATTTTCTCCTATTATGCTAAATTATTGATCTTTTTACTTCTTTTATCGCCCGTTTTGGTTTCTCACGAGTTTCCTTGAGTCATATAGGTTACAGGTACAGGTTAGCTCTCACCTTAAATCCACTTTCAACGTTCGGGACGAGCGACGACGTTCAGGTTTGGGGGGGGTTATCGCTGGCTATCTCTATACTTGTTTTGCTTATGATAAACTCGTGAAACCCTTTGTTTGCATTTGCACGTTTACCGCTTTCTTAGTATTTAGTTGCATACACTACATTCATCCTAGTATAGTTTTGCATGTTTTTGTGTGGAGTTTGTTGCCAAATTTTTTGAACTTTTTTATTGGGTAGATTAACTAGTTATGACTTTTGACCATGCGTTTCATCTCTATGAATTTGTTTGAGGTTTTTCTCGCTTGGCTTGTCACATTTATATTTGCACTTAGTTAAGCTTGGTAGTCTCGACATCACTTAGTGGTGTTTTCTCTACTGCGGTTCACGAAGGCCTTTATAATAGGATGATGCATGTTAGAGTCTTGTGGTTGTTTTCCCGTGTAATTATGTACCTAAGAGGCAACAAGTCTTCACCTTGCTTTGAGATTGCTAAATGCCTATGAAGGAGGTAGTGTGAGATTGTGTGATCCTTTGTTTGAAACCTATTCTAACGAATAGGTTTGGGGAGGGGGTTATGCTATCAATATGACTTGTTTTTCGATTTTGAGTGTTGAGAGTTTGTTTTTCTTTTTCGTGAAGTTGGTTCTCCAACCTATTCTTTCGAATAGGTTTGGGGAGGTCGTTTGTGAGTCTTTGTAATTTATTTTTCGTTATGCTACTGCTGGCTACAAAAAAAAAAAAACTGTCGGATGCAGGCGATAGAGGAAGCGATTGTTGATGTGGAAGGTGAGACTCGACCGCAAGAAGAGGAAAAAAAAAATCGAAAATTTCCAGAAATCTGGAAAAGCAAAAAACAAATAGCAAAAAGACCCAAAAAAAAGCAAAGAAGTGTCCAAAGAAAGCCAAAAAGCAGCAAAGTGTTTGTCTCGTTTTTCAATTCTTGTAATGTTAGTAATCGAGTTGTAAAGTATGTCTTTTGTTTGTTTGAGTGTCATTTGTTCTAGACCACCCTCGTCCTGCCATTCAGGAAGTGGTGATAGTTTATGACTTTGCTTGAGAGATGGGTAGAATAGGGGAGTGTGAACTTTTAGGGAACCCTCCTTCGTTTGATGAGAGCCTGATGAATGTGTATTTTACACTTTCATTCGAGTCTTTTTCACCTATTTTAGCTATCCTCTATGTTAATTTAGCTATATTTTAATACATTTTATTAGAATAGTGTCACGTTTCCCTTTAGATTTTATTTTACAGGTTTGGTTGAAATTCGAAGATTTTCGGGCAATTATATTGAAGTTGACAAGGAATTGGTGTTCCAGAAGACTATTTGGAGTATCTGAAGGTTTCCGGATAGGATTTGAAGTCTAGGGGCCGAATCTGGAGGTTACAAGGCTACTAGAAGTCAGAAACCGAGTCCGAAAAGGGGAAGAAATCCAAAACCGCGTCGAAAACTGCGGAATTCCGCGAGAAATTCTCTGGGGCGAACCGCCCCACACCGGGCGAACCGCCCGGTGTGTGGGGCGAACCGCCCCACAGTATTTTGGGGCCTATATATAGTTGCTCAGTTTTCTCCGAAAATCATATCTTTCTAAACCTACTTTCTCACCTCTCTCTATAGTTTTAGGTAGGAACTTCCCGGGGCCTGTCCTGGGAGTTCTGTAGCTTAGGGGATACTTTTCATAGCGGATTGGAGATCGTAGGATCGCAATTCTTCGGAGATTGACAACCTTCGGTAACTTGTATCTTACAGTTTAATCTATTTATTTTATATATCTTTCAATATGTTTTCTTCTATGATTTCTGTTGATTGCATGCCTATTATGAGTAGCTAAACTTATCGTTGGTGGTAGTATGTGAATTCTTAGCGAAGGGAAGATAATCATGCTAATGGCTATATCGCGCATTATACTCCGTGTCATTGCTTTATTTCGTTGATCAGGCACAGCCTAAATTCTCGTATTTTGTATTAATTATTATGCACAATTGGACACTTGTCGACCATCAGACCAATTATCTTCGTAGTGTTGTATAATTACGGAACACATTAGGACAATAGTGATTGACTTGTCAGACCAATTATCTTCGTAGTGCTTAATATTTGCAACAGGACACTAGATTTATTCAAAGATCTCTATGCAAGACCGAGGAATTTATGCATGATTATCGACCCGTTATGTTAAGAAGGACCATACTATCACCAATCTCCATTATCTGCTAGAAACCCCCTTTTGCTATCTGTCTGCTGTTTTATATTCTCTTGTTAAATAGATAAAGCTAGTTATAGTCCTGAGAGAACGACACTCGAGTCATTCTACTGCTACACTACGGTTTTCGTTGTAGTTGTGGATTGCCTTTGGCTAATTACAAATTTATTTGCTTGAATACGGAGCACGACATCCGCGGTTCATCAAATTGGCGCCGTTGCCGGGGACTATTCTCCTTTTTTCTGTTTAATTTGTTTATATTTTCAGCATTCAACCCCCAGAACAGCTCTTGGATTGTCTCTCAAAAATTTCACTTTCTTACCATATTTCTTTCCTCCTATCTTCTTCAGTAAATTCATCTAATCTGATCTTGGTTACCTTGCGTGTTTGTGCTCTCGAAATTTTTGGTTATATTGTGTTTGATTACGCTAATAGAACTAACTTTTAGTTTTGAGTTACTCTTACTACAGACATACAGGTATGATGTCCATGCGCGCTCGCATGACATCCCAATTCTCGTAGGTGAGGAGAGGATCATCCATATACCTGGAAGACGAGTTAAGGAGGTATGAGGTGACGGAGTCCATGGTGAGGTACTTACCGAGGTACGAAGATGGAGTAGGGATGGACCCACGGAGTTTCATTCGATCCTATGAGGAGGAAATAGAAAGAATTCCAGCAGAAGGGTTTACTAAGGACCAATTATGCAGGAAACTATTTTCTTTTGCTCTTGGGTATGAGCCGAGGCGTTGGATTGCAAGGTTTGAACCAGGATCGCTGAAAACTTGGGGCCAAGTAGTAGAGGAGTTCTTGGCGCGGTTCATGCCTTATCATGAGACGATTGCTTTACGTGATAGGATCTAATATTTCGAGCAAAGAGAGTATGAGCAGTTTTGTGACGCCTACGAACGTTTTGAGATGTATAAACGTGAGTGCCCCCATCACCGTTTCGAAGATGGGGAGTTGATTTGGTGCTTCGTTGGTGGACTTCGTGAAGAGAAACGACTTAGAGTGGATCGGTTGAGCGGCGGTCTGGGAGAATGTACGGTCGACGAGGCAGAAGAAGTCCTCCGTAAGTACGCCAGAGGTTCAACACAATCCGATGAGGTCATACCAATTCACATCACCGCAAAGGAAGTAGATCGAGGTGAAGCATGAAGCTCATCCCAGGAGTATTTTGAAGCCGAAGAAATCAGTAAGGAAGATGAAATTGCACATGCCGAGAAAGTTGAAGATGACCTTCGTATAGCAAAAGTTGTTGAAGAAGTTAAAGTAACTGAGCATCATACGGAAGAGTTCAGCTTGTTGAATTGTGCTGGAGTAGAAGAGGTTCGAGAACTTGAAGAGGAGAAAGGATTGGAAGGCGACGCCCCCCTGGAGGTGGGGGGTGAGTCGCCCAACATGGGGGGAGAACCGCCTCCCATGATCAGTGAGCTGGATGACCCCAGCTCCCCTGTTCCTTTACTCGCAGACATTCGTAGCAATCCAAAGCCACTTCCTTCCGTTACTACTGAGGTTCTTAAGTACAAAGAGGTGAATCTACTCCTCCCAGGTGGAAAGCTTGACAAGCAAGATACACAGGAGCCACCACTAAACAAGCACCTTGATGAAGTCAAAGTGAATGTCCTCCTATTGATGAAGTCCTTATTGGATATGCCTGCAAAGCAACCCAGTCCATTCACCATGGTGAGATCTTTGACGCTTCCTAGGTCTCTTTGCTACATCGGACCAAGAGAATGGCGGCCACCGTGGGGAGGTACTCTTGAGTCCATTCTTGAATACTCAGCCGACCGAGGCCAAACCGTTCGGTAACATCTAGTATCACTTTTTATTTACTCATTCTCTTTTGCTAGGGACTAGCTTAGGTTTCATGAGAGGGATGGGATGTGAACCATGATGTTAAGTATTGTTTGGCTCTGCGATGTTGAGTATGGTATCTTGTTTTTTAATTGCATTTGCACGTTTACTGCTTTCCTAGGATAGTCTTGCATGTTTTACATGGAGTTTATTGCCGAATTTTTTGAACTTTTTTATTGGGTAGATCAACCAACTATGCCATTAATCGTATGCTTCATCTCTATGGATTTGTTTGAGGTTTTTTCTCGCTTGGCTTGTCACATTTATGTATTGCTCTTAGTTAAGCTTGGTAGTCTCGACATCACTTAGTGGTGTTTTCTCTACTGCGGTTCACGAAGGCCTTTATAATAGGATGATGCATGTTAGGGTCTTATGGTTGTTTTCCCGAGTAATTATGTACCTATGAGGCAACAAGTCTTCACCATGCTTTGAGATTGCTAAATGCCTAGGAAGGAGATAGTGTGAGGTTGTGTGATCCGTTGTTTATAACCTATTCTTCCGAGTAGGTTTGGGGAGGGGGTTACACCATCGTTAGACTTGTTTCTGTTTTTCATTTCCGTATCGTGAGTTTATTTTCCCTTTTCCGTGAATTTTTGTGCTCCAACCTATTCTTTCGAATAGGTTTGGGGAAGTCGTGTGAGTCATTTTTATTTCTCTTTTTGTTATGCTACTGCTGGCTAAAAAAAATCGAAAAAAAAGAAAGAAAGAAAAAATTCCAGAAAAAAAGAGAAAAAGAAAAATAAAAAAAAAAGAATCTGGAAAGAAAAAAAGAATAGACCCCAAAAATCAAAGAAGGGTCCCAAAAAGAAAGCCAAATAGCAGTTAGCAAAGTGTTGAGTCTTTTCCATTTTTTGTAATGTTCGTAATCGTGCTTTTATCTTTTTTGTCTTGAGCGTCATCTGTTCTAGACCACCCTCGTCCTGCCATTCAGGAAGTGGTGAATAGCTTAAGACTTTACTTGAGAGATGGGTAGAATAGGGGAGTGTTATCTTTTATAGGGAACCCTCCTTCGTTTGATGAGAGCCAGTACTGGTTCGACCTCTTTTGAGGAAAAGTCTTAACATGGTGGACCAGCAGTAAGTCCTCAGTTTCATAGGCACGGGGCAACCATTCGTATCTTAGCATGCTTCATTACGTCGTCACTGACTAGGTCCAGGTAGAGAATGTTACGAGAGACTATCTTGTCTTTACATAAGTGCTTATGTGGATGTGTATAAGTCAATCGAGGTATTCTTCAACCGATATTCATGCTTTGATTTATATGGTTTTTGTTCATATGTTATTTGGTAGATTCAGTAGAATAGTTCATTTTATTTGGCATGAAACTCCATTTTGTGTCTTTCATGTTTTTTGTATTAGAGTCTAGCTTAGTTGCTTGAGGACAAGCAAAGGTTCGGTTTGGGGAGTTTGATGAATGTGTATTTTACACTTTCATTCGAGTCTTTTTCACCTATTTTAGCTATCATCTATGTTAATTTAGCTATATTTTAATGCATTTTATTAGAATAGTGTCACGTTTCCCTTTAGATTTTATTTTACAGGTTTTGGTTGAAATTCGAAGATTTCCGGGCAATTATATTGAAGTTGACAAGAAATTGGTGTTCCAGAAGCCTATTTGGAGTATCTGAAGGTTTCCGGATAGGATTTGAAGTCTAGGGTCCGAATCTGGAGGTTAGAAGGCTACTAGAAGTCAGAAACCGAGTCCGAAAAGGGGAAGAAATCCAAAACCGCGTCGAAAACGCGGAATTCCGCGAGAAATTCTCTGGGGCGAACCGCCCCACAGTATTTCGGGGCCTATATATAGTTGCTCAATTTTCTCCGAAAATCATATCTTTTCAGACCTACTTTCTCACCTCTCTCTATAGTTTTAGGTAGGAACTTCCCGGGGCCTGTCCTGGGAGTTCTGTAGCTTAGGGGATACTTTTTCACAGCGGATTGGAGCTCGTAGGATCGCAATTCTTCGGAGATTGACAACCTTCGGTAACTTGTATCTTACAGTTTAATCTACTTATTTTATATATCTTTCAATATGTTTTCTTCTATGATTTCTGTTGATTGCATGCCTATTATGAGTAGCTAAACTTATCGTTGGTGGTAGTATGTGAATTCTTAGCGAAGGGAAGATAATCATGCTAATGGCTATATCGCGCATTATACTCCGTGTCATTGCTTTATTTCGTTGATCAGGCACAGCCTAAATTCTCGTATGTTGTATTAATTATTATGCACAATTGGACACTTGTCGACCATCAGACCAATTATCTTCGTAGTGTTGAATAATGATGATGTCGTTTTTCACCAATTAAATTTGTTTGTAGCCAAAGAACACTTATTCACTACACAAAAGATTTAGTGCAGCGGTAAGATGTTCTGGAGTGTCGTTCTCTTGGGACCTAACGTAGCTTTGTTTAGTGCGTAACAATTGTAATCAACCAACAAGCAAGTTTGTGTGATTAAACCAAGCACTCATGCAAATCAGAAACTATCAAGAGGAAGATAAAATCAAATAGAGAAAGATGTTGGTGGTAGCTTAGTGGACATGACAAACCATGGGTTATAACTTGCTATCATGCTATGAACATTTAAACATACAATAGAGAAGTATTAATTGACCACAAAGTTGTCACATGCTTTGCATTCGAAAATACGGAATTGGCTACTCCCAATTTTATGGATGATCTAGAAGTATTAAGCGACCATAAGGGTTGTCACTACCTTGTATTCGAAGATTTGTAATTGGCTACTTTAGATCTTACGCAATGGTTCAAAGCACAACAAGCATAATCATAACCCTAGCTATCATGTCCACATTCTACCACCAACAATCGTGAATTAGCTACTCATAACGGATCTTGAAACAAACAACATCATATATGAATAACAATAACAAACATTCATAATCAGAATCAAAATAAGGAGAATTGATACAAGTTACCACCGATTGTCACGAGACGGTGGAATGCCCAAATCTCACGGATCAAGATACAATGAAGATGAAATTGGATGTAATCACGTCTTTCTTGATGATAATCAAGCCTCTAGATAATGGGTCTGAGCTATGGAGCTTCAAAGAGCTCTCCCCAGCAATTACAAGTGAAGAATGAGAAAAAATAACAGAAAATCGAGTTTTAATGCCAAAATTGCGATCTGGATCTGAGTCCAAGCAAAGGGCTTGGCTTCTGTCAAGCGCTTAGCTTGGCAAGCGAAGGGATTGACAGGGGCCAAGCGCTTCGCCTGGAATTCCAGTGAATCTGCCGAGAATTTCGGCCTGACTTTAACTCGCTCTACAGGGCTCATACGATGTCGGATCGGAGCGTGTAATATACCGTTGGATATCTCTTCGAGTTATCTACGCCTGCAAGTTGGTTTGAGGTCAATACAATGCTGTATGAAAAAGTTATGGCCCAAATGGCTAGGCTGTGTCAATCATAAACACTTGAACGACTCCAAAACTTCCACCCGAACTTTTGAATTTGCTTCCAAGGTAAGGCTAAGTTCTCAAAAATGTAATTATTGGCTTAACTCGAACTAAGGACACTCACGAAAATGTCCACGGAGATCAAGGAACTTCAACGGGGTCGGTTTTCATCCAAAATGCTTCGTTTTTAGCTCCAAAAACACCGTTTCGTACCTAAGTGCCTGAAAATGTAAAATACACAAAACGTGACACTATTATACAAAACTAACCAAACAACAAGGCTAAAAGGTAGCAAAAGAAGGTAAAAAAGACAAAATGAACGCGTCAAAAATACGTTCATCAAACTCCCCAAACCAAACCTTTGCTTGTCCTCAAGCAACAAACTATCCTAAATGCAACACAAAAGAAGTCTCATGCCAAGTAAAGTGAACTAATCTATTGAATCTACCAAATGCTTATGAACAAAACCAAATGAGCATGACATGCAAGTAGGTTGAAGAATGCCTCGATTGCGAATATACACATTCTCATGTGCACTTGGTTAAACAAAGGAGTCTCTCGTAACATCTTCTACCTGGACCTGGTCAGTGACGACACAATGATGCATGTTATCATACTACAATTGCCCCGTGCCTATGAAACCGAGGGCTTACTACTGTTCACCAAGCGAGACTTTTCCTCAAGAGAGGGCGAACCACTACTGGCTCTCATCAAACGAATGAGGGTTCCCTTAGAAAGATAACACTCCCCTATTCTACCCAGACTCTCAAGAATGAGCCTCTTTCAACCACTTCTTGAATAGCAAGACGAGGATGGTCAAGAACAGGCCTTGGACAAAGGCGACACGAAATGAAAGATAGAATTTACAACTCGATACTTCACAAGGACAAAATATTTACATGACACTTGACACTACGAGACTGCTTTTGGCTTGCAACGACCCTGCTTTTGCTTTTGGGTCTTATTCTTTATTTTCTTTCTTTTTTTTTTTTTTTATTTTCTCTTTTTCTTTTCTCTTTTTTTCTTCTTTTCTTTTTCTCTTTCTTTTTTTATTTTTTTATAATATATATAGGGGCAAGCATCAGTACTAAGTGTCAAAAACACCTCCCCAAACCTATTCGAAAGAATAGGTTTGAGCACAAAGACGAAAAATAAAAAGGAAAGACTCTTTTACAAAGACACCTCCCCAAACCTATTCGAAAGAATAGGTTGGGACACAAAACAAAAAGAAAAAGAAAAAGGAAACTTTACAACGACTCAAAGACGAAAGACAAGATCAATAAGGAAACCCCCTCCCCAAACCTATTCGATAGAATAGGTTTAATACAAGGAATCGCACACCTCACACTACCTCCTTCCTAGGCATTTGGCAATCTCTAATCGAGGTGAAGAACTTGTCGCCTCTTACGTACATAATTACACGGGTTACAACCATAGACTCTAACATGCATCATTTTATAAGGCCGTCGTGAACCGCAGCAGAAGAAACACCACTCAAGGTGATGTCGAGACTACTAAGCTTAACTAGTGCACATGCGAATGTGACAAACCAAGCGAGACAAGCCTCAAACTACTTGCAAAGTGATGCAACATATGATCAATGGTCATAAACACTTAGTCTACTCAATAAAAAAGTTCAAAAGACTTGGCAATAAACTCCACACACAACAACGTGCAACAACTAATCTAGGGATGATATGCATGCAAAAATTTGAAAAAACACGACAAATCACATGAACTTGAGTAAAATCAGGCATGTACGAACCACACAAGCATATAGTACTGAAAATCCAATACCCCCTCCCCAAACCTAAACTTTTGCTCGTCCTCGAGCAAAGAAAAGTTGAATGAAAAGGAAAAATTGGATTGAAAGTACACTTCCCTGAGATAAAGGTTCGTGTCCAATCTCCTATATATGAGTAGTACCTGAAAGGACTCAAGAAACAAGTGAAAACGGGTGCGCAAAGGTGAGAAGAATGGAAAAAACGAGAAAAATCTGGGTACAGGGTCCAGGCGGACCGCTTGGCGGGAGCCAAGCGGTTCGCTTGTCAAGCGGAGCGCTTGGGAGGCTCCAGGCGCTCCGCTTGAAGTTCCAGTAAACTTTTTGATTTACTGAAGATTCAAGCGGACCGCTTGGCCCTTCCAAGCGCTTCGCTTGGCTCTGTTTCCAGATTTTCGATGTTTTTTCCTATCTTAATCACCTAAGGCACCAAGACAAACACTAGACTAAACGAATCACGACAAAAGGCACACATGCCACAACTACAAAAGCAATAAAAAGGAAAAACTAAACTACATGCAAAGAAATACCACAAAGGTTATCCATTATCAAATGGGAACGAATCTCGTGCATTCGTTCCATTACTCCTTGCATCTTGGGAACCATCTTTGGCTCCTCTCCTCAAGTCCTCAAGCAAATCCATGATTCCCTGAAATTAAAAATCAACTAAATTAACAAAATCAAAATCTAAGAAATAACTAAAGGAATCAGAGGGAAAATAAGAAGAAAAAAGTGGATCAAAACTCCGGAAGTAGCTTTCTATGCAAGTCCTCTCTAGGATGAACGTGTATGTCTTTTCTCCCGCGCAAACCATCTCAGAAATATCCAAACCGGTTAGTTCCGGAATCAGTCCATCTTCAAGTAATGGCGTGCAAACAACGCTTGAATCTAAAGAGGATTCATCAATATACTCTTCGCCACATTCATCTTTATCAACTATGGAAACTTCCGGTGGTGGGGTGGCGAAGCGAGACGTCCATGGCATGAAACGCATAGAATTCCAACGCAGAAAACTATTAGCTATTTTGTTACAGGCTCTCAATGATCCTTCTAGGTGATACGTAAGCCATTCCTTAGCCGGTCCTCTCATAGCTCCACCAAACGTGCATATGCAAATCTGTTCAGGTGATAGAAGAATTCTCTCCTCATTCATACAAGGAAGCCTCAACACACCGACCTCAAATGTCTCCAAGAATTCTCTAGGGTTCCCAAATCCATCGTATGTGGGAAGGATGGAGTAGTACGAAGGGTCGACATAAAAATTCTTGCAATCTTTATCCAAGGCTATACAAGACCTTCCAGGTTTTCCATACAACAACTGGAACAAATGCTTCCTATAAGCATCTCCATCATTGTCCCCACCAGCTTCACAATGCAAGTCATTCATGAAATCCTACACACACAAAGACAAGCCCAAAAGGAGTAGTTCCGCAACAAAAGCAAAAAGCTATACTATGATATATACAAAACTCAACCAAGAGCACAAGCACACAAAGTAACAAAGAAATAGGGGGAAAGAAATGAGATAAGAAAGTGAAGTTGGTAAGAAACAAAAGTTAAACACTAAACCAAAGGAGTTAAGTCCCCGACAACGGCGCCAAATTGATGATGTCGTTTTTCACCAATTAAATTTGTTTGTAGCCAAAGAACACTTATTCACTACACAAAAGATTTAGTGCAGCGGTAAGATGTTCCCGAGTGTCGTTCTCTTGGGACCTAACGTAGCTTTGTTTAGTGCGTAACAATTGTAATCAACCAACAAGCAAGTTTGTGTGATTAAACCAAGCACTCATGCAAATCAGAAACTATCAAGAGGAAGATAAAATCAAATAGAGAAAGATGTTGGTGGTAGCTTAGTGGACATGACAAACCATGGGTTATAACTTGCTATCATGCTATGAACATTTAAACATACAATAGAGAAGTATTAATTGACCACAAAGTTGTCACATGCTTTGCATTCGAAAATACGGAATTGGCTACTCCCAATTTTATGGATGATCTAGAAGTATTAAGCGACCATAAGGGTTGTCACTACCTTGTATTCGAAGATTTGTAATTGGCTACTTTAGATCTTACGCAATGGTTCAAAGCACAACAAGCATAATCATAACCCTAGCTATCATGTCCACATTCTACCACCAACAATCGTGAATTAGCTACTCATAACGGATCTTGAAACAAACAACATCATATATGAATAACAATAACAAACATTCATAATCAGAATCAAAATAAGGAGAATTGATACAAGTTACCACCGATTGTCACGAGACGGTGGAATGCCCAAATCTCACGGATCAAGATACAATGAATATGAAATTGGATGTAATCACGTCTTTCTTGATGATAATCAAGCCTCTAGATAATGGGTCTGAGCTATGGAGCTTCAAAGAGCTCTCCCCAGCAATTACAAAGTGAAAGGAATGAGAAAAAATAACTGAAAATCGAGTTTTAATGCCAAAATCGCGATCTGGATCTGAGTCCAAGCAAAGGGCTTGGCTTCTGTCAAGCGCTTAGCTTGGCAAGCGAAGGGCTTGACAGGGGCCAAGCGCTTCGCCTGGAATTCCAGTGAATCTGCCCAGAATTTCCGCCTGACTTTAACTCGCTCTACAGGGCTCATACGATGTCGGATAGGAGCGTGTAATATACCGTTGGATATCTCTTTGAGTTATCTACTCGTGGAAGTTGGTTTTAGGTCAATACAATGATGTATGAAAAAGTTATGGCCCAAATGGCTGGGCTGTGTCAATCATAAACACTTGAACGACTCCAAAACTTCCACTCGAACTTTTGAATTTGCTTCCAAGGTAAGGCTAAGTTCTCAAAAATGTGATTATTGGCTTAACTCGAACTAAGGACACTCACGAAAATGTCCACGGAGATCAAGGAACTTCAACGGGGTCATTTTTCATCCAAAATGCTTCGTTTTTAGCTCCAAAAACACCGTTTCGTACCTAAGTGCCTGAAAATGTAAAAAACACAAAACGTGACACTATTATACAAAACTAACCAAAAAACAAGGCTAAAAGGTAGCAAAAGAAGGTAAAAAAGACAAGATGAACGCGTCAAAAATACGTTCATCAAATAATTACGGAACACATTAGGACAATAGTGATTGACTTGTCAAACCAATTATCTTCGTAGTGCTTAATATTTGCAACAGGACAGTAGATTGATTCAAAGATCTCTATGCAAGACCGAGGAATTTATGCATGATTATCGACCCGTTATGTTAAGAAGGACCATACTATCACCAATCTCCATTATCTGCTAGAAACCCCCTTTTGCTATCTGTCTGCTGTTTTATATTCTCTTGTTAAATAGATAAAGCTAGTTATAGTCCTGAGAGAACGACACTCGAGTCATTCTACTGCTACACTACGGTTTTCGTTGTAGTTGTTGATTGCCTTTGGCTAATTACAAATTTATTTGCTTGAATACGGAGCACGACATCCGCGGTTCATCAGAGCCAGTATTGGTTCGACCTCTTTGAGGGAAAGTCTTAACTTGGTGAACAGTAGTAAGTCCTCAGTTTCATAGGCACGGGACAACCAATCGTATTTTAACATGTTTCATTACGTCTTCACTGACTAGGTCCAGGTAGAGAATGTTACGAGAGACTATCTTGTTTAACATAGTGCATATGTGAATGTGTATGAGTCAATCGAGGCATTCTTCAACCAATATCCATGTTATGATTTGTAAGGTCATTGTTCATAAGTTTTTGATAGACTCAATAGATTAGTTCATTTCATTTGGCATGAGACTCCATTTTGTGTGTTGCATTGGTTTTTGCATTAGAGTCTAGATTAGTTGCTTGAGGACAAGCAAAGGTTCAGTTTGGGGAGTTTGATGAACGTGTATTTTACACATTCGAGTCTTTTTCACCAATTTAGCTATCCTCTAGGTTAATTTAGCTTATATTTTAGTGCATTTTATTAGAATAGTGTCACGTTTCCCTTTTCTTTGTATTTTTCAGGTTTTAGGTGAAAAACGTATTTTTATGTGCAATTATGTTGAAGAGAACGAAGATTTGATGCTTCGTGGTCATCCGTGGTGTATCTAGAATGTTCCGGACGAGATTTGAGGTCTAGGGGTCGAGTTTCAAGGCTTAAAGGTCACTAGAAGGCAAAATTCGAGTCAAAAAAGGAAACCAACTCAAGAAACCGCGTCAACCGCCACTGAAGGTCCCAGGCGGTTCGCCCGGGACATGGGGCGGTTCGCTTGGCATCCCGGGCGGTTCGCCCCCCACTGTTTCGTAGTCTATATATAGTTTCGCCTATTTTCTACGTTTTTCATACCTTTTCACCTTATTTTGAGAAAAAACTTCTCCAGAGCTTGTTCTGGGAATTATTAGCATAGAAGACCTCTTTTTCTTATTGTTTTGGAAGATTAAGCATAGAGATTGGACATCGTTGATTCTCAATTCTTGCTTGTGAGTTAGCAATTCACTGGAGATTGACAACCTTCGTTGGTAACTTGTATCTCACGATTTTTCTGCTTTTATTTATTTCATTCAACATGTTTTCATTCAATCTTTCTTTGATTCTTGTTGATTGCAATTTATCTATGAGTAGCTAAATCTATCGTTGGTGATAGTATGTGATTTCTTAGCTAGGGTTCTTAATTATGCATGAGTGGCTTCGCGCGTTTAAGACTTGATTTATTGTTTTATTTCTTTGATCTATCTAAGCCATCTATCTTCGTAGTGTTGAATTGAAAGGAACACATAGGACAATTCACGATTATAGATTTATATACAAACTTCAAGTACTTCATGCATGATTATTATCCGTTGCTTTGAATGATCATACTATCACTAACTTCCATCATAATTGATAAGAAAAACCTTTGCTAAATCGTTTTCTGATTTTATATTTTAAGTTAAATTAGTTAAAGCTAGTTATAGTCCTTAGAGATCGACACTCGAGATTATCTTACTTCTACACTACGTGCCTTGGTTTTCGTTGTAGTTGTGAGTTGCCTTTGGCTAAAAACAAATTTATTTGATTATTCAAGTCTGACAATCTCGTTCATCACACCCAAACTCAGGATCATGCTCCTAGTGACTCGATGAATGTCGAGACTACAGTTCGCAAACGTGGCCGCCCTAACGGTTGTACAAAGCAAAATATTAAATTTCTCATCCCAAATGGCTTATAAGATTTTCAATAACTATCTAAGTTGGTAGCAAGCAAATTATTCAATCACTAGCTAGAGGTTAACTGTTTGTGATGAACCATGTAATTTGTAAAACTCTTTTACTCAAGTTCTAATTGGATCACCTTTCATCGTTGTAGATTCCTGAAACTTAACATCCACACGCACATCTGACCGTCTTCTTGTGACCACTACGCCACCACGTAAGCTTGTTCTTCATCTTTCTCTGGCATTTCTATGTGTAAAGCACTCAAATATTGTTAATCTTAACATTAAAGAAATCTGGTAATTACTGGATGCTTAACATTTGGAATCTAATTCATTTATTAACTCTTCACCTAGCACCAGTTCCAACTATGCACATTATATCATTTCATTACCATCATACTAATCAGTTTCAATTTCTATGAAAAATGAAACTCAGGGGTTGGCTCTATTCGCGGTCGGGGACGCCCTAGGGGTGACACTGTAAGAAAATACGGTCAGAATTACCCCTACGGTAGTGCAGTGGAATTTCAAAATTTTCTTAACATGCATACTAATTGATCATGCATATAACGTATATTGAAACACATCAGTTAGAAGACTTACAATACTCCAAAAGCAAAAATTAAAACAGAATCGATAGTCCAATCGATATAATCTTCGTAATAGTCCGGTGTATCTTCTCCTTCGTTGAAGTCGAAGATATCTAATATGATTTCATGAATATCTGCAAGACAATAAAGGTTAGTTTCCAGCTCCTGCGAACCTCAACCTTGGTATCCATGGATGAACAGCTTATCAAGAGAATGCTAGGATATTCTCGAGTCAAACTCGGTTGACCAGAGAGAGGGGCGGCGGCGGCAGTGGCTAGAGGTAGGAGGGAGAGAGCTTTTTCTTGAGAGAATAGAAGAGTGAATAATAATGCATATCAGAAAAGCTGTCTAACCATCTACTTATATAGTAGTCAATAGAAGTCTAAAGAACATTCTTTAAGACTAAAAGGAATAAGAATTATAATTCTTATTGCACAAGTAAACCTTTGTGTCTAGGTTCATTCCCTAATTAAATCATAACTCAATTAGGAAAACTTGCCCCATAAGTTTGAATGGAGGAAGGAGTTTGACTCCTTCCTCCTTCACCCATTCGGCCGCGCCTATGGAGGGAGTATGTGGGTCCCACTTTTGGGACCCACATGCAAGTCTAAGGAAATTCTAACGCTATTAGATTTTTCCCATGTGCATATATTAATCTTTAATTAATATATCCTTTTAATTCCAACCTCTATTATATTTTCAAAATATAATCTTAATTGTATTTTCATAAATACAATTAATTCAATTAATATTCCCAAGATATTAATTGTGCCACATATAATTATAATTAATGTCGATTAATTATAATTTCATCTCTATGGTCATGCGGATAAGCTGAATCACCACATAGTGTGACCCACAGGGCCTTAGTGTATTAAGCTAGTGACATCACTAGGCATCATGGGATTCCTAGACGGCCCCATTTGCAATAATACATGAGGACGTTTGAGAGGTTTCTTAAAGCTACCCTTTCGTTGTAGAAGCCTGTTGAACTTAATGCGGCGATGGTAAGGTTATTTCATCTGACTGACTCGAATGCATCTAGGATCGATGATGTGTCTAATAATACACTCATGGTGCTTTCAGTGAGCTTCTTGGTTAATGCGATATATCTTATGACCATTCATAAATATATCCATACGCTGGCCAGCAGTTTTACCAACACAACTATGAACGACTTGAGAAGTTCTCTCCAATGCTACACATGAGAGATGAATCCTCACAAGAACACTACTTATCATCCACATCTGTAATATGGCCATGATCCCAGAAAGGCCCGTATCACGCTGCTTATTCAGAGCGTGCGTTGGATCCCCTCCCAAAGACATGGGCAACAAATGTGATGATAAAGTCCCGGTGAGTCTAAGGACGAATGGCATCACTTCGACAACTCCGGTTACCATAGACACTTCAGTGTAGAATACACATCGATGGGAGTATCTGATGGGTTCTTCCAATATTCGGAATCCTCCTCGAACAACTATGCGCAGTTATGGGAACATCATGGATTCATCTAACGATCCGTTCCGCAGTCGTGGGATCGACACACACTTGCTCCAACAAGTATAACCTCCACGCATACTAGTCTCGACTGCCTCATTCAGACCCCTACATCTGAGATGAGCTTCGACTAGGTAGAGTTTGGGATAGATGATAATTCACATAGTTCCCACTAGTTATGTGATCAGTCATCTATCCACAGGGGACATGTTTGATATCTATACAGACCAACCAGATAAAGATATGACATGTTGTATGACTGATGTAATATATAAATATGTTATGTAAACATAAACATGGATAAACAAACATATAATATATTACGTTGACTGTGTAATAGTACATTTGCCCTTAATAAAGATTGTCTCTAGGACATACATACTATCATTCACTATGCCCAGAGGTATTTGCGATTTCATAACTGCTATCCGTCACACAATTTTGTTGTCTTTTTTAAGTCTACAAACTATCTCTCATTGTTCTTTCAGCACCAGCTCCCATGGCAGAATCATGGAGAATAAAGGTTCATTGGAATGGGAGGTTTATCCGAAACGCATCTCGCCAAGTGTGTTATGCTTATGGCAAGGTCGCGTACATATACGTTTTCGACAGGAACTCCTTCGACTATGTGGCTTTGTGCGCTGCAATCTGGGGAAGGTTAACAGGTAGAGTATTAATGTGATGACAAAGTGGAATTGACAAATTATATGGTCTACATTCACTCTTAGAATTTGATTTTCTAATACTCTATCTAACAGGTCCCATGAAGCAGGGCCTTATGTGGGTTGTCAACCCGAACATCCCTATCCCTTTGCAGGAGGATACAGATGTGGTTAGGATGTTTGATCGGGCCACCAGGAATTCACACTACAAGAAAACAACAATTTAGCGACGGATGCCATCTGTCTCTATACCGGAGCGAGCCGTCGCTAACCCGTACGTCGCGAAAAGTGGCGTCGCTAATAAGAAAAGCGACGGATGGAGTCATCCGTCCTTCGAATTAGCGACGGATAAAGCCGTTGTTGTCGTTGACCAAACTGGAGATGGGTAACTTTATCTGTATCTGATATTAGCGACTGATGAATCGATCCGTCGCTAATTGCCTGCTACACGTGGCTGGAGCTGGTTAGAGTGGGTTTGGCGACGGATGAATCTATCCGTCGCTAAATGTCCTTGAACATTTTTGTTAAAATTTAATTTTTTGTAGTTGTTCACAATGAAACTATTTATGACCAACAAATATATACTAATTATTCAAGCATTCGAATGAAACTCATAAATGTACTAATTGTCCTAAAATAAAAAGCTGTTCGGAATAAAAATAAAATGTACTAAAAGATGTTCGAATGAAAAATAAAGTGTGCTAATAAAAAAGTAAAACATCCACAAGGATGTCACATCATGAAGTCGGGGGAGGCTCGTCATCAGGGCCGGCATACTTCTGCATCATCCAGTTTATCGCAGACTTGAAGCCAACCTTCATATGTGCTTGCTCCTCCCTCAATCGAGCAGCTTCCTGGGCCTGCTGCTCGATAGTCGCCTTCAGCCGCTCGTGCTCCTCGAGTAACTAGGTAGGCACCTCGGCGGTTCTCCGTAGGCGCTTTGAACTGGAGGACGAGGCACCCTGGTTGACCGTCTCCGCTATGGCCTGCGAGAGGTTGCCCATGCCGAAGACACGCCCCTTCTCATCGAGCTCGCAGATCTCTAAATAGATGGCGTTCTGATCCTCGACGGTGAGATCACGGTTCTCAGTTCTGGCCAGGTACTCCTCCTGAAAATTCAAACAAACAACAAGATTTAGTACGTTACTGAAGAAGCACAAAAAAAAGTTTAGGAATGGGAAAAAAAACTTTCCGCGATTTTTTTGCTACGATCACCACGGAAGATCATCTTTCCATGCTCATCGAGCTCCCCGTGAGCCTCAACGAAGTGCTCCCACATGGTCGGCTCCCTCCCCTCTGATATCTTCATCGAATATAGACAAATTAATTAATGATTGAAATAAGACTTTAGGAACAAATAAGCTATTAGAAAGTAACTCAATTCAATAATAACTTACCGTGTCTAGGTGTCGCGTCAACTGGGATTTCGAACCCAGTCTATGCATCACCGTGCCTATCCCATCCTGTGGATCATGGCCCCGGTTCTCCCTGTTTAGCACCTCCTGCTTATGGATGTTAGGGTCCTCGTCCCAATACCGGATCAACTCGGGCCACGCGTCCTCCCCAATCCATCCCGGCTTCTTCCGGCTCTTCTTGATCTTGGCAACCTTCTTTCGGAAGGTCTCCGAGCCTTCATGTTCGATGAAGTACCACAGCTCCGACTTGAACTTGTTAGGGAGGACGAAAAGTATGCCATTGGGCTCCCGGTGGCGGGAGATCCACTTGCTTCGTGGATTCCCTGCTGATGAGCTCAGCAGCCTCCCTCGGCACCAGCCTGTTGCAATGACATACATACACAAATTAATCCAACTGTTACAAAGTACTTTGAAAAAAAAACATACAATTCTAAGAAATATGATTCATGTACTTACACATTCCCAGGCATGGGCCACACTATGAGCTTGCCATGCATCCTCTCACCCCTTCTGTACTCCACCCCCCTGAAGCCATCATCCGACAAGTTTGCAAACACATCGGATGGGCCAGTAGACCCCGCACTACTGCCCGAACGGTGGCCAGCAGGTGATTGTGTCTCGCTCACATGTGTCTGTAACGCCCCAGATTTCAGAAGTTTAAAATAGTTGAGAACGCTACTCATACCAACAAGGTGCACCTTTCTTTTCGGGAATCCACCTAGAAGAACTTCAGAGTTAAGCGTGCTTGCTCTGGAGCAATTCTAGGATTGGGAAGTTCCCGGTGCGTGCAGGAGTGAGGACAAAGTGTGCGGATTAGAACACGTGTTGGTCTGTGGGGCCAGCATATCACCTCGGAGAGCGCCCATGAGTAACCTTGCCGGCCCGTTGGACTGGGTCTCAGCCCATTTGGACTGGGTGGTTACAAGTGGTATCAGAGCGGGAATATCCGGAACTGCAGGAACTAAGTGCCATCTGGGGCAAAGTGCTACACCGTATTGACGGTGGGAGCCACCTCTTGAGCCTGGAGGGGCCACCTCTAGAATCCTGCACGGAGGGTTGGTCTCGGGACAGTGCGCAACGAGGACGTTGCACAATTTAAGAGGGGGTGATTGTAACGCCCTAGATTTCAAAAGTTTAAAAGAGTTGAGAACGCTACTCATACCAACAAGGTGCACCTTTCTTTTCGGGAATCCACCCAGAAGAACTTCAGAGTTAAGCGTGCTTTCTCTGGAGCAATTTTAGGATGGGTGACGCACTGGGAAGTTGAGAAGTTCCCGGTGCGCGCACAAGTGAGGAAAAAGTGCACGGATTAGAACACGTGTTGGTCTGTGGGCTAGCGTATCACCTCGGAGAGCGCCCATGAGTAACCTTGCCGGCCCGTTGGGCTGGATCTCAATCCATTTGGATCGGGTCGTTACGGTGTCTGTGTCGTCCCCCCGAGTCCGGCTGAGAAACCGGGGTGCGTAATGGCGAGTCCGGACTCGCTGGTGGGGTAGCTACGGTTGTTGGCGGCCAACACCTTCCCTGTCTCTTTGGCCTCCCCATGATCTGCAAGTTAAACAACAAGAGTAAGAAACAACAAATGGAAAGAAAAGAGTTTACATGGGTTATGCTTGACCATCCCCGTTCATTATGTATGTATTTAAGTATGAACCATGATAATTAGTAACATAAAAGAAAGTCAAACTTATCAGATAACTTATGAAAATACCTTATCAAATTCAATCTATATGTATGGTTTACATGATTACCGAAGTACAAACAAACTGTTATTATTATTATTATTATTATTATTATTATTATTATTATTATTATTATTATGGAGTTTACATGGGTTGTGCTTGACCATCCCCGTTCATTATGTATGTATTTAAGTATGAACTATGATAATTAGTAACATAAAGAAAGTCGAACTTATTAGATAACTTATCAAAATACCTTATCAAATTCAATCTATATGTATGGTTTACATGATTACCGAAGTACAAACAAACTGTTCTTATTATTATGGTGTGTTCAGGTAACTACAATCAGTTCGCTTCAATGTCGGTGAGGCTTACCAATGGGTGAAAACCAATAAAACGCATACTGATAGACAGTAAACGTATAGTATTAGTTTTCACCCAAGGTAAGTCGAAACCAACACATTGAAACTAATATACGTATATCATCATCACACTTTATAAAATGATTAAATATTAACTAAAATCGTAAACGTCTACTTCCAGAATAGATTGATAGATTACATCTATTTCAATCTTCTTTAATAAACAAAAAATTACTCAAAATAAACATAAATAATTAAATTAACTAATTAACATAATTAACCAGAGATTTATTTAACTGAATTAATCTATATTATACTAATTACATTTAATATAATCAATTAATAGCCTCTCATTAAGTAAAACAAATTTATAAAATTAAATAATAAATCGAAAAAAATGAAAGAACAAACTGATTATTGCTATAAAACATATATTATTATGCACACAAAATCACCAGCCCCAAAAATTAGGTTAGGGTTCTAACCTTTAATTGAAGATAAGCTGAAGATTCAAGTGATGTCGGTGGTGTCACGGCCTAGATGGGAGAAACCGGTGGCTGCCTGGTGGTGGTGTCAAAACAAACAGTAAAGGCAAGATGGGCTACCAATTTCCCGATCCACAACACAAACCGACAAAAAAAAGAGGGGAGAAAAGAATATTAGTAGGTGAAAAAACATTCAAATAGGGCAAAAATTGGAGAAACCCCCAAATTGAAAAAACTAGAGTTTATGTTACTTACCTCTGAAATCGGTGAAGATCGATGAATTGGATAGATATTCGAAATTCTTGTTGGATAAGCTTCGATTTGAGCTAAAAATTGGGAAGAATGGTGAAGTTTTGTGGGGTTGATAAAAAATACGAAGAGAGAAGAAGGAGAAGAGAACAACAATGGTGAAATGGAGAAATGGGGAAGAAGGCACCCTTTATCGTCTGTATAAAAAGGTTTAGTGACGGATGATATGATCCGTCGCTAAATATTTTTATTTTTTTTTCCGTTTTCTTTTTTCCTTTCTACATGACGAGTCTGGTCAACCAACATAGCGATGGATGACGTCATCCGTCCCTCGGTTAGAAACGGATAAAATTCATCCGTCGCTTATATGGAGCCGGATTGGGTCTCCAGATCCACGAACTGAGCTTAGGGTGCAGTTCGTCCTTATCCGTCGCTAACATTAGCGATCCGTCGCTAATTTGCGACGGAGTGGATTCCGTAGCTACTGTTCCGTCGCTAAATGCCTGATTTCTTGTAGTGTCAAGCACACGCATTGAGGTCTATCCACAAACTACTGGAATGATGTTTGAGGAATGTGATGAATGGATTGTAAAGGTTTATCATATGCCACGGTCAATCAAAGGAATGTGCTGGTACAAGAAGACCAATTTCGACGATGTCTAGAACCAAGTGTTAGTAATTGTAGGAAATTACCTCTAAGGTTAATGCAGCGGAATTTGAAAATTTTCCTACATGGATCATCGATTGAATGATTATTTAACATGCTCCACATAAATAACATACCCGTTATCCAGCTTCCAGCTTCCATTAATCATTGATCTAATCATTCGATTATCTTCTAAAGATTGTGACTGAACTCAGAACAATTCTAAACTGCCTACGTACCCTCAGGATCAAGTCAACGTAGTTCAATTCTTCATTGATGAATTCTCCATGGATGCTAGGAAATCCATATTCAAAATCTACATTAAGCAAAACAATAAATCTCAAAGATCATAATAAAATGAGAATTTATCAAAGAAGAAAAGAAAGAAGTTAGAACGAATACAACCGTGGAAGAAATCCAAAAGAGGAGGAGAGCTCTAAGCAACAAAAAACACCAACACGTATCAAAACCCTAACCTTTTTTTTTTATACACCAGCCGCACAGACTGGATATACATGCAAAACGTGTATGCTAAGTTTCATGGGCTTGGCCCAGTTGGTTGGTTCTCCTAGTTCCCATAGGAGAGGTCTTGAGTTCGAGTCCCAGGAAGACCAAAACTCTGTTCCTTTCCCCTTTTGGATTTTTAGCACTTGAACTCCATTCTAAATTTGTTCAAATGCAATTTCTAACTTTAATTAATTAAATCTAATTTAATCGAATTAATCTTTTCTTCTTTTATTAATTAAATCTAATTTAATTAATTTACTTTCTAAAAGTATAAATTAATTAAGTCCATTGAATTCAATTCAACTTAATTAATTAATTCTATCAAATAGAACATTCTCAATAATATTAAATTAAATATTTATCTATCCAATTGATACTTTATTTAATATAGTAATTAAGTCATTAATCTAATTTTAACTTAATTAATGATTTTCATCAAATGAAATGTCATAGACAATAGTAAATCAAATGTTACCAATCCAATTGACATTTAATTTACACTAATGCTTAATGGGTAGAATTATCACCTAGTTTTATATGACCCATAGGCCCTCACATATCAGGCAACGATCAAGTCAAGGTCTTAGTGAATATTCCTAGACAATCGTCACTAGACAATAGTAATATGTAAGGAACGTTTGTTGAGGAGATACAAACTGCTTGTGATGTAGAGTACTTTGATGATACGGTCCTTTCATTCTCTAATACTCGAGTGAGTCTAGAATATGGATTAGTGTCTATTCCAATAACTCATTCATTGTCTCTCAATCTTCTTAGTCGATCTAGATGATTTTGTCCAAACACCTTTTTGACACATATCTTTGCAGTGGCCACTGACTAACGATCGCACTAAATATGAGATGTAGAGTATTCTCTCCTTGAATCTATTCGGAGGAATGAATCCTGATCTTGGTCCAATCACTGACACCATACGCTTCCTAATATACCCAACGCATGCTGTATCTACCCTACTTTAAGAGTGCAAGCGTTGCGCATGGTCAAAGTATATTATTCCACATATGATGTAGTATTGACCTCAAGTCTGAGGACTATTACATCACCCTACAATCCGATACTCCCATAGACACTTAAATAGAATTTACCAAATGGTTTCTCAGTTGGGTATGCCAACACTCTCCAAAGTGTCCATGTGCCCATCATGAATAACCAAGCTATTCGCAGCAGTGAGAACTACTACATCCTCTAAGGATCTGATGCAACACATGCTAGTCTCTATCGCATCATTGGTATCCCATATCTCAATGACCATCAACTAGTGGCTAATTTTAGGACTTAAGTTCTGACACGCAAGCTCCCACTAACTCGGTGATTATCTTTAGTCCTTGGGAACATCTTACAGAATAATTCAAACAACCAAATAATCTATCCAGTAAATGTAATGCCAATTGTATTTATGTATGCTTAAATAAATGTAACATAAATAAATACCAATAAGCTGAATGCGGTAAAGTACATATCGTCCTTAATGTTGGTTGTCTTTAGGACATATATACTTTCAATCTCCCACTTGGCCTAGAGTCGATCACTCATGTGTGTCCAACATTTAGATTCCTCTCTCCAAAGACAAGGTTTTGTGAAAGAATCAGCGTAGTGTCCTCACGGAGAATTACTTTATATGTTTATGTTGCAATCTATCAGTGGTTTCCAAACCAATGATAGTGTCTCAGTAGATCATGCTAGTATCATAAGATCTTGGTTCCTTTGCATGCGCAGTCGCATTAGTATAATCGCAAGTTCACAATTTGATTACTAACACTTGGAACTACCCCTTGTTCTTCTAAGAACCTTCTAGCATAATCATACAGTACATAGGTTGTTGAATCTATACATCATTAGATCTAATCTAATATGATACTATTACTAAGATGAATACAAAATTATAATTGTGATGAGTCCAATCATCATATTTATAATGAAGCTTACTACTCATATATCTAATATATATCTAAGCTAAGCTCCCACTGTCCACGAGATCCGTTCATAATCATCCGTCACCTTGACTGTTTCATGGATCACATCTGTACATTTTAGGCGACAGTTGTACCATACAACATCATGTACATGTACGAAGTTCATACTTCAATAAGGCAATTTAATATTGACAGTATAACCATGTGATAATAATAACAATAATAGATTCTCCTAGAATTCGATTATTGTTCACCAACACATTATTTATTCAAAATAGCGAACAGTGTGTAGAGTTTTAATATTCTCTCAAACCTATACAACAAGGTTTCGCTATGAGAATATTCTAAATACTTTCATTCAAGCCTCTCACAATGAAATTCTTGGATGATCAATACCTTGACTGTTAATGTGAAAGCCATCTCATATGATGTTGGTGTCAAACATTTTCTTTTTTTTTAATCATATAGATAAGAGCTTCTCACAAACACTTCTAAAGATGTAAATATGATTTATCTACTTTTGAAATAAGTTAAACTAATTTACTTATTTCAAATGTAAATGATCAAACTCCTAGAGGCTTGCATAGTCCACAATGGTCCTATTTGATTTTGCATATCCATACATGATTTGAATTCGACACTAAGGCCTATAACTCTGTCAAACACACTTTACAATAAAGTTTCTCCTCAGAAAGTGGTATAGGCTTGTTATCGAATATATCATGCAATTATTAGATGCTCATGCAAGTAAAATCTTATAGGACTGGTCTATAATCCAACCAATAGATAATATATAGTATGTTTCCCAGACTCAACTATATAATTCTGATTGTCCTACACTATGTAGGCATAGACTCCGTTGTTGATATAATACTTTCCTGAAAGAAACTACTACTATATAATAATAAAATGTCAATTTACTTGAGTTCTAAACTTAAGTAATCTCTAGTCCATCTCTTAAGATCCTATGGCTTTAAACCACCTCTCAAAATCGATATCAAATATCATTTTGTTAGCTATAGGTTATAAACCCATCCCTGCGAGTATGACAGTAAATAATCGTGATCCTTCTAAAGGATTCCATACAATTCAATTTGTCACGACAATTTACTTAACCTAGGAGTTTGTTCATTTGCGTTCGAATTCCTTTAATAATCCTGAATGTTATGAGGCACTCTAATATTGGGACACCCAATAAATTATAGTGATCAAGGTAACACTCAAATGCTAACCTTGCTACGAAGAATGTGCAACCTTTAAGTTGCACTGTTTCAACTTGTGGGAATAACTTATTCATAAAAATATTACTCTCCAAATGCTTTCATTAGCTTATGGGCATTACCAAGTAACTTACTCCCACTAACCTCAAGCACCGTTGACTCTTCCTCTGAATCTTTGGCATAGTTAAGTGACAAGTTATCAGCCTCATTAGTTAATTTGTGCTTTTGAAACCATTTCAAACTTTGTACTTCTATCCAGTTTATTCCTTGTAAACTCCAAGTCCTAAAAGAATAGCATGTGTCAAGGAACAACATCCAATTTGTCTCTTATAAACATAGAGATAAGTTTCACAAATTAACACATTCTAAAATCCTATTAATCATGAAGAACTTTAATACATGTATGGGACAACCCCATATTCATCTATGTAATAAAGAATCTTACAACATAACTATTATGTGTCTCTAAGACTGATTTAGTAATGATATAATTAGGACACATATTGAGCTTCAATTGCACGTGTAACAAAGTATATGGGTTAATATGTCGAACATAGCATTTCCGTTTCAATGGAACCCATCATGGGAGATTAACCATGTCTAACAAGGTTTAATTAATTCCAGTCTATTAGAACCCATGGCCTTTCATAACAATCCATAACCATGTTCTAAGTATTAATCTATTGATCCAATCAAAGAATAAAACACTTTGTATAACATGTTTAATCTATTCAACATTGTGACCTTGTACTTCTCAAGGGCAGTGAACTCGCATTTTCATAAGCGCAAGTGTTTAGACCAAGGGAAATATAAATCACATGGTGAATTATCCCAATTTAAATGCTCACACATGCCTTGCAATGTGTGTCTTCTCAAATCGTTATTTGGTATTCATCCTTTTACAAAAAGATCTAGTGAATACCAATTAATTATAAGATAAAACTACAATCCATATGTTTCAAAACAAATGGTGTTAAGTAGTCTAACTTACTTAACACTTGTCATTTTTATCTCACAAATTCAACCAAGTTGACAAATAACATAATTTTGGGAAATTGGTTTGTTATGTTGGTCTTCTTATCGTGTATTGACAAAGTCATGTCTTATGGTTAAGAACTTTTGATCCATGTTCTTGAAGACGTCTACCTCTATACTATTAGTGTAACTAAATAGTAGGTAAATTCATTATCGTCTTAACAAGTACGGTGTTGGTGTCGGAATATGTCCAACCCCCAAGGACGTCTAAGAGCGTACCAGGGCGTCATGGGCTGATCATGATAGAAGGGTCCGTTCACCTTTCATCAGGGTCCGACCAGACAAAAGACTAGGCAAAATAACCTAAGTCCTTATATGCTGCCCTACTAGACACTGAGCTGCCCTACTAGCGCGATGACGCCCTACTAGCGGGACAAAGTCCTAGTAGCCACCGACTAGGAGAAAGGCAAGCCCAGCAAAGAGCTCCTCGGGCTATACCACGACCTCCGGCTACGTAGCTTCGCCCTACTAGCACGTCGAGAGGAACGAGACTGGTGCCCTTCTGCCCTACTAGCACAGGTAGTCGGACGAGTGTCCTTCCGCCCTACTACCACGGGTGGCCGGACATAACTCCTTACGTCAAGGAAGAATTAACATGTCCCAAGGAAAAGGTGGTCCTCGGACCTTAGAAGCTCGGCAGTCGCCCTACTACCCCGTCCTCGGACGGTACTAGGGCGATATCCGCCCTAGAAGCACTTTGGTACCAAGGATGACCATTTTGCCCCTGCCAGCTTAGTGGAAGATCTGGGCCAAAGCCCATGAGAAGATTCAATCATGGCCGGACACTTGTCACGATCTCAAGTACTCAAGCAATATCCTACTTGCTAGTATAAATATGGGCTCACCTCATTAAAGGTACCAACTATTGAAGAACTATTCAACAACTACTCAATCACTCAGTCAACACACTACTTTCTCACTCTACATTTACTAGGGAAGCTTACCAACTCCCTACACGTAAAGTCTTCCCTCCGGCTTGATCTTAGACAAGCCGGGCTTGTGGCACTAACCCCCCCCCCTCTTGCCAAGTTCTTCCTCAGATCCTAGGTACAGTACGGAAGGCACTTAAAGTGCGAAGGACGTTCTAGAACCTTCGCCTTACGACGCTCCGGAGGAAAGTACGACAACGCTCCAGAGGAAAGCACTAATTACCTATCAACATACGGGAACAATGTTCTTAACATATGAAATTAATAGTCAAATAATTTCATTTGTAATTAGTATCCAACACTAAAATTACTTCATAGACATAACCAACTTTCAATACGCAATAATGTGCTTGAATCTCTAAGCAATAATTGTTTTAAGTTCAAGGAATCAAACTTTGCTACCCATACTCTCATTGAATTACTATAATTTCAATAGAGTGAATTATTCGTTAGACATTTACTCTTTCTTCCAAGGTCATTTTAAGATAAATGAAAATATACTTAGAGCAGCTCTTAGTATATTTATTCTACTTTCCATTCCTTGCGGATTGGTTTAATAGAACCGCTCACTATGAGCACCATTACCCATGGATGATGTTCTTGCAAAAGACTATGAGTAGTAAGCAGTTTTAGTCAATCTCACTTCTATTGTATTTAATATTCACTATGAAAATTAATACAAATCATGAAGTGACTTAATAACAAATTAATTGAAGAAATGTTAAGCAATATTCTCTAAGAATTTCAACATCCTCAATTCACTTTCTTATTCCAAATAATATGAGAGCTTGTGAGGAGAAATCAAATTTCAACATTTAAAGACAATACACATTGACTATCATAAGAACTTGTACTCCCACTGAGTTAGCCAAACTCTATAATAGAGGTTGACCAAAGTCATTGTTCATCATACATGTTCTAAGAGGTATCTTCTATAATGTCTTCATATTCTCATGTTGTGCAAGCTACTTGTGTACCACACACGCCTAAGTCGAATACGTTACCTAGTTGTCCTTGTATTTAATATAAGTATTCTTGTCCAACTCGAAACACTCAAATTCAAACACAAGACAATCTTGGTACGTGCTTGTCCAAGACAAACTCAATTAAATCAAACGCAAAATAACAGTATAGTCAAAATGTCATTGGTAAATGAATCAAACTAATAGTATTCATCAAATGCCATTCTACAACAACCTTATAAAACATAATGTAAATAAAGCGTGAATTAAATTAAATCTAATTCAATAACAATTCACAATATCCTCATTCAGCGACTAAATAATCAAGGCCTTTTGACTTATTTAGTTCCATTAATTTTATCATATTCAACGACCCCATTGAAAGAATACGGATTCATTTCTAATATGAATCTTAATGGCCAAGATCCAAATATGCACTACTACAACCCCTGCTATGGTTGATCACTGTAATAGCCAAATAAGGTAGGTATCTAAACCAATTGTACAATACAACTCTTGGTTGACCAAAGCTACTTTGATCGACGTCCTATAGGCTATGCCTGACGCTATGGCGACTCGACATAGCCCAAGTAAGTCACAACCATCACACAGTACCAACTATGGACCTATGAAAGAGATTTTTCATCGGCAAACAGAGTAAGCACTATGGTGCATATTACTCATGAGATTAGATGGTTCCATTCATCATTCAATTATGATGGGTGACGTCGTGCGATCAAATCGAGACTTAAATTTTAGATGGGGAACATTTATGTCGGGGTACTTAATCGCTTAAACAAGATCTTAGATAACTATCAAACATAGGGCGGCGCCTACCCACACATACAATTCGCGGGCAGACAAATAATGAGTGCCGCCTACTCATGCATACAATATGCGGACAAGCAAGTAATGGGTGCCACCTACCCATGCATATGACAGATGCGGTCCGGAAACTAGTGGGTGCCGCCTACCCATAAATAGCGGGCATAAAGTGCTATACTAATTTAAAGTAAATCATATAGACATTCAAATATGTGTGAGCAAGTAATTGTGCGTTAAAGTTTGCAAGAAAATATAATTTGTCTCATCTTTATATTTCTAAAGTATTTATAAATGTTTTACTTCAAAAATAAAACATTTATTAATTTCCAAGAAATTAAAATAAATTATAAATCCAGTTATAATAATTTATGAGTCATAAATCTAATTTATGAGTTTTTTTTTCACGAATTTATAAATATTTAGAACAAGTTTCTACATCAATATAATCTTCTAAAGACTATATTAATATCTAATCATAGTTTATAAACTATTTATAAAATAATTATCAAGATTCTAAATATTACAAATATAAAACATGTCTCTAAACATTAATATAAACCTCCAAGAATAATAGTAGGATTTAAATGTAATTTATAAACTATTTATAAATTAAATATTAAGTTTCTAAAACTATAGGGGTCCATTTTAAATTTTCAGAGGGCTAGAGTCAAGCTTCTAAAACTTGGTTGGGCAAAATCGAAGGTATCAAATACTTAGGAAACAAATATGCAATTCTGGAATCATAAAATCAAATTTTGATGGGTCAAATTGAAGGTCAGGAAACGTAAGGACTGGAATTATGAATATAAACAGTGCAGGGACCTCTGCTACAATAAGACAGAAGAATCTGTCAAATTGTAATAAAGGTCCCCGAACTTCTGTTCCTTTCAACCACGCCTTTATACTTTCTGCAATTTTTCAATTCGGTCCCTGCAAGTTCCAAACGCTTGCACATGGGTCCTACAATGGAGTTTTCATCTCCAATTCGAGTTTCCCATCAATCTTAGTGTTCTAAACACAAATCCAACAATCAATCAATCATTAAACATCATCCATCCATACGAATCATCAACAGATCGAATCAAAAGGCATTCAGAATCAAAATCCTAAATTTTTTTTTTTAAAGTCGATGATCGATCAAATCGATCCCGTTCGTGTTCAGTTCAGTCGGAACGATTCCGACTTCAACTACCATCGACGAATCTCATCCTCCCGCTTTTGAATTGATTCGACTTCAAGGTTGTGGAGCTTTCATGGCCGCCATTAATGGCGGCTCAAGCTCTTCAATTCTAGAACTCGAATCCAATCGTGAAACTCAAGGCACGGTTGAGGAGAGGACGAAAAACGGAGAAGGATGATATCTTCAGTTCGACGAACGGATGTCGTACGGAGCCGAGCTCCAACGGAGCTCGAAGCTTCGACTATGGTGGTGGACGAAGAGAAGCAGGAGACCCAATTTCCTGCTTGGGTTTATCACTTAATAATTGTCAATTAACAATTATATATTCATGATGATTGTGATTATATATCCAAGCCAGTTTGTTTATAACTAAAATGTAGTTTTCAGTTGTTTAGGGTCAATTATATTCGAGTAACATTTATGGGAATTATTTACGCATTAGTGATGGCTTAGATCTTGTTTGCAAAAAAATGATATTTTTATTAAAATGACTACACTAGACATGATGCTATATATAGTATATATAAATCTAATATAATTGCTCCATCAAATTCCTAAACATCCGTCCTCCTCCATTAACTAAATTTAGCCTCTTACAACCCAACCAATATTTTATAGGAGTTATTACAATTAGCCCGACATTGTCCCCTTTCATTTTAATCCCCTCATTGGCAATTTCCAATTTACATATTGCCACTTTCATATCATTCCACCCAATGTTGTGTACTGAAATTTAATATTTCTTGTCCCCTTGTGGTCCCCAAAACTAAATTACACATTGGCTACATTGACTTTAGTTTGTAACACATATGATGCTATAACTTTTGAAGGCATACTAATACATAACTTATTGGGGCCTTGATGCAATTTCATTAATTTCCACCCACAAATCTTATCTTCAATTATTATCAGTAAGATTACATCCATATGAACGACTGAAACAGCTGCCCCAAATTACAAAATCGAAAACAAATTGAAAACCCTAAAACCTAAAATCAACGAAAATCAACTCCACCCATCCAACAAAAATGGCAGCATCTTCTCATTCCGGCAGCTCTCAGACACCGCCCGTAGTCATTCTTCTCGATCTACGTGGATCTAAGTTCGGGATGCAGGCCAAGGAAGTTGACGGCTATGCAAGCTTTCGCCTTCATATCGAAAGTAAGTACAATCTTGCTCCAACTGATACATTCATCTATTCCGTTGCTGCTAATGTGAATGTGAACTTGTCTTCTGAGAATGATTTCGCTACAATGCTTGTTTTAGCTTCAATTTCCGCACCTTGTGTTGTTCAAATCTGTATTGCTGAACAGTCAATGATCCCCCCCCCCCCCCCGACATTGCTACCGCATAGCATCTCACAGTGCAAATCCAACCTTAAAATTCCTGCAAATAATTCTGATTCAATTCAACCACCTTCTGGGAATTCGATACCCCATACAAACAAAAGCACTCCACCTAGAATGAGCACTAAACCTACCTCAGCATCCAACACAAGTAAGAGGAAAACACGAAACCCCCCCTCTGCCTCTTCAAGCTCCACTAGTAAGCCTTCTCACTCCACCTACAAGCACCCTGTCTTTCAAATACCACAGTCAGATGGTGACTTTGAGGATTACATATTCGAAGGGAATTATGAAACACGGTCGCAGTCTGAAAGATCAAATGCCGAGCACACTGGTCATTATACTGATGAAGGAGAGTTCAGTGATTTCGATGATGACACTCAGTCCCAGCTCAGAGAACAAGAAAGGGTGGACAGGATATATCAGTCTAAGAAGAGAAGCAAACAAAGGTGTAAGGAACGTGAGAAAACAGGGGAGTGGTTTCCAGGCGCCACTACACAGAAACCAACCTATGATATCTCGAATTAACAACGCCATGTCACCCTAATGTCAGATGGCTGGGTAAACTGTATCACAGGTATAGGTCAGGAATTTGAGGGCGGAGCAGACGAGTTCAGGGCGGAGCTTGCTAAGTATGCTTCGAAAAGGGGTTTCCATTACGACCTCAAAAGAAATGAAGCAAGGTATATTACCGCTGTATGCAAATTCAAGGAATCAGATGATTGCGAGTGGTTCGTTCAGGGTTCTCTCCATCCAGTTACCAAGACTCTCTTCATTAAAGATGCACATCTTGTTCACAGCTGCAGGTTTAGTGTCATGCGCAACAACTCTAAACGATTCGGGAGTCGTCTCATTGGTCAGATTATACAGGAACAAATTATAGCTGAGCCTACTACTAAGCCAATGAAGATCAAGAAACAGCTACAGAAAACTCATGGTTTCACCTTGGACTACCAGAAAGTATGGCGTGGGGTTGAGGTAGCTCGGGCTAACATTTTCGGGACATACAACCAATCTTTTGACCACCTGCGATGGTACTCACATTCTATGCACAAGCGAAACCCTGGGAGTGTCACGGCTTTGGAGACACAAGCAGACACGAATGTCTTCAAAAGATTCTTCTTCGCGTTTAAGGCCAGCCTGGATGGTTTCAAATTCTGCAGGCCAATGCTATTCGTAGACGGAACTTACATGAGGAATAAATACAAAGGGACTCTGCTATGTGCATATGCTAAGGACGGTGACAATGGTAAACACTTTTACACACTCTCTGACTATCCTCATCTTTTCTTACATTTCATCACCTTAATCATTCCATGTTTTTTGAAGCCTGTTTATGCCTTCTACCAATTAAGTTTATGTCTACTTAATACTGTCATATTTATATAATTTATGTTTATTACAAGAGATGCAATCCCATTTGTTATAATTTCTGAAACTTTTATAGTTTACACCGTATGAGACATCACATTGAACACAACTATCATATTCTACATTTAACATCATCCAGCACTCCGATTACACATATGCTTCGTGCTTATATGTCACTAGTATAGTATACTTTAGGCACTCACAAACACATTATTTTTCAACACCACTATAACCTATCACGCCTAAACTTCCTCATGGAATCTAACTCATACTCACTTACATATCTGCAATACCGATCAAATCAACTTCACAATTTCAACATGCTACAGCCTTCATCTGCTCGTAATGTCCAAGGGGCACAAACATTACTTCACCGTACGTTTTCTCTTCTATTTTACCTTGCATGTAAAAGATCATTTCAATACACATACCTGACTAAACCCTTTTCTAAGCAGGCATCTTCCCAATAGCCATGGCTATTGTTAACTCCGAAAACACCGAAAATTGGGTGTGGTTTCTGAACCTGGTTATCGAACATGTTAAACACCACCAACAAATCATATATGTGTCAGACCGTGCCGGTGGTATCCTTGCAGCATTCGATGTTCTGTCTCAGAAACCATATCACTTCTACTGTTTGTGGCACCTGATGAAGAATCTCAGGGATAAATATGGCCCAAAACTTTACACTGACAAACACAGAAACACCATGGCATACTTATTAAAGAACCTGGCATATGCACCCACTGAACGTTTGTTTGAAGCAGAAATGGTCAACTTCCTAAAACTAGGGGAGGACATCGCACAGAGATTCCTTGTGGATCTGCCTAGGGAGAAATGGGTTGTTGCATATGCCCCGGAACTATTGCGATATGGGGAATTAACAAGCAGCTCTGCTGAATCCTTCAACGCAAAGATTGTGGAGGCTAGGTCTCTAAACATTAACTACATGGTAGACACAATCAGATCAATCCTCATGAAATGGCACCTAGAAAGGAAAATTGCGGTGAGTGTATTGTATTAATGTTTTACTTCTATTTCCTATAATACAATTCATATAAACCATGATCCTCCATTGCTCAATTACTAAACCTATTTCTAACTGTCATTTCTAGGCTCACAAGCATCCAGGGGCACTCACTCCAGCTAAAGAGGAACTCTGGGACCAGGATGAGAACATTTCGTCAACTTGGGACATCCAAATGAGTGAAAATGGAACTGAGTATGAGGTTCTGTCCGTACCATCCGGAATTGTAAGTTTCGCTTCATATATTCAAATATTAAACATTACATTATTACTCCCTGCAACTGCTATTTCAGAAGGGTTCCATTCATAATTATAATTATAATAAATATCTGCTCCTTCAAATAGTCCTAATGTGTTGCATCTTCTGTCAGTCTTTTTTGCTCCATACGTAAAATATCTAATTTCTCTACGCAGCTGAGTAAAAAATAAATGATGCCATGTTTACTTTCAAATATGCTTCTACTCACTAGATCTTTCTGAAGCTGGGTATCATCCATGACACACAGCCAGGTCAAACAAACTTTAGTGTTTCCATGTTTTCATGTTGTTATTGTCTGTTCCAATTACATTTTCTCACACTCTTACTTCTATATAGCTCACCACATTAAAAAAAAATGATGAAAACTTAATACTTATTCAAGCTGGGGATTTTTTATTATAAAAAAAAAAACATCAATTCTATGTACATGTTTACCTGTTTCAGTTATCTATTTATATGCTTAGGTTGAAACCATTACATGCATAAAATCTATTGCAAACAGGTGGACTTGGAGAAAAGAACATGTACTTGCTGGACTTGGCAAATCAATGGCTTCCCCTGCTGCCATGCTATTGCAGTTATCACAAGAGGGCGGATGGACATACGTGATTATGTGGAACCATGCTTCTTCACGGAATCCCTGCGAAAGGTCTACCAGAACCCCATTCATCCCATCCCCACTACTGACATGTACGAATTCCCAGAACTAGCTACCCAGCCAACCATTCTACCGCCAATAAAGAAGCTCGTCCCAGGCAGGCCACAAGTTAAGCGGTTCCAGAAGGAAAAGGTTCCGCGTACAAAGAGGTACAAGTGCGAGAGTTGTGGCCAAATGGGACGACACCATTGGACAACATGCGGAGAAAGGATGCATGAAGCCCAGACTGACTGCCCACGCACTTCTCTGCCTCCAACAGTCAGTGAAACTCCACAAGGCCAGCACCCACCTCCATGACTTCCTGCTCATATGGACTACTAAACTATTGTACCCTTTCTACTTTTCCAATGATGTACACCACAACTATGAGCTTACTATGTGCAAGGATTATTGCCTTCTGACTCAATATTATGCACTGAACTTTGACATTATGACAAGCTTCTATGTTCAATAATTTAGCTTTTGAAACTAAGAAGTACAATATTAAAACTTATATATTTATACGTAAATGTGTACGTGTTTGGACGTTCACACGTTTACCTATGTACGTGTTTAAACGTTACCATGTTTACGTGCTAGTTCCATCTATAGTAAAATAAAACTTATATATTTATACGTAAATGTGTACGTGTTTGGACGTTCACATGTTTACTCATTCCATGCTTACGCTTCATCGCTATCCATCACGAAGTATCATTTACATGAAAATACTGGTTAATGAAAAATGAAACCATCTAAATCGATTCAATGTGAGTATACTATTCAATTCCTCAACTCCACAAGGGTTGCAGTTGTAAATGCGTACATGTTTACATATATAAGTTTCTCGGCCATTAATAACACCTTCATGTAAACATGGCAACACGTTCACCCTTGTACGTGTTTACCCGTTTCCATGTTTACATGCTAGGTCCATCTATAATAAAATAACATTTCTCTTATTATACGTAAATGTGTACTTGTTTAGCCATTCACATGTTTACTCAGTACATGTTTACGCTTCTACGCTATCAATCATGAGGTATCGCTCAAATCCTTAACTCCACAATAGTTGCATAAGTACATGCGTACATGTTTACATTACCACACGTTCACCTATGTACGTGTGCACACGTCCCCATGTTTATGTGCTAGGCCCATCTGTAATAAAATAAAATTTATAGCATTATACGGGTATATGTAACTATCAACGGTTATATGTGTCATTCATTCACTTCTTAGTTCTTCAAAAAAAAAAACCTTAGAAACCTTCCACGTCATTAAACATCGAAATATGATTACTCCAAAAAAACAACAACTTTCATCCTACAAGGTTTCCAATTCTTAGTATAAGTACCTACATACATGTTCACATATAAACATGATTACTATATGATGAAGAATTTTACGTTCATATCATTACACATTTCAAGTGTACGTGTTTACACGATCACATGTTTATGTGTGACACTGTTTTATAAGATTACACGTGTATGTACCCATCTACGTAGTGTAATTGTGAGCCTATTATACAGTACTAAATTGCGTCCTTAACTTCCCAATATATTTTATGCGGTCCCCATGAGTCCGTAGAAATTCCAAAATTAATTATTCCTATTTCAGGCATTACTACCCCAATAATAGTCCTCTAAATGGGTTTCAAATTATAATTAATTGTACAAGGGCTTTTTCTCCCATCAACCCAACCCAATAGCCTATATTAGCAATCCACTACAAGCCCAACTAGTACCCCAATGCCACACATCACTTTCCCAATCACCTAAAAACTCTACGGATCTACACGAGTACTCCAGTACCAAAGGAAGAACGCCGCTTTCGGTCGGAAAAGGACGAGAGAGAACGCCATGGCAGAGGAGGAAATCGTGCAAACATGCCAGTGCGGAGAGAAGATCGAGGGCTTCACATCTTCAACTTTTGCACACCCAAACATGAGGTACAGACAGTGCCTTGCTTACATCCCAGGTAAACTCTCGAGCAACACCTTACTTGTGTACGAACACAATAGATCAGATCTGTCGAAAACTGCCATTTATTTTTAATTTTTCACCCTTTGTCAGGCACTCTATATCTTCAAATGACCACTGTAATTATATTTCTCAATTTGGATAATAAGTTTTAGTGCAGATCTGCTGCATGTGTTCTCATTCATAAGGAATAGTTAGTGACTTAGTTCCTTAGAAGTTCTTTGCTTTAAAGTTAGCTTCTTCTTCTGTTTTCCCCTTGAAGGTTCGAAACACTATCACGTTTGGATTGGGGGCCACCAATGCAACAACGGATGCACAATGAAGGAAGGTGGTTACGATTTGGTTGCTTCGCCAAAAAAACTAAGTCCAACTTCCAAGCTCAGTCGTAAGATCAAAACAGACAATGCGCTCCTTACAAATGACATCAACTACCTCATGGATGAACTTGATTGCATGAAACTGCACAATGAAGAATTGAAGGCACAAAATCATGCAAGCCAAATGCGAGTGGAAATGGCTCGAGCAAAGGTCAAAGATGCAGAAACCAAATTACAAGACTGCATCACCAAACTACTAAAATCTCAGAGAAGACTTAAGATGGCTTTCATTACTCTAGTAATCTGCATTGCAATCATTTACTACAAGTAAAATAGCAGACTGTATCTTATTTTGTATGCTGTATGGTCCATAAACATGTCATCTGGTCAGGACTCAACATCATCCTACATTTATCATCTATTATGTCCTTACATAATTCCATCAATGAATCAAAACTGGATATTTGGATCCTTACCTTTACATTACTATTACAAATTATTCTACACAGAGATCAAATGCATATAACTCCAGTTGACAAAATAATGCTGCACAAATGCACAAGAGAATAACTCACAATTGATAATAAATGGCCAAGTTCCACATCATCCATTACATTGAAACAGAATTACTGAAAGTAAAAGAAGCTGAACTGCAAGTATACCCCCCAAAACAAAACAAAAATACTAAAGCATAGCAGATGCATCTATATTTCACACACCTTACATAGCAATCTGGGGAGAAATAGTCTAATACGAACATCTGCTACTTCCAAAAGAAAATATTTCACTCTCAATTTTCGCTCACAAACTAACTCCAACCCACACTAACATTGCAGCATTCTCAGCTTCTCAAAAAGGAACACATATAGGTTCATATATTACGGGCCTCCATGATGAATGCTGACATACCAACACTCATCACAGAAAACGCTGTTAACCAAAACAACCAGATCACGAGGGAGGATGTTTCTCGCCTTAGCAAACTCCTTCCAACCAACAGATATCATCGCCACTGTCTCACCTAGATAACACTCTATAGGTGTAGTCACACCGTCATCATCTGTGAGGGCAATCTTGTTCTGACCAGGCACGAGGTTGGCTCGAGCAAACTTTATGTCCAATGGCTGTTGAAGATAAGTACAGGCTTATAAGTACTTTATGAAAATGCAGTATGTCTAACTTCAGAAATTGTCAACCAATAACAAAGGGAAGTTAATGAGATTTACCAATCCATAATTAGTCCCAAGGTGAGAGGGCTCAATCCTTACATCACAGTATCCCACATTATCTGCCCCTCCACGGTAAATGTTAACGGACCAACATTCATCACAATATGCACTGTTAGAGAAAACCACTAGATCATTCAGCTCGATATTCTGCAGCTCCGCAAACTCCCTCCACCCAACAGATATGACAGCCATCGTCTCCCCAAGGTAACATTCAATTGGCCTACTCTGACCATTCTCATCTGACAATGTAATCTTAGTCTGACCGGGTGCAAGATTGCATCGTGCAAACTTCATTTCCAATGGTTGTCACATGAAACAAACATTTAGATTTATGAACAAAACTACTCCAACACATTGAACAGGCCAATAATGAAGCATACCAGGCCAAATTTGGTCCCAATGTGCTTTGCCTCAACAATAACAGCACAAAAAGCCACCGTGCAATCATCCTGCACATCAGTAGCGGGAGAACTACCAGAATGGATCACTCCAACGGGTGATAACCCTACAAGTTTAAGCATACATTACAAGTACACTTACATTATTTGCTTCCAACAACCAAAAACCAAAAAAAAAAAAAAAAGAAAAAAAAGGGAATCCTGCTAGGACTATTCATTTGACATTATCAGCCCACAATAATTATTATAAACTAAGTTACCAGTCTTCTTCTTCGAAACTTTGTGACTACTAGCACAGACAACATTTCGCCTCACAGTACTTCCACCAGCTGCATATACATCAAATTATACTTCATTAATGATGCAGTAAAACAAAGTGATCAACCAGATCATGTAAATCTAGGGTAATATATGAAGAATCTTGCCTGGAGATCCACATATTCGCAACGCCCTACTCCTCGTCAGAATGTTACCATCCAACCGTGCAACATCTGTTCTAACAATTCCATTTGATCCGTTCTCTTGACTCTCTAGCATCCTTATAGCATTGTATCCTTAAAATGAAAGAAAATTTATAAAGAAACTACCAAACTACCACAGAAACAGATTTTCCTCAATCACCATAAGATATCTTTAATTTAAATTATGATCACCTTCAACTGCTTCGTTATCATCGGATAAATACAACAGCTTCTCTCCAACTACCAGTCCCTTGAAACGACCAACTACACATAAGGAAAAGAAAAAAAATCAAAAACATGTAGATTTTTCTTAAATAAGTATATTCAGTGACATTCTGTCACATGTTACCCTTTCTCATTTGCATCAAGGTTACTACCTTCTCTTTTTTTGGACGTCACACTTGCATGTGCAGATCGGGGCTCCTGCATATCCATCTGAGTTGGAGTTCTATTAGGTGACGTAAGCTCTCTAGTTGGTACTCTAAGGGAGTCGCCTACAGCAGATAAATCGACAACCGGTCCAACCACAGGATTATTGGAAGCTTCCAACTCCTCATCATTTGCTACTGCAGCAGCAACAATGGCATCAAACGCAATCTGAGTACCATTTGGAGTCAGTTCAGGAGACAACTGAGTCATTGCTAAGTCATCTAGGTCAACCTCGGAGTCACTATTAAGTTGCTCGCCCAAAGGATCCTCATCAGCATCATCATAATCTCCACTGCTCGGAGTTGGTGTGTTCATATCAGGTTCGTCTGCAATATCAGCCCACAAATCCAAAGCTCGCGCTGCTTCCATCTCACCATTATACTGCTCTGCAGCTAGGGCTTCCTCATTTTCATCAAATGAGTTCCTAGCAGCCATTGCCTCATCAGAGAAATCGTCCTCCACCAAAGTCCTCTTATATACTTTCACATAGAACTTCTGCCCATTATCATACGAACATTGGATGACGTCCCCCACCTCTATGTTATACACTCCCTTAAAGATTGACCAGCCGGTAGTAAGGTACACATGCCCATTATCCTCCATCACAGATATGGCCCAACAATGTCCATCACCAGGGACAAAGAAAACCTCACCCTCCCTAATGCTAAAGCTCTCTCGAACAAATGCCTCAGCAAGCTCCTACACAGATTTAAAATGCTTATCCATTTAAATTGAATGCATGAACACAGATATATTCACATTAAAGATCTAAAATATGAAGAACACGTTCACAACTGTAGTAGTACATTCACAGAAAAAAAAAAAATCATCAGAAACATTCGAAATCAGCCAACCTCTGTCTATCTAAAGTTGTGATTCATTTTGTGAAGAAGATATCAGCTGGAAAAATTAAAAAGATGCTACTACCATATACACAAGAAGTAGGGCTCCCTAATCTGAGGACCAAGAAAATGCTGCTAATTACCATCGTCATAAACATAAACAACATCTGATTCAAGTCAATCTTCAACCTAGAGACTAGTAAAAACCATAAATTATAATTTTTAAACTAAACTCCCTCAGATCCACAAGAAAATTCTAAGAACTAAACCCCAACATGCTTCAAATATACAAGATAAATGGGGATAAATAGATGTTGCAAACATATTGTTATGATACACAAACAAAATTCAAACTTATCTCAGTTACCACCACAACCCCACCCTAAATAACCCAAAAAAAAAAAAAAAGAAAAAGGAGGTTGCAGCAACAATGTTACTTTACCAAACCTTTGAAGGGAAATCAAACATGTCAGAATACATACCACACGATCATCAGCTTCATCAGCAACTGGTATGAGGAAACGCTTGTACCTCTGGCCCCGGATTTCACCACCCATGCTTCCCAGTAGAAATTTTTTGTGAGAGGAAGTTTTCTCAAGAATTTGTTGTGCCCTATGTGCTGGTGTCTGCTGCCCCAATGAACCAAATAGAAGAGATAAGAGAAGCTACTATAATTCTGGAAAGCAGCCAAAAAGTAGCAATGGCACACATTCCCATTCATGGTACAAAAGGGTGAAAGGTAACCTTTTACCTAAAAGATACTAGGTAAGACACTCTATAATCTCATTATATTACAATATATCTAAATAATATCTTGTACTTTAAGGTCACAAAAATCTTTGACCATATCAAACTTTCATTTCCCTCCTATATTACATAGGAAATTCAAATTTCGAATGCTGGAAGCTGCCGCCAAACATGTAAACACATAAACATATAAACACGTAAACATGTGCACATATCTGGCTGAATGTAAACATGTACACATGTACACACATACACATATAAACATATACACACACACAAACCTAAAAAAGAAAAATGTACAACTCCATACATAACTTCACCTTCTAAGACTTAAGGTGACTATTTAGTCAAACCAACTAATTAGATTATTATGGAGATACATTTAATTGAATAATACTTCCTAAGTAATTGTCATGGGACTTGCGCTTGCCAAATTTCATCTCAAATTCCTACATTATTAAGTCAAAACAATAGTAAAGGTCTAAAATATTTTCTCCGTGCATCTCGGTTACTCTAATAATTCATACAAGTTTTACAGACATTTTCACCTAACGGATCTGAAAAATTAGACAACACCCCACTACACCTAACACAATCATTCATATTCATAATTATAACGAAAGGTTGACGACAGCTAATTACTTTGTGACATTTTAAAACAAATTTCTTACTAAATATACACACAGAAACCTAGACACACAGACACACACATACACATGAATATACATAACTTCTCTGTCTGATAAATAAGGTCAATAATTATTTCTTCAAGCCAACTAATTAGATTGTTTAAAAGTACCGATCACATGATACTTATGCACAAACAGTATACACATATCTCCTACGCATTTTATCCTACAAATCAAATCGTCAACCTGTCAGTACAACTTACGCACTACAAATACACCGACGAATCTTTATTTTATTTTTTTTAGGGGAGAAATAGCCTAAAAAATAGCCCCACTGTTATTGAGATAATTAGTATCACATATTATCATGTTCCCGTAACAAATTTAAGAAGCCAAAAAACCAAATTATTCCCTTCATCCTACCTCATTGGCAGACCACTTAGCTATTTTCACGTCACTTCTGGTAGCTATGTTTCATCTCAATTTCCTATTTATTAAATCAAAGGAATAATAAAAGATCACAAACATGTTCTCATTGCATCTCGATAACTCTAATAAGTCATACAAGTTTTCATTCGAATTTCACATACGATATCTCAAAAGATAAACAACAACCCACTACACATACCACCATCAGTCATAATATATTGTCAATTGGTGAGGCCAGCTAATTAGTTTGTACCATTTCAAAAGAAAATTCTCACACAAACAAAGATTCATCAAACTAGTACCGGGGCTGCCCGAATGTTCGTGCTGCATAATCTGCCCGCTCCTTCGATATTGCATGCTCAACAAAAGTGTTAATCATATGAGCACGGTACCTGCCTCCACGCTCAATATCCCACTGTTCCCGGAGTACGTTCCCCTTGCGAATGATTGTTTCCATCAGCGAGCAGACCACAACGCCACAATCCAGTGAGTTAGGGTCCTGCTGCGGTGTTTGGCTACACCAAGTATAAGGACACTCCTTAGTCGTGCGCAGGCATGCAACTCGCCTCTTACAGCTCGAATGCTTAATCCTCCTTTCAACATGCTTCACCTACAACATAACATCAGTAAATCATAATTCATTATTGTGTACCACACACAGACGCATATAATCCGCAACATATTCATCACAACTCACACTTAGCTAACCCCATTCCAAGCAAATCAAACTTACAAGTAGCTTAGCCGCATGATAGTGATCATCGTGCTCTGCCGTTCCAGGAGACAAAGGGTTGTAAAAAATCCACGAAGAGTGCTCCACTGAAAACTTAAGCAGAGTCCAGTGGTTTCCTACATTGTTTCTTGGATTAAGCCTTCCAGTAGTGTTAATGGGGAACAACCAAGTGTTACACTTCATAGCTTCGTCAATCTTCGAATCAACATAAGTGGCCGTAAGTGACTGGTAAGAGCCAGGCAAGTCAATCCTCGCAACATTTATCTGCAATCCCAAATAGTTTCAAGTACCATCAATATCAAAAAAATCAATGGCCCATTAAGAGTAACCAAAATCAGTCAAACATAAACGTAAAACTCACCCAGCAAAAACTATGGAAAAGGTATGTCTCCCTTGCTAGCATAACACGGTTATCCCTTGCATAATTCTCAGCATTTACCTTTTGATTAATAACAAGACCCCAGGTATCAATAACCTGCGATTTCGAAGCATCCAATTAAAAAACAAAACTAAACATATTTATAAATAGTAACACAATTAGTAAGACGTCTGCCACATTCACGGGCAATAACTGAGACATGGCAAACTCTGTAACCAACTCACCGAATCCTCTAACTGTCCATGGTTCATTATCGTCTCCACATTAGCAAGTGTGATGTAATTAGAAACCTGCTGGTTCTCTAGCTGTAGTATAATGTCACTGCAAATTAAACATGAAATGTTAAATTTTAAGAGTAAGAATGAAACACATATATAATTTATACTTTTAGGCATAATGCAGAATTCATCAGAAAAACACAAGTACAGAGAAAAGCATGTTATTACCTAGGGAGCTTCTCACCAAATTGCCTCACCAACCAACTATTTATGTGAGCTTTAGTGTAGGTGAATGCAGGCTTCGTCTGGTCAACTGACATTTCTCGACGAACTTCCGATGTCACAGGCTGCTTCAAAGGGCCCACACATACAAATGGAATTGGGGTGCCAAAGGTTTTCTTCTTACGTTCATCAAACAGAGTTCGTTCATGTATACGGACTATTCTACTTGGGGGGGGAACCTTTGCCGGTACTAGGGTCCGAAACCTCTATGTTTTGTGGGTGACAGTCATCATCATCAATAGGTGTCGGAGTCACAAAAGACCCACTACTAGCACATGGTTGTGGTAGACCACCACGACTAGTTCCACTGCTGAATGGACCAGATTTGTCCCAAATAGGCGGCTTCGTGCCTCCAGTCGCCGGTGAAACAAACAAGTTCGCTACAGGCAAGTCCGGGACAACCCTAGAACTAGTAGAACCAGACTGAAGCTGCGGAGTTCTGAAGTTACTCGCTGAACTACATGACTTGGTTTCAGATTTTGATACGTGCCTGTCAAGTGGTGAAATACCATCAAAACTAACCTCATGATCATTCTCTCTTGTTTCTCCAACAGACCCATCCTCTTTTTTTCCTAGGAGGTTCTGTAGTCTAGCAATCTCGTTTTGGGCTTGCTCAATCTCGAAATTCAATCGATCATTTTCCATACTAAGTTGCACCTTTCGGCTACTGTTCTCAGAGTTACTCACCTCCAAAGCTTTCTTCTCCAGTAGAACAGCTTCATGTAACTTACGCTCCCTCGCAAGATCATAACCAGCCTGCCACTTCTCATCTGAAAGCCTGTCTAACTTCTTACCGTCCTCCGCTTTCTGCATCCACAACCTACGCTTCACATCCTTCAGCTCATCCATCTGAGCACGGAGGCTAACAACTTCTTCCTTCATCTGAACAGTAAACTCAGCAATTACATCACTTTCAATTGTTGACCTGTGGTAGTAAGTCTCCTTCGACTCAGCTTCAAGCCTCACAATCTTGTTCCTTGACTCAGCCAGCTCCTCCTCTAGTTCCTTCACCCTCTTTTCCAGAAATTCAACACGCGCACCATCAAGCGACTGGAAAACAGAAGGCCCACCACAGTTAGAATGTGGATTGTTCAATTTATCTCCACCCTCAACACAAATCGGACTGCTCACCTTCACAGAAGCGGCAGAATTGAACAATGCATTCTGTGCATTAGGAGAATGAAACAATAAATCACCCACTGGCTTTACATGGGATTTTCCATGATCAAAACCCAAATCAAACGACGGATCACACAGCTTATTTCTGCCATATTCCATGCTCTTACTGAAACCTTCCTGTGCACTACCACCAACATGCTGCTCAACCACTTTCCTTCCAGGTGCCGTTCGTATGTTATCTGAATCAACCCTACTCCCGACCCTCTTCTTTCCACGAATCCTTGCAGACTCATTAAGTGTGCCTCCATCACTATTGTTGCCTAATTCCTCGACCTCAACATCATGCAATGGCACAGACATAACATTACCAAGCAAACTGATTTCTTCTTCCGTTGGAACAAGCGTTTTCCGGAACTCCTGAAAGTGTACTAGAGGTTAAAATTTAAAAAAAGAAAAAGGGCCTACTTTATTATTTTATTATTTTTAATGACATTCATGATGTGTACTACGAAACTGTTACTTCATTTGAGAGAAATTTCAATAAATACATATACTCAAGTGAAAGTGCGTTCCTACCATTATCATATACAAAAGTTCTATAATATATTCATAAATCTAAAATTGCCATTTCAGTGTTATATAACACATGTACTCCTGAAAATGAAGATATACACACTTCCCGCATATGATTTGTACTTTGCAGACACATGACAACTTAGATTAAAATTGAAAATGAAATTAACACTCTTACACATACAAACTTAAACATGGAAACACGTACACATGCATGATGGACACACTCATCTATATGTAAGGGGCTATAAATGGTACATTCAATACATACAACAATGGCAAAGTAATACATTTACATTTTCTCAAAATTACTGAAACATGGCCTTGGAAATAAATAACAATAAATAACATCCAACTATTGACACATACACACACACACATTGACACATACACACGAAAACATAAAAAATATAGTATGTGCCTGTCTCTGATAAACACATTAGCATCTCAACAAAATCAAATAAACAAAGACACATATACACAACAACGGGAAATGAGATGAAGCTCTAATATAGGTCAGCACAAACCAGGTAGAATCACTATTTTCAAATACCTGAGGTAAATACAACTTATATTATGTAAACATAATGACATACACAAATACAATTATTGGTTTCAGTGGTTGTCTTAGCAAATAATCTTACCGTGTACTTGTCAAGGTGATTACAATCCAGCTTCTCCATTTCAGAGCCCATTAACGGCAGGTCCCACTTCAGACAACGAGGGAATAAGGAACACCCCCTCACCGACACCATCAAATTACTGCGTCCCAACAACCAGTACTGCATGGACAAAGGGGGGTAGATTATCGAACATATGAAACGATATTAAAAATGAAAAATGACACTAAAAAGGCTGAGTTCATCAATGTTACCAGTAGGAATGTTGTACATGAACCTATCAGAAGTGTGGACGCTCGGTTGATATCAGACATCAATCCTCCCAACATAAATGAACACCAGTCATAGTCGCAAAGCATATCGAAATCATCAAGTATCTCTGTAAGTCTCCAACTTAGACTTGAACTCAAGTTAACAGCAAAGAAAGCTGCAAGCAAGTAAAGGTGTATAAGGCGAGCCACATCCTCCCCCCTACTCCATCCCCATTCCTAACCTTGGTGATCAAAGTGCTCTTAATGAGTTGTGGAGATAACCTATATGACCCACCAGACTTTTTGGTTAACTTCTGAGGGAAACACCTCTTCAAAAAGCCTGTAACCTTCACCCTCCCACTGCCAATATGCACAGGAACATCACCATCTTGTATTGCAAATATAAGCTTGAAGTCTATCCGTGTCGGGACCACCAATGTCTTCCCGAACAAGAAACCGGCCTCTCCACGAACACATTCATACCTCTTCAGAATTCTGGTTATGATGAAGTTCTTCTTCTTCAACTGCTTGTACACACGGTCCTTCTTCATATTGAATGCAGCATGAACCAAGTATCGGAAAGGTGTCCTGTCTACGCAACTCATATCCTCATCCGTCAAAGGTAATGCACGAATCTCTGTCACAATACTCTGTAAGCAGCCCCGATAAACAATACCACCTGCCCAGCAATTTAAGAATTAATGACGACCACTTAAGATTAAAAGAATTTCACAAGGAGCACAGTATATCGGAACTTGCAAATTACGTAAATGCAGCCATTACCAGGTGTGGATTCATTATCATCAGTATCAGCATCCTCACCTACAACAACATATAAACATATTACAGAACACCATTTGTTTTCTTCAATAAAATAAACCGTTTGAAGTATATATGCATAATGGCTTAGCTACATCACTTACCAACATCATTCCCCCTTACAATCTCTGCACTAACACTTTCAGCCAATCCATCTGTTGATACTACATTGGCAAATCACATTGAATCAGCAACAATTATAACGCTAGATTTAATGGAAACATTATGAAGGTATATATTGCCAATGATACCTTCTCCTACATTACGCCTATGGTGCTGCTTCATTCTCTTAACACCGACTTCGTCCTTACCCTTATTACGACGATCTGCTATACCTACAGCTATTGAAACTTAATGAGTCATGTCACATTTTATTACGGATAATTCCATATGTTATTCCGAAAAGTATTGAATAAGAATAATTTACCTCGGCGGACATTCAACTTACTCTCCTTCAAATTCCTACTAGCATCACAACCACCCGCCATATAAACACTTTCTGATGACACAAACAAGCAGAGGAAAACAATGGGTCAATTCATGTGTGCCTCACTTGTTCAAAACTGAATCATTCGAATAAATGCAATCTAAACATCACTCGTCTAACCTCCGGCATAATATTTTCCATTCACACCATCTCTCAGGCGCCTCTTAGGTACTCTGACCATTTCATATGAGTCATCTACATGCCACGTTTCATAATTGTTAGTTAACACAACCATAATACATCCCACCAAAAGTCTAAATATGCACATTTCAATTGAACACATCAGTTGAGAGATCTGAAGTACTTCCACACCATATATTACTTGCCAATAGTGCATTACGAACAATAAAGCACCATACCACATAAATGTAAATGTAATGAATCATGAACTTCACCTGATTCCTCACTTAATTCCATGTCCTCATCATCCTCTAGCTCGTACCCATCTGACCCAAAAAAAAAAAAAAGGAATTCAGATATCTTAAGTACTTCCACAAACTATATTACTCAGTGAAACATCACACACATGTATTGCCTACTTCAATATTCTAATTCTTCAAACCACAACTACATTAGGAATTCTGTTCCTAATTTAGTGCAAATAAAGCAATCCAGAACAAATGCAACTACATGTTCATATTTCATTACATATCCAACACAAACCAAATAAAGGGGATTCAGATACGGGCTTACCAGTACTCATTGTCCTCCGTTCACGTATTATTTCTCGACGCCCATCCATAGCCTCATCCATGACTGTTACTCTGAGCAATTGCGCACTAAAACAACTACAGTTAATTAGAGGAAAAAAAAGGAATTTTAAGATATAAAAACTAGCCATGTAGCACACTTCGAATAGATTCACGTTTCAGCATTGTATGACAACTACAGAACTCACCGGATTGTAGTCGCCGAAGAAATTTGCAGATCGACAGCTCGCCCAAGCACCGAACACTTGCAAGTTAGGTCAGATCTAAAAAAAAGGGGTGAGGAAATTTGGAGTGTCTAGTAAATGCTTATCCAATACAATATGATATTCTGAAATGAGAAATACAAAAATTCACGTGGGGTCTCTGCACATTTAGGGGGGAATTGCTTAAACCAAATTTCATTTGACCGAACATGATTGAAGGATCAAACAGCAAATTACACGCAAGAGACAAAGAAAAACAGACGGATTGCAATAGGGACTAAACAGCAAATTCCATTGTTGGACAGCTGGCCGACCGCATGTGGACTTGTGGTCCCAATCCCATGGCTAAACTTGTAATTCACTAGACATTGTGTAGCTAAATTAAATTTATTTCTACATTTCATAACACGCAATTCAATGCTGGGGGCGATGAAATATATGGGGAAAAGATTGGGTGGAATGTAGCCGCCCCATATTTTATATGACAAACAAGTGACACCACCAATCACACCAAAATCTCTTTATTTCCATCAATTCCTAATCTCATTTTTTACTTCCGACATGTATAATCATTTACATGATACCTAATTTTATTTGTAATGGAATAATGGTACATGAGCTCAAGATTATCAAACTGTTCTTTTGAGAATATCGAATGAATCGAAATTGACATACACTATTATAATTTTAATATTGTTGTGGTGACTTATTGCACATGAAAGATAATGAACTTGTAAATGAAAAATGTGTGACCGACTAAAACAAAATTATTTTGATACATGATTTTTTTTGCTATTTGGTATATAAGTTTGTTGATATGATCTGTGATACATGAAAATGATGTTAAATACTTACATTGTTTTGAAAGTTCATTGATACATAATCTTGAAGTTCGTTACATGTACAAGTTTGTGTAAAAATACAAACTTTCAAACAAGATTTACTATTTGGCACATGGTTTGTAGATATGATACATAAAAATTGTGTAAAATACATGGTTTTGAAAGTTTGATGCATGATTAAGCTCTTACTACATGAAAAAAAAAAAAAATCTAAACAGGTTTTATTATTTGGCAGTACATGATTTTGTGGAAATGATACATGAAAATTGTGTCAAAATACATGGTTTAATTTAGAAGTTAATAAGTACATAAACATAATTCAACAAATTTTAGTATTGGTACATGGTTTGATATTGATACATAAAAAAAGTAATATATGTTCTCATGTTGATCCTTTGAGATGTATTAGTAATTAATCTTATCCTAATTATAAACGCAAATGCTTGAAGTCTCGAGTGGCATTAGTGGGTGAGTGATTGTAGCCAAATATAGAATATATAAGTTGACGGTATAAATGCTAATTTAAATAGGAAATTATGTATTAAGTGTATTTAATGCCGTTAGAAAAAATAAACATATTTAATTTTAAAGGGAGAGGGGTATTTTTGTCCAATAAAAGTACTTATTAGTAAATAAATTTTAACTTTTGTCACTTAAATGTAATAAAGTTTGATTTATTATATTAATTGTGTAACCAAGAATATTGATATCATTAATGTGTAATAAAGTTTGAAAAGTATAACTAAAATGTAGTTTTCAGTTTGTATCATACATGAACAGATCCAATCTTCGTGTAGTCAATAGGAAATACAAAACCCGTATCTTATAAGACAACATAATTTTCTTCAAACTTTAACTCACAGTAAACATAATAATAAATAATAATAACATGTAAATAATTCATTCAATCAGCCCAGCTCTGATACCACTGTTAGTAATTGTAGAAAATTACCTCTAAGGTTAATGCAGCGGAATTGAAAATTTTCCTACATGGATCATCGATTGAATGATTATTTAACATGCTCCACATAAATAACATACCCGTTATCCAGCTTCCAGCTTCCATTAATCATTGATCTAATCATTCGATTATCTTCTAAAGATTGTGACTGAACTCACAACAATTCTAAGCTGCCTACGTACCCTCAGGATCAAGTCAAACGTAGTTCAACAAAATCCAACCGTGGAGGTTAGAACGAATACAACCGTGGAGGAAATCCAAAAGAGGAGGAGAGCTCTAAGCCACAAAAAACACCAACACGTATCAAAACCCTAACCTTTTTTTTTTATACACCCGCCGCACAGACTGGATATATACATGCAAAACGTCTATACTAAGTTTCATGGGCTTGGACCAGTTGGTTGGTTCTCCTAGTTCCCATAGGAAAAGGTCTTGAGTTCGAGTCCCAAGAAGACCAAAACTCTTTTCCTTTTCCCTTTTGGATTTTTAGCACTTGAATTTCATTCTAAATTTGTTCAAATGCAATTTCTAACTTTAATTAATTAAATCTAATTTAATCTAATTAATCTTTTCTTCTTTTATTAATTAAATCTAATTTAATTAATTTACTTTCTAAAAGTATAAATTAATTAAGTCCATTGAATTCAATTCAACTTAATTAATTAATTCTATCAAATAGAACATTCTCAATAATATTAAATTAAATATTTATCAATCCAATTGATACTTTATTTAATATAGTAATTAAGTCATTAATCTAATTTTAACTTAATTAATGATTTCCATCAAATGAAATGTCATAGACAATAGTAAATCAAATGTTACCAATCCAATTGACATTTAATTTACACTAATGCTTAATGGGGAGAATTATCACCTAGTTTTATATGACCCATAGACCCTCACATATTAGGCAACGATCAAATCAAGGTCTTAGTGAATATTCCTAGACAATCGTCACTAGACAATAGTAATATGTAAGGAACGTTTGTTGAGGAGATACAAACTGCCTGTGATGTAGAGTATTTTGATGATACGGTCCTTTCATTCTCGAATACTCGAATGAGTCTAGAATATGGATTAGTGTCTATTCCAATAACTCATCCATTGTCTCTCAATCTTCTTAGTCGATCTAGATGATTATGTCCAAACACCATTTTGACACATATCTTTGCAGTGGCCACTGACTAACGATCGCACTAAATATGAGATGTAGAGTATTCTCTCCTTGAATCTATTCGGAGGAATGAATCCTGATCTTGGTCCAATCACTGACACCATACGCTTCCTAATATACCCAACGCATGCCGTATCTACCCTACTTTAAGAGTGCAAGCGTTGCGCATGGTCAAAGTATATTATTCCACATATGATGTAGTATTGACCTCAAGTCTGAGAACTATTACATTACCCTACAATCCGATACTCCCATAGACACTTAAATAGAATTTACCAAATGGTTTCTCAGTTGGGTATGCCAACACTCTCCAAAGTGTCCATGTGCCCATCATGAATAACCAAGCTATTCGCAGCAGTGAGAACTACTACATCCTCTAAGGATCTGATGCAACACATGCTAGTCTCTATCGCATCATTGGTATCTCATATCTCAATGACCATCAACTAGTGGCTAATTTTAGGACTTAAGTTCTGACACGCAAGCTCCCACTAACTTGGTGATTATCTTTAGTCCTTGGGAACATCTTACAGAATAATTCAAACAACCAAATAATCTATCCCGTAAATCTAATGCCAATTGTATTTATGTATGCTTAAATAAATGTAACATAAATAAATACCAATAAGCTGAATGCGGTAAAGTACATATCGTCCTTAATGTTGGTTGTCTCTAGGACATATATACTTTCACCAAGTGCTTGCTCGAGAATATGATGCTGATCAACAGGGTGCTGCCTTTGTACCGAACTGGTATGTTAGTGATGACCGCAAACCATTTCCTCATGCACTTCGCAACTTTCCCGAGACAGAACCGAGCAACTCAAGGCATCCCAGAGTTCCGCTTCTGAACCATGCTGTCCCATTCTATCTTTTGTGAGCTGATAAGTGTTTCATTGCTCCGGTATCATGTGGATTAGTACTAATGTTTTTTTTAAGACATTATGCCTTATCTAATTTGTAGAACTAATGTGTGGAACAAAATATTTGTCAATGTGTTTGTATGTTTTGTGATCTGGTTAGTATTAAAGTATTAAAGTAATATAATAAGCCTGTTGACTCAATCAATTGATTGACCTACCAATCAATTTTAATCCGTTGATCTTGCTTATCCAATTAGTTAATTAAAAGATGTAGGATTCGAATACTGTTGGCGTGATTTTTCTCCATTATTTTTATTATTATTTTTATTGAAGGTTTTTGGTTCGAATCTTGTTGGCGTGATTTTTCTCTATTATTAGTATTATTATTTTAGTTGAAGGTGTTGGGTTCGAATCTTATTGACGTAATTTTTTTATTTTTTATTTATTCTCTTCTTAAATTTTTATTTTTTAACATAAAGTTGTATGACGTATTATACTTAATTTTAAAATATAACCATGATATGTTCTTATAAAAAAAAGACATACTTCCTCCGTCCAATAATAAATGTAACACTTGATTTTGTTGACTTTTTCGATGATCATTTTGACCTTAAACTATTCTTAAATCATACGATAAAAATAACTAAAAACATCATATTATGAAACTAGAATGTTTATATGAAGCACTTGACAATATATTCAACTGATGAAAAATACCAATTAACATGCGAAAAAGATGCATTGCAAATTTTGAAGTTGAATGTTTCCAAAGTTTAGAGATGTATCTGATGGTTCTTAACTCATCGGAAGAATACTTTTTGTATGTCTAATATAGTTCAATTCAAAACTATTAATTGCATAACTACAAAAACTATATACATTTATAGCACACCATTTATATTAAGTTTAATGACTCAATTATTTACTTTTTATTACGTTTGAAGTCATGAAAATTATATATTCATTCAATTTATTTCAATATATTTAATAAAACAATAATGTTTTACAAGATTACGCTTCACACGCTACGCGTGTGACGCGGTTTCTAGTACTTGAATAGACCAAGATCATACACAAGTGGTAATGGTGATTATGCATAATCAGGCCAAGTAATGTTGAAGTACTTCTAATGACATTGTGCTTTGAAATTCAGGTGTCTTACCTCGAATGTTTCTGGGTTTGAATTTTTAATTTTAAGGTTCTGACATATACTATCAGTTAGAATTTTAGGAAATATAATCAATGTTTATAATAAAATTGGTTCACATAATTGCATCATTAAACATCGCATTAAAAATAAATTCATCAAACCCAAGTTTGAGAGGTTCAAATTTACCACAATGCCCTCCATTAGAAGAACAAAGAATTTCAACCAAAATGGTATTTTCTTACCTTTAAGTAGATAGTTATAACTACTTAGCACAACTTACGAAATTCTTCGCACGGAGTCCAAAATACGTTACAAATCCCTCGACAATCAAACGAAGAATTTCATTTCAAATCCCTCAAAATCACTGTTTTGATATCTCAAAGCACATAACTATCGAATAGATTTGATACACACAAATCACTCATCTAGCCGAAATAGGCAAATGGGCTGAAATCCCTCATTTCAAATATCCAAATGGGCTTTTGGAACCAAACATGCACTAAGCCTCAAAAGAGGCTCAAATTATAAGTCCAATAAACACAGCCCACCCGGAAACTAACATATTTAAAGTCTCTCCGAACCCTAAAAAGAGCCTCCTTCTTCCCCATTTCCATTTCGGCCCTCTTAAGCTTCTCTGCTTATCGGCTATCGTCTCTCCAGCAGCAGCGGCCATGGTGAGTTTTCAATTTCCTTCTAGATCCTATTTACTGTTAATTTTATTCTATCCATGAAAAACTGATTCATCATCATAATACCTGAAAAAAACAGGTTCTCTCCAACGACTACGATTTGCTTAACCCACCAGCAGAGCTTGAGAAGAGGAAGCACAAGCTCAAGCGTCTCGTGCAATCCCCCAACTCCTTTTTCATGGTACTTTTTCTCCTCGATCTGTGCTTCGTGTTATTTTCAATTCGATTCATTGTTGAAAACCTAATACCTAATTTGAACATTTCAATGTTTATTAAGCTTGATCTAAGATGATACTTAAGCTTTTGAAAACCCTAATTTGTTGTTGATTCTGTTAATCTCAAGTGTAATTTGAATCCATCAGGGAGTTTGGATAGCCCTAATATGTATGGTGTTAATAAGTTTCTCTTTGGTATGTTTGATCACTATATTACACCTAAATTATATCGATAAAAAATTTTAAAAAATATCTAAAAAAATTATTAAGTTATGAACATTAATTTTATATTTAAAAAAATCAATAAATCAATTATATCCGTATAATTTAGTAGTGTATAATTTTGGATTAACGTGCGGTCAAACATGAAACATGAGTACCTGTTGACTGAAGAGGAACTTATTAATGAAACGGAGTAATTATCTTTGAATTTGATACAGAATTTGTATTAGTATGCAATTGAGTCTGCTGAACTTTGTCTATCCTGATGATGCCTAAGTGTTTCATACATTTTTGCTACTGCAGGATGTGAAGTGTCAAGGTTGCTTTGCCATGTGAGTTTGTTTTCGCTTTACCTTGAGCAATTTGGAACATTTCATTTTTTGTTTGTATATATATATTTATGTGTTTTTTATTATAATGTATGTGCAGAACAACTGTGTTTAGCCACTCACAAACTGTGGTGGTTTGCGGCAACTGCCAGACAGTGCTCTGCCAGCCAACCGGTGGGCGTGCAAGACTCACCGAGGGATGTTCTTTCAGGAGGAAGGGTGATTAGGTGTCTTAATTATTACCCTTGGGTTTTTGTATGCTTGGTCTGCATTCAGATATTGAAACGGTTGCCTAAACATGAATGTCAGGCTGAGTTTTCTTTTTGTTTAATGTCTTGAATTATGATCTTTGAACTTGGGACCTATTCAATATAGTCGCTGTTTCATTTTCGTATCTGGTGTATTTCTTATCTTATGACGCTGGTTATGTTATGGAGCAATATATTGGTGTAGTTGTGTTGTGTTCCCTCGACTACCTTGAATGATTTTGTGGAAATACGCATATCACTTTGAATGATTTTGTGGAAATACGTTTATCACTTTTGGATGATCTCATTTGTTTGTATGAGTGGTCTGGGTTTGCTGTTTGTATCGATGAAGCACAATGTAGCATCTGCCGAATTGAAGCATGTACCATAATCCATAATATTGAATGAGTGGATTAACACAACATTATTGTATATTATGTGTGTTTTGTATCATGATCTATGCATTTGCTTTGTGGATATTCTAGTGCAAAGAAAATTCTTTGTTAAATGCTTTGCTAGTTTAGCTGTCTGCACTTCCGTTCAATTCAGTCGCACTTAACATTTTCCACTCCAACTGGATTAGTTATTAATTAGTTTAGTTTTCAATAACATGATATTCTTCTTTTTTTCTGGGACCTTTTGCTTCTGTTCAAGTTTCGGTTTGTTGTGTCTCTATTTTGTGTATTTAACAGCTAACATATTGGTGGTTTTGGAGCTGAGGTTTTGTGACCTGTCTTCCGAGGCTTCTAAGTTCTAATACGTTGAAGCTGCAAATATTGTACAGTAGAGGAATTGAAATATAGTGGGTTACCATAGTATTATCTGGTAACTTAAGCCACGGTTTGTCTGGAAAATAATTTTTTAGAATAGAGGAGGTAATGTGTGAAATATATTTGGAGTTTGATATTTAAAAATAAATAAATAATCAAATTGTATTGACGAAGCATAAAGGGCATCGAGTCGGTCTTTTTGGCAGCTTTCGCAATTATGAATGTTATTTTGTTTTGGCACAATGAGTGATAACTTATAAGTGCAACCTCTAGACTTTGGTACATGCCCAATGAAATTTCAAAGCACCACACAAATCCTTCCAGTGCGAGTGCGAGGGATACTGGTATACACATCAACTTTAATCCCTCGTTGTGGTGTTGGTGCACATGTTGCTCGGGGCCAACTGACTCATACTCGGATTTAAGGCCCGTAACCATAAGCATCATGCTGATCACAAATAACAGCCTCAAACTCACCATCACATAGGATAGACAAACAAGAATACCGTGGGAAATGCCTTCTACATAATTCAATTCCAGTGGGCAGAATATGATGCACTTGCCAAAGCGTTTGATCTTTACCGGTATTTTCAGATTCCACATTGAACATCCAGTCCTTTTCAGAAACAGAATTGACACCGGGATGAAGGAAGAGTTGACAATATACTGTCTGGTCTAATGTTTTCACTTTTCAGAACAAATAGTTGAGGAATGGAACATTCCAACTTTCACTGATACATGAAGAAAGCAACATTAAGGGAGCCAACTTTAGACAAATCAGGGGTTCGAACTTTGAAGCAGTTTAAAAGAATGTATCTATCGTCCCAAATCAGTACTTTCCCCGTCTCCCATGCGCCATCTAATGCCGTAAGGAACTAACTCCCCGGCAGTATATACTCTTGCTTCCCAAGTAAAAGCCAGACTAAAAAGAACAAAGATGGCAAAAGCCCAACCCACCCTCTCTCTTGATCTCGACAAAGCCTTTGCCACTGGACCCAATGAATCTCCTCTGATCTGAGTAGGACTGGCTTTTGTTTATCACTAGCTAGAAGCTTTTAGACTATATCTGATTTATGAATGTGTTGAAAGTTGAAACTGGAAAGCCATATCCAAGAAAACAAGAAAAAATAAGTCTTTTCATGAATGAGAGCCCGTTTATGAACAGATGTAGTTATCAACTATCAAAGCATTCAGCAAATTAGTATCAGTCAAGTGAAGATTAGGACATGCATGTATATGTATAAAGGCCACCCAAGCCATTAGTTTGTCCTTCTGCAGCTATTTGCTTATCTTTCATGTCATTAGTCTTTGTCCTGATGACTCAAAAAGTTCCGAAATTTCGACCTTCTGTTTGTATCTTCTGTTTCTGTGACTCATCCTGTCCAAAAACTTGGTGGATACCAATGTTATGCAAGCCAGGCGATAAAAATTTCAGACTCTGATACTTCCAATGATCCTGCTGTCAAAATGCTTACTATTATATATACTTTTGAAAGAAAATAACTCCTGTGGCTATCTGAAACCAAGTATGAAAAGGGTAGATTTCGTGCTGGTTTTGATCCTTTGCCTTCTTGGTTCTGTGACTTCTGTCACTGTGCATTGTTACGGTGGAAGGGGCATCGATCCTCTTGGAGAGCTTCTGAAAACTCAAGGGACTAAAAGGACAGAAACGTTTCAATTCTCTGATGAATACTCACCGGTGTATGTTGCACCCCAGGGTGGTGCAAAGGAAGCCGATGAGATTTTGAATTTGCCAGGGCAACCAAAAGTCAGTTTTTCTCAGTATTCTGGCTATGTGACTGTTGATCCTGCTGCTGGCCGAGCACTGTTTTATTGGCTCACTGAGTCCGAGGATCCTTCGGACAAGCCTCTCGTGCTTTGGCTAAACGGAGGTCATTCACTCATCCTTCATTCTTACCTTGTCCATTTATCATAATACTTTCTGATATAATTTTAATTATTTACCACGTTGTTTTACATTTCAACTTTTGAGATGCAGGACCGGGCTGCTCTTCGATAGGAAATGGTGCACTGACAGAACTCGGACCATTTAGGGTGAATCCTGACTCAGAAACTCTGTGGTATAACAAGAACGCTTGGAATACTGGTGAGTTCTCGTTTTTTAAATGAAGTTAACAAAGATTTTATATGAACAACTCCTTAAGAGAGACTACAAAATTGATGCAGTGGCAAATGTTCTCTTTCTTGAGTCCCCTGCTGGTGTTGGATTTTCTTACTCAAATACAACGTCGGACTATGTTACTGGAGACGACAGAACTGCAGGAGATTCCTATACGTTTTTGGTAAACTGGCTCGAAAGATTTCCAGAGTACAAAACCCGAGATTTCTACCTAACTGGAGAGAGCTATGCCGGTCATTATGTGCCTCAACTTGCCCAACTAATTCTCAAGAATAATGAAATAACAAACCAAACTGTCATTAACTTGAAAGGAATAGCTGTAAGTTTAGTACAGTACACAGTTTATGTTTGTTCTCCTCCAGATTCTTGAAAGATACTTCGTATTATATTACGTATTTAAATATGGCGTGGTCTTTCAGATTGGCAACGCGTACATTGATTTTGAGGATGAGATGAATGGCATGTACGACTTTTTCTGGACTCATGCGCTCATGTCTGATGAACGACACGATGAAATTATCAAGAAGTGCAACTTTTCTTCAGCAGCTTCAGTAACAGAAGAATGTAATATTACGATGGCGGATGTAGATTATGACAGAGGCAACGTGTTCTTTTACGATATATATGCTCCTTTGTGTGGCTCGAATTCCACTTCTCCATCGGTATTGTACTTAATATCATACACCGAAAGTTCTACTTTTATTCAGTTCCTGAAACTTACATTTATTTTGAAAATTAACAGTTGTCTCAGTTTGATCCATGCTCTGGTGTTTATGCTGATGCCTACTTAAATATTCCTCAAGTGCAAAAGGCAATGCATGCAAATGTCACTGGCATTCCTGGACCGTATGGAGATTGCAAGTACTAAAATATATCAGCTCATAGTTATTAAATCTGTTACAAATGGCGCTACCGCGCTAAGTAGTCCTTTTTTATGAAAAGCTAATAGGAATATTCCTTCTGTCTCAGCGATTTCATATATACACATTGGAATCAGGCTCCAGAAACGGTGTTACCCGTGATCAAGGATCTGATGACTAGTGGGATAAGAGTTTGGATCTACAGGTAGTAAAATCTCCTATGCATCAGTTTCCTTCATCTTTACTTATTCCTTTACTTAAAAAGTGCACTGTGGCATTCTGCAGTGGAGACACAGATGCTAGAGTGCCAGTCACAACAACTAGGTATTCCATGCCAAAACTCGGCTCACCAGTAAAAACTCCATGGTATCCGTGGGATTACCAAGGCGAGGTATTGCGATTAAGAGAAATTAAAGGAAATACTTCCAAAGTTTTACTTCATGTGATGCTTATTATTTTTCTTGTTTCTTTCCAGGTTGGTGGTTACACAGTTGAGTACCAAAACTTAACATTTGTGACCATAAGGGGAGCAGGGCATTTCGTCCCGAGTTACCAGCCAGAGAGAGCACTCGCTTTATTCTCGTCCTTTCTGGAGGGAAAGCTTCCTCCAAGACAGAACTAATCCAGATACCACAGACCAACAAGAATGCCAAGAATGTACAAGGATTTTCCCGATTATTGTTAGCGTAGTTAAGTTTGTAATGACACCTGTCTTGCTAATGTTTTACTTCAGAAAAGCTGATGTAATATTGAGTGTGCAAATGAAGTCATTCAAGCACCCTACACGGTTATGCCTAATCTGCATTCAAAATGATTGTAAATTTGATCAACTTTGATGCATTCAGGATTTTTTCACAAATTGTTCAGAATATCTAACTTCTTGTCAGAACGTTTTAGTGCTGTGTTATTTCTGGCACTGTCGATTAACTAGGGGAGTTACTCATTACAGATTTCATAAAAGATGTTTGAATTACAGAGAATCCATGCACAAATTAAGTGGATGAAGATGAGAACCTGACTTTAAAGAATCTAACAGCTGAGACCTGAGAGAGTAACATTTAGTTACAAGATCAGAAATGAATGATGTACATTTGTACAGAACAGGAATATGAAATTGTGCATACATACAGTCACAGAAGTACAGCACTATAAAACCATGAGTCCATGACATGCCAAATATAGTCATCAACCAGGGAAGGATTAATTACATGCACAAAAGTTATCAATGCAGTAAATTATGAATCTATATAGTAGCTTGCTGTCATATCTGTTGTGTATCTCTGTCTGGGAGCTTAAATCTTCTGTTGATAACATGACATTATGCAATCTATTTGACAGCATGCAACAACGCTTTGGATAACCGATACACTGGATTTAGTTCTTAAACTAGACAAGTACTAGATAACAAAAATCAGAACCCACCTAGTTCCTTGTTATGATCGTCTTTTAACGAAATCAAGTTTTGGGCTGAAAAAAAAAAAGAATGTATGAGCTGTAAAATAGAAAAATGTTTACTACTTAAAGATAAAATCACATAGTGAATATCATCATTAAGTTGTTGTAACAAGTCCAATAAGCACCAGCACAAAGGGACAATCTGCAGGTACTTCCAAGATCAGCATTGACACTGTAAGTGCTTAGGAACCCATATAAATGAAAAATGGAAGTATCTCTAAATATCAAGGAGATATGAAAGTTCCATACATTTTGCTCTTTTCACTTTTGTGCCTAGCAGTTTCTGTACAGTCTTATGGAGCAGGAAAGCATAATCGCCTTCGGAAGTTTATGAAAGCTCATAGGAGTAAAGTATCTGTGAATTCTCCTTCAAGTAGATATGAAACATTTACATATTCTCCGGTTCATGGGGGTTCGAAGCAAGCTGACCAGATTGTAAACTTGCCTGGTCAGCCACAAGTCAACTTTTCCCAGTATGCTGGATATGTCACTGTTGATCCTAATGCTGGCAGAGCACTGTTCTATTATTTCACCGAGTCCGAAGACTCTTATACTAAGCCTCTAGTTCTGTGGTTGAATGGAGGTTAGCTAAACCATGTAACTCTCCGTGTTCTTTTACTTACTTCGCCTTATTGGATTACTTATGATGTATGTTCTGGTACTGGTTTCAACACCCTGCCTATGCCTAAAGGCCTAATTATCACCTTAGCAGTGCTAAGTTTTAATTTGAAGTGTGAACTGGCAGGACCTGGATGCTCTTCCTTCGGATCCGGAGCAATGACTGAACTAGGACCCTTTCGGGTAAATCCAGATGGGAAAACTCTCTGGCATAATGAAAATTCTTGGAATAGTTGTAAGTAATCCTTTTGTTATATAAAAATGTTCGTTTACTTTGATCAATATAAGAAATATGTCTCAAATACCAAATCAACGCAGACGCGAATGTGCTATTTCTGGAATCACCAGCTGGTGTAGGATTTTCTTACTCGAACACATCATCAGATTACACCACTGGTGACGGGAGAACAGCTGCAGATTCTTATACATTTCTACTTAACTGGTTTGAAAGATTTCCAGAATACAAAACTCGAGATTTCTACATCACTGGAGAGAGTTACGCCGGCCACTATGTGCCTCAACTTGCTTCACTAATCCTCCAAAACAACAAAGTCACAAACCAAACAGTCATTAATCTCAAGGGAGTCGCGGTGAGCTAGCTTCACCATTTGATTTTTTTTTTCCTTCTATTTCTAAAATTTCAGGATCTCATGCAAATAGAAAGATGTGATCCTTTCAGATTGGAAATGCATACATTGATGATGAGGACGAGAACCAAGGCATGTATGACTATTTCTGGACGCATGCTCTCATTTCAGATGAAATTCATGATGGCATTGTCCAAAACTGTAACTTTTCAATGGGAGCCGAATTCTCAGATGCCTGTGATGATTATGAGGATCTGGCTGAGTACGCCATGGGAAAAGTTTTCCCTTACGACATATACGCTCCATTATGCCCTGCTAATTCTTCTGAAGTCCCCTTGGTATATATATACTACTACATTCAATTCTTTGTGAAAAATATCTCTATACACCGGGTCTACTAGATCTTGTAGCTTAGAACGAGCCACATAACTAAAATGATTATCTGAAATTCACCTAGAATCATTTCTTACCAAACTGATGTGGCTGATTGTGAGAATATACCGTCTGCAACTTACACGTATACCTGGACTTTATTGAAATTAAATTAACCCTGATGAATTCGACTTGCAAATATGCAAAAACAGGAATCAGGATATGATCCATGCTCAGATTACTATGTCTCTGCGTACTTGAACACACCGGAAGTACAAGTGGCGCTTCATGCAAATGTCACTGGAATTCCTGGACCATGGGCCGCCTGCAGGTAATATAACTCACCTTTGAGTTTCTTGTGACAATTAACGACAAATGTTATCTAATTTGCATATGATTCATTTTGTTACAATGCAGTGACGAAGTATTCTATGGCTGGCAGGACATGCCATTCACAGTATTACCTATCATCCAGGAGCTCATGTCTAGTGGCATTCGTCTTTGGCTTTACAGGTGAATGTTACTTATAAACAGGCGTGTTGTTAATCTATTTATATTAATTCTCTAACAAAAACGCTGAACCTACAGTGGAGATACAGATAGCGTAGTGCCAGTTACGACAACTAGGTACTCATTCACCAAAATCGGGGCACCAATAAAGACTCCATGGTACCCTTGGTACACTCAAGGAGAGGTAATTAATGAACAAACAATGTCCTTGAAATTTTGGCCTGGCATAATCACCTTAAAATGCGATTCTGACATAGTAAATGATTGGTTTTAAGGTTGGAGGATACGCAGTTGAATATCAGAACCTAACATTTGTAACGGTTAGAGGCGCTGGACATTTTGTTCCAAGTTACCAACCAGAGCGTGCAACAGTCTTGTTCTCCTCATTCTTAGAGGGAAAGCTTCCTCCAAGTGACAAGTAGTAGTTATGTGTGGTGTAATAGCAATGGATGTTTCAAGTTTTAGTTTACATTCAATTAAAATTCAAATGTACAATAACCAGACTTGTCTTCTATATCTTCAAAAAGAAGTTCACAAATTAATAACCATTATCAGGTTCATTTGAATGGCTTTCTTTCTTTAAGTATCTGATACTCCCTAGGAGGACTGTTTGGTGTTCTCTAAGAACCAATTAATTCTTAAATATTTTGGTTATTTTAACAGAAAGAATGATGAGAAAAATCCATTCAGAAGTATTCAAGGTTACACACATAAATTAAAGATAAAATGACAAATCAATCTGAGCTTTTAGGGAAACAAAAGGGCCGGCTCAGCTGTTAGTTAGTAATTGTCCTACTCATCAGCAGTGTCTTTCCAACTTTTTAACACTACATGGACCAGCTGCTTTAACCTAGCTAATTGACAAACACAGTTACCAACAACAGCAAATGTGGCTCCGGTTTAAATCCACTTAGGAAATTCTTCCATAGACCATGGCCTATAAGTAAGTTGGGGATCATGTGGTCGAAAATCAACCACATTATTTGAAAAGTGTGATGATCTATGAACTTACTCATAGACCAGGTCCACATAAGAATTTTCAGAAGTTTGGTGAAGAATTAAAACTTGAGATATTTAAACAATAAAATGACTTCTATCAATGAACAAAAGGTATATGCTGACATTTATAATATAGTATGATGTGTGTTTGTAGTTTCTGCAATACATATACAGTGGATCCAACAAAATGGACCAAACAGTAACTTCCATATATACTTGCTGCATCGCTTCCAAAACTATCTATAAATAGAGAGCAACTATGTCATTACAAAGAGACAACTTGCAGCAGCACATCAAAATATGAAAGGTGCAACTATCTTCCTGTCTCTTATTTGTCTCTCATCCCTCTTGGCTTCAGTACATTCTTACGGATCGAATGGATTCGACCCTCTAGGCAAATTTATCAAGGAGCGACGCCATAGGAAACCTGTCGATCAAGTTGTTGAAGCTGCCTACACAACTGAGTACTCCCCGGTCTACGTGGGACTTCAGGATGGACTGAAGGAAGTCGACAAAATTATTGCATTGCCTGGCCAACCATCGGTGAACTTCGACCAGTATGGTGGCTATGTAACGGTTGATCCTAAGACTGAAAAAGCGTTGTTTTATTATTTCACCGAGGCTGAAGATCCTGCCACCAAACCTCTTGTCCTGTGGCTCAACGGAGGTACATTGTTTATCAACTCTGACATTTTATAACTATCAAGTTCCGCTAGTTTATTAGCTAGTTTTGTTAAGCTGAGAAGCCTCGAGTAATTTTGGATGTAAGAGGAAAAACATTGATCTCTCTTTAACTGCAGGGCCGGGCTGCTCGTCTTTAGGAGCTGGAGCAATGACAGAACTTGGACCTTTTCGAGTGAATCCAGATGGTAAAACTCTATGGTACAATGAGTTCGCTTGGAACAAACGTAAGTAAACTCGTGATATTATCAAGTGTACTAGTAAACGAATTATCTCAACAATTTTAGTGACCATGCGTCTACATAATGCAGTCGCGAATGTGCTATTTCTTGAATCCCCTGCCGGTGTTGGATTTTCTTACTCGAACACTACAAGCGATTACAATACCGGTGACACAAAAACAGCAGCAGATGCTTATACATTTCTAGTTAACTGGCTTGAAAGATTCCCAGAATACAAAACACGAGACTTCTACATAACCGGAGAGAGCTATGCTGGCCATTACGTGCCTCAGCTTGCTGATTTGATCATAAAGAACAACAAAGTGACAAACCAAACTGTCATCAACCTAAAAGGGATTGCTGTAAGTTAATCTTAGATCAGTCTGATCAGTCATTTGCATTATGATATCTCTACAAAATACTTACATTTTGGTTCTGGACATCATTAATCTATTACCAGGTTGGGAATGCATACACAGACGAAGTAGATCAGATCGTTGGTATCTATGAACATTTATGGACTAGTGCATTGCTATCAGACGAAATCTATCAAGGAATCGTTAAAAACTGTAATTGGACATCAACACAAACATCTGATGTGTGCAACGAATTCCAGACTCAAGCATCTGACGCTTTCAGCAACATATTCATATACGACATCTATGCTCCAATATGCTCCAATCATACCACCGTTAGTAAATTATTAACCATTTATTTCATTTGCTACGAAATTCTTCTAATGATCAGAATGTACTAATTTCTTTTCATTTTGAATGCAGACAGCTAGATTCGATCCATGCTCTGATAACTATGTGATGACATACTTAAACACCCCGGAAGTACAGAAAGCGTTCCATGCCAATGTCAGTGGAATTCCAGGCCCTTGGAGTGAATGCAGGTATGACAATGTCTCAAGTCTTAACTATAAATCCTAATACTATACCGATCTTTATCTAATTAACATGGTTTTTTATTGTCGTGCAGTAGTTTTGTAAATTATAGCGGGGATGACAGTCCTGATACAGTGCTACCTTTGGTTAAGGAGCTGTTGACTACTGGCATCCGTGTATGGATCTATAGGTAACTGCTACAAAATATATACCGATACTACACATGAAACAAGTCCAGATCACAACCGGATATGTTTTTCATTGTATTTGCAGTGGAGATACAGATGGTATAGTACCAGTGACAACAACTAGGCACTCCATGCCCAAACTCGGTGCACCAATAAAAACACCATGGTACCCCTGGGACACCCAAGGCGAGGTAAGAACCATCTTTTCAAGATTCCAGAAAATTCTATGTTCTAACCTAGTTAAGTGCTCTAGTTATGATTTTATCATATTTTATCTGATAGATACGTATCCTGGCCGTATCGTTTTGTTCTCTAAACAATGTTCCTTTGTGTTTGCCAAAAGGTTGGAGGATACGTGGTAGAGTATGAAAATGTGACATTCGTGAGCGTAAGGGGAGCAGGGCATTTTGTTCCAAGTTACCAGCCTGAACGTGCCCTTGTTCTGTTCTCATCGTTCCTAGAAGGAAAGCTACCTCCACCTCTCAAGGCATAGGGACATGCATGATGAAGCAGTATTTCATGAAAGAATGTCTGTCTGAGGATCCTATAATATTTTCTGATGAAATATTGCACTCTGTAAGAGACTGCATGTGCTAGCTTGTTACTGCTGTTTCCTTCTAAATAAAATGATACTATCATATTCGTACCGCCTCCACAAGCTGTTCCAAGACCATTCTGATGACTAGTTTTGTTTTTTAACACAAAATTCATTCAGCTTGTCGGTTACCCGGGGTTTCCACAACACGCGGGTAACACTTATTTACATCATCTTGCACATAACAAGTAAACCAAGGCGGACAAGAGTGCCAAATCCTACTACTAGCCCTATCTGGACAGTTTACAGAATCAGAAACCACAACCCCTGCACTGTTTGCATAAACTAGGCCACACCCTAGTTTTGCCAAAATATCTGCTGCATAATTCGATTGTCTGTACACCAAAACAGGAGATGCCAGTCCTCTAGCATATTCAACTGCGATCTAATAAGCTCCATCAGTCTGGTAACGCCAGTGCAGCACCTGCTTCCTGTTAACACAGTTCACAACATAAGCACAATCAAATTGAATCAGGGGAACGAATCTACACTCCCCAGGAAACCAGAAAAAGCTTGCATAAAAGAACCATTAGGCAGCCTAAAGAGACCACCATAACCTGCTCTGCCATAAGTTTGATTCCAAGAACCATCCACATTTAACACATAGGAATTACTTTCCATGGTTTGCCATTTACAGAGAATCACAGAATCGTAAGAACCACTTTTAGCAGGATAACAAACTAAGCACTGATTTCTTCAACTTAAGTACAGTGAAACACAGTTGCAGAATATCTAACTCCCTATGTCTAAATATAACATCATTTCTGAACATCCAAATACAATAAGGAAGCAAGAGCATGTTAATTTGATAATCAGAGTTCAGTTTTATACTTAACACATGTACAAGCTGACAAATAGCCCAACACCAAACTGGGGGAGTAAACACATTTCTAACAAAGGTAAAGGCTGGACAATCAGCAAAGCTTAGACCAAGCTCAGACAGGTTGCTGTACTGTACTACTAATAAGAACCCTATAAGAAGATTTAACTGTAAACACACCAGATGAATCATAAGGCCAAATCATTCATTCTGTCCTGCATCTGCGTACAAATAGGTAAAGCCATAATTTGAAGGATTACTTCCTCATGAGGTAAACATGCCATAAGTTTAGAGTAGTTCCAATCCCCAACACAATATAATCACTAAGTTTTTCAGTATTATCATAATCTTGGGTAATATAAAGATGTAGAGGCACAGACCCAACCCAAATATCAGACCAGAATGCTATATCTTGAACCATTACCTACCTGCCAATGAATTAAAGTTAGCAGGTCTCTATGAGCTATAATACTTTTCCAGAAAATACTATGATATGGTGCTACAGCGGCATTCCAAAAATGGCTAAGAAATACTACAGTTGCAGGTGCTTTTAACATTGTATATGATCAGTTATGTTGATTTTTCTCGGTTGATTTTGACAAGTTTGATAAACACATTGTTGGATATGGAACTACAGCTAGCCTATGGAACAATCAATCCTTTTGGACATGTGAGTAGATTCCCTAACTTATTATGCTGTTCAACTGGTTGGTACGTGGTCCGTTGAGCAAGGTTGAATGTGTTATTTGTTGATTATCTTGCTTGAAATTCTGTTTGTATCTTAGTGAATACATGAAATCAATGTGATGATGGTGGTTTGATCCATTGATGTGCAAGGAACAATAAATACAGATTTTATGCTTGATCTACCTTAAAGCATGAAAATACTACTCCCTCTATTCATGCTTGATTTGTAGTTTTGATTGCTTATGCAAGGCTTCTTTTGGAAGCTTCTAAGCTAATTTCTAGGGTTCTGTAATCTCAGTAACAAAAAGCATGGTTTATCTGAAGTTAGGTCTAATTAGGTACATTTAGTGTTGAAAATAGCATGGTTTCAAAGGACTCAAAATGCAATATATCCAATCTGATCAACGGCTGCTGCTTTCACTTATGAATCAAGGGCTGAGGTTAGAAGATGTTGTTACAAGTTTGTTGCTAGCTGGATTGTTCTGTTAATTCAACCAACTTATATGGGCGTGGATTTGCAGCAACTATTAGATAGTGTATATCATACTTGTTGATAGCAGTTGGATAGAGAGAGATACACATAGAGATTCATTGTAATCATTCAATTTTCATACACAGTCTTGAGGGAAGAACAGAGCGTGAGAGAGTTGCAAAGAGCTGAGAGAAAAGCTTGTAATCTGTACTGCGTTTCTATTGATTAGTGGAGTTTTCTGCTTTGCCCGTGGATGTAGGTTCATTGAGGAACCGAACCACGTAAATCCTGTGTGGTTTGATTGATTGTTTTGAGTTCGATTGCTTGATTGCTCTGTTAGGGTTCTTTGTTGATTAATTTGGGGATTTTGGCTCGATACGGTGTCGTATTGATTGGTTGGAACAACAATTGGCGCCGTGTGTGAAAATGATTCGTCGTGTCTCAGTGCCAATCACAAGATGAGTTCAGCCAAGTTTGAGGTGGAGAAACTTTATGAGAAAACAGATTTTGGTCCTTGGAAGATGAAGATTAAGGCATTATTGTCCAAGGAGGGTTCAGTAGAGGCGTTGCTAGGTGATGCCGGTTTCGTAGCCACTGTGAAGGCTGAAGATAGGGTAATTGCAAAGGAGAAGGCATTCACTACGCTAGTTATGTCACTTTCCGATGAGACGCTTCATCACATTGTCGAGGAGACGACTGCCAAAGGAATTTGGGACAAGCTTGAAGAAATCTACAACAATAAGACCACAACATCAAAGCTGTATTTGAAGCAGAAAATGTTTGTATTCAAGATTGCTACTGACAGGCCAATCATGGAGCAAGTAACTGCGTTCGAGAAGATTTTTGCAGACCTTAAGGTCGCCGGAGTGAAGATGGCTGAAGATGACAAGGCTCTGATGCTTCTAAACGCCTTGCCTAAGCAGTATGAGAGTTTTATAGATGCATTGGTCATTGCTAAAAGTGAAGCAATCACTCTAGCTGATGTAGAATCTGCTCTGAAGCAAAAGGAGTTGAAGAAGAACGGTGGAGCCAACTCTGAAGCATCCACACCCGGTGAAGGCGTGTACACACATCAAGGTGCCAACAAGCAGAAGAAGTTTGCTGCAAAGCAAAACTCCATGCCAGAGAATAAGAGACCTGCACAATACAAGAATGAACCGGAGAACGCTAACAGGCTTGAAACAAGGAAGTGTTATCACTGTAAGATGGTTGGTCATCTCAAGAATGAATGTTTCAAATTCAAGAAGGCTCAGAAAGCACCTATGCAAGCAAATCAAGTTATGGAAGCACCAGACTCATACCAAGATGCAGAGGTACTTTCAATCTCTGAATCCTCTACACTTACTGATTGGGTGTTAGATAGTGGCTGTTCTTTTCACATGACTCCTATGAGACAATGGTTTCACACTTTTGAGTATAAGAATCAAGGTTCAGTGCTGCTAGGTAATGATATGTCATGTAAAGTGAAAGGCATTGGCTCTATTAAAATTCTTATGCATGATGGATTAGTTAGAGAGTTATCTGGAGTTAGATATGTACCTGGACCTAGAATAAATTTGATATCTACTGGTACATTAGACTCTAAAGGATACATCATTGTATCTCAAGGTGGAGTTATGAAAGTCTTAAGAGATACAACTATGGTGATTAAAGCAGTTAAAAGAAATGAGTTGTATTTTCGGGATGTAAGGACAGTGTTAGGAGAAGCTGCTTCTGTACAATATGAGAATGACACTAGGATTTGGCACATGAGGTTGGGGCATATAGGACAAAAAGGGTTGTCTGAACTATCTAAGCAAGGGGTTCTAGATAAAGGTATCACAGGGAAGATAAGCTCATGTGAAGAGTGTAGTTTGGGAAAAGCTACTAAGCAAGCTTTTGGAACTGGTACACACTCTACTAAGGAGAAGCTTGAGTATGTACATGCAGACTTGTGGGGGGCAGATAGAACTCACACAAGAAACGGAGGAAGATATATCCTATCTCTGATAGATGACTACACTAGAAAATTATGGATATTCATTCTAAAAGCCAAGGATGAGACATTTAAGAGGTTTAAGGAATGACATATTCAAGTGCGAACTCAGACAGGTTTAAAGTTGAAATATCTGAGAACAAATAATGGTTTGGAGTTCCTCTCACATGAGTTCAACACCTAATGTAAGGAGAATGGAATAACAAGGCACAAGACAATACCAGGGAATCCACGACAGAATGGTGTTATTGAGAGGATGAACAGATGACTGTTAGAAAGAACAAGATGCATGTTACTTGGTTCCGGTTTGAGTATAAGTTTATGGGGTGAAGTTATTACAACTGCAACATATCTCATCAACCTCAGTCCCTCTACTGCACTGGATATGCTGACATAAGAAGGGAAGTGGTCAGGTAACACTCCATGCTATTCACATTTGAATCCTTTTGGGTGTTTAGCTTATGTGCATGTTAGACAAGACAAGTTAGAAGCAAGGGCTATTAAATGCATTTCTTTGGGTATCCTGAAGGAGTGAAGGGGTACAAGTTGTGGTGTTTTGAGGAAGGGAACCAGAGGTGTTTGATAAGTAGAGATGTGAAGTTTTATGAAGAAACTATGCCATTTAAGAAGGATACAAATGGTGAGAAGCATATAACTGATGATAACAAGTCTGTTGAGGTGGAGCTCCCTAAGGATGGAATGTCGTAGATGACACACCATTATTTGAACAACAGGAGCAGGAGCAAGATATACTCCAAGATAATGATCAGGGCTTGCAAGAAGAAGCAGAAGATGCAAACATACCTGAGAGCTTCCAGAGAAGGAAAACAAGAGGGGGTATAGAACTTGTAAATCCTGATGAAGTTAGAGAATATCAACTAATAAGAGATAGACATGTAAGACAGAAAATCTCAATAGCTAGTCCAAACATGATGTATTTTGCACTGACAGCTGAAGAGACCAACTCTTATGAGCCTGAAAACTACTAAGAAGCTGTCACCTGTTCAGAGAAAGAAAGGTGGTTAGTAGCTATACAACAGGAGTTACAGTTTTTAATTAAAAATGAGACTTGGAGGGTGGTAACTAAACCTGCAGACAGAAGGTAGTTGGATGTAAATGGATTTTCAAAAAGAAGATAAGTAGTGAGGAAGCTGATGGCATAAGATTTAAAGCCAGGCTAGTAGCAAGAGGTTTCACACAAAAGGAGGGGGTTGACTACAATGAAATATTCTCCCCTGTGGTGAAACATTACTCTATCAGATTACTACTGTCATTGGTGGCTAAATTTTACATGCATTTACATTAGATGGATGTAACTACTGCTTTTTTCTTCATGGCAAACTAGAAGAGGAAATCTATATGAAGGTGCCTGAAGGGTTGGAAGTAGATAAACCTGAAGAGAAAGCATGTCTGTTAGAAAGATCACTATATGGACTGAAGCAAAGTCCTAGACAGTGGTATAAAAGGTTTGACTATTTCATGATGAAATCAGGTTTTAAGAGGTGCAGCTATGACACATGTGTTTATTGTTCACTAGTGATAATGTAGAGAACAAGACATATCTACTCATCTATGTAGATGACATGCTGATAGCTAGCAAACCCATGTCTCAGATATTGCAAGTAAAGGAATTATTGAAATCAGAGTTTGAAATGTGATGAACGTGTATTTTACACTTTCATTCGAGTCTTTTTCACCAATTTAGCTATCCTCTAGGTTAATTTAGCTTATATTTTAGTGCATTTTATTAGAATAGTGTCATGTTTCCCGTTTCTTTGCATTTTTCAGGTTTTAGGTAAAAAAATGTATGTTTATGGGCAATATTGATGAAGAGGACGAAGTTTTGGTGTTTCGAGGACATTCGTGGTGTATCTAGAAGGTTCCGGATGAGATTTGAGGCCTAGGGGACGAGTTTCAAGGCTTAAAGGTCACTAGAAGGCAAAATCCGAGTCCGGAAAGGAAAAGAAGACCGAAAATCTCGCTCTCGCCAGTCTGGATGTCCCAGGCGAACCGCCTGGGACGTGAAGCGAATCGCCCCGCACCAGGCGAATCGCCCGGCACCTGGGGTGGTTCGCCCCGGAGGTTACCGACATCTATATATAGTTTGCCTATTTTTCTACGTTTTCAGACCTTTTCACATTATTTTGAGAGACAAATTCTCCAGAGCCTGTTCTGGGAATTATTAGCATAGAAGACTATTTTTCTTATTGATTTGGAAGCTTTAGCATAGAGATTGGACATCTTTGATTTTCGATTCTTGCTTGTGAGTTAGCAATTCATCGGAGATTGACAACCTTCGTTGGTAACTTGTATCTCACGATTTTTCTGCTTTTATTTATTTCATTCAACATGTTTTCATTCAATCTTGCTTTGATTCTTGTTGATTGCAATATGAGTAGGTAAATCTATCGTTGGTGATAGTATGTGATTTCTTAGCTAGGGTTCTTGATTATGCATGAGTGGCTTTGCGCGTTTAAGACTTGATTTATTGTTTTATTTCTTTGATCTATCTAAGCCATCTATCTTCGTAGTGTTGAATTGAAAGGAACACGTAGGACGATTCATGATCATAGATCTTTATACAAACTTCAAGTACTTCATGCATGATTATTACCCGTTGCTTTGATTGATCATACTATCACTAACTTCCATCATATTGATAAGAAAAATCTGTGCTTTGCTTGATTTCTGATTTATAGTTTAAGTTAAATTTAATAAAGCTAGTTATAGTCCTTAGAGATCGACACTCGATGTTGTTTACTTCTACACTACGTGCCTTGGTTTTCGTTGTAGTTGTGAATTGTCCTTTCGCTAAAAACAAATTTATTTGATTAATTGAGTCTGACAATCATCGTTCATCAAATTGGCGCCGTTGCCGGGGAAATCAAAAACCACATGTTCCAGCAACTCCCGAGGGTTCTATGGCTTGGCTAGGGAAGACGTGATAGGGTATTTGCATTGATATCGATGAATTCGTCAACCAACTCCCAAGATCGGACACGGAGGTGACGGATGACGAGCTGAGAATGAAGGTTTTTGCGATGGGGCTTGGCGATAAAGCCAAGGCATAGTTAGGCTCTCTGGAAGCTGGATCACTAGAGACCTGGGCCAAGGTGTTTTCTACTTTTATGGAGAAATACTTTCCCCATACTTTGACTACTGCGCTGAAGGCGCAAATCAGTGGTTTCAAGAAGGACTATGATGAGACCATCTACACTGCTCTCGAGAGGTTCAAGGACCTCATGAATAAGTTCCCTCACCATGGGATGGAACTTTCTGATCTCGTCCAGCACTTCTATAATGGGCTTACTTATGAGAGCCAACAGGTGGTGGATTTCCAGTGCCGTGGAAATATCTGGGAGGAGACCGCCGAGGATGTATGGGCGTGTTTTGAGAGGCTTGCTAAGGGATCTCAATTCAAGGATCCAAGGGCCATGTTCAAAAGGCGTGGAACTGAAGCTCCAACAAAACCAGAGGTGCAGTTGAACGGTTTGAGTGGGGATAGGTTTGATGGATTCGCCCATGAGATGAAGCAGGCCCTTAAGAGCTCGATGGGGCAGCCTCTTTCCAATGAAGTTTGCAGGGTGTGAAAGAATTATGGGCATGAGGCTCATATGTGTAGGTCTGATTTGGCCAATGATAGTGTTTACTGGGTAGACCGTAGTAATCGCAACTACGGAACGACCATTGTGGAAATCCTGCTGAAGCATCTCAGTCCAAGTCTGCTACTCTCTTTGATAAATTACAGAAATTGGTCGATTCCACCCAAGGTTTTCTTAAGCGTTATGAAGAAGATTCGAAGAAGACAAGGGAGAGACTTGATCAGTTGGAGGCAAGCACTAGGCTTGCTCATCAAAAGATGCAAGAGTTGATTGACTGTGGAGCAAGTAGGGAGCAAGGGAAGTTGCCTAGCAACACTGAGAAGTCGATGTCCATTACTTTGGTGGGTGATCTTCCTGTTGAGATCACTATCAAGAAAGTTGCTAAATGTGAGTGTTGCAAGGATGGTGAGGCCCCACTAGCCAAGGAAGAAGAGAAGGACCTTGGTTTTAATGTTAGCATGAGGAGCAAGAAGATCCCGAGCCAATTCCTGATAGTTTCGATGTTAAGGTTGGGATTGGTGAACTTGGAGATGTCTGTGCCACACTAGATACGGGATCTTACTCGAATGTGCTCCCTATGAATGTGTTTGAGAAGAGTGGCCTTGGAGAGCTTTCGGAGCATAAGGCTATTGTGCAACTTGCGGATGGATCCTTTGTACGACCCGAAGGCATTGTGAAGAACGTATTGGTTAAGATTGGTGAAGCTTCTGTATACACCAACTTTGTTGTGATGCCGGCGTCTACTCCTGGGATGGGTGATGTTGTTCTCTTGGGGCGAACATTCTTGAGTAAGCTACACTCCGTAATCGACATCTACCGAAGAACTTGCACCATCGAGGTGGATGGCAAGCAACATGTGTTGCGAGCCATATCTGATCCTAGTCCTCACTTTGATGCTTCTCATTCTATTAACTACTTTGGTCTTGCTGATGTACATTATCATTCTCAGGTACTAGGTATGAGGAAGAGATCAATGAAGGGGAAGTCTAGTACCCGTAAGGACAAGAACTAAAGAGCAAGAAGAAGTCGAGTCAGAGACTCTTTAAACAATGGCGCTATCCGGGAGGCAACCGGAGTTTTATTGCTTTTTGCATTGCATGCATACTTATTTTGAGCATGTCATTGTGTTTTATTTTATGTTTTCGTATGTTTTTGGTGATAAAATAAGTTTTAAGATGGTAATTTGGCATTTTTGGGAGAAAATGGACATCTCCAGGAGTCTGGAGATGCCAGGCGAACCGCCCCCCACATGGGGCGGTTTGCCTTGCAAGTCCAGAACGCCTGGGGTGTCCTCTGGACACCCCAGGCGAATCGCCCCCACCTGGGGCGGTTCACCCCGGGTGTCCAGAAACCCGGGTATCCGGATTTTCGTCCGGACACCCGATTTTCTTCCTCTATGCTAAATTATTAATCTTTTTTGCTTCTTTTATCACCTGTTTTGGTTTCTCACGAGTTTCCTTGAGTCATATAGGTTACAGGTACAAGTTAGCTCTCACCTTAAATCCACTTTCGACATTCGGGACGAGCAACGACGTTCAGGTTTGGGGGGGTTATCGCTGGCTATCTCTATACTTGTTTTGCTTATGATAAACTCGTGAAACCTTTTGTTTGCATTTGCATTTGCACGTTTACCGCTTTCTTAGTATTTAGTTGCATACACTACATTCATCATAGTATAGTTTTGTGTGGAGTTTATTGCCAAAATTTTGAACTTTTTATTGGGTAGATTAACTAGTTATGACCTTTGACCATGCGTTTCATCTCTATGAATTTGTTTGAGGTTTTTCTCGCTTGGCTTGTCACATTTATATATGCAACTTAGTTAAGCTTGGTAGTCTCGACATCACTTAGTGGTGTTTTCTCTACTGCGGTTCACGAGGGCCTTTATAATAAGATGATGCATGGTAGAGTCTTGTGGTTGTTCTCCCGTGTAATTATGTACCTAAGAGGCAACAAGTCTTCACCTTGCTTTGAGATTGCTAAATGCCTAGGAAGGAGGTAGTGTGAGATTGTGTGATCCTTTATTTGAAACCTATTCTAACGAATAGGTTGGGGAGGGGGTTATGCTGTCATTATGACTTGTTTTTCGATTTTGAGTGTTGTGAGTTTGTTTTCCTTTTTCGTAAAGTTTGTGCTCCAACCTATTCTTTCGAATAGGTTTGGGGAGGTCGGTTGTGAGTCATTGTAATTTCTTTTTCGTTGTGCTACTGCTGGCTATATACAAAAAAAAAAAAAAAAAAAAAGAAAAAAAAAAGAAAAAAACAAAAAAAAAAAAGAAAAAGAAAAAATCTGGAAAAGAAAAAAAGAAAAAACGAAAAGACCCAAAAAAGCAAAGAAGGGTCCAAAGAAAGCCAAAAAGCAGTTTAGCAAAATGTTTGTCTCGTTTTTTCAATTCTTGTAATGTTCGTAATCGAGTTGTAAAGTGTGTCTTTTGTTTGTTTGAGTGTCATCTGTTCTAGACCACCCTCGTCTTGCCATTCAGGAAGTGGTGATAGTTTATGACTTTGCTTGAGAGATGGGTAGAATAGGGGAGTGTGAACTTTTAGGGAACCCTCCTTCGTTTGATGGGAGCCAGTATTGGTTCGACCTCTTTGAGGGAAAGTCTTAACTTGGTGAACAGTAGTAAGTCCTCAGTTTCATAGGCACGGGACCACCATTCGTATTTTAACATGTTTCATTACGTCGTCACTGACTAGGTCCAGGTAGAGAATGTTACGAGAGACTATCTTGTTTAACATAGTGCATATGTGAATGTGTATGAGTCAATCGAAACATTCTTCAACCAATATCCATGTTATGATTTGTATGGTCATTGTTCATAAGTTTTTGATAGACTCAATAGATTAGTTCATTTCATTTGGCATTAGACTCCATTTTGTGTGTTGCATTGGTTTTTTGCATTAGAGTCTAGCTTAGTTTCTTGAGAACAAGCAAAGGTTCGGTTTGGGGAGTTTGATGAACGTGTATTTTACACTTTCATTCGAGTCTTTTTCACCAATTTAGCTATCCTCTAGGTTAATTTAGATTATATTTCAGTGCATTTTATCAGAATAGTGTCACGTTTCCCTTTTCTTTGCATTTTTCAGGTTTTAGGTAAAAAAACGTATGTTTATGGGCAATATTGATGAAGAGGACAAAGTTTTGATGTTTCGAGGACATTCGTGGTGTATCTAGAAGGTTCCGGATGAGATTTGAGGCCTAAGGGACGAGTTCAAGGCTTAAAGGTCACTAGAAGGCAAAATCCGAGTTCGAAAAGGAAAAGAAGACCGAAAATCTCGCTCTCGCCAGTCTGGATGTCCCAGGCGAACCGCCTGGGACGTGGGCGAATCGCCCCGCACCAGGCGAATCGCCCGGCACCTGGGGCGGTTCGCCCCGGAGGTTTCCGACATCTATATATAGTTTGCCTATTTTTCTACGTTTTTCAGACCTTTTCACATTATTTTGAGAGACAAATTCTCCAGAGCCTGTTCTGGGAATTATTAGCATAGAAGACTATTTTTATTATTGATTTGGAAGCTTTAGCATAGAGATTGGACATCTTTGATTTTCGATTCTTGCTTGTGAGTTAGCAATTCATCGGATATTGACAACCTTCGTTGGTAACTTGTATCTCACAATTTTTCTGCTTTTATTTATTTCATTCAACATGTTTTCATTCAATCTTGCTTTGATTCTTGTTGATTGCAATATGAGTAGCTAAATCTATCGTTGGTGATAGTATGTGACTTCTTAGCTAGGATTCTTGATTATGCATGAGTGGCTTCGCGCGTTTAAGACTTGATTTATTGTTTTATTTCTTTGATCTATCTAAGCCATCTATCTTCGTAGTGTTGAATTGAAAGGGACACGTAGGACGATTCATGATCATAGATCTCTATACAAACTTCAAGTACTTCATGCATGATTATTACCCGTTGCTTTGATTGATCATACTATCACTAACTTCCATCATATTGATAAGAAAAATCTGTGCTTTGCTTGATTTCTGATTTATAGTTTAAGTTAAATTTGATAAAGCTAGTTATAGTCCTTAGAGATCGACACTCGAGGTTATTTTACTTCTACACTACGTGCCTTGGTTTTCGTTGTAATTGTGAATTGCCTTTGGCTAAAAATAAATTTATTTGATTAATTGAGTCTGACAATCATCGTTCATCAAAATGAATGACTTAGCTGAAGCCAAAAGGATACTGGGGATGGATATACAACATGATACACCTAGCAGAGTTGTATTATCTCAAAAGGCATATCTACAGAAGGTCATTGAAAGATATAACATGCAATTTACTGATACAGTGCTGACTCCAATTGGTGCTCAGTTTAAGTTGTCTAGGAAGCAATGTGCTCTTTAACTTTCAGAGAGCAGAAGTACATGGAAAGAGTGCCATATGCAAGTGTTGTAGGATCCATAATGTACTCCATGGTGTGATGTAGACCAGATCTCACTCATGCTATGAGTTTGGTAAGTAGATTCATGGAGAATCCAGGAAGACAACACTGGGAGGCAGTAAAGTGGTTGCTCAGGTACGTTAAGGGTTCTTTGGATTTATCTTTGGTGTTCAGCAAACAACTTGAAAATGAATATGCTCTTATAGGATATGTAGATGCTGACCATGCAACAATTCTGGATACTAGAAAGTCCTTGACTGGCTATGTATTCACTCTATTTGGATATGATGTAAGCTGGAAGTCAAGTCATCAACCTGTGGTGGCTCTATCTACTACAAAGTCTGAATTCATGGCGCTTACATAGGCTGTGAAAGAAGCTATATGTTTGAAGGGCATGATTAAAGAATTTGATATAGATCAAGATTTTGTTAAGATCTATTGTGATAGCCAAAGCGCTATATATCTTGCAAAGCACCAAGATTTTCATGATAGATCAAAACACATTGATATCAAGTACCACTTTATCAGAGATGTTGCAGAAAGAGGAGAAGTGAAGATTCTAAAGATCAAGTCAGAAAAAAAATCCTGCAAATTCATTAACCAAGTCACTGCCAACTGATAAGTTCAATCTTTGTTCAAGACTTGTCAGTCTGGTAAGTGCAAGGAGTTGTCTTAACTTGAAAGACATGAGAGGGAGGTGTCTTAACTTGAGAGACACATACAAGGATTTGCTCTAACTGTGGAGAATGGGGTTCTGTTCTAACCAAGGAATAGGTTGGCAAGGCATGATGAAACTCATGCAAGGTGGAGATTGTTGAAAATAGCATGGTTTCAAAGGACTCAAAGTGCAATATATCCATTATGATCAACGGCTGCTGCTTTCACTTATGAATCAAGGGCTGAGATTAGAAGATGTTGTTACAAGTTTGTTGCTAGCTGGATTATTCTGTTAATTCAACCGCCTTATATTGGCGTGGATTTACAGCAACTATTAGATAGTGTATATCATACTTGTTGATAGCAGTTGGATAGAGACACTACAAAGGATCCACTTAACAGCGACAGATCGATCCGTCGCTGCAGGATCCGTCGCTGAATAGGAACAGCGACGAATCGGTAACTCTAGCGACGGATGACAAATTCATCGCTAAACTGTGCGTCGCCTAGCGAATTATCGACGTATCAATGATCCGTCGCGAATTAGTGACGTACTAGCGGATGGTGTGTTGACCGTATTGCGACGGATGCGCCATCCGTCGCTAAGATCCTTGACACGTGGTGGTCTGTCCAGGGGCTCATCATCCGCCGCTGAGTCTAGGTGACACTCGTCGCTGATTTTATTTTTTATTTTTTATTTTTTATATTAAAATAATGCCTCTCAAAATCAAATTCAACCTGTTCAATTAAGCAACATGTTACACAAATTATTATAGACCAAATAAACCGAAAATAATCTAAAAAATCATAATAAATGTAACGAAACCCTCCATACACATAATAATAATCATTCGTACAATACTAATCCAAAGTAATATCATATCGTACACAATATACATGCAGAAATAGAAAAGGAGCGAAAGAAAAGGCTAGGTGATCATGGAGAGCGCGGTGGTGGAATCCCCAACCTCACATATAAGTCAGCAAAGTGAGCGTCGTGCTGAGCCTGCCTCTCGGCTAGCTTCCTAATCTCCTCATCATTCCGCTGCAACTCTGCTAAGAGGGCAGCCTCTCGAGCGGAAGAACTAGATGACGTGCCACCTGTGAAGAGGTACCGGTACCACGAACACACGACGGCCTCGATCCCACACCAGCGGTTGCTGCCGCACTCCCCAGTCTCAAGCGACGACCCTTCTCGTTTGGAGGATTCACTTCGAGGAAAATGGCATTCATTTCCTCAACTGCGACGGATAAGTTCATCTGTTGCTGTGAGTGGCAACGGATGAATCATTTTTCGTAGATATAGCGACAGAGGACTCATCTGTCGCTGAGCTCACACGCCCTAAGGGTTTAAGGACGCGTTCTAAGACGAATTATCTCATCCGTCGCTCTAGTTGTCCCATCCGTCGCTAGAATCCCGATCCGTCGCTACTTTTAGCAACGGATGGATCCGTCGCTGTTCATGAGAATCCTTGTAGTGAGAGATACACAAAGATATTTATTGTAATCATTCAATTTTCATACTAAGTCTTGAGGGAAGAACAAAGCATGAGAGAGTTGCAGAGAGCTGAGAGAAAAGCTTGTAATCTGTACTGCGTTTCTGTTGATTAGTGGAGTTTTCTGCCTTGTCCGTGGATGTAGGTTCATTGAGGAACCAAACCACGTAAATCCGTCGTTTGATTGATTGTTTTGAGTTCGATTGCTTGATTGCTCTGTTAGGATTATTCGTTGATTAATTTGGGGATTTTGGCTGTATACGGTATCGTATTGATTGGTTGGAACAACATTTAGCAAAATCACTTTGTGTACATATATCTCTTGTTGTGTCCCATGCATTTAACTGAGATGGGAAGTTGTTGCAATTGGCACAAGAACGTCTTGGTGATAATGTTTTTGACAAATGATAAAAAATTCATCACCTAAAACCCCTTTTTTTTTTTTTTTTGGTGTGCAAGATTAAGTTAACAACTATAAAATAATCACAAAGATTTTATTTAATAAACCACATGTAGATGACAAATATTAGAACATACGTTACAAATTCTATACAAGACATATATTTTCCCCACTCTTCTAGAGAACTGGAGATGGAGGAGGATGGATACAAAGTGCGATACACACTGAAAAGCACATCTCATTTGGATGCTGTGGACACATTTTCATGATACAATCATGCCCACATTTTCTAGATGAAGCATTATAGTTCGAAGCATATGCTGGACCATCTGCACCTGCACTAGCGTTCACAACCATTGTAATCACCACAACCACGATTAAGAGAACGCTCATCTTCATTTTGCTTCAATTAGCTCCAGAATGTTTGTTTTTTATTTGTATTTCTAGGTAAATATTAAGTTGCAAATGTTCTCTACATATTTAGACTTTGTTGTACATATGCTCTATTTATACGTACAAAAATCATTTCATTTTTTCCTTCACATTTTTCCTTATTTGAATAAAAACTTGAGTCTGCTGAAGATAATGAAAATCCAAACTTTCTTTTATAAAAATATATTAAATTCAATTAGTTGATTTTTGGCAAAAAGAAGTTATTTCCTTTACTTTATGATTATTGTTCACAATTGTAATAGTGTATGCACTAAAGTCATGAAATGATTGGGAAATATTTAAAATTCAACGAATCTTCCCCACTTTACTGAAGTTTTCACTTTTCCAGTTAGAGAGAGGAGTCCTTATGCATGTTTAATTGGGCTTAAATTATCAATTAAGCTAAAAAATGATCAAATGGAGACTTTTTTGGGCTACTAATAGTAGTCCATAAAAAAGGACTACACTAAATATAGTAGCCCTTAATTAAGCCTCAATGCATTTAAAAAAATATATAATTATATTTTTTTATTGTGAAAAGTAATAGTGGGGTAACATGTGGCACATAGAACCCACAAATAAATCTTAGTTAAGTCCCAAATCATTGAAGATTTCAATTTGGAAATGGCTTTTCTTTGAATTATATATTTAAAGTCCCAATTAAGCCTCAAATCATAAGGTGTGGTCTTACTAATATCATATGAATTGATATGAACGTTAACAATATACTTTTTAATTGGGGCTAATAAAAATGCCGGAGCAGAAATTACTATAATGTCATAGTACTGTGTGCAGTTTTAGGATTGATTAGTGACTATAAAGGGTAAATTGATCTGATATTAGTAATTTATGTTCTGGCATTATCTCTATCCTTTAATTAATAACATTTGTATTTTCAATAATAACATTTCTACGCTATGTTTCTCTGTTTGTTTCACCTGAAAAACTCTGAACTTATCTGAACTGAACTGAACTTATCTGAACTGAACTTAATTAATATGAACTGAACTGAACTGAACTTATTTGAAGTATAAATTTTAACTAAGCAAACTTGAACTGAACTTAATTTATCTGAACTGAACTGAACTTAATAAATCTGAACTGGACTGAACTGAACTTATCTGAACTGAATTGAATTTAATAAAACTAAAATTAAGGTGAAACGAACCTAGCCTAAGTTATGAATGGTTCTCTCTAGAGGACTTAGTGTTAGTGATTAAGTTTTTTTTATTTTTTTTATTTTTTATTTTTTTTAGTGATTAAGTTATTTAATCTATGTATTATTTTTCCCGAAAGTATATAATTTACTTCCTCTCTTATGCAATAAGTTTCTCATTTGTTTTATTAATTGTTTTAGGTTAGACCTCGAATAAAATTTAAATCTTATTATAAAATAATAGTAATTTTCTAAGTTATATTATGAAATTAGAAAGATTATATTTTCAAAACTATGAGGATCAAAATTATAAAAGTATTGATGAGGTGTGATTTTGTAAGGATTTGGGCGGCTCGTCATCAGTTCCCAAATCCGGCAAAATCTTTGCAATGAGTTTTGCTTTTCTAATGTTTCGTATTGAGCTCCAAAGCCTATATAATCCTATACTGCCACCTACTAACTTTGTCAATAAAAGTACAGACAAAGGCAATCATGGCAAATAAAAAAAGAAATTCTAATATGAATTAGTGGGGCGTGACAGCAGGCATACATCAGTCTTTTTAGTATGGGACCCGCATTAAGCTGGTAGTAAATGGGTCTTTAAAAAAAATGGGCAGGTACTGGCATTGGGTCATATTCATTCATAAAAGCTGATTGTATATTTTGGGCCGGAGATGACAGTTTGCGGACGGAACCCGTTTGAATATTGCCCATTTACTACCAGTTTGCGGAAGTCCAAATTGGACCGTTATGGACTATTCCATATAATCTAAGAGACTCGTTTTTTAATTTAAATAGTGTTTGTTTACTAATAAATGGTAAGTAAAATTTATTCATACATTTAGTACCCGTATATAGTAATGTTGATCTCACAACTAAGGGTTGTAGCCCATTATAGGAAAAATACGACAACAATACAATATTCAGATATGAAATTGTTTTTACCCCAATGAAGAACTAAGTTCTAGTTATTGTACATATATTACGTTTTCCATTATTGTACATGCTTCCACAATTTTAATGTCCAATTAGCTTGTAAGTTATAAGAACCAAAAATACTAAGTGGGCTAATGTTTAATGGGCCATTCTGGCTGGATGTGTCTAATGGGCCTGTCTGTTATTTTTACCTTTGAAATGAGGCCCGATAACCTGTATGTCGAATATTTGGATGAAGTGAGAGTTTACTGTACACCAAGTTAGAGACAGCAACATCACTATTAAAACAAAACTAAAGAAAACAACATCACTATTAATTCCAAATTCGAACTTTTGTCTCACCCAGTTTCACTCTTTCCATATATCGATAACATCTAGATCTATGTCTTCTAAAGAAGATGATTTTGGGCCACATCGCCGGCGTAACCGCGGAGCAACAACTGTTGTAGATCGTCAATCTGACCGAGTACAAGGTAAGCTGCATAAGTAGATATGTTATTAATGGTATTATATGCGATGGATAGTGTATAATAATGAAAAATGTACTCCGGTGTAATGGAATGTTACCTTCTTTGTAGGTAAAAATCGTCAATCCCAGAGATGTATCCGATCTGTTCTTCTGATTCCGGTTAGCAATTTAGACTTGATTTTCAATTTTCATTTAAGATGTCATATATCCACTAACAAGGGTAAATTTGTGTTTCTTGTAGAGGATACATTTTCAATAAGGAAAGACAACCGCAAACATAGGCGTGGCGAGGATTTTTTTTTTAAAATTATTTTTCCCTGAAGAAAATAATAGTAAATTGCAATGATATTTCGTAATTGTGTTTAATGTCGATTTTTTCTTTGCGAATGTGATTACTGCCAGGTATGTCGGATAGGATAAGTACACGTGGCCCGGAATGTGTGACTGGAGGTTATTAGTTTTCTATGTTTATTGTTTAATAATTATTGTTTTCCGTTTGCCCATCTTCGAAAAATCTGTAGTATTGTCGACATAATTAGTGAAGCCTCTTCTTGATTTGTTAACACATGACATGCAGATAACTTGACTACAATGACTACACAACCATTCCCCACTAAGAATACTAGTTTGGTAAATGTAGGTAGAGCTTTTTTTATCTTCCAGCATCTGGTCTGTTTGGAAAAGTAATAATATATGTACTTAATAATTTTTTATTAACATTATGTGCCACAGATGTCAGCCGCCCGAAGCGGGCCAAGGCAGTATTGTCTAGGAAATGTTTGGCTGGAACTGAGCTGGAATCAGATGATGATTCATATTCTGGTAAGTTAGTTTATCCATAAGAACAACTTGCCCATTTTATTTGTGTAATATGCAGTAATAAGTTAACATTTACGTAGACTATCGCGTCGTGGGTAATTCGAAAATGTCTGATAGCGATTGTGGAGAATCGGAGGGAAAACGTAGAATTGTTTCACGTAATCTGAAGATGAAAGAGGGTAATCGGTTAGACTAGAAAGTAATGCTCTGCATACATAAACAAATTAAACCGGCATTTGATAGTTCATTGCATGTTATATTTCAGTTGTTCCTCGCAAGAAGAATAAAGAGCACTACAGAACTAGAGCGGGTTATATGATGGATGTTCAATCTGATGTTGGTAAGTTATATTTGAATTAATAAACAACTGTCTGTATTGTATATTCATCATTTCAATAGGACATCATCATACCTATTTCAATTGATTTCAGCTGCAACCAGTCATCTGATGATAGATGAAGCAGGTAACCGCTCCCGTAGGTCTGTTCTAGTCACTGAAGATATGAGAACATGTATTTTTTAAGCACTGTTACGTACTTTAAATACAAACTTGCATTAGAACAACTGTCGATATCTTGGAAATCATTGCAGATGTTACTGCGAAAGCGACTAAAGTTAGAGAAGGGAAACGCTCTCGTCGGACTGTTTTGGTTACTGAAGAGAATTATGAAGGTTAGTATTTCACAACTATTTTGTTTCAACACACTTAAAAATGTTATATGCTAAGTGTTTACTATTGAGTACAATGAATGTGTACATATTTTGATGGCAGACGTTGAAGTTTCTGGCCTAGAGAATGTTGGCCCTTCTCAGCCTAAAGGTTTGTTGCCTTCTATGTGAACTTATGTATTTAGCTTCTTTTTTTTCCGGCGTAACCTTTTTTTTTTAATATTTTTGTAGGGAGGACATACCTCGGGTATAGGTGCAACTTAAAAGGTGTTCTTACAGAATTGAGAGCTTTTAAATTCGGCGAAGTCCATCTCGATGCTATGAGACAAACACCTTCATGGTACATTCTTGATGCTCCCAACAAAATGAAAGCCCCCGAGTTAGATGGATACAAAAAGTCAGATGCAGTTACTTGGGAGATGGTTTCGCGTTATACCGCTGATGGTGGATTCCGTATAGGGACAAAGATTGTGTATCCCGTAAGGGGACATTTTGAGCTCATTCTAGGGGTGAGGGATGGTCAGAATGAGATTGTCAAAGTTAAGGAGTCCACAAGGTGGGCTTTCTTGCGTCGTTGCTGGCCAGAGTGGGATGGGGTGAAGTTCCAGATGACTAGGCTTACCATTGCAAAGGCAATAAAGGCTAGAATGGTTGCAACAGATGCAGACATGGCTCAAGATGTTGCTAGGCTTCTTCATCTATACATGCTTGTTTCTCTGTACACTCCTAACAACAATGGTTTCGTCAAATGGTGGCTGCTTTTCTATGTTGATATATTCCAAAACATTTGCAGCTATGACTGGTGTACATTTATGCTCGAATGCCTGCACAAGGGTCTCCGCAAGGCTAAGAAGATGGTGAAGATCCCGAACTGCACTGTGTTGTTGTCGGTAAGTTTGTTTTTAAGTAGTAGTGTAAAATTGCTTGAACCTGGGACTACCACTGATTGTCTTCGTTTCTAATATATGCAGTTCTTATTGTGTGAAGTTTGCCCAATTATAAGCCCCAGGTAAAATGTTGTACCATTCCCACGCTTTCGCAAGTGGTCTCTTGTAGCCCGCATGATGCTGTAGTAAAAATTGACTTCAATGAGATTGAGAACCTCTTCGTAAGACAGTCCATCTTTATGATATTGATAAGTGATGAATTTTTTCTTTTTATTTTTTTCAAAGGCCTCGAATAAGTATGACAATCATAAAATTTGCAGGGAGTTAATCCTGGTGTAGTGCCCCGTAAGAGAGAGATTAAGAAGCTATTGGATAGCTCACAACCTAATGATGTGGATACTGTATTCCCTCTTGATGTTCCGGGTGGAGATATGGAAGTAGTGAAAAATGCTGTTTCTAAAAGGAGAAGAGTCGAAGTTAAGAGTTCCAGCTTTTTAGGCGAAGGAAGGTCCACTAGTGTTCATCAGGATCATAACCAAGGGCAAGATGTGGAGATTGATAACACCGTTCTTACTTCAAGAAGGTCTGAGAATATTGATGATCAAGTCACAGATAATGTAGTGAACCAGGTAGCACACAAAGATACTTCTGAGCAGGTTCCTCCAAAGGATGGTGGTGATATAGATATGTCTTTACTGGATGAGGGGGTGACTAATAGTGGGCCCTATCAGGATGAGGAAATGGGTGATGTCAATCCCATGAGGTTTGAGTTCATATATGGCGCAGGGACTAGTGTACGATCTGAAGGAAACATGGTTACTGAGAAGGTGGAGATTAATAAAGTTGTGAGCTTGAAAGAGAACTAGAAGAAAAGATAGAGAGATTTGTGATTTAAAAAGAGAGCTTGATGAATCTGTAACTGAGGCCGAGGATCTGAAAGAGAAGTTAGGGAAGATGGATGCAGACTTGGTTATAGTGCAGCAGCGGTGTGAGCTTGCTAAGTTTACTTTGCGTATAGGCACTTTGGTCAAGAAACTTAATGATTCCGATCATGTGCGCGAGTCAATGAGTGATCGTTTGCAGAGATATGGTGCTGAAATGGAATCTCTGCAGTCGGAATGCAACACTTGGAAGTTTAAGTATGAGGAAGTAGAGAAGGATCGTAAACGCCTTGAAGTAGAGAATGCCTCGCTTGCTCATGCTGAATATGATACTAGGATGGAAGCGGAGGGACGTGAGAAAGAGTTAGCTGACCTAAATTACGCCTTGAAAATGTTGAGAAATCACGATATGTGTTCCAACCCCCGGCATGGCAATTGTCAATTATGATCGCACACCTTCCCCTTTTGTGAATGCTAGTACTGTTCCATTTGGTCATGTTGTGAACCATGACATCACCCCAGTGAAACCATCAAATCTATTTAGTGAGACTACTGGAGCATATGGCAACACACCAATGGGTGGAAATAGCCAACCCTTTCACCGGCCTGTGGATGGGCAAACTGCGTGTGTGCAATCGTTGTCTGGACAGACGCCCAATTCTGCATCTAGTAGTTCGGCACTAAGGCAGATTGCAGCCTATAAGACTCCGGAGGGCGGGGTGAATTCCTCCATTGGTAGGATACTTGATACTAAAACTGTTGTCAACAGTGAGTCCCCGGTTAGTTACGAGATGAAGAAGCAAAGGAGAACCAAGCTGTGCAATCATCAGTTGCAAAAGCTATTGCTGTGGCAGTACCTATCATCGACTTGGAGAAGAAACCAGTAGGGCCACCATCCAAAAAGCGGCCTTTGAATTTCAACAAGCGTGCTGATTGTTACCGGAAGCTGTGTATGGAGGAGATTCGTTACATTGAATGGTTAACTAGGCAGTATGATGCCATGGAGTATGGGTAAATTATAAATTCCTTCCAAAGATTACATTTAAATTATGCTTTATGTTCCCGGATACTCATTCCATCTTATGCAGGGACCCGATACTGACGGTGAACAGTTCTCAGCTGCTTTCACGCATGAGTGTAGCGCACTTTGAACCCATTATCAATCATGAATGTCTAACCGACACGGTAATTGGATCTGGATAATTACAGTAATAACAATGTTACCCCTGACTAGATATGCTTTAAAGCTTTATTCTGTGGTCAGGTTATCGACACATGGGCTCTGTTGCTGTTTACAGACCTATATAGTGAGAGGACATACTACTGCTACTCGTCTTGTAGGTTCCCGGAAGCCATATATTTTCACGAGCTCTCTATGGGTTAGTTTCTATGGTCAAATTTTTTAGTGAACTGTATATCGAAAATTTACTGACATGTGTATATGTGTACATTTATTTTATTGTAAGCAATATGTTGCAAGATACCAGGAGGGTCCTGAGTATAGCAGTGCTGCTCATTCTTTCATTGATGATAAGTTGAAGGATGCAGTAGGTCATAATAAATGGCTTATACCAATTACAACTAGTGGGAAACTTAACCCAGCCAAGCACCCACCAAACCACTAGTGTCTTCTCCATTACAGTGTGCCCAAGAACACCTGAACTTTTTACAATCCTCTTGCTCCAAGAATCGACGAAGATGATCACTTTAGGTAGCTGTTACCCTGGTCAGTATGTTTTACAATTATTTTTTTGATTTTTTGCAATTCTCCATAAATCTGAATGTGCATGTGTAAACCAGATGAAATATATTGAGGTAAGGCTAATCAAGTATGGAGAGCGGACTGGTGCAAAGTATCCCATTTACAAGGGTAAATCCATCACTCAGCGGGTTAACACACCACAGCAACCAAAGAATTCGTTGGATTGCGGGGTGATTGTGTGTTTCTTACTAGAGTGCTTCCTTCGTGGCGAATCAGTTAAGCCAAGGGTTTGGACACACTCTGTTGCTGGGGACTACCGTGCGCATATGGTGAAGAATTTTTACAAGGCAATTGTTGGAGTAGGATCTTCCCGGATTTGAATTGCTGTAACCTGGTTGTGTTAACTGTTTCTATCTTTTGCTAATTTGTATGGAATATTTCTACAACTTATCGTATGTTTGAACTGTTTGATGCTGAAGTTCTGAACTAGAAGAATGTCTGTATTTTGTATGCCCGGCAATCTGTAATGTTATATGCTCTTTTGTTATTGACTGAAGGCGAAGTTTTTTTTTTAGATTTGTTACTTATCTCTTCTTAAGTATTGAAATATACGATTTAGGCTAATTCCTAAGGGACCATGTGTATTGTCATATAATTGTTTGGCCAAATCTTTTGTGCCCTTTTTTGAATTTTTTTCAAGTTTGGGCCATCCCTTGGAATTGTTGTAATTCTAATATGTTATGGCATGCCCATATTTGAAGTGAGGTAGTGAAATATACAATTGGGCCAAAAATTAAATAGCCTTGGCTTTCGAAAATGGGCCATTTTTTTTTTTTAGATCTGTTACTTATCTCTTCTTAAGTATTGAAATATATGATTTAGGCTAATTCATAAGGGACCATGTCATATAATTGTTTGGCCAAATGTTTTGTATTGTCATATAATTTTTTTTAAAGTTTGGGCCATCCCTTGGAATTGTTGTAATTCTAATATGTTATGGCATGCCCATATTTTAAGTGAGGTAGTGAAACATGCAACTGGGCCACAAATTAAATAGCCTGGGCTTTCGAAAATGGGCCAGGAATACAAAGGGGGTGTAGGTGTATATGAAAACTTAAATGGCTTATACAAGTGGGCTGTAAATACAAGTGGGCCATTAAATAAATAGCATGGACTTTAAAAAATGGGCCACTAACACAGTATGCCCACTTCGGAAATGTCAACAACGTAGTCCATCTCTAAAATATGAAGTATGAAAGGTAGTCTGAAGACTTGCCATAATTTTACTAAGGGCTAATAAACGGTAAGAACATAGGTAAAGATTTTAGAACCCAAAATAATACATACTACTAAGTTGAAGAGATACATTGTTTCATCCTTATCGTTTGCACCGTTACAATAGAAATTGAAGACCTAATCACAATAACATCCGGGAGCTTAACTTGTCATCAAAATATATTGTACCATAAGCAATCCCATCCAAGCAATAAACTGTGTTCAAAATAACTTGTCTTCAAAACAGAACCACAGTGTAGTTCCACATATTACCCTGGATGTGTTCATCAAAAGATATTACTATGTACTTACTTGTCATGGTGAATCCCAACATGCCAGATCCTGGGCTCATTTGGATCAACGTCAAATGTGACCCGGTCTTTCTCCTTGATATCATTCTCTAGTGCAAATGTGACCCAACCATACTTGAGCATGTACTTTCCACCTTCTCCGCAGCAGGTTACAACTGAGTCACGAATCATTCCAGACAGTTTGGAGTTGTGACACGAAGGAGCCGGTCACTCTCGCCCTCACCTATATATGATCTCCCCCAATCAGTCTCTACCATCTGTTATGTCCATGTCACATCTTAGGAAGATCATAGTGATTATTATAATTGTAGCATGAACTGTGAAGTAAAGAAAATGCTTACCAATGCAGTTGTTATGAAATCTTTTGGGATAGAAACAGAAGTGTAGGGATGTGGTTGGTTAACATGGTTTCCGGAGCTTCATTATCTGCATCATCAACTGGTATATCTGGTATGCCCAAATCTGGTATCTGCGCAGGTTCATCGTGAACTCTACTTCCTCCGCATCAACTTCAACAAGTTCAATGCCCAAATCTGCTATGTTTGGTTGTAAAACAGATGATGTTATTTCTGAATATGAACATGTACTATTGCTAGTTTTATAAACTGTTATTTGTTTGGTTTTATGTTACCAATTGGAGGTTGTTCATCAACTTTCGAAGACGACTGTCTCTATACTTCCTTGGCCAGACTCGAAACCACCTTTAAAACCTTCACGAGTTGTGAGCAAGTTTTAGTACGAAATTCCATTCACAAAATGTTAAAATCCATACATCAATTAGTTTAATTACCTGAGTTGTTGCTAGCATTTTTGTTAAACCTGTCACTAGTGTCCCCGGGGCTACATTGTATTGAAAAATAACAGTAACCATAGAAGAGTTAGGGAGAAAATTTGGGTCATAAGGGTTGATTGAAATAAAACTAAACAAATGTATGTGTCATACTTGTAGTAGAGCTTCCTAATGCAAGACCTAGCTGAGCTTCAACCGAGTTAACCGCATAATCTGTGATAATATTTTCGTCATAAAGTAAGCATACAATTATATTTCCTAATTTAATCATGGATTGTTTAGAAGTGATGTCACCTATCCTAGGTTTTTTAATCATAGTAGGAGCCTAGTTTTCATCATCAACTTACCCTCCACGTTGTACAAAGTGAATGGCAAGGAGAAT
>CM051458.1:44762949-44793305 GCA_028274465.1 Plantago ovata
AGGCCCCGGAAGTTCCTACCTAAAACTATAGAGGAGGTGAGAAAGTAGGTCTGGAAAGATATGATTTTCGGAGAGAGAAAACTGAGCACTATCTATAGGCCCCGAATAAAACACGGGGCGGTTCGCCCCCGGCTTTTTCGCCGGGAATTCGCGTTTTTTTTCGACGCAGCGTTTCTGGAGTTCTTCTTCCCTTTTTAACTCGGTTCTGACTTCTAGTGGCCTTCTAACCTCCAGATTCGACCCCTAGACTCCAAATCCTATCGAAAACCTTCCGATACTCCAAATAGGCTTCTGGAATCACTAATTCCTTGTCAATTCACTATAGCCCCCAGAAATCCTCGAATTTCAACCAAAACTGTCAACATAAAATCTAAAGGGAAACGTGACACTATTCTAATAAAATGTACTCAAATATAGCTAAATTCAACATAGAGGATAGCTTAAAATAGGTGAAAAAGACTCGAATGAAAGTGTAAAATACACATTCATCCAATCCCCAAACCGAACTTTGCTTCTCCTCAAGCAACTAAGCTAGACTTAATACAAAGAACATGCAAGACACAGCTATGGAGTCTATGCCAAATCAAATGAACTAATTCTACTGAATCTATCAAATAACATATGAACAAAAACCATTTAAATCAAAGCATGAATATAGGTTGAAGAATACCTCGCTTGACTTATACACATCCACATAAGCACTTATGTCACACAGATAGTCTCTCGTAACATTCTCTACCCTGGACCTAGTCAGTGACGACGTAATGAAGCATGCTAAGATACGAATGGTTGCCACGTGACTATGAAACTGCGGTACTTACTGCTGTTCCACCATGTTACGACTTTTCCTCAAAAAGAGGTCGAACCAGTACTGGCTCTCATCAACGAAGGAGGGTTCCCATAAAAGATAACACTCCCCTATTTCTACCCATCTCTCAAGTAAAGTCTAAGCTATTCACCACTTCCTGAATGGCAGGACGAGGGTGGTCTAGAACAGATGATACTCAAGACAAAAAAGATAAAACACGATTGACTTATACACATCCACATAAGCACTTATGTCAAGACAAGATAGTCTCTCGTAACATTCTCTACCTGGACCTAGTCAGTCACGACGTAATGAAGCATGCTAAGATACGAATGGTTGCCCCGTGCCTATGAAACTGCGGACTTACTGCTGTTCCACCATGTTAAGACTTTTCCTCAAAAGAGGTCGAACTAGTACTGGCTCTCATCAAACGAAGGAGGGTTCCCTATAAAAGATAACACTCCTCTATTCTACCCATCTCTCAAGTAAAGTCTTAAGCTATTCACCACTTCCTGAATGGCAGGACGAGGGTGGTCTAGAACAGATGATACTCAAGACAAAAAGATAAAAACACGATTACGAATATTACAAAAATGGAAAAGACTCAACACTTCACTAAACTGCTATTTGGCTTTCTTTTTTTTGGACCCTTCTTTGCTTTTTTGGGGTCTTCTCTTTTTTTTCTTTTTTTTCTTTCCAGATTTTTTATTTTTCTTTTTCTTTTCTTTTTTTTCTGGAATTTTTCCTTTCTTTTTTTCCGATTTTTTTCTAGCCAGCAGTAGCATAACAAAAAGAGAAACAAAAAGACTCACACGACTTCCCCAAACCTATTCGAAAGAATAGGTTGGAGTACAAAATTCACGAAAAAGGAAAAATAAACTCACGATACGAAAAATGAAAATCAGAAACAAGTCTATGATGGTGTAACCCCCTCCCCAAACCTATTCGGAAGAATAGGTTATAAACAAAGGATCACACAAGCTCACACTACCTCCTTCCTAGGCATTTAGCAATCTCAAAGCATGGTGAAGACTTGTTGCCTCTTAGGTACATAATTACTCGGGAAAACAACCATAAGACCCTAACATGCATCATCCTATTATAAAGGCCTTTGTGAACCGCAGTAGAGAAAACACCACTAAGTGATGTCGAGACTACCAAGCTTAACTAAGTGCAATACATAAATGTGACAAGCCAAGCGAGAAAAACCTCAAAAAAATTCATAGAGATGAAGCATACGATTAATGGCATAGCTAGTTGATCTACCCAATAAAAAAGTTCAAAAAATTCGGCAATAAACTCCATATAAAAACATACAAAACTATCCTAGGATGAATGCAACCTAAAAATTCTAAGAAAGCAGTAAACGTGCAAATGCAGATGCAAACGGATAAACCATGCGAGGTACTATACTCAGCCTACCAATGTCAAGCTCCAAACTAATAATACTAGATCACTTAAATCCAATCCCCTCTCATGAAATTAACGCTAGTCCCTAGCAGTAAGAAAATGAGGAAATAAGATGTGATACTAGATGTTACCCCATGGTTTGGCCTCGGTCGGCTGAGTATGCTGCTCTTGAGTTATTGGGCCTCTTTTGGGAGCTTCATATATGATCATCGGGACTTGTCGTAGTGGCAGTAGTTCCATCAAAAGATTGGACAGGACCGACTCAACCATCTGTATCATCATCGTCCCTCTTGTCTTCATTGTCACTACTTTCACGCACATCGTCACTAGTAGAGTTGTAGTGGCAGGTTGAATTCTCCAGATTAACCGCCGCTGTTATGGAATTCTCCATCCTGTAGTCCTCCAATAGGATGTGAACTGTTGAAGGGGAAAGGGCAGTGGTATCAGGACCTCCCCCTCCAATGGTTCACTCCACTAGAAGGTTTCAGTTAGCTGTTCGGATACTCAGAAGTCTTCTACCTTTTTCTCCAATTTTGTCCACATTCTCTACAGTTGATGCTCCCAATATCAATGTTATGCTCCTTTTAGAGGCAGGCAAGGGGCACCCCAACAAGGTGCTGGGTACCCATGTCATTACGTTTTGGAACCAAGCTAGCGCTTCGGAACCTTCGAGCAACTTCGGACTCAAGATCGAATCCGTCGTGGCAAGACTGTCCCGGTGCCTTCCTATTCACTTGAACTCTGTAGTCCTCGTGATGGAGTGCTGACATAATAGTGGTTTCTGACCCTTCGGTGGTGCATGAATAGGCATAGGAGTCCTTACTCCATGTGTACTCTAGCTCCTCCTCTCGGATAATCCACGACGTTGTTGCCAAACCCCTTGGCTCGAACGCACATCTAGCGAGATCACCTTCCTTGACATGGTTCTTCACAGCAATCGTACAGGAATACTCCCTACCCTTAGTATGGTACCTACAAACAACGATTAGCACCTCGTACGACTCAAAACAGACTCAAATATATGCTAGTGTAAAAGCGAGACACACAAGTGATAAATTCATCAATCGAACTCCCCAAACCGCAATGTCTAGCCTAGCTACTTCATCATGCAACATATCAACGTAACTACTACATGCAATACATCACATCATGCTCTTACTTAGACAACCAATAACCTTGATAACAAGGTTTCAATTCATACCATAGCAGCGCAAAAAATTCAACAACATAAATCCTTATTCTCAACTAATAAGCATTCTATCGTCAAATCCACCAACATTACACCAATAAACATATCCATATGCTATAAATCAAAGATAAAGACATAATGCATAACAAGATATATCATCTAATAGCAAAATACCAAAATCAACAATTTAAGCAAAATTGAGCATGCAATTGATAGTAAATAACATGTCTAATCACATAAACAACATACCCATGCATCAAACAAGCATAATTGAAGCTCAAATTAGAAAATCCCCAAATTCGAAAATTAGGGTCTTAAAGATGATACCTCAGATCTGCAAATCTAACGAATTGGGATGAAATATGATCGGTTAGGGTGATAGATCATGTAATAGGCTTCGAATTAAGCTAAAGAACACTCAATTTGGTCAAGAAACGAATAAGTTATGAAGATTTAGAAGCAAAATCGCACTTTTCGGGTTTTTTGGGAGTATGGATGAAGAATGAAGAAAATAATGATTTGGGGTTGAAATCCGCGTTTTTTAAGATCTGGGACTGTGGGGCGGTTCGCCCCCAAGTGGGGCGGTTGGCCCCGTGCTCCCCAATGCGGGGAGACGGGTCCTGATGTCAGAAAATGCGGTTTTAATCCCGAAACTAATTTTTTTCAAAAAACCACTTGAAAAATCTCACTCAAACAAAAGCATATACGACACACACATGAACAAATTCGCATATGAGAAGCAAATAGTTCAAGAATGAAATGCATGCAGAAAAGCAGTAAAGAAAGCGATAAGAAATTCCGGGTTGCCTCCCGGATAGCGTCATTGTTTTAAGTCTTTGACTCGACTCCTGTCTGCGCCTATCTCTTCTTTTTGCGGGTACTAGTCTTCCCCTTCATTGATTTCCTTTCCATGCCACGAACCTGTGAATAAGAAAGAATATAGGCTGCAAGACCACAATAGTGAGTAATAATATCTGGCGGCTCTGGTGGATCAGGTATGGCTTGCAATACGTGTTGTTTGCCATCCACCTCGATGGTGCAAGTTCTTTGGTAGATGTCCATTACGGAGCGTAGCTTGGTCAAGAATGTTTGCCCTAAGAGTATGACATCCCCGTCCCAGGTGCAGATGCCGGCATAACTACGAAATTGGTGTTTATTGATGCTCCACCAATCTTGACCAACACATTTTTCACAACGCCCTCGGGTCTCATGAATGATCCATCTGCCAGTCGCACAATAGCCCTTTCCTCAGATATTTTTCCAAGGTTACTCTTTTCAAACACATTCAATGGAATTATGTTTGAGTAGGATCCCGTGTCTAGTGTGGCACGGACATCTTCAAGCTCACCTTAACATCGAAACTTTTAGGGAGTGCTTCGGGATCCTCTTGCTCCTCATCACTTGTGTCAGAACCAAGGTCCTCCTCTTCTTCCTCAGCCTTTAGTAGTTCTTTCTTCATGCAACACTCGCACCTAACGACCTTCTCAGTGTTGCCTTGTTCTTTACTTGATCTTCGGTCGATCAACTCTTGCATCTTTTGATGGGCAAGCCTAGTGCTCTCTTCTAACCTATCGAGCCTTGCCCTAGTCTTCTCGGAATCCTCCTCATACCGTTTGAGAAAACTTTGTGTGTGATCGACCATCTTCTGTAAGTTCTCCATCAGTAGAGCCGTCTTCGACTTCGGTGGCTCTTTCGGAGCGGGGTTTTCGCAGTGATCATTACCATAGTTAAGCCTACTACGGTCTTGGTTAGGTCCATAAGTTTGGTTAGCCGGTGCATATCCTTGATTGTTACGGTATCCTCTTCTCCAGAATCCACCTCGAGGATTCCTACCGTCTTGTCCGTAGCTAACTTCTTGAGTACCAAACTCCGTAGCAAAGGCTTCTTCTTCGCCTCCTCGAGCCCAGTTGCCATCATCGTATGCCAACTCCGATCTACACATATGAGCTCCATGCCCATAGTTCTTGCATATTCGACATACTTCGTTCAAAACAGTTGTTCCGGTAGCGCTCTTGAGGACTTGCTTCAATTCGTTGGTAAAGCACTCGAATTGATCCCCATTCCCCCTGTACGTAGGGGCTTCTTGATTGGGTGGAGCTTCGGGTCCACGTCTCCTAACCATTGCTCTTGGGTCTTTGAACTGCGAACCCTTAGCAAGCCTTTCGAAAACTGCCCAGACGGCTTCTGCAGTTTCCTCCCAAATATTGCCTCGGCATTGAAAATCCACCACTTGTTGGTTCTCGAAGGTTAGTCCATTGTAGAAGTGTTGGACTAGGTCGGAGAGTTCAAAACCATGGTGATGGCACTTGTTCGTGAGATCTTGGAACCTCTCGAACGCGGTGTAGATGGTCTCATCATAGTCCTGCTTGAATCCAGTGATTTGCACCTTGAGCGCAGTAGTCAGAGTGTGTGGGAAGTATTTCTCCATGAAAGCTGAAAAAACCTTTTCCCAAGTGTCCAGCGAGCCGGATGGTAGAGAACTTAGCCATGACTTGGCTCTGTCGCCAAGTCCCATTGCAAAAACCTTCATCCTTAACTCATCCGTTGTTATGTCAGATCCAGGTCGTGGGAGTTGGTTGACGAAATCATCGATATCGTTCAAATACCCCATCACATCTTCCCTTGATAAGCCATAGAACCTCGGAAGTTGTTGGAATGCGTGGTTCTTGATCTCCTGATCTCGGGTTGCAGGCGAAAGAACAATCGTCGGTCCCCTCATACGATCCTTGGTGGGTTGTACCCATGCCTTCAGTGGTCTAGCTTCTGCCATTCTGTCGATTTCCTTGAAAAGACTAATTAGAGATTCAGAGAAATCGGGTTCCTCTATTTCCTCTAGTGCGCGTCTTTCAAGTAGTCGCCTTCTCTGGTGGTAGACTCTATCGATCTCAGCAATTGAATTAGCAAGCGGTGTTCCTGCATAACGTGTATGCGGCATACACTATCTGTGACAGACTAGAAGAGGTGTTTAGAAACAAATAGGAAAAGCAGAGAGAGATTAAAAAGGAAAACAAAAACTAAAAGAAATAGGAATCTAAAGCTGTAAATGAAAACAAATTAAATAGAAAAAAGGAGTATAGTCCCCGGCAGCGGCGCCAATTTGATGAACGTTGTCAGGGTTCAATCAAATAATATTTGTTATTAGCCAAAGGCAATCCACAACTACAACGAAAACCGTTGTGTAGCAGCAGAATGACTCGAGTGTCGTTCTATCACGACTATAACTAGCTTTATCTATTTAATATAAAACAGCAAATAAAAAGCAATAGGGGGTTTTCAAGCAGATAATGGAGGTTGGTGATAGTATGGTCCTTCTTAACATAATGGATCGATAATCATGCATAAATTCCTCGGTCTTGCATAGAGATCTTTGAATAAATCTTGGGTCCTGTTGTAAGTATTGTGCACTACGAAGATAGTATGGGTCTGACCTGTCAACAACTAACGTCCTATTGTGTTCCATAATCATTCAACACTACGAAGATAATTAAGTCTGATTGGCCGACAAGTGTCCTAGTGTGCATAATGATCAATACAACATACGAGAATTTTGGTGTTCAACTCATCAACAAAATAAAGCAATGACACGGAGTATAATGCGCGATATAGCCATTAGCATGATTATCTTCCCTCGCTAAGAATTCATATACTACCACCAACGATAAATTTAGCTACTCATAATGTGCATGCAATCAATAGCAATCATAGAAGAAAACATATTGAAAGAATATATAAAATAAGTAGATAAAAGTTGTAAGATACAAAGTTACCGAAGGTTGTCAATCTCCGGATGATTGTGATCCTACGCCCTCCAATCTGCTATGAAAAAGTATCCCCTAAGCTACGGAACTCCCAGGACAGGCCCCGGGAAGTTCCTACCTAAAACTATAGAGAGAGGTGAGAAAGAAGGCTTGGAAAGATATGATTTTTGAAGAGAAAACTCGCAACTATATATAGGCCCGAAAAACTCCTGGGGCGGTTCGCCCGAGAGCTGGGGCGGTTCGCCCCCCAGTGTAAACGTGGAATTTCCGCGTTTTCGACGCGGTTTTGGATTTCTTCACCTTTTCGGACTCGGTTTTAGACTTCTAATGGCCTTCTAACCTCCAGATTCGACCCTAGACTCCAAATCCTATCCGGAAACCTTTAGATACTCCAAATATGCTTCTGGAACACCAATTCCTTGTAGACTTCAATATAATTGCCCGTAAATCTCCGAATTTCAACCAAAACCTGTAAAATAAAATCTAAAGGGAAACGTGACACTATTCTTATAAAATGTACTAAAATATAGCTAAATTAACATAGAGGATAGCTAAATTAGGTGAAAAAGACTCGAATGGAAGTGTAAAATGCACATTCATCAGTCGCTCCCTGTGAACTCCTGCTTCCCAAAGTGGATGAATGAAGAAATGTGCTCTGGTGTCCATGGTATTATCAGGCCTCGAACTAGTACCCTATTCTTCTCCTCGAGATCTGTGTATCCAGTGTATAACTCTTGGAGGAGGCTCACGTCGTACCCTTTGAACCTGTTGGAACTGTACCAAACCCAATTCCTTCTTGATGACAATCGTGATAGCGTCCTATACCCCGCCGTATCAGCTGCTGACTCTGGAATGTCAATCCTCCTTCTTGATCACATTATTCTCTTGCTAAACAACAAATGCCTTGAATCACAATGTTCAGTCCATACCATAGTAACAAAAATCTAACAACATAAATCCTCAACTTCATCAATCATGCATTCTACCATTACATCCATCATTATCATATCAACAAACACATGTTTAAGCATGGAATGAAAGCAAGAGATACATTTCCTAACAAGATATATCATCTAATAGAAAAAATCTCAAATCAACAAACCAAGCCTAACTGAACATGCAATTGATAATGAGTAACGTTTCTAAACAAATAAACCATCAACCCATACATCATACAAGCTTAATTGAAGCATAAATCAAAAAACCCCAAATTTGAAAAATTAGGGTTCATGTGAGATTACCTCAAATCCGGAGATTGAATGAACTAGGAAGAGATTTGTTCGGATGAAAAGAAAGAACACGTAACGGGCTTCGATTGAAGCTAAAGAACACAAAATTTGGTGGAAATATGAAGAAGTTATGAAGGTTTGAAGGTATTTTGGAAATGGAGGAGTTTTTGGAGTTAAGAAGATGAAGATGGAGAAAAATGAGGAAATGGGGAAATATCCCCGTTTTTTCTCCTCTGCAGGTCGTGGGGCAATTCGCCCCGTGCGGGGCGAATCGCCCCTCGTGTGGGGCGCGTGCGCGCGCTCTTGATCGTGGGGCGATTCGCCCCCCACCTCCTGAGGTGGGGAGACGACGTTTCGAAATAAAATGCGGTTTTTAGTCCCCGAAAGCTATTTTTCTCAAAAAATCACTCGAAAAATCTCACCCAAACATAACATAAGCACATACGACACAGAGACGAACAAATTCACATATGAAAAGCAAATTGTTCAAGTATGGATGCATGCAATAAAGCAGAAAAGAAAGCGATAAAAACCCCGGGTTGCCTCCCGGTTAGCGCCATTGTTTAAAGTCTTTGACTCGACTCCTGTCTGTGCCTAGCTCTTTTTCTTAAGGGTACTAGACTTCCCCTTCACGGATCTCCTCCTCATGCCTTGAACCTGTGAATAAGAATGAACATAGACATTAAGACCACTGTAGTCAATAGTGTGAGAAGTATCAGGTGGATCAGGTGGATCAGATATGGCTCGCAACACATGTTGTTTGCCATCCAATTCAATAGTGCAATTCCTTCGGTAGATATCCATTACGTAGCGTAGTTTAGTCAAGAACGTTCGCCCCAAGAGAATGACATCCCCCGTCCCAGGTGTAGACGCCGGCATAACTACAAAATCGGTGTATACAGAAGCTTCACCAATCTTGACGAGTACATTCTTCACAACGCCTTCGGGTCTCACAAAGGATCCATCCGCCAGTTGCAAAATAGCCTTATGCACAGATAGTTTTCCAAGGTTACTCTTCTCGAACACATTCAAAGGGAGAACATTAGAGTAGGATCCCATGTCTAGTGTGGCACGGACATCTTCAAGTTCCCCAATCCCGACCTTAACATTGAAACTTTGAGGGAGTGTCTCGGGATCCTCTTGCTCCTCTTCACTCTCGTCACCACCAAGGTCCTTCTCTTCTTCCTCAGCCTGTGGGGGCACTTCCCCCTCGCAACTCTCGCACTTAGCAACCTTCTTGATGGTGATTTCAACAGGTAGATCACCCACCAAGGTAATGGACATCGACTTCTCAGTGTTGCTAGGCAGCCTGCCTTGCTCCCTACTTGCTCCGCGGTCGATCAACTCTTGCATCTTTTGATGGGCAAGCCTAGTGCTCTCTTCCACCCTGTCAAGCCTTGCCCTAGTCTTCTCAGAATCTTATTCATAACGTTTGAGAAAACTTTGGATGTGATTAACCATCTTTTGTAAGTTCTCCATCAGTTGAGCCGACTTCGACTTCGGTGGCTCTTTCGGAACGGGGTTTTCGCAGTAATCATTACCATAGTTTAGCCTACTACGGTCTTGGTTAGGGCCAAAAGTTTGGCTAGCCGGTGTGTATCCTTGATTGTTTCGGAATCCTCTTCTCCAAAATCCACCTCGAGGATTCCTACTATCTTGTCCGTAGCTAGCTTCTTGAGTACCAAACTCCGTAGCAAAGGCTTCGTGTTCGCTTCCTCAAGCCCAGTTGCCATCATCATACGCAAGCTCCGATCTACACATATGAGCCCCATGCCCATAGTTCTTGCATATTCGGCATACTTCGTTCGAAACAGTTGTTCCAGTGGTGCTCTTGAGGACTTGCTTCAATTCGTTGGTAAAGCACTCGAATTGATCCCCATTCCCCCTATACATAGGGGCTTCTTGAGTCAGTGGAGCTTCAGGTCCACGTCTCCTAACCATTGCCCTTGGGTCCTTGAACTGCGAACCCTTATCAAGCCTTTCGAAAACTGCCCAGACGGCTTCTGCGGTTTCCTCCCAAATATTGCCTCGGCATTGGAAATCCACCACTTGTTGGTTCTCGAAGGTTAGTCCATTGTAGAAGTGTTGGACTAGGTCAGAAAGCTCAAAACCATGGTGAGGGAACTTGTTCGTGAGATCTTGGAACCTCTCAAAGGCGGTGTAGATGGTCTCATCATAGTCCTGCTTGAATCCAGTGATTTGCGCCTTTAGCGCGGTAGTCAAGGTGTGAGGGAAGTATTTTTCCATGAAAGCTGAAAAAACCTTCTCCCAAGTGTCCAACGAGCCTGCTGGTAGAGAACTCAACCATGACTTGGCTCTGTCACCAAGCCCCATAGCAAAAACCTTCATCCGTAACTCATCCGTTGTTATTTCAGCTTTGGGTCGTGGGAGTTGGTTGACGAAATCATCGATATCGTGCAAGTTGTTGGAACGCGTGGTTCTTGATTTCCAGATCTCGAGTTGCAGACGAAAGAACAATCGCCTGTCCCGTCATACGATCCTTGGTGGGTTGAACCCATGCTTTCAGGGGTGTAGCTTCTGCCATTCCGTTGATTTCCTTGAAAAGACTGTGTAGAGATTCAGAGAAATCGGTATCCTCTATTTCCTCTAGTGCACGCCTTTGAAGTAGTCGCCTTCTCTGGTGGTAGACTCTGTCGATCTCAGCAATTGAATCAGCAAGCGGTGTTCCCCTAGATCGTGTATGTGGCATACACTATCTGTAACAGACTAGGAAAGCAGTATTAGAGAGAGATTAAAAGGAAAACTAAAACTACTAGAATTAGGAATTGAATGCTGAAAATATAAACAAATTAAACCGAAAAAAGGAGTATAGTCCCCGGCAGCGGCGCCAATTTGGTGCAACGGAGTTTGTCAGACTCAATTAATCAAATAAATTTGTTATTTAGCCAAAGGCAATTCACGACTACAATGAAAACCGTAGTGTAGCAGTAGAATGACCTCGAGTGTCATTCTCTAAGGACTATAACTAGCTTTATCAAATCTAATTTAGAATATAAAAACAGCAGACGGAATAGCAAAGGTTTTTCTAACAGATAATGGAGATTGGTGATAGTATGGTCCTTCAAAGCATAACGGGTTAATAATCATGCGTAAATTCCTCGGTTTTGCATGGAGATCTTTGATCAATCAATTGTCCTGTTGTAATTATTAAACACTACGAAGATATAGATACTGACAGGTCAAACGCTATTGTCCAATTGTGTTCCGTAATTATTCAACACTACGAAGATATAGATATGCATAGGTCGACTAGGGTCCAATTATGCATAATAATTAATCAACATACGAAGATATAGGTTGCGCCTGATCAACGAAATAAAGCAATAACACGGAGTATAATGCGCGATATAGCCAGTAGCATGATTATCAACCCTTCGTTAAGAATTCACATACTACCACCAACGATAAGTTTAGCTAGTCGTAGTTGTCATGCAATCAACATAAATCATAGAAGAAAACATGTTGAAAGATATATAAAAATAAGTAGAATAAACCGTAAGATACAATATTACCGAAGGTTGTCAGTCTCCGAAGAATCGCGATCTTACAAGCTCCAGACTGCTATGAAAAAGTATCTCCTAAGCTACGAACCCCCAGAACAGTCTCTGGGAAGTTCCTACCTAAAACTACAGAGAAAGGTGAGAGAATAGGTCTGGAAAAGTATGAATTTGGAGAAAAACTGAACAACTATATATAGGCCTCGAATTTGTGTGAGGCTAAGGGCTCCACACACCGGGCGATTCGCCTGGTGTGGGGCAATTCGCCCGGGAGTAAAATTCGCGGAATTTCGCGTTTTCAACGCGTTTTTGGATTTCTTCCCCTTTTCGGACTTGGTTTCTGACTTCTAGTGGCCTTCGAACCTCCAGATTCGACCCCTAGACTCCAAATCCCATACTGAAACCTTCAGATACTCCAAATAGGCTTCTGGAACATCAATTCCTTGTCAACTTAATATAATTGCCCGGAAATCCTCGTTTTTCAACCAAAACCTGTAAAATAAAAACTAAAGGGAAACGTGACACTATTTTAATAAAATGCACTAAAATATAGCTAAATTAACATAGAGGATAGCTAAAATAGGTGAAAAAGACTCAAATGAAAGTGTAAAATACACATTCCTCACACATTGCCCAGCGCAACCGCGATTGGGAGACAATCGAGGAGCATCGCCGAGAGCATAGGCAACAAAGGTGGGAGCAGCAACAGCTCATCCAGCAGCAACAGGAGGCTCTACAGCAGTCCAATGATCTCCTGTCTAACATGTGGAGAGACTTTTATGGGGATCATCATCCCGATGATTAGTCTTTTCACATGTCCACTCTTAGCCAACTGAGGTCAAACCGTTCGGTAACATCTAGTATCACTTCTTATTACTCATTCTCTTTTGCTAGGGGCTAGCTTAAGAATCATAAGGGAGATGGGATGTTAACCGCGATGTTAAGTATTGTTTGGCTTTGTGTTGATTAGTATCTTGTTCTTTTTTTGCATTTGCATTTGCACGTTTACCGCTTTCTTAATTTTTTAGGCTGCATTCACCGCATTCATCCTAGGACAGTCTTGCATGTTTTATATGGAGTTTATTGCCGATTTTTTTGAACATTTTTATTGGGTAGATCAACTAACTATGCCATTAATCATATGCTTCATCTCTATGAATTTGTTTGAGGTTTTTCTCGCTTGGCTTGTCACATTTATGTATTGCACTTAGTTGAGCTTGGTAGTCTCGACATCACTTAGTGGTGTTTTCTCTACTGCGGTTCACGCAGGCCTTTATAATAGGATGATGCATGTTAGGGTCTTATGGTTGTTTTCCCGAGTAATTATGTACCTAAGAGGCAACAAGTCTTCGCCATGCTTTGAGATTGCTAAATGCCTAGGAAGGAGGTAGTGTGAGCTTGTGTGATCCTTTGTTTATAACCTATTATTCCGAATAGGTTTGGGGAGGGGGTTACATTATCATTAGACTTGTTTTTCGTTTTTAATTTTCGTATTGTGAGCTTATTTTTCCTTTCTCGTAAATTTTGTACTCCAACCTATTCTTTTGAATAGGTTTGGGGAAGTCTTTTGTGAGTCATTTTGCTTCTCTTTTCGTTGTGCTACTGCTGGCTAAAAACAAATTTGAAAAAAAAAGAAAGAAAAATTCGAGGAAAAAAGAAAAAGAAAGAAGAAACTGGAAGGAAAAAAAAAGAGAAAAAAAAAAGAAAAGACCCCAAAAAAGCAAAGAAAGCCAATTAGCAGTTTAGCAAAGTGTTGTGTCTCATTTTCCAATTCTTGTAATGTTCGTAATCGTGTTGTAATTTTCTATTTTTTGTCTTTTATTTTTGAGTGTCATCTGTTCTAGACCACCCTCGTCCTTCCATTCAGGAAGTGGTGAATAGCTTAAGACTTTGCTTGAGAGATGGGTAGAATAGGGGAGTGTTATCTTTTATAGGGAACCCTCCTTCGTTTGATGAGAGTCAGTACTGGTTCGACCTCTTTGAGGGAAAGTCTTAAACTTGGTGAACAGTAGTAAGTCCTCAGTTTCATAGGCACGGGACAACCATTCGTATCTTAACATGTTTCATTACGTCGTCACTGACTAGGTCCAGGTACAGAATGTTACGAGAGACTATCTTGTCTTGACATAAGTGCTTATGTGGATGTGTATGAGTCAATCGAGGCATTCTTCAACCTATATTCATGTTTTGATTTATATGGTTTTTGTTCATATGTTTTTTGATAGATTCAGTAGATTAGTTCATTTTATTTGGCATGAGACTCCATTTTATGTGTTGCATTGTTTTTTGCATTAGAGTCTAGCTTAGTTGCTTGAGGACAAGCAAAGGTTCGATTTGGGGAGTTTGATGAATGTGTATTTTACACTTTCATTTCAGTCTTTTTCACCTATTTTATCTATCCTCTATGTTAATTTAGCTATATTTTAGTGCATTTTATTAGAATAGTGTCACGTTTCCCTTTAGTTTTTATTTTTTACAGGTTTTGGTTGAAAACGAGGATTTCCGGGCAATTATATTGAAGTTGACAAGGAATTGGTGTTCCAGAATGCTAATTGGAGTATCTGAAGGTTTTCGGATAGGATTTGAAGTCTAGGGGTCGAATCTGGAGGTTAGAAGGCCACTAGAAGTCAGAAATCGAGTCCGAAAAGGGGAAAAAAATCCAAAAACGCGTCGAAAATGCATAAATTCCCGAAAAAAACTCCCGGGCGAATCGCCCCACACCAGGCGACTCGCCCGTTGTGTGGGGCCCTTCGCCCCACACTATTTCGAATACTATATATAGTTGCTCAGTTTTTCTCCGATTTTCATACTTTTCCAGACCTTCTCTCTCACCTTTCTCTGTAGTCTTAGGTAGGAACTTCCCAGAGCCTGTTCTGGGGGTTCATAGATTAGGAGACGCTTTTTCATAACAGTTTAGAGCTTGTAAGATCGCGATTCTTCGGAGACTGACAACCTTCGGTAACATTGTATTCTACAGTTTTTCTACTTATTTTTATATATCTTTCAACATGTTTTCTTCTATGATTTTCGTTGACTGCATGACAACTATGAGTAGCTAAACTTATCGTTTGTGTTAGTATGTGAATTCTTAGCGAAGGGTTGATAATTATGCTAATGGCTATATCGCGCATTATACTCCGTGTTATTGCTTTATTTCATTGCTAACGGAGTATAATGCGCGATATAGCCATTAGCATGATTATCTTCCCTTCGCTAAGAATTCACATACTACCACCAACGATAAGTTTAGCTACTCATAATAGGCATGCAATCAACAGAAATCATAGAAGAAAACATGTTGAAAGATAAAAAATAAGTAGAATAAACTGTAAGATACAATGTTACCAAAGGTTGTCAATTTCCGAAAAATTGCGATCCTACAAGCTCCAATCTGCTATGAAAAAGTGTCTCCTAAGCTACGAACCCCCAGAACAGGCTCTGGGAAGTCCCTACCTAAAGCTACAGAGAAAGGTGAGAGAATAGGTCTAGAAAAGTATATATCGGAGAAAAACTAAGCAACTATATATAGGCTACGAAATAGTGTGGGGCGATTCGCCCGGGAGAAAATTTCGGGGAATTCCGCATTTTCGACGCGTTTTTGGATTTCTTCCCCTTTTCGGACTCGGTTTCTATCTTCTACTGGCCTTCTAACCTCCAGATTAGACCCCTAGACTCCAAATCCTATCCGGAAACCTTCAGATACTCCAAATAGGCTTCTGGAACACCAATTCCTTGTCAACTTCAATATATTTGCCCGGAAATCCTCGTTTTTCAACCAAAACCTGTAAAATAAAATCTAAAGGGAAACGTGACACTATTCTAATAAAATGCACTAAAATATAGCTAAATTAACATAGAGGATAGCTAAAATAGGTGAAAAAGACTCAAATGAAAGTGTAAAATACACATTCATCAAACTCCCCAAACCGAACCTTTGCTTGTCCTCAAGCAACTAAGCTAGACTCTAATGCAAAAAACAATGCAAGACACAAAATGGAGTCTCATGCCAAATAAAATGAACTAATCTACTGAATCTATCAAAAAACATATGAACAAGAATCATATAAATCAAAGCATGAATATAGGTTGAAGAATACATTGTTTGACTTATACACATCCACATAAGCACTTATGTCAAGACAAGATATTCTCTCGTAACATTCTCTACCTGGACCTAGTCAGTGACGACGTAATGAAGCATGCTAAGATACGAATGGTTGTCCCGTGCCTATGAAACTGAGGACTTACTGTTGTTCCACCATATTAAGACTTTTTCTCAAAGAGGTCGAACCAGTACTGGCTCTCATCAAACGAAGGAGGGTTCCCTATAAAAGTTAACACTCCCCTATTCTACCCATCTCTCAAGTAATGTCTTAAGCTACTCACCACTTCCTGAATGGCAGGACGAGGGTGGTCTAGAACAGATGACACTCAAGAACAAAAAATAGAAAATTACAACACGATTACGAACATTACAAGAATTGGAAAATGAGACACAACACTTTGCTAACTACTATTTGGCTTTCTTTTTGGACCCTTCTTTGCTTTTTTGGGGTCTTTTCTTTTTTTCTTTTTTTCCTTTCCAGATCTTTTTTCTCTTTTTTTCTTTTCTGGAATATTTTCTTTCCTATTTTTTTTCAATGCCTATTTTTAGCCAGCAGTAGCATAACATAAAGACAAACAAAATGACTCACACGACTTACCCAAACCTATTCGAAAGAATAGGTTGGAGTATAAAATTTACGGAAAAGGAAAAATAAAATCACGATTCGGAAATGAAAAACGAAAAACAAGTCTAATGATGGTGTAACCCCCTCCCAAACCTATTCGGAAGAATAGGCTATAAACAAAGGATCACACAACCTCACACTACCTCCTTCCTAGGCATTTAGCAATCTCATAGCATGGTGAAGACTTGTTGCCTCTTAGGTACATAATTACTCGGGAAAACAACCATAAGACCCTAACATGCATCATCCTATTATAAAGGCCTTCGTGAACCGCAGTAGAGAAAACACCACTAAGTGATGTCGAGACTACCAAGCTTAACTAAGTGCAATACATAAATGTGACAAACCAAGCGAGAAAAACCTCAAACAAATTCATAGAGATGAAGCATACGATTAATGGCATAGTTAGTTGATCTACCCTATAAAAAAGTTCAAACAATTCGGCAATAAACTCCATATAAAACATGCAAGACTATCCTAGGATGAATGTAGTGAATGCAACCTAAAAAATCTAAGAAAGCTGTAAACGTGCAGATGCAAATGCAAACAAAGAACAAGATATTAATCAACACAAAGCCAAACAATACTTAACATCACGGTTCACATCCCATCCCCCTTACGATTCTTAAGCTAGCCCCTAGCAACAGAGAATGAGTAATAAGAAGTGATACTATATGTTACCAAACGGTTTGGCCTCGGTTGGCTGAGAGTGGACATGTTGAAGGACTAATCATCGGGATGATAATCCCCATAAAAGTCCCTCCACATGTCAGACATGATCTCATTGGACTTACGTAGAGCTTCCTGCTGCTGCTGCTGGATGAGCTGTTGCTGCTCCCACCTTTGTCGCCTATCCTCTCGGCGATGCTCCTCGAATGTCTCCCAATCGCAGTGGTGCTGGACAATGTGCCTGTCGAGGTCCTGTCGCATGGCCGCGTTGTTGGCACCAATTCTATCGAAACGGCCGTCGAGGTAGGTACGGAATTCAGAGAAGTCAAATCCTCTAGACCCCTGTGGTGCTCGAGGCGGTGCATGCGGTGCTCTATGGACAAATGGGATATCTGGGATAGGTGCTTGGCCAACATCGTCCTCCATAGCATCCTCATGATCGGAATCACTCGGCTGGAAGGGTGCTCCTACATCAGCAGCGGCAGCCACGGGGTTCTTCAACTGATACCTAGACAGTTGCACCTCAATGGTTGAGGGTGAAAGGGCAGCGTTCTCGCAATTCCCCTCCTCAATGTCATCGACCCCATGATATTTGCAGTAGGCTTTGATGAAGCTTGGGAAGATGAAGGGCTTCCTCTTCTTTTCCAGTGGCGCTCGTACTCCTCATACATGATGTGCCCTATGTCGATCCGATGTCTGTCTATTAGGCAGTAGAGGAGCTCGGCGTAGTAGGGCTGAATCCACGTGTCATTTTTCCTAGGGATCAAGTTGAAGATGCAAAATTTCATCATCACCTTAGCTTCAATGCTAAGGTCGTTCTGACTGATCCGTGTAGGTTCTCCCTCGATTTCTGGATATCGGTACTCCCTGTTGTAGATCACGTCTGTGATATGTCTTCCTATCCCCCTAGAGGCCCTCGAATACAGGTAGGCATGGTCGCTCCCTGTGAATTCCTGATGCCCAAAATTGATGAATGAAGAAATGTGCTCTGGTGTCCACGGTATTATCAGGCCTCGGACTAGTACCCCGTTCTTCTCCTCGAGATCTGTGTATCCAGTGTAGAACTCTTGGAGGAGGCTCTCGTCGTACCCCTTGAACCTGTTGGAACTGTACCATACCCAATTCCTTCTTGAACCCAATCGTGATAGCGTCCTATACCCCGCTGTATCAACTGCTGACTCTGGAATATCAATCCTCCTGTCTGGGATGATCGATCTTCCCCCGTCGGCCAGCTCTGCTTCTAGCCTTGGACGCACCTCTATCGCAGCTACAGACAACTCGTACATATGGTGAGATGGTTGGGAGCTTGAAGCTACTCCCTTCGCCTTTCTGTTCGAGCCGGCTCTCCTCGATCTGGTGCCATGATTCCTACAAACAGCAATTAGTATCTTGTACGATGCAAAACAGACCTATGCATATGTAAATATACGAGCGAACAAACGAGCAAGTATCTCAAAAATCCAACTCCTCAAAAACCCAAAGTCTAGTCTAGCTATTTCATTACGCAACATATCAATGTAACTACTACAATAACATATCACATTATGCTCTTGCTAAACAACAAATGCCTTGAATCACAAGGTTCAATCCATACCATAATAATCAAAAATCTAACATAAATCCTCAACTCCATCAATCATGCATTCTACCAATACATCCATCATTATCATATCAACAAACACATGTTTAAGCATGGAATGATAGTAAGAGATACATTTCCTAACAAGATATATCATTTAATAGCAAAAATCTCAAATCAACAAACCAAGCCTAATTGAACATGCAATTGATAATGAATAACTGAATCTAATCACATAAAACATCAACCCATACATCAAACATACTTAATTGAAGCATAAATCAAAAAAACCCCAAATTTGAAAAATTAGGGTTCATGTGATAATACCTCAAATCCGGAGTTTGAATGAACTAGGAAGAGATTTGTTCGGATGAAAAGAAAGAGCACGTAACGGGCTTCGATTGAAGCTAAAGAACACACAAATTGATGGAAAGATGAAGAAGTTATGAAGGTTTGAAGGTTTGTGAAAATGGAGGATTTTTTTTGAGTTTAAGGGAAAAAGGAGAAGTGAAATGAGGAAGAAAGGGGAGAAATCCCGACTTTTGGGTTCTGCAGAACGTGGGGCGAATCGCCCCGCACGTACAAAGCGCGCGCGCGCACTCTGGATGTGGGGCGATTCGCCCCTCACCTCCTGAGGTGGGGAGACGATCGTTTCGAAATAAAATGCGGTTTTTAATCCCCGAAAACCATTTTTTCAAAAAATCACTCGAAAAATCGCACTCGAACATAACATAAGTACATACGAACAGAGATGAACAAATTCACATATGAAAAGCAAATTGTTCAAGTATGAATGCATGCAATAAAGTAGTAAAGAAAGCGATAAAATAAAAAAACCCCGGGGGTTGCCTCCCGGATAGCGCCATTGTTTAAAGTCTCTGACTCGACTCATGTCTTCGCCTAGCTTTTCTTTTTGAGGGTACTAGACTTCCCCTTCAGGGATCTCCTTCCCATGCCTCGAACCTGTGAATAAGAATGAACATAGACATTAAGACCACTGTAGTCAATAGTGTTAGAAGTATCAGGTGGATCAGATATGGCTTGCAACACATGTTGCTTGCCATCCACATTCAATAGTGCAAGTTATTTGGTAGATGTCCACCACGGAGCGTAGCTTAGTCAAGAACGTTCTCCCCAAGAGAATGACATCCCCTGTCCCAGGTGTAGACGCCGGCATAACCACAAAATCGGTGTATACATGAGCTTCACCAATCTTGACCAATACATTCTTCACAACGCCTTCGGGTTTCACCAGGGATCCATCCGCCAGTTGCACAATAGCCTTATGCACAAATAGTTTTCCAAGGTTACTCTTCTCGAAAACATTCAAATGGAGCACATTAGAGTAGGATCCCGTGTCTAGTGTGGCACGGACATCTTCAAGTTCTCCAATCCCGATCTTAACATCGAAACTTTGAGGGAGTGACTCAGGATCCTCTTGCTCTTCTTCACTCTTGTCAGTACCATGGTCCTTCTCTTCTTCCTCGACCTGTGGGGGCATTTCCCTCTTGCAACTCTCGCACTTAGCAACCTTATTGATGGTGATTTCGACAGGTAGATCACCCACCAAGGTAATGGACATCGACTTCTCAGTGTTGCTAGGCAGCTTGCCTTGCTCTCTACTTGCTCCTCGGTCGATCAACTCTTGCATCTTTTGATGGGCAAGCCTAGTGCTCTCTTCCAACCTATCAAGCCTTGCCCTAGTCTTCTCAGAATCTTCTTCATAACGTTTGAGAAAACTTTGGGTGTGATCAACCATCTTTTGCAAGTTCTCCATCAGTTGAGCCGACTTCGACTTCGGTGGCTCTTTCGGAGAGGGGTTTTCACAGTGATCATTACCATAGTTTAGCCTACTACAGTCTTGGTTAGGGCCATAAGTTTGGTTAGCCGGTGCATATCCTTGATTGTTTCAGAATCCTCTTCTCCAAAATCCACCTCGAGGGTTCCTACCGTCTTGTCCGTAGCTAACTTCTTGAGTACCAAACTCCGTAGCAAAGGCTTCCTCTTCGCCTCCTCGAGCCCAGTTGCCATCATCATAGACAAGATCCGATCTACACATATGAGCCCCATGCCCATAGTTCTTGCATATTCGGCATACTTCGTTCGAAACAGTTGTTCCGGTGGCGCTCTTGAGGACTTGCTTCAATTTGTTGGTAAAGCACTCGAATTGATCCCCATTCCCCCTATACATAGGGGTTTCTTGAGTCGGTCGAGCTTCAGGTCCACGTCTCCTAACCATTGCTCTTGGGTCCTTGAACTGCGAACCCTTAGCAAGCCTTTCGAAAACTGCCCAGACGGCTTCTGCGGTTTCCTCCCAAATATTGCCTCGGCATTGGTGATGAACGCGCGGATGTCATGCTCCAACGCGAACGAATCAAATAAATTTGTAATAGCCAAAGGCATTCCACAACTACAACAAAAACCGTAGTGTAGCAGTAGAATGACTCGAGTGTCGTTCTCTCAGGACTATAACTAGCTTGATCTATTTAACAAGAGAATATAAAACAGCAGACAGATAGCAAAAGGGGGTTTCTAGCAGATAATGGAGATTGGTGATAGTATGATCCTTCTTAACATAACGGGTCGATAATCATGCATAAATTCCTCGGTCTTGCATAGAGATCTTTGAATCAATCTAGTGTCCTGTTGCAAATATTAAGCACTACGAAGATAATTGGTCTGACAAGTCAATCACTATTGTCCTAATGTGTTCCGTAATTATTCAACACTACGAAGATAATTGGTCTGATGGTTGACAAGTGTCCAATTGTGCATAATAATTAATACAACATACGAGAATTTAGGCTGTGCCTGATCAACGAAATAAAGCAATGACACGGAGTATAATGCGCGATATAGCCATTAGCATGATTATCTTCCCTTCGCTAAGAATTCACATACTACCACCAACGATAAGTTTAGCTACTCATAATAGGCATGCAATCAACAGAAATCATAGAAGAAAACATATTGAAAGATATATAAAATAAGTAGATTAAACTGTAAGATACAAGTTACCGAAGGTTGTCAATCTCCGAAGAATTGCGATCCTACGAGGTCCAATCTGCTATGAAAAAGTATCCCCTAGGCTACGGAACTCCAAGGACAGGCCCTGGGAAGTTCCTACCTAAAACTAGAGAGAGAGGTGAGAAAGTAGGTCTGGAAAGATATGATTTTCGGAGAAAATTGAGCAACTATATATAGGCCCCGAATACTACGGGGCGGTTCGCCCGGTGTGGGGCGGTTCGCCCACTCCGCGGCGGTTCGCCCGGCGGCTTTTTCGCGGAATTCCGCGTTTTCGACGCGGTTTTGGATTTCTTCCCCTTTTCGGACTCGGTTTCTGACTTCTAGTGGCCTTCTAACCTCCAGATTCGACCCCTAGACTCCAAATCCTATCCGGAAACCTTCAATACTCCAAATAGGCTTCTGGAACACCAATTCCTTGTCAACTTCAATATAATTGCTCGGAAATCTTCGAATTTCAACCAAAACCTGTAAAATAAAATCTAAAGGGAAACGTGACACTATTCTAATAAAATGCATTAAAATATAGCTAAATTAACATAGAGGATAGCTAAAATAGGTGAAAAAGACTCGAATGAAAGTGTAAAATACACATTCATCAAACTCCCCAAACCGAACCTTTGCTTGTCCTCAAGCAACTAAGCTAGACTCTAATACAAAAAACATGCAAGACACAAAATGGAGTCTCATGCCAAATAAAATGAACTAATCTACTGAATCTACGAAATAACATATGAACAAAAACCATATAAATCAAAGCATGAATATAGGTTGAAGAATACCTCGATTGACTTATACACATCACATAAGTACTTATGTCAAGACAAAATAGTCTCTCGTAATATTTTCTACCTGGACCTAGTCAGTGACGACGTAATGAAGCATGCTAAGATACGAATGGTCATCCCGTGCCTATGGAACTGAGGACTTACTGCTGTTCCACCATGTTAAGACTTTTCCTCAAAGAGGTCGAACCAGTACTGGCTCTCATCAAACGAAGGAGGGTTCCCTATAAAAGATAACTCTCCCTATTCTACCCATCTCTCATGTAAAGTCTTAAACTATTCACCACTTCCTGATTGGAAGGACGAGGGTGGTCTAGAACAGATGACACTTAAGACAAAAAAGATAAAAAACAGAAAATTACAACATGATTACGATCATTACAAAAAATGGAAAATAAGACTCTACACTTTGCTAAACTGCTATTTGGCTTTCTTTTTTGGACCCTTCTTTGCTTTTTTGGGGTCTTTTCTTTTTTTTTTCTTTTTTTTCTTTCCAGATTCTTTTTTTCTTTTTCTCTTTTTTTTCTGGAATTTTTCTTTCCTTTTTTTCGATTTTTCTAGCCAGCAGTAGCATAACAAAAAAAAAAAAAAAAAACAAAATGACTCACACGACTTCCCCAAACCTATTCGAAAGAATAGGTTGGAGTACAAAATTTACGGAAAACGAAAAATAAACTCACGATACGAAAATGAAAAACAGAAACAAGTCTAACGATGGTGTAACCCCCTCCCCAAACCTATTCGGAAGAATAGGTTTTAAACAAAAGATCACACATCCTCACACTACCTCCTTCCTAGGCATTTAGTAATCTTAAAGCATGGTGAAGACTTGTTGCCTCTTAGGTACATAATTACTCGGGAAAACAACCATTAGACCCTAACATGCATCATCCTATTATAAAGGCCTTCGTGAACCGCAGTAGAGAAAACACCACTAAGTGATGTCGATACTACCATGCTTAACTAAGTGCAATACATAAATGTGACAAGCCAAGCGAGAAAACCTCAAACAATTCATAGAGATGAAGCATACGATTAATGGCATAGTTAGTTGATCTACCCAATAAAAAGTTCAAAAAATTCGACAATAAACTCCATATAAAACATGCAAGACTATCCTAGGATGAATGTAGTGAATGCAACCTAAAAATCTAAGAAAGCAGTAAACGTGCAAATGCAAATGCAAACAGATAAAACATGCGAGGTACTATACTCATCCTACCAATACCAAGCTCCAAACTAACAACATCAGATCACTTAAATCCCATCCCCCCTCATGAATTTAACGCTAGTCCCTAGCAGTAAGAAAATGAGGAAATAAGATGTGATACTAGATGTTACCCCATGGTTTGGCCTCGGTCGGCTGAGTATGCTGCTTGTGATTTATTGGGCATCCTCTGGGATCTTTATAGGGTGTCATCAGGTCTTCTGGTGGGCGTGGTAATTTCAATTATGGGCCGGATAGGAACAACTCCTCCGTAGAATCATCATTGCCCGTATGGCCTTCATTGTCACTACTGTCACGCACATCCTCACTAGTAGAGTCGTAGTGGCAGGTAGAATTCTCAAGATTAGCCGCCGCTGTTATGGAATCCTCCATCCTGAAGCCCTCCAATAGGATGTGAACTGTTGAAGGGGAAAGGGAAGTGGTATCAGGACCTCCCCGTCCAACGTTTTACACCACGAGAAGGTTTCAGTAAGCTGCTCGGATACTCAGAAGTCTTCTACCTTTTTCTCCAATTTCGACCACATTCTCTACGGTGGATCCGACTGATGTCTATATGATGCTCACTTTGACCAATTTCGACCAAGTCCTGCTTGAATCCAGTGATTTGCGCCTTTAGCGCGGTAGTCAAGGTGTCAGGGAAGTATTTCTCCATGAAAGCTGAAAAAACCTTCTCCCAAGTGTCCAGCGAGCCTGCTGGTAGAAAACTCAACCATGACTTGGCTCTGTCACCAAGTCCCATAGCAAAAACCTTCATCCTCAACTCATCCGTTGTTATTTAAGCTCCGGGTCGTGGGAGTTGGTTGATGAAATCATCGATATCGTGCAAGTACCCCATCACATCTTCCCTTGATAAGCCATAGAACCTCGGAAGTTGTTGGAATGCGTGGTTCTTGATTTCCAGATCTCGAGTTGAGACGAAAGAACAATCGCCGGTCCCCTCATACGATCCTTGGTGGGTTGAACCCATGCTTTCAGTGGTCTAGCTTCTGCCATTCCGTCGATTTCCTTGAAAAGACTGTGTAGATATTCAGAGAAATCGGTATCCTCTATTTCCTCTAGTGCACGCCTTTGAAGTAGTCACCTTCTTTGGTGGTAGACTCTATCGATCTCAGCAATTGAATCAGCAAGCGGTGTTCCCCTAGATCGTGTATGTGGCATACACTATCTGTAACAGACTAGGAAAGTAGTATCAAAGAGAGATTAAAAAGGAAAACTAAAACTAATTGAATTAGGAATCGAAAGCTGAAAATATAAACAAATTAAACAGAGAAAAGGAGTATAGTCCCCGACAACAGCGCCAATTTGATGAACGCGGGTTTGTCGGGTCCCGATTCAGCAAATAAATTTGTTATTTAGCCAAAGGCAATCCACAACTACAACGAAAACCGTAGTGTAGCAGTAGAATGACCTCGAGTGTCGTTCTCTTAGGACTATAACTAGCTTTATCTATTTAACTATAGAATATAAAAATAGCAGACGTAAAAGCAAAGGTTTTTCTAACAGATAATGGAGATTAGTGATAGTACGATCCTTCAAAGCATAACGGGTCAATAATCATGCGTAAATTCCTCGGTCTTGCATGGAGATCTTTGATCAATCTAATGTCCTGTTGCAATTATTAAGCACTACGAGGATAATGATACTGACAAGTCAATCTCTATTGTCCTATTGTGTTCGTAATTATTCAACACTACGAAGATAAACATGCGCATAGGTCGACGAGGGTCCAATTATGCATAATAATTAATACAACATACGAGAATTTAGGCTGAGCCTGATCAACGAAATAAAGCAATAACACGGAGTATAATGCGCGATATAGCCATTAGCATGATTATCTTCCCTTCGCTAAGAATTCACATACTACCACCAACGATAAGTTTAGCTACTCATAATAGGCATGCAATCAACAGAAATCATAGAAGAAAACATGTTGAAAGATAAAAAATAAGTAGAATAAACTGTAAGATACAATGTTACCGAAGGTTGTCAATCTCCAAATAATTGCGATCCTACAAGCTCCAATCTGCTATGAAAAAGTGTCTCCTAAGCTACGAACCCCCAGAACAGGCTCTAGGAAGTCCCTACCTAAAACTATAGAGAAAGGTGAGAGAATAGGTCTGGAAAAGTATATATTTCGGAGAAAAACTGAGCAACTATATAGGCTACGAAATAGTGTCGGGCGATTCGCCCCACATCCCGGGCGGTTTGCCCGGGAGAAAATTTCACGGAATTCCGCGTTTTCTACGCGTTTTTGGATTTCTTCCCTTTTCAGACTCGGTTTCTGTCTTCTAGTGGCCTTCTAACCTCCAGATTCGACCCTAGACTCCAAATCCTATCCGGAAACCTTCAGATACTCCAAATAGGCTTCTAGAACACCAATTCCTTGTCAACTTCAATAGTATTTGCCCGGAAATCCTCGTTTTTCAACCAAAACCTGTAAAATAAAATCTAATGGGAAACGTGACACTATTATAATAAAATGCACTAAAATATTGCTAAATTAACATAGAGGATAGCTAAAATAGGTGAAAAAGACTCAAATGAAAGTGTAAAATACACATTCATCACTAGCAACACTGAGAAGTCTTATTCCATTACCTTGGCAGGTGATCTACCTGATGAAATCACCATCTAGAAGGTTGCTAAGTGCGAGTGTTGCAAGAAGGAAGAACTTCCACAGGCTAAGGAAGAAGAGAAGGACCTTTGTTCTGACGAAAGTGATGAGGAGCAAGAGGATCCCGAGCCACTCCCTAAAAGTTTCGATTTAAGGTCGGGATTGGTGAGCTTGAAGATGTCCGTGCCACACTAGACACAGGATCCTACTCTAACGTGCTCCCTTTGAATGTGTTTGAGAAGAGTAGCCTTGGAAAACTATCTGAGCATAGGGCTATTGTGCAACTGGCGGATGAATCCTTTGTGAGACCCGAAGGCGTTGTAAAAAATGTATTGGTCAAGATTGGTGAAGATTCTGTATACACCAATTTTGTAGTTATGTTGGCGTCTGCACCTGGGACGGGGGATGTCATTCTCTTGGGGCGAACATTCTTGACTAAGCTACGCTCCCTGATGGACATCTACAAAGAACTTGCACTATTGAAGAAGATGGCAAGCAACGCGTGTTGCAAGCCATATCTGATCCACCTGATATTTCTTACACTACTCACTAGTGTGGTCTTGCAGCCTATGTTCTTTCTTATTCACAGGTTCGTGGCATGAAGAGGAGACCAATGAAGGGGAAGCCTAGTACCCGCAAAAAGAAGAGCTAGGCGCGGACAGGAGTCAAGTCAAAGACTTTAAACAATGGCGCTATCCGGGAGCAACCCGGAGTTTTTATCGCTTTCTTTATCGCTTTCTTTACCGCTTTATTGCATTCATTCATTCTTGAACAATTTGCTTTCATATGTGAATTTGTTCATGTCTGTGTCGTATATGCTTATGTTTGAGTGAGATTTTTCGAGTGGTTTTATGAGAAAATTGGTTTCGGGGATTAAAAACCGCGTTTTCCGTCGAAGATTTCGTCTCCCCGCATTAGGGAGTGGGGGCGATTCGCCCCCCATGGGGGGCGAATCGCCCCGTATGGGGTGAGTCGCCCCACACCAGGGGCGATTCGCCCCACGACTTCTGACGAGTAAAAACGCGGATTTCCCTTCTTTAGCTCATTTTCTTCATATCTTCATTATTCCTCCTCCCCAAAACCGAAAATGGCGATTTACCTTCAAACTTCATAACTTCTTCATTTCTTCACCAATTTAGTGTTCTATAGCTTCGATCGAAGCCTATTACATGATCTTTCTTTTCCTCCGAACAGATTTCACCCTAGTGCATTAGTTTTTCAGACTGATCTGAGTATCTTCTTATGAACCCTAATTTTCTAATTTGGGGGTTTTCTAATTTGAGCTTCAATTATGCTTATATGATGCATGGGTAGGTTGTTTGTGTGATTAGAAGCATTATTTACTATCAATTGCATGCTTAATTATGCTTGGGTTGTTGATTGGGAATTTTGCTACTAGATGATATATCTTGTTATGCAATGTATCTTTATGTTTGATTCTTGCTTATGATTGTGTTTATTGATGTAATGATGATGGATTTTATGATAGAATGCTTAATTGTTGAGTATGAGGATTTATGATGCTAGAATTTTCGCTACTATGGTATGAATTGAGCGTGTTATCTAGGTTATTGGTTGTCTAGCAAGAGAATAATGTGATGTATTGCATGTAGTAGTTACATTGGTATGTTGCATGATGAAGAAGCTAGACTAGACATAAAAGGTTTGGGGAGCTCGATTGTTGATTTTATCACTTGTGTGTTTCGTTCTTACATTAGCATATGCATGAGTCAGTTTTGTGTCATACGAGGTACTAACTGTTGTTTCTAGGAACCATGCCAAGGGAAAGGAGCATTCCCGTATGATTACTATGAAGTATTGGAGGGGGATCGATTACAACCATGTCAAGAAGAGTGACCTCGTTAGATGTGCGTTCGAGCCACGGGGTTTTGCAACAACGTCGTGGATTATCCAAGAGGAGGAGCTAGAGTACACCTGGAGTAAGGACTCCTATGCCTATTCATGCACCACCGAAGGGACAGATAACATTATTACGTCAGCAATCCATCATAAGGACTGCGAAGTTCGAGTGAACTTGAAGGCACCGGGACAATCTTGTCTCGACGGATTCAATCTTGAGTTCGCAGTTGCTAGAAGGTTCCGAAGCGCTAGCTTGGTTCCAAAACATAATGATATGGGTGCCCAGCCCCTCGTTGGGGTGCCCCTTGCCTGCCTCTAAAGGGAGCATGATATAGACATCGGTCGGATCAATCGTAGAGAATGTGGTCGACATTGGAAAAAATGGTAGAAGACTTCTGAGTATCCGAGCAGCTTACTGTAACCTCCTCGGGGTGTAAAACGCTGGAGGGGAGGTCCTGATACCACTGCTCTTTCCCCTTCAACAGTTCACAACCTATTGGAGGGCTACATGATGGAGGATTCCATAATAGCGACGGCTAATCTTGAGGATTCTACTCAACACTGCAACTCTACTGGTGAGGATATGCGTGACAGTAGTGACAATGAAGGCCATACGGGCAATGATGATACTAATGGAGGAGTTGTTCCTATCCGGCCTGTAATTGGAACTACCGCACCTACCAGAAGACCTGATGACACCCTATAAGGCTCCAAGAGCAGTCCAAATAACTCACAAGCAGCGTACTCAGCCGACCGAGGCCAAACAATGGGGTAACATCTAGTATCACATCTTATTTCCTCATTTTCTTACTGCTAGGGACTAGCGTTAATTTCATGAGGTGGGATGGGATTTAAGTGATCTAGTATTCTTAGTTTGGAGTTTGACATTGGTAGGCTGAGTATAGTACCTCGCATGTTTTATTCGTCTGCATTTGCATTTGCACATTTCCCGCTTTCTTAGATTTTTTAGGTTGCATTCACTACATTCATCCTAGGATAGTCTTGCATGTTTTATATGGAGTTTATTGCCGAATTTTTTGAACTTTTTTATTGGGTAGATCAACTAACTATGCCTTTAACCATATGCTTCATCTCTATGAATTTGTTTGAGGTTTTTTTCGCTTGGCTTGTCATATTTATGTATTGCACTTAGTTAAGCTTGGTAGTCTCGACATCACTTAGTGATGTTTTCTCTACTGCGGTTCACGAAGGCCTTTATAATAGGATGATGCATGTTAGGGTCTTATGGTTGTTTTCCCGAGTAATTATGTACCTAAGAGGCAACAAGTCTTCACCATGCTTTGAGATTGCTAAATGCTAGGAAGGAGGTAGTGTGAGGTTGTGTGATCTTTGTTTATAACCTATTCTTCCGAATAGGTTTGGGGAGGGGTTTATACCATCATAGACTTGTTTTTTTTTCATTTTTCATTTTCAGATCGTGAGTTTATTTTTTCCTTTTTCGTAAATTTTGTACTCCAACCTATTCTTTCGAATAGGTTTGGGAATTCGTGTGAGTCATTTCTCTCTTTTTTATGCTAGTGCTGGCTAAAAAAAAAATCGAAAAAAAAAAAAAATTCCAGAAAAAAACAAAAAAGAAAAAAAAAAAACTGGAAAGAAAAATGAAAAAAAGAGAAAAACCCCAAAAAAGCAAGGAAGGGGCCAAAAAAAGAAGCCAAATAGCAGTTAGCAAAGTGTTGTGTCTCATTTTCCAATTCTTGTAATGTTCGTAATCGTGTTGTAATTTTCTATTTTTTGTCTTTTGTTTTTGAGTGTCATCTGTTCTAGACCACCCTCGTCCTGCCATTCAGGAAGTGGTGAATAGCTTAAGACCTTACTTAAGAGATGGGTAGAATAGGGGAGTGTTATATTTTATAGGGAACCCTCCTTCGTTGATGAGAGCCAGTATGGTTTCGACCTCCCTTGAGGAAAAGTCTTAACATGGTGAACAGCAT
>CM051458.1:44793405-44810934 GCA_028274465.1 Plantago ovata
TCCTCCCCAAAAACCGAAAATGCGATTTTATTTAACCTTCAAAACTTCATAACTTCGTCATTTCTTCACCAAATTTAGTGTTCTATAGCTTCGATCGAGACTATTACAATATCTTTCTTTCCTCCGAACAGATTTCACCCTAGTGCATTAGTTTTTTCAGATCTGAGGTATCTTCTTATGAACCCTAATTTCTAATTTGGGGGTTTTCTAATTTGAGCTTCATTATGCTTATAGGACATGGGTAGGTTGTTTGTGTGATTAGAAGCATTATTTACTATCAATTGCATGCTTAATTATGCTTGGGTTGTTGATTTGGGAATTTTGCTACTAGATGATATATCTTGTTATGCAATGTATCTTTATGTTTGATTTCTTGCTTATGATTGTGTTTATTGATGTAATGATGATGGATTTTATGATAGAATGCTTAATTGTTGAGTATGAGGATTTATGATGCTAGAATTTTTCGCTACTATGGTATGAATTGAGCCGTGTTATCTAGGTTATTGGTTGTCTAGCAAGAGAATAATGTGATGTATTGCATGTAGTAGTTACATTGGTATGTTGCATGATGAAGAAGCTAGACTAGACATAAAAGGTTTGGGGAGCTCGATTGTTGGTTTTATCACTTGTGTGTTTCGTTCTTACATTAGCATATGCATGAGTCAGTTTTGTGTCATACGAGGTACTAACTGTTGTTTGTAGGAACCATGCCAAGGGAAAGGAGCATTCCCGTATGATTACTATGAAGTATTGGAGGGGGATCGATTACAACCATGTAAAGAAGAGTGACCTCGTTAGATGTGCGTTCGAGCCACGGGGTTTTGCAACAACGTCGTGGATTATCCAAGAGGAGGAGCTAGAGTACACCTGGAGTAAGGACTCCTATGCCTATTCATGCACCACCGAAGGGACATATACCATTATTACGTCAGCAATCCATCACAAGGACTGGAATTTCGAGTGAACTTGAAGGCACCGGGACAATCTTGCCGCGACGGATTCAATCTTGAGTTCGCAGTTGCTAGAAGGTTCCGAAGCGCTAGCTTGGTTCCAAAACATAATGACATGGGTGCCCAGCCCCTCGTTGGGGTGCCCCTTGCCTGCCTCTAAAGGGAGCATCATATAGACATCGGTCGGATCAACGTAGAGAATGTGGTCGACATTGGAAAAAATGGTAGAAGACTTCTGAGTATCCGAGCAGCTTACTGTAACCTCCTCGGGGTGTAAAACCTTGGGGGGGAGGTCCTGATACCACTGCTCTTTCCCCTTCAACAGTTCACAACCTATTGGAGGGCTACAGGATGGAGGATTTCATAATAGCGGCGGCATATCTTGAGGATTCTACCCGATACTGCAACTCTACTGGTGAGGATATGCGTGACAGTAGTGACAATGAAGGCCATATGGGCAACGATGATACTAATGGAGGAGTTGTTCCTATCCGGCCTGTAATTGGAACTACCGCACCTACCAGAAGACCTGATGACACCCTATAAGGCTCCCAGAGCAGTCCCAATAACTCACAAGCAGCGTACTCAGCCGACCGAGGCCAAACCATGGGGTAACATCTAGTATCACATCTTATTTCCTCATTTTCTTACTGCTACGGACTAGCGTTAATTTCATGAGGGGGGATGGGATTTAAGTGATCTAGTATTCTTAGTTTGGAGCTTGACATTGGTAGGCTGAGTATAGTACCTCGCATGTTTTATCCGTCTGCATTTGCATTTGCACGTTTACCGCTTTCTTAGATTTTTTAGGTTGCATTCACTACATTCATCCTAGGATAGTCTTGCATGTTTTATATGGAGTTTATTGCCGAATTTTTTGAACTTTTTTATTGGGTAGATCAACTAACTATGCCTTTAATCATATGCTTCATCTTTATGAATTTGTTTGAGGTTTTTCTCGCTTGGCTTGTCACATTTATGTATTGCACTTAGTTAAGCTTGGTAGTCTCGACATCGCTTAGTGATGTTTTCTCTACTGCGGTTCACGAAGGCCTTTATAATAGGGTGATGCATGTTAGGGTCTTATGGTTGTTTTCCCGAGTAATTATGTACCTAAGAGGCAACAAGTCTTCACCATGCTTTGAGATTGCTAAATGCCTAGGAAGGAGGTAGTGTGAGGTTGTGTGATCCTTTGTTTATAACCTATTCTTCCGAATAGGTTTGGGGAGGGGGTTTATAACCAGCATAGACTTGTTTTTCATTTTTCATTTCATATCGTGAGTTTATTTTTCCTTTTTCGTAAATTTTGTACTCCAACCTATTCTTTCGAATAGGTTTGGGGAATTCGTGTGAGTCATTTTCTCTCTTTTTTATGCTAGTGCTGGCTAAAAAAAAAAAAATCGAAAAAAAAGAAAAAATTCCAGACAAAAAGAAGAAAGAAAAAAAGAAACTGGAAAGAAAAAAATGAAAAAAGAGAAAATAACCCCAAAAAGCAAGGAAGGGTCCAAAAAAGAAAGCCAAATAGCAGTTTAGCGAAGTGTTGTGTCTCATTTTCCAATTCTTGTAATGTTCGTAATCGTGTTGTAATTTTCTATTTTTTGTCTTTTGTTTTTGAGTGTCATCTGTTCTAGACCACCCTCGTCCTGCCATTCAGGAAGTGGTGAATAGCTTAAGACTTTACTTAAGAGATGGGTAGAATAGGGGAGTGTTATCTTTTATGGGGAACCCTCCTTCGTTTGATGAGAGCCAGTACTGGTTCGACCTCTTTGAGGAAAAGTCTTAACATGGTGGAACAGCAGTAAGTCCTCAGTTTCATAGGCACGGGACAACCATTCGTATCTTAGCATGCTTCATTACGTCGTCACTGACTAGGTCCCGGTAGAGAATGTTACGAGAGACTATCTTGCCTTGACATAAGTGCTTATGTGGATGTGTATAAGTCAATCGAGGTATTCATCAACCTATATTCATGCTTTGATTTATATGGTTTTTGTTCATATGTTTTTTGATAGATTCAGTAGATTAGTTCATTTTATTCGGCATGAGACTCCATTTTATGTGTTGCATTGTTTTTTGCATTAGAGTCTAGCTTAGTTGCTTGAGGACAAGCAAAGGTTCGGTTTGGGGAGTTTGATGAATGTGTATTTTACACTTTCATTTGAGTCTTTTTCACCTATTTTAGCTATCCTCTATGTTAATTTAGCTATATTTTAGTGCATTTTATTAGAATAGTGTCACGTTTCCCTTTAGTTTTTATTTTACAGGTTTTGGTTGAAAAACGAGGATTTCGGGGCAATTATATTGAAGTTGACAAGGAATTGGTATTCCAGAAGCCTATTTGGAGTATCTGAAGGTTTCCGGATAGGATTTGGAGTCTAGGGGACGAATCTGGAGGTTAGAAGGCCACTAGAAGTCAGAAACCGAGTTCGAACAGGGGAAGAAATCCAAAAACGCGTCGAAAACGCAGAATTCCGCGAATTTTACTCCCGGGCGAATCGCCCGGGACGTGGGGCGAATCGCCCCACACCAGGCGAATCGCCCGGTGTGTGGAGCCCTTCGCCCCACACAAATTCGAAGCCTATATATAGTTGCTCAGTTTTTCTCCGAAATTCATACTTTTCCAGACCTATTCTCTCACCTTTCTCTGTAGTTTTAGGTAGGAACTTCCCAGAGCCTGTTCTGGGGGTTCATGGCTTAGGAGATACTTTTCATAGCAGTTTGGAGCTTGTAAGATCGCGATTCTTCGGAGACTGACAACCTTCGGTAACATTGTATCTTACAGTTTTTCTACTTATTTTTATATATCTTTCAACATGTTTTCTTCTATGATTTATGTTGATTGCATGACAACTATGAGTAGCTAAACTTATCGTTGGTGGTAGTATGTGAATTCTTAGCGAAGGGTTGATAATTATGCTAATGGCTATATTGCGCATTATACTCCGTGTTATTGCTTTATTTCTTTGATCGAGCGGAATCTATATCTTCGTATTTTGTTTAATTATTGCACACAATTGGACCCTAGTCGACCTATGCATATCTATCTTCGTAGTGTTGAATAATTACAGAACACAATTGGACAGTAGTGTTTGAATTATCAGAATCTGTATCTTCGTAGTGTGTGATAATTGCAACAGGACAATTTATTGATCAAAGATCTCCATGCAAGACCGAGGAATTTACGCATGATTATTAACCCGTTATGCTTTGAAGGACCATACTATCACCAATCTCCATTATTTGTTAGAAAAACCTTTGCTATATCGTCTGCTGTTTTACATTCTTCAATTAAATTAGATAAAGCTAGTTATAGTCCTTAGAGAACGACACTCGAGGTCATTCTACTGCTACACTACGGTTTCCGTTGTAGTTGTCAATTGCCTTTGGCTAAATAACAAATTTATTTGATTTGCTCGGAGCACGACATCCGCGCGTGCATCACTAGGCTCTTCAGGAAATTTACTTTCTTCCTCTTCTTCATCTAAGGGTTCAAGCACTTCTTCTCCTACGGGAATTTCTGGGGTGCTATCCATTATTTCAACTAATTCCCTTGCTTCTTCGGTCATGTAACACGTCTCAGCCTGCATGGTTAGTGCCTCCTCAACGGGTTCACGATCATCATAGCAATGATGAAATTCGGAAATCACAGAATCATAGCAATCGACAAAATTTAATTCTTCTACGATTTCCTTATCTCCTATGCTACATCCTACCAATTCAACTTTCTCACCCATTACCTCCATGGAGATTTTCTTGCCTTTGAGTTCAAGGCATGTGTTGGTAGTTGCCATGAATGGTCTTCCAAGTAGTACCACGTGCTCACGAATATGGCTCTTTCCCTCGTCTGCAGACTTCATTACCACAAAATCAGCTGGAATTATCAATTTGTCCACTTTCACAAGGATACCTTCTATTATCCCAACTGGCCTCTTCACACTTTGGTCCGCCATTTGGACGACCATATCAGTTGGTGTCAATTCACCGAGATCCAGGGCCTTGTATACTGTATAGGGCATTAAGTTAATGCTAGCCCCCAAGTCAAGCATAGCCTTCGTGGTTCGACCATTCCCCAAAGCGATGTTGATGATGAAACTTCCAGGATCTCTTTTTTCACAGGTAACCCGGCAATTTAATTCACCGTCTCAACACCATTAACTTCCTTTCCTGAAGTATCCCTTTTGTTGTTCTTCATCTCATGAAAGAATTTCGTATAAGCCGGAATGTTTTGGATCAACTCCAAGAGAGGCACATTAACTTCAACTTTTGAGAGGCGTTGAAATAGAGGTGACTCTTGAATATCCTTCTTGGCTGGCTTGATCCGACTTGGGAATGGCACATGTGGTTTCGGGGGCACATATGGATTAGAAGATTTGTGAAGTACCACTGGCGTAGGTGTTCCCCCTTCGACCTCATCATCAACCATATCTTCTTCAGATGGTCTCGGTTTATCATCCTTCTCTTGAGGTTCTTTGGAACTTTCACTAACTTCTTGTTCTGTGCTTGGTCCTTTATTGTTGGTTCCAGAAGATTCAATACGTTTAGGACGCACGAAGTTAGGAATTTTGGTCATCTTTCCCCCACGGAGTAGTAGATTCACTTCTTCGTACTCAGGTTCCTTAGTAGTAACAGTTGGAAGTGGCTTGGGATCGATGAAGTCAGCTTCAAGTGTTGAAACAGGGGAGCTGGGGTTGTCCAGCTCCCTGGAGCTGGGGGGTGATTCGCCCCCTGCCCCGGGTGATTCGCCTGGGGCGAGCCGGATCGCCCCCAGCTCTCTGCTTGTGGTGGGCGATTCGCCCCCCACGCTGGGCGATTCGCCCCCCACCTCCAGGGGGGCGTCTTCGTCTAAAATATTCTCTCCTTCAAGTTGATGAACCTCCTCTGCCTTTTCACACCTCAACAAGCTAAATTTTTCTATAAGTTGCTCAGTTACTTCGAATGCTTCAAAAGCCCTTTCGATGCGAAGATTGTTTTCAACTTGCCCTGCGTGTGCTATCTCAAAAACATTCTCAATGGCCTTAATCCCTGCGTAAAACGCAAGTTCATCCTCCTCACTGATATCTTTGTCTTCATAATATCCTTCTATAAGCCTTTAGTTTCGCCCCGATTTGAATTCCCATTGGTGACTTGACTCGACATTAGCCTCTCAGATTGTGCAGATCCACTGGCGTACTTTTGAAAGACCTTCTCTGCCTCTTCAACTGTACATTCTTCTAATCCTCCACACATCCCATCCACTTGAAGCCTAACATCATCACGTAGACCACCAATAAAATACAAATCAGCTCCCCGTCGTCGAAACGGTGATGGGGGCACTCACGTTTATAAAATTCAAAACGTTCGTAGGTGTCACAGAACCGCTCATACTCTCCTTGTTTGAAGTGTTCGATCCGACTCCGCAAGGCAATCGTCTCATGGTAAGGAATAAAACGAACTAAGAACTCCTCTACTACTTGGCCCCAGGTTCTCAGTGATCCTGGTGCTAACCTTGCCATCCAAATTCTCGATTCATATCCCAGAGCAAAAGAAAATAATTTCCTGCATAATTGGTCCTCGGTGAACCCCTTTGCTGGAACCTTTGCTACATCTTCCTCATAGGATCTGATGAAACTTAACGGATTCATCCCCACTCCATCTTCGAACCTCGGTATCCTTCTCACTACAAAACCTGTTACCTCATACCCTGATAACTCTTCTTCCAAGTATATAGATGACCCTTTCTTGACTTGCGAGAACGTAGGTGTCAAGCGAGCTTTTAAGGTCGTCATACCTGGAAATCTGGAACAGGAGTAACTCAAAACTGAAAATTAGTCTTGTTAGAAGTCTCGAAAATCAAGAAAATTTCTGGAAATCACCTATAAAATCGAAAAAGACTAATAGTACTAAGACTAGGAATTGAATGCTGAAAATATATAAAAGCTAAACAGAAAAAAGGAGTATAGTTCCCGGCAACGGCGCCAATTTGATGAACCGAAGTTTGTCAGACTCAATTAATCAAATAAATTTGTTTTTTAGCCAAAGGCAATTCACAACTACAGCGAAAATCGTAGTGTAGCAGTAAAATAACCTCGAGTGTCGATCTCTAAGGACTATAACTAGCTTTATCTAATTTAACTTAAACTATAAACTCAACAAATGACTTAGCACAGATTTTTCTTATCAAAGATAATGGAAGTTAGTGATAGTATGATCATTCAAAGCATCAGGTTAATAATCATGCATGAAGTACCCGATCGTTTTGCATAGAAATCTAAGATCATGAATTGTCCAATGTGTTCCGTTCAATTCAACACTACGAAGATAGAGGGCTTAGATAGATCAAAGAAATAAAGCAATAACTCAAAGTCTGACTCGCGTTACAGCCATAATGCATAATTAAGAACCCTAGCTAAGAAATCACATACTATCACCAACGATAGATTTAGCTACTCATAGATGTCATGCAATCAACAGAAATCAAAGCAAGATTGAATGAAAACATGTTGAAAGATATAAATATAAATAGAAAAATCGTGAGATACAATGTTACCGGCGAAGGTTGTCAATCTCCGAAGAATTGCGAACTCACAAGAAAGATAATCCTCCAAATTTATAAGAAAAATAGTCTCCTATGCTAAGAATTCCCAGAACAGGCTCTGGAGAATTCCTCCCTAAAACTATGTTTGAAAAGGTATGAAAAAAGGTCTGAGAAAGTATGTAAAACGTAGAGAAACTGGCAACTATATATAGGAGTTCGGAAAGTGTGGGGCGAATCGTCCCAGACACCGGGCGAACCGCCTGGTGTGGGGCGAACCTCCCCACATCCCGGGCGAATCGCCCGGGAGCTCTCGTCGGTGGAGATGCGTTTTTGGTCTTCTTTTCCTTTTCGGACTTGGATTTTGCCTTCTAGTGACCTTTAAGCCTTGAAACTCGACCCCTAGACCTCAAATCTCATCCGGAACCTTCTAGATACTCCACGAATGTCCTCGGAACACCGATTCTTCGTTCTCTTCAATATAATTTCCCGGAAAATCACTTTTTTCGCCTAAAACCTGAAATATGCAAACTAAAGGGAAACGTGACACTATTCTAATAAAATACACTATAATATAGCTAAATTAACATAAATGAAAGCTAAATAGGTGAAAAAAGACTTGAGTGAAGGTGTAAAATACACGTTCATCACATAGGTAGCATCATTCTTACTATACTTATATTGGAAGCCAAGCTTTGCAGTATACTTTACAAGCTTAGTCCGGAAGTCCTCAATCCCACCTTTGAACTCTTGCCCCACACCTGTGATATAAAAGATCCAATTATGCGATCTTAAAATTGGAGGTTCCACTTCAGGGTTAAATTTGAAAATAGGTATTGACGAAGTAGCCCCCGGATAAAACTCCCCCCTTGCATGCTTCTCCTCCCGTATCAATCTCTTCTTCCTTTTTGTTTCCATATTATCACGGTCACCTACTTTGGGTGTGGAACTGGGAATTTGTACAGATTGCGTTGGGCAGTCGTGATCTTCAAATAGGTGTTCTGGAAGACTTACATAATTCCTCTTTCGTGTAGGCTTTATTGTTGTCTGACATAGAACTCTGCCTCGGTAAATATGTTTATTTGGGGGATTGCATGTGGACGAAGATGAACCACTAATCTGGTAATCATTATGAATGATTTTGAAGCTGAATAGTACTGGTCCATAGTTGTTGCTCGCTTGGGCTTCTCGGGGGTTGGTGGATCATGCACATTGGGTGTACTAGGTTGCTTGATGTTGATCATACCCACCTTGAAACACTGACTAAGGGCCATCATGTTGTGGAAGTCAGATTGTGATACTAGTGAGCATTCAACATTGCCATTTAATTCATATGTAAACCGACTGGGTGTTCCTTCAGCCCATGGGATATTATCTGCCACTGCAATAGACTATATATCTTAGCAGACATATCTGAATAACAAGCTGTAAAATAGTTGGTAAATAACAATCTTCCCATGTTGATATGTCTGCTAAAGTATAAACTGCAAAGATGCAAACTCTGAGTAAATAACAATTTCCCCAACCTCTGAATTCCCAAATATATGCTCATGAACATGCTCCAAAATAATACACAGAGAGATCCAACAATTAGGTTAAATAATGGGGGTGTTAATAAGGCACAATAACCACAGAGAGTGTAAATTAATCAACAAATCACTATGGTATGAATCACGCATAGAGCAGTGGAATCCCAATTTATGCTGAGCAACACACAGAGAGTTCCAATTTTGTACCTTTTTCTTCCTAATAATAGCAATACATCTACAAAACTTTGGCTATTACATCTCAGTATACATATGTAAGCACAGAGTGGGTCGATGGAAGTAATACTTCTGAATTGGGCGACGAAGTCTTCGAATTTGGATTTCTTCGATACCCAAAACGTTGCTCGCGATTTACCGGCCGAACAGTTCAATTGCACAAATCTTCACCGGTGTCGAATTCCTCACTGGTCGCCTGGTGGTGTGAATGGAACATTGAGATTTAGATGAAACATTTGGGAGGATTTGAATTTGAAAATCGAAATTGGGGATAATGTTCATACAATACGGGCGATTATTAATACGAACTCAATCGCCTCAGTATTAGATCGGAACTACGACAACTTGAGCAACTAAAACGTTTGAGTGTAAATGGATTGGGGCATATAATAAACTGGGTCGAAGGAAATGGGTTGTCGGCCTGTTAAGCGACTAAATCAGAGTAGCTTGAGTACTAGCAGTTGGAGCTATTTCCAATAATTTGTGTACTTGAAGAGCTTATTGCAACCTTTTGGATCTAAATGCATGGATTATAAAAGTACAGACCCAGTGCAAACTTTCCACCGAATATTGGACCTTACGCCAATAATTCCGATTTTGTAATGCTGCGGAAACAGAATAATTTTCAAAGGAAAAAGAACGGAGGGGACAACAAAACCATATAATCTGTGTTTGATGACATCATTGCCGTAGTATCTTGATGTTGGTCCCTTTAAACAACAAGAAAAGACTAGAGGGGGGGGTGAATAGTCTTTTCAAACTTTCGTCGTTTAAAAACTTTCTCAGCAAGGACTTATTACTTTTCAGTAATGAGTTTGCTGATACTTAACTTTCTCAGCAAGTGCAAGTTACTTTTCATTAACGAGTTTTGCTGATACTTAAAATCAGAGAGCGGAAGTCTTTGATACAATAAGTGCTTTGTCAGTAAGTGATAATTTCAGCAAGTGAACAGAGTGATTGTGTACAGATAGATATGCTTTGCTGAAAATTAAATGCAGTAAGTAAATCACACAAACACTTTTATAGTGGTATCTGAGAGTGGCGTAATCTCTCAACTAATCCACTTTGTCCTTTCTAGGACTGAATCCACTAAGACAAGTTTGAGGTTCCTTACAACACCTATCTAGAGCGATTCAACAGAAACCAAAGCACACTTGCTTCGTTTCCAACCTAACTAGAGAACGAAACTGTTGGTCCATTTAAACAACAAGAAAAGACTAGAGGGGGGGGGGGTGAATAGTCTTTTCAAACTTTCAGCGTTTAAAACTTTCTCAGCAAGTGCTTATTACTTTTCAGTAATGAGTTTGTTGATACTTAACTTTCTCAGCAAGCGCAAATTACTTTGCAGTAACTAGGTTTGCTGATACTTAAAATCAGAGAGCGAATTCTTTGATACAATAAGTGCTCTTTCTGTAAATAAAGATTTCAGCAAGTGATGTGAGTGACAGTGTACAGATAAATATAATTTGCTGAAAAACCAAATACAGTAAGTAAATCACACAAACACTTTTATAGTGGTATCTGAGAGTGGCGTAATCTCTCAACTAATCCACTTTGTCCTTTCTAGGACTGAATCCACTAATGATAACATTGAGGTTCCTTACAACTCCTATCTAGAGCGATTCAAACAGAAACCAAAGCACACTTGCTTCGTTTCCAACCTAATTTAGAGAACGCAACCTTGTTCTCCACCAAACTTGGTCCTTTTAATCAGCAAAACTATGCTCGATTAAGTTCCCCCTGAATATCACGCCTGAAAGGGTGTATTTTTAGTTAGAGAGGTTCGGGATGAGATAACTTAATTATAACTTATTCAGTTACAACAAGTAATCTAAGAAACACAACTTTGAATACTTTGCAGTAGACAAGTTAGATTGTTTCTGGTGTCAAGACTTGTTCTTGTTCAAAAGAAAGAAAGAACACTTAACTAATTTCTTAGTAGTGTTAACTCTACTTCTTCACAAGTAGCATTTTCAAGCTTTTAGTCTTGGAACGGATCAATGGCAGTAAGAGTATTTGAAGGTACGTGAGTTTAAGCACAAGTGAGAGTTTGATCACGTTGTTGACACACTTCAACTCTTCGCTGGATGACCTCTATCTATAGTGCAAGTAAGGAGCCGTTTGAATTTCAAATCCTAAGGCTTTTGTTCCTTAAAATGTCACTATCTTGCTTTTGTACTTTCAGCAGTGTCCTTGTTTGTCTTCTAGTCTTCATGTCCTTCGCGTGCAAGCTTTGCATTTAATGCTTATTTGAACAGAATTCAAACAGTAACATTGGAGCGCAAATGCAAGTACTTTCAGCAAGAGGTCACATATGTTCCATCAGCAAGTGGCCAGTCTCAGTTTCAGCAAGCACAGCCTACTCTGTCGTTCATATTTTCACTTATGCAATGCTGTTGCTAAAGTTTCCACTTTCTGAGCAACATGTGCCTTTGTAGATATACCAGTCTTCAGAAATCTTCTAGTCTTCAGATCTTCGAATTCTTCAAGTATTCAGTTCTTCGAAATCTTTAAGTTTTCAGATCTTCAAAATCTTCAAGATTCTGAGCGGTTCTAAATGCTTCAATAGTTTGTTTGTAAAAACAAAGTACATCATCAGCAAATGCTTCAATAGGTTATTTTCTTTTCATAAAACAAGATACATCATAAGCTTTACAACCAACCTATCTAGCACCTAATCTAAGTCTTCAGCAAACGTTCCTCTTTTACAATGTCCTTAAAATTCTAAATTCCTATGGACCTTAAGAGTACTAGTTACTGGACTTTCCTTAATTTAGTATGGTTAATTGCTCATCAAAATTACAAGTTTCCTAACAAATTTCCCCCTTTTTGATGTTAGCAATTCATGGCTAAATTAATTGTTACCCTTTTAGAGGTTTCTGATGTTGAATAAATCAGTTGATTAATGCAAGCATACTTGAATAATTAAACAGTAAGCATAAGTAAATTGCATAATCAAAAACCAATAAGAGTCAAAAGTTTCATTGTTGATAGTTATCTTTCAGAAACTATTACAGGAATTAAGCTATTTCAGAAGATTTTCTCAGAATCTCTCTTACACTCTTCTCATCAAGTTCAGTAAATTCAACACAGTCCTTTTCGTAGTTTTCCAGAAGCCTACGGACTTGCAGTTGAAGAATTCTTGCGTTTTTGCAGGCAGTATGATGATGCTTTTCAGCATTCATTTCCATGTAATTAGTTACCCACAAATGCATCCCCCAATTGCTGGCATGGAGAAGCTGTGTATCTGAAATGCTTTTCGGATGAATATTTCTTAGCCAGAGAAGATCTTCTTCTTGATCCTTAGCAGTGAGATAGAAGTACTCATAAGGAATCAATCCAAGTCTCTTCTTTGTTTTCTTGGTTACTGGGTCAGAGTAATAAGCAATGCCAGGTGGTTTTATCAGATTTGGTTCTTATCTATAAGTCTTACCAATGGCAATTCTTCTTACTGAGACCTCAAGATTCAACCATTTCCCAGCAATATTTCTTGGGAGGGATTCTTCCCTTTGTTTCCTTTGGACCTTGAGTTCAATCCATTTGAACATTTGATTCAATATGGCTGTAGGAAAGAACTCATTTACCAGCAAGTCTTCCAGCTTTAAGATCCAGCAACCATGAATGTTTCTGATTACATTCTGAGTTGTTTCATCGTTACTGGTCTTTGTGTATTCGATGCCGGAGCCAATAGCAATGATGGCCAGCCTCTTTTCTTCCTGTCTTCGCCTTCTTCTTCTTGATTTAGCATTGTCTTGATCTCTTGCTGAAGAGTCAGACGAGAAATGCTTTGAGTGGCCAGACGGAGTAAAGGCTGTTAAGGGTCTAGCTCTTATGGCTTGAGCTATTGTCTGATTGTCATCATCTTCATCATCTTCATTCAGATTGTGATGACTTTCAGTATGGCAATGATGAACGTGTCAGATTCAGTCAAATAAATTTGTAATTAGCCAAAGGCAATCCACAACTACAACGAAAACCGTAGTGTAGTAGTAGAATGACTCGAGTGTCGTTCTCTCAGGACTATACTAGCTTTATCAAATCTAATTAAGTATAAAACATCAGATAGAAAGCAATAGGGGGTTTCAAGCAGATAATGGAGATTGGTGATAGTATGGTCATTCTTAACATAATGGGTAGATAATCATGCATAAATTCCTCGGTCTTGCATAGAGATCTTTGAATCAATCTAGTGTCCTGTTGCAAGTATTAAGCACTATGAAGATAATATGGGTCTGACTTGTCAACAACTAACGTCCTATTGTGTTCCGTAATTATTCAACACTACGAAGATAATTGGTCTGATGGTCAACAAGTGTCCAAGTGTGCATAATGATCAATACAACATACGAGAATTTTGGTTACAACTGATCAACGAAATAAAACAATGACACGGAGTATAATGCACGATATAGCCATTAGCATGATTATCTTCCCTCGCTAAGAATTCACATACTACCACCAACGATAAGTTTAGCTACTCATAATAGGCATGCAATCAATAGCAACCATAGAAGAAAACATATTGAAAGAAAAATAAAATAAGTAGATTAAAATTGTAAGATACAAAGTTACCGAAGGTTGTCAATCTCCGGATGATTGCGATCCTACGCGCTCCAATCTGCTATGAAAAAGTATCCCCTAAGCTATGGAACTCCCAGGACAGGCCCCGGGAAGTTCCTACTTAAAACTATAGAGAGAGGTGAGAAAGTAGGCTTGGAAAGATATGATTTTCGGAGAGAAAACTGAGCACTATATATAGGTCCGAATTTAGCCCGCGGCGGTTCGCCCCGTGACTCCGGCGGTTCGCCTCACGCTTTTTTCACGGAATTCCGTGTTTTCGACGCGGTTTTGGATTTCTTCACCTTTTCGGACTCGGTTTCTGACTTCTAGTGGCCTTCTAACCTCAAGATTCGACCCCTAGACTCCAAATCCTATCCGGAAACCTTCAGATACTCCAAATAGGCTTCTGGAACACCAATTCCTTGTAGACTTCAATATAATTGCCCTGAAATCTCCGAATTTCAACCAAAACCTATAAAATAAAATCTAAAGGGAAACGTGACACTATTCTAATAAAATGTACTAAAATATAGCTAAATTAACATAGAGGATAGCTAAAATAGGTGAAAAAGACTCGAATGAAAGTGTAAAATACACATTTATCAAACTCCCCAAACCGAACCTTTGCTTGTCAAGCAACTAAGCTAGACTCTAATACAAAAAACATGCAAGACTCAAAATGGAGTTTCATGCCAAATAAAATGAACTAATCTACTGAATCTACCAAATAACATATGAACAAAAACCATATAAATCAAAGCATGAATATAGGTTGAAGAATACCTCGATTGACTTATACACATCCACATAAACACTTATGTCAAGACAAGATAGTCTCTCGTAACATTCTCTACCTGGACCTAGTCAGTGACGACGTAATGATGCATGCTAAGATACGAATGGTTGCCCCGTGCCTATGAAACTGAGGACTTACTGATGTTCCACCATGTTAAGACTTTTCCTCAAAAGAGGTCGAACCAGTACTGGCTCTCATCAAACGAAGGAGGGTTCCCTATAAAAGACAAGTCTCCCCTATTCACCACTTCCCGAATGGCAGGACGAGGGTGGTCTAGAACAGATGACACTTAAGACAAAAAAGATAAAAAATAGAAAAACACGATTACGAACAATACGAAAAATGGAAAAGACTCAAACTTTGCTAAACTGCTATTTGGCTTTCTTTTTTGGACCCTTCTTTGCTCTTTTGGGTCTTCTTTTTTTTTTCTTTTTTTTCCAGATTCTTTTTTTCTTTTTCTCACTTTTTTTTTTCTGGAATTTTTCTCTTTTTTTTTTTCGATTTTTTTCTAGCCAGCAGTAGCATAACAAAAGAGAAACAAAATGACTCACACGACTTCCCCAAACCTATACGAAAGAATAGGTTGGAGTACAAAATTCACGAAAAAGAAAAATAAACTCACAATACGAAAATGAAAAACAGAAACAAGTCTATGATGGTGTAACCCCCTCCCCAAACCTATTCGGAAGAATAGGTTATAAACAAAGGATCACACAACCTCACACTACCTCCTTCCTAGGCATTTAGCAATCTCAAAGCATGGTGAAGACTTGTTGCCTCTTAGGTACATAATTACTCGGGAAAACAACCATAAGACCATAACATGCATCATCCTATTATAAAGGCCTTCGTGAACCGCAGTAGAGAAAACACCACTAGGTGATGTCGAGACTACCAAGCTCAACTAAGTGCAATACATAAATGAGACAAGCCAAGCGAGAAAAACCTCAAACAAATTCATAGAGATGAAGCATACGATTAATGACATAGCTAGTTGATCTACCCAATAAAAAAGTTCAAAAAATTCGGCAATAAACTCCATATAAAACATGCAAGACTATCCTAGGATGAATGTAGTGAAATGCAACCTAAAAATCTAAGAAAGCAGTAAACGTGCAGATGGATAAAGCATGCGAAGTACTATACTCATCCTACCAATACCAAGTTCCAAGATAACAACATCGGATCACTTAAATCCCATCCCCCCTCATGAAATTAACGCTAGACCCTAGCAGTAAGAAAATGAAGAAATAAGATATGATACTAGATGTTACCCCATGGTTTGGCCTCGGTCGGCTGAGTATGCCGCTCTTGAGTTATTGGACCTCCTCCGGGAGCTTTATAGGGAGTCATCAGGTCCTCAGGTAGGCGCGGTAGTTTCAATTATGGGACGTATAGGAGCAACTCCTCAGTTAGTATCATCATTGCCCGTATGGCCTTCATTGTCACTACTTTCACGCACATCCTCACTAGTAGAGTTGTAGTGGCAGGTTGAATTCTCAAGATTAGCCGCCGCAGTTATGGAATTCTCCATCCTGTAGTCCTCCAATAGGATGTGAACTGTTGAAGGGGAAATGGCAGTGGTATCAGGACCTCCCCCTCCAACGGTTTACTCCATGAGAAGGTTTCAGTCAGCTGCTCGGGTACTCATGAGTCTTCTACCTTTTTCTCCAATTTTGTCCACATTCTCTACAGTTGATGCTCCCAATATCAATGTTATGCTCCTTTTAGAGGCAGGCAAGGGGCACCACAACAAGGTGCTGAGTACCCATGTCATTATGTTTTGGAACCAAGCTAGCGCTTCGGAATCTTCTAGCAACTGCGAACTCAAGATCAAATCCGTTGCTGCGAGAATGCCCCGGTGCCTTCCAGTTCCCTCGAACTCTGTAGTCCTCGTGATGGAGTGATGACGTAATAACGGTTTCCGTCCCTTCGGTGGTGCATGAATAGGCATAGGAGTCCTTACTCCAGATGTACTCTAGCTCCTCCTCTCGGATAATCCACGACGTTGTTGCAAAACCCCTTGGCTCGAACGCACATCTAGCGAGATCACCTTCCTTGACATGGTTCTTCACAGCAATCATACGGGAATGCTCCCTTCCCTTGGAATGGTACCTACAAACAGCAATTAGCACCTCGTATGACACAAAACAGACTTAAATATATGCTAGTGTAAAAGCGAAAAATTCGAGTGATAAAATCAACAATCAAACTCCCCAAACCGCAATGTCTAGCCTAGCTTCTTCATCATGCAACATACCAACGTAACTACTACATGCAATACATCACATCATGCTCTTACTAGACAACCAATATCCTTGATAACAAGGCTCAATTCATACCATAGCACTGCAAAAATTCTACCAGCATAAATCCTCATTCTCAACTAATTAGCATTCTATCGTCAAATCCACCATCATTACACCAATAAACACATTCATATGCAAGAAACCAAAGATAAAGACATATTGCAGAACAAGATATATCATCTAGTAGCAAAATACCCAAATCAACAATCCAAGCAAAATTGAGCATGCAATTGATAGTAAATAACATGTCTAATCATACAAACAACATACCCATGCATCAAATAAGCATAATTGAAGCTCAAATTAAAAAACCCCCAAATTCGAAAATTAGGGTTCTAAGGATGATACCTCAGATCTGCAAATCTAACGAATTAGGATGAAATCTGATCGGATAGGATGATAGATCATGTAATAGGCTTCGAATTAAGCTAAAGATCACTCAAATTGGTCAAGAAATGAAGAAGTTATGAAGATTTAGAAGTAAAATCGCACTTTTCGGGTTTTTTGGGAGTATGGATGAAGAGGAATGAAGAAAATAAGGTTTTGGGTTGAAATCCGTGTTATTTAAGATCTGGGACGGTGGGGCGGTTCGCCCCCAAGTGGGGCGGTTCGCCCCTGAAAGTATATATGTCCTAGA
>CM051458.1:44811034-44844057 GCA_028274465.1 Plantago ovata
GGAAATCTGGCACAGGAGTAACTCAAAACTGAAATTAGTCCGTTAGAAGTCTCGAAATCAAGAAAATTTCTGGAAATCACCTATAAAATCGAAAAGAGACTAATAGTACTAGACTAGGAATTGATGCTGAAAATATATAAAAGCTAAACAGAAAGAAAGTATAGTCCCCGGCACGGCGCCAATTTGATGAACCGAAGTTTGTCAGACTCAATTATCAACTAAATTTGGTTTTTTAGCCAAAGGCAATTCACAAACTACAACGAAAATCGTAGTGTAGCAGTAATTAAAATAACCTCGAGTGTCGATCTCTAAGGACTATAAACTAGCTTTATCTAATTTAACTTAACTATAAACTCAACAAATGATTAGCACAGATTTTTCTTATCAAAGATAATGGAAGTTAGTGATGTATGATCATTCAAAGCATCAGGTTAATAATCATGCATGAAGTACCCGATCGTTTTGCATAGAAATCTAAGATCATGAATTGTCCATGTGTCCGTTCAATTCAACACTACGAAGATAGAGGGCTTAGATAGATCAAAGAAATAAAGCAATAACTCAAAGTCTGACTCGCGTTACAGCCATAATGCATAATTAAGAACCCTAGCTAAGAAATCAATACTATCACCAACGATAGATTTAGCTACTCATAGATGTCATGCCAATCAACAGAAATCAAAGCAAGATTGAATGAAAAATGTTGAAAGATATAAATATAAATAGAAAAATCGTGAGATACAATGTTACGCGAAGGTTGTCAATCTCCGAAGAATTGCGAACTCACAAGAAAGATAATCCTCCAAATTTATAAGAAAAATAGTCTCCTATGCTAAGAATTCCCAGAACAGGCTCTGGAGAATTCCTCCCTAAAACTATGTTTGAAAAGGTATGAAAAAAGGTCTGAGAAAGTATGTAAAACGTAGAGAAACTGGCAACTATATATAGGAGTTCGGAAAGTGTTGGGCGAATCGTCCCAGACACCGGGCGAACCGCCTGGTGTGGGCGAACCCCCCACATCCGGCGAATCGCCCGGGAGCTCCCGTCGGTGGAGATGCGTTTTTGGTCTTCTTTTCCTTTTCGGACTTGGATTTTGCCTTCTAGTGACCTTTAAGCTTGAAACTCGACCCCTAGACCTCAAATCTCACCGGAACCTTCTAGATACTCCACGAATGTCCTCGGAACACCGATTCTTCGTTCTCTTTCAATATAATTTCCCGGAAAATCACTTTTTTCGCCTAAAACCTGAAATATGCAAACTAAAGGGAACGTGACACTATTCTAATAAAATACACTATAATATAGCTAAATTAACATAATGAAAGCTAAATAGGTGAAAAAAGACTTGAGTGAAGGTGTAAAATACACGTTCATCACATAGGTAGCATCATTCTTACTATACTTATATTGGAAGCCAAGCTTTGCAGTATACTTTACAAGCTTAGTCCGGAAGTCCTCAATCCCACCTTGAACTCTTGCCCCACACCTGTGATATAAAAGATCCAATTATGCGATCTTAAAATTGGAGGTTCCACTTCGGGTTAATTCGAAATAGGTATTGACGAAGTAGCCCCCGGATAAACTCCCCCCTTGCATGCTTCTCCTCCCGTATCAATCTCTTCTTCCTTTTGTTTCCATATTATCACGGTCACCTACTTTGGGTGTGGAACTGGGAATTTGTACAGATTGCGTTGGGCAGTCGTGATCTTCAAATAGGTGTTCTGGAAGACTTACATAATTCCTCTTTCGTGTAGGCTTTATTGTTGTCTGACATAGAACTCTGCCTCGGTAAATATGTTTATTTGGGGGATTGCATGTGGACGAAGATGAACCACTAATCTGGTAATCATTATGAATGATTTTTGAAGCTGAATAGTACTGGTCCATAGTTGTTGCTCGCTTGGGCTTCTCGGGGTTTGTGGATCATGCACATTGGGTGTACTAGGTTGCTGATGTTGATCATACCCACCTTGAACACGGACTAAGGGCCATCATGTTGTGAAGTCAATTTGTGATACTAGTGAGCATCAACATTGCCATTTAATTCATATGTAAACCGACGGGTGTTCCTCAGCCCATGGGATATTATCTGCCACTGCAATAGACTATATATCTTAGCAGACATATCTGAATAAACAAGCTGTAAAATAGTTGGTAAATAACAATCTTCCCATGTTGATATGTCTGCTAAAGTATAAACTGCAAAATGCAAACTCTGAGTAAATAACAATTTCCCCAACCTCTGAATTCCCAAATATATGCTCATGAACATGCTCCAAAATAATACACAGAGAGATCCAACAATTAGGTTAAATAATGGGGGTGTTAATAAGGCACAATAACCCACAGAGAGTGTAAATTAATCAACAAATCACTATGGTATGAATCACGCATAGAGCAGTGGAATCCCAATTTATGCTGAGCAACACACAGAGAGTTCCAATTTTGTACCTTTTTCTTCCTAATAATAGCAATACATCTACAAAACTTTGGCTATTACATCTCAGTATACATATGTAAGCACAGAGTGGGTCGATGGAAGTAATACTTCTGAATTGGGCGACGAAGTCTTCGAATTTGGTTTTTTCGATACCAAAACGTTGCTCGCGATTTACCGGCCGAACAGTTCAATTGCACAAATCTTCACCGGTGTCGAATTCCTCACTGGTCGCCGGTGGTGTGAATGGAACATTGAGATTAGATGAAACATTTGGGAGGATTGAATTTGAAAATCGAAATTGGGGATAATGTTCATACAATACGGGCGATTTATTAATACGAACTCCAGTCGAACTACGACAACTTGAGCAACTAAAACGTTTGAGTGTAAATGGATTGGGGCATATAATAAACTGGGTCGAAGGAAATGGGTTGTCGGCCTGTTAAGGGACTAAATCAGAGTAGCTCAGTACTAGCTGTTGGAGCTATTTCCAATAATTTGTGTACTTGAAGAGCTTATTGCAACCTTTTGGATCTAAATGCATGGATTATAAAAGTACAGACCCAGTGCAAACTTTCCACCGAATATTGGACCTTACGCCAATAATTCCGATTTTGTAATGCTGCGGAAACAGAATAATTTTCAAAGGAAAAAGAACGGAGGGGACAACAAAACCATATAATCTGTGTTTGATGACATCATTGCCGTAGTATCTTGATGTTGGTCCCTTTAAACAACAAGAAAAGACTAGAGGGGGGGTGAATAGTCTTTTCAAACTTTCGTCGTTTAAAAACTTTCTCAGCAAGGACTTATTACTTTTCAGTAATGAGTTTGCTGATACTTAACTTTCTCAGCAAGTGCAAGTTACTTTTCATTAACGAGTTTTGCTGATACTTAAATCAGAGAGCGGAAGTCTTTGATACAATAAGTGCTTTGTCAGTAAGTGATAATTTCAGCAAGTGAACAGAGTGATTGTGTACAGATAGATATGCTTTGCTGAAAATTAAATGCAGTAAGTAAATCACACAAACACTTTATAGTGGTATCTGAGAGTGGCGTAATCTCTCAACTAATCCACTTTGTCCTTTCTAGGACTGAATCCACTAAGACAAGTTTGAGGTTCCTTACAACACCTATCTAGAGCGATTCAACAGAAACCAAAGCACACTTGCTTCGTTTCCAACCTAACTAGAGAACGAAACTGTTGGTCCATTTAAACAACAAGAAAAGACTAGAGGGGGGGGGGGTGAATAGTCTTTTCAAACTTTCATCGTTTAAAACTTTCTCAGCAAGTGCTTATTACTTTTCAGTAATGAGTTTGTTGATACTTAACTTTCTCAGCAAGCGCAAATTACTTTGCAGTAACTAGGTTTGCTGATACTTAAAATCAGAGAGCGGAATTCTTTGATACAATAAGTGCTCTTTCTGTAAATAAAGATTTCAGCAAGTGATGTGAGTGACAGTGTACAGATAAATATAATTTGCTGAAAAACCAAATACAGTAGTAAATCACACAAACACTTTTATAGTGGTATCTGAGAGTGGCGTAATCTCTCAACTAATCCACTTTGTCCTTTCTAGGACTGAATCCACTAATGATAACATTGAGGTTCCTTACAACTCCTATCTAGAGCGATTCAAACAGAAACCAAAGCACACTTGCTTCGTTTCCAACCTAATTTAGAGAACGCAACCTTGTTCTCCACCAAACTTGGTCCTTTTAATCAGCAAAACTATGCTCGATTAAGTTCCCCTGAATATCACGCCTGAAAGGGTGTATTTTCAGTTAGAGAGGTTCGGGATGAGATAACTTAATTATAACTTATTCAGTTACAACAAGTAATCTAAGAAACACAACTTTGAATACTTTGCAGTACACAAGTTAAATTGTTTCTGGTGTCAAGACTTGTTCTTGTTCAAAGAAAGAAAGAACACTTAACTAATTTCTTAGTAGTGTTAACTCTACTTCTTCACAAGTAGCATTTTCAAGCTTTTAGTCTTGGAACGGATCAATGGCAGTAAGAGTATTTGAAGGTATGTGAGTTTAAGCACAAGTGAGAGTTTGATCACGTTGTTGACACACTTCAACTCTTCGCTGGATGACCTCTATTTATAGTGCAAGTAAGGAGCCGTTTGAATTTCAAATCCTAAGGCTTTTGTTCCTTAAAATGTCACTATCTTGCTTTTGTACTTTCAGCAACATCCTTGTTTGTCTTCTAGTCTTCATGTCCTTCGCGTGCAAGCTTTGCATTTAATGCTTATTTGAACAGAATTCAAACAGTAACATTGGAGCGCAAATGCAAGTACTTTCAGCAAGAGGTCACATATGTTCCATCAGCAAGTGGCCAGTCTCAGTTTCAGCAAGCACAACCTACTCTGTCGTTCAGATTTTCACTTATGCAATGCTATTGCTGAAGTTTCCACTTTCTGAGCAACATGTGCCTTTGTAGATACCAGTCTTCAGAAATCTTCTAGTCTTCAGATCTTCGAATTCTTCAAGTCTTCAGTTCTTTGAAATCTTTAAGTTTTCAGATCTTCAAAATCTTCAAGATTCTGAGCGGTTCTAAATGCTTCAATAGTTTGTTTGTAAAAACAAAGTACATCATCAGCAAATGCTTCAATAGGTTATTTTCTTTTCAGAAAACAAGATACATCATAAGCTTTACAACCAACCTATCTAGCACCTAATCTAAGTCTTCAGCAAACGTTCCTCTTTTACAATGTCCTTAAAATTCTAAATTCCTATGGACCTTAAGAGTACTAGTTACTGGACTTTCCTTAATTTAGCATGGTTAATTGCTCATCAAAATTACAAGTTTCCTAACAAATTTCCCCCTTTTGATGTTAGCAATTCATGGCTAAATTAATTGTTACCCTTTTAGAGGTTTCTGATGTTGAATAAATCAGTTGATTAATGCAAGCATACTTGAATAATTAACAGTAAGCATAAGTAAATTGCATAATCAAAAACCAATAAGAGCCAAAAGTTTCATTGTTGATAGTTATCTTTCAGAAACTATTACAGGGAATTAAGCTCTTTCAGAAGATTTTCTCAAAATCTCTCTTACACTCTTCTCATCAAGTGCAGTAAATTCAACACAGTCCTTTTCGTAGTTTTCCAGAAGCCTACGGACTTGCAGTTGAAGAATTCTTGCATTTTTGCAGGCAGTATGATGATGCTTTTCAGCATTCATTTCCATGTAATTAGTTACCCACAAATGCATCCCCCAATTGCTGGCATGGAGAAGCTGTGTATCCAAAATGCTTTTCGGATAAATCTTTCTTAGCCAGAGAAGGTCTTCTTCTTGATCCTTAGCAGTGAGATAGAAGTACTCATAAGGAATCAATCCAAGTCTCTTCTTTGTTTTCTTGGTTACTGGGTCGGAGTAATAAGCAAAGCCAGGTGGTTTTATCAGATTTGGTTCATGTCTATAAGTCTTACCAATGGCAATTCTTCTTACTGAGACCTCAAGATTCAACCATTTCCCAGCAATATTTCTTGGGAGAGATTCTTCCCTTTGTTTCCTTTGGACCTTGAGTTCAATCCATTTGAACATTTGATTCAATATGGCTGTAGGAAAGAACTCATTTACCAGCAAGTCTTCCAGCTTTAAGATCCAGCAACCATGAATGTTTCTGATTACATTCTGAGTTGTTTCATCGTTACTGGTCTTTGTGTATTCGATGCCGGAGCCAATAGCAATGATGGCCAGCCTCTTTTCTTCCTGTCTTTGCCTCTTCTTCTTGATTTAGCATTGTCTTGATCTCTTGCTGAAGAGTCAGACGAGAAATGCTTTGAGTGGCCAGACGGAGTAAAGGCTGTTAAGGGTCTAGCTCTTATGGCTTGAGCTATTGTCTGATTGTCATCATCTTCATCATCTTCATTTAGATTGTGATGACTTTCAGTATGGCAATGATGAATGTGTCAGATTCAGTCAAATAAATTTGTAATTAGCCAAAGGCAATCCACAACTACAACGAAAACCGTAGTGTAGTAGTAGAATGACTCGAGTGTCGTTCTCTCAGGACTATACTAGCTTTATCAAATCTAATTAAGAATATAAAACAGCAGATAGAAAGCAATAGGGGGTTTCAAGCAGATAATGGAGATTGGTGATAGTATGGTCCTTCTTAACATAATGGGTCGATAATCATGCACAAATTCCTCGGTCTTGCATAGAGATCTTTGAATCAATCTAGTGTCCTATTGCAAGTATTAAGCACTACGAAGATAATATGGGTCTGACTTGTCAACAACTAACTTCCTATTGTGTTCCGTAATTATTCAACACTACGAAGATGATTGGTCTGATGGTCGACAAGTGTCCAAGTGTGCATAATGATCAATACAACATACGAGAATTTTGGTTACAACTGATCAACGAAATAAAGCAATGACACGGAGTATAATGCACGATATAGCCATTAGCATGATTATCTTCCCTCGCTAAGAATTCACATACTACCACCAACGATAAGTTTAGCTACTCATAATAGGCATGCAATCAATAGCAATCATAGAAGAAAACATATTGAAAGAAAAATAAAATAAGTAGATAAAAACTATAAGATACAAAGTTACCGAAGGTTGTCAATCTCCGGATGATTGCGATCCTACGCGCTCCAATCTGCTATGAAAAAGTATCCCCTAAGCTATGGAACTCCCAGGACAGGCCCCGGGAAGTTCCTACCTAAAACTATAGAGAGAGGTGAGAAAGTAGGCTTGGAAAGATATGATTTTCGGAGAGAAAACTGAGCACTATATATAGGCCCGAATTTAGCCCGCGGCGGTTCGCCCCACGCTTTTTTTGCGGAATTCCGCGTTTTCGACGCGGTTTTGGATTTCTTCACCTTTTCGGACTCGGTTTCTGACTTCTAGTGGCCTTTAACCTCCAGATTCGACCCCTAGACTCCAAATCCTATCCGGAAACCTTCAGATACTCCAAATAGGCTTCTGGAACACCAATTCCTTGTAGACTTCAATATAATTGCCCCGAAATCTCCGAATTTCAACCAAAACCTGTAAAATAAAATCTAAAGGGAAACGTGACACTATTCTAATAAAATGTACTAAAATATAGCTAAATTAACATAGAGGATAGCTAAAACAGGTGAAAAAGACTCGATGAAAGTGTAAAATACACATTCATCAAACTCCCCAAACCGAACCTTTGCTTGTCCTCAAGCAACTAACCTAGACTCTAATACAAAAACATGCAAGACTCAAAATGGAGTTTCATGCCAAATAAAATGAACTAATCTAATGAATCTACCAAATAACATATGAACAAAAACCATATAAATAAAAGCATGAATATAGGTTGAAGAATACCTCGATTGACTTATACACATCCACATAAATACTTATGTCAAGACAATATAGTCTCTCGTAACATTCTCTACCTGGACCTAGTCAGTGACGACGTAATGATGCATGCTAAGATACGAATGGTTGCCCCGTGCCTATGAACTGAGGACTTACAGCTGTTCCACCATGTTAAGACTTTTCCTCAAAAGAGGTCGAACCAGTACTGGCTCTCATCAAACGAAGGAGGGTTCCCTATAAAAGACAACTCTCCCCTATTCACCACTTCCCGAATGGCAGGACGAGGGTGGTCTAGAACAGATGACACTTAAGACAAAAAAGATAAAAAATAGAAAAACACGATTACGAACAATACGAAAAATGGAAAAGACTCAAACTTTGCTAAACTGCTATTTGGCTTTCTTTTTTGGACCCTTCTTTGCTCTTTTGGGTCTTCTTTTTTTTCTTTTTTTTCCAGATTCTTTTTTTCTTTTTCTCTCTTTTTTTTTTTCTGGAATTTTTCTCTTTTTTTCTAGCCAGCAGTAGCATAACAAAAAGAGAAACAAAATGACTCACACGACTTCCCCAAACCTATTCGAAAGAATAGGTTGGAGTACAAAATTCACGGAAAAGAAAAATAAACTCACAATACGAAAATGAAAAACAGAAACAAGTCTATGATGGTGTAACCCCCTCCCAAAACCTATTCGGAAGAATAGGTTATAAACAAGGATCACACAACCTCACACTACCTCCTTCCTAGGCATTTAGCAATCTCAAAGCATGGTGAAGACTTGTTGCCTCTTAGGTACATAATTACTCGGGAAAACAACCATAAGACCATAACATGCATCATCCTATTATAAAGGCCTTCGTGAACCGCAGTAGAGAAAACACCACTAAGTGATGTCGAGACTACCAAGCTCAACTAAGTGCAATACATAAATGAGACAAGCCAAGCGAGGAAAACCTCAAACAAAATTCATAGAGATGAAGCATACGGTTAATGACATAGCTAGTTGATCTACCCAATAAAAAAGTTCAAAAAATTCGGCAATAAACTCCATATAAAACATGCAAGACTATCCTAGGATGAATGTAGTGAAATGCAACCTAAAAATCTAAGAAAGCAGTAAACGTGCAGATGGATAAAGCATGCGAAGTACCATACTCATCCTACCAATACCAAGTTCCAAGATAACAACATCGGATCACTTAAATCCCATCCCCCCTCATGAAATTAACGCTAGTCCCTAGCAGTAAGAAAATGAGGAAATAAGATATGATACTAGATGTTACCCCATGGTTTGGCCTCGGTCGGCTGAGTATGCCGTTCTTGAGTTATTGGACCTCCTCCGGGAGCTTTATAGGGAGTCATCAAGTCCTCAGGTAGGCGCGGTAGTTTCAATTATGGGACGTATAGGAGCAACTCCTCAGTTAGTATCATCATTGCCCGTATGGCCTTCATTGTCACTACTTTCACGCACATCCTCACTAGTATAGTTGTAGTGGCAGGTTGAATTCTCAAGATTAGCCGCCGCTGTTATGGAATTCTCCATCCTGTAGTCCTCCAATAGGATGTGAACTGTTGAAGGGGAAATGGCAGTGGTATCAGGACCTCCCCCTCCAACGGTTTACTCCATGAGAAGGTTTCAGTCAGCTGCTCGGGTACTCAGGAGTCTTCTACCTTTTTCTCCAATTTTGTCCACATTCTCTACAGTTGATGCTCCCAATATCAATGTTATGCTCCTTTTAGAGGCAGGCAAGGGGCACCACAACAAGGTGCTGAGTACCCATGTCATTATGTTTTGGAACCAAGCTAGCGCTTCGGAATTTTCTAGCAACTGCGAACTCAAGATCAAATCCGTTGCTGCGAGAATGCCCCGGTGCCTTCCAGTTCACTCGAACTCTGCAGTCCTCGTGATGGAGTGATGACGTAATAACGGTTTTTGTCCCTTCGGTGGTGCATGAATAGGCATAGGAGTCCTTACTCCAGATGTAGTCTAGCTCCTCCTCTCGGATAATCCACGACGTTGTTGCAAAACCCCTTGGCTCGAACGCACATCTAGCGAGATCACCTTCCTTGACATGGTTCTTCACAGAAATCATACGGGAATGCTCCCTTCCCTTGGAATGGTACCTACAAACAGCAATTAGCACCTCGTATGACACAAAACAGACTTAAATATATGCTAGTGTAAAAGCGAAAAATTCGAGTGATAAAATCAACAATCAAACTCCCCAAACCGCAATGTCTAGCCTAGCTTCTTCATCATGCAACATACCAACGTAACTAGTACATGCAATACATCACATCATGCTCTTACTAGACAACCAATATCCTTGATAACAAGGCTCAATTCATACCATAGCAGCGCAAAAATTCTACCAGCATAAATCCTCATTCTCAACTAATAAGCATTCTATCGTCAAATCCACCATCATTACACCAATAAACACATTCATATGCAAGAAACCAAAGATAAAGACATATTGCAGAACAAGATATATCATCTAGTAGCAAAATACCCAAATCAACAATTCAAGCAAAATTGAGCATGCAATTGATAGTAAATAACATGTCTAATCATACAAACAACATACGCATGCATCAAATAAGCATAATTGAAGCTCAAATTAAAAAAACCCCAAATTCGAAAATTAGGGTTCTAAGGATGATACCTCAGATCTGCAAATCTAACGAATTAGGATGAAATCTGATCGGATAGGATGATAGATCATGTAATAGGCTTCGAATTAAGCTAAAGATCACTCAAATTGGTCAATAAATGAAGAAGTTATGAAGATTTAGAAGTAAAATCGCACTTTTCGGGTTTTTTGGGAGTATGGATGAAGAGGAATGAAGAAAATAAGGTTTTGGGTTGAAATCCGCGTTTTTTAAGATTTTGGACCGTGGGGCGGTTCGCCCCCCAAGTGGGGCGGTTCGCCCCGTGCTCCCCAATGTGGGGATACGGGTCCCGATGTCAGAAAATGCGGTTTTAATCCCGAAACCAATTTTTTTCAAAAACCACTCGGAAAATCTCACTCAAACATAAGCATATACGACACAGACATGAACAAATTCGCATATGAGAAGCAATTAGTTCAAGAATGAATGCATGCAGAAAAGCAATAAAGAAAGAGATAAAAATTCCGGGTTGCCTCCCGGATAGCGCCATTGTTTAAAGTCTCTGACTCGACTCCTGTCTTCGCCTATCTTGTCCTTCTGAGGGTACTAGACTTCCCCTTCATGATTCTCCTTCCCGTGCTTTGATCCTGTGAATAAGAGTGAACATAGACGTTAAGACCACTGTAATCAATAGTGTTAGAAGTATCGGGTGGATCAGGTGGATCAGATATGGCTTGCAACACATGTTGCTTGCCATCCACTTCGATAGTGCAAGTCCTTTGGTAGATGTCCATTACGGAGCGTAGCTTAGTCAAGAATGTTCGTCCTAAGAGTATGACATCCCCTGTTCCTGGTGCTGATGCTGGCATAATTACAAAATCAGTGTAGACAGACGCTCCACCAATTTTGACTAATACATTCTTCACAACGCCTTCAGGTTTCACAAGGGATCCATCCGCCAGTTGCACAATAGCCTTATGCACAGTTAGTTCTCCAAGGTTACTCTTCTCGAAAACGTTCAAAGGGAGCACATTAGAGTAGGATCCAGTGTCTAGTGTGGCTCGGACATCTTCAAGCTCCCCAATCCCAACCTTAACATCGAAACTTTGAGGGAGTGGCTCGGGATCCTCTTGCTCCTCTTCACTCTTGTTAGTACCAAGGTCCTTTTCTTCTTCTTTGGCCTGTGGGGGCAGTTCCCTCTTGCAACTCTCGCACTTAACAACCTTCTTGATGGTGATTTCAACAGGTAGATCACCCACTAAGTTAATGGACAATGACTTCTCAGTGTTGCTAGGCAGTTTGCCTTGCTCCCTACTTGCTCCTCGGTCGATCAACTCTTGCAACTTTTGATGGGCAAGTCTAGTGCTCTCTTCCAACTTATCAAGCCTTGCCCTAGTCTTCTCAGAATCTTCCTCATAACGTTTGAGAAAACTTTGTGTGTGATCAACCATCTTTTGCAAGTTCTCCATCAGTAGAGCCGACTTCAACTTCGGTGGCTCTTTCGGAGCGGGGTTTTCACAGTGATCATTACCATAGTTCAGCCTACTACGGTCTTGGTTAGGTCCATAAGTTTGGTTAGCCGGTGCATATCCTTGATTGTTGCGGTATCCTCTTCTCCAAAATCCACCTCGAGGATTCCTACCGTCTTGTCCGTAGCTAACTTCTTGAGTGCCAAACTCCGTAGCAAAGGCTTCCTCTTCTCCTCCTCGAGCCCAGTTGCCATCATCGTATGCCAGCTCCGATCTACACATATGAGCCCCATGCCCATAGTTCTTGCATATTCGGCATACTTCGTTCGAAACAGTTGTTCCGGTGGCGCTCTTGAGGACTTGCTTCAATTCGTTGGTAATGCACTCGAATTGATCCCCATTCCCTCTGTACATAGGGGCTTCTTGAGTCGGTGGAGCTTCAGGTCCACGTCTCCTAACCATTGCTCTTGGGTCCTTGAACTGCGAACCCTTAGCAAGCCTTTCGAAAACTGCCTAGACGGCTTCTGCGGTTTCCTCCCAAATATTGCCTCGCCATTGGAAATCCACCACTTGTTGGTTCTCGAAGGTTAGTCCATTGTAGAAGTGTTGGACTAGGTCGGAAAGTTCAAAACCATGGTGAGGGCACTTGTTCGTGAGATCTTGGAACCTCTCGAACGCAGTGTAGATGGTCTCATCATAGTCTTGCTTGAATCCAGTGATCTGCGCCTTAAGCGCAGTAGTCAGAGTGTGTGGAAGTATTTCTCCATGAAAGCTGAAAAAACCTTTTCCCAAGTGTCCAGCGAGCCTGCTTGAAGAGAGCTCAGCCATGACTTGGCTCTGTCGCCAAGTCCCATTGCAAAAACCTTCATCCTTAACTCATCCGTTGTTATGTCAGCTCCGGGTCGTGGGAGTTGGTTGACGAAATCATCGATATCGTGCAAGTACCCCATCACATCTTCCCTTGATAAGCCATAGAACCTCGGAAGTTGTTGGAATGCGTGGTTCTTGATCTCCAGATCTCCGGTTGCAGACGAAAGAACTATCGCCGGTCCCCTCATACGATCCTTGGTGGGTTGTACCCATGCCTTCAGTGGTCTAGCTTCTGCCATTCCGTCGATTTCCTTGAATAGACTAATTAGAGATTCAGAGAAATTGGTTTCCTCTATTTCCTCTAGTGCGCGCTTTTCAAGTAGTCGCCTTGTTTGGTGGTAAACTCTGTCGATCTCAGCAATTGAATTAGCAAGCGGTGTTCCTGCAGAACGTGTATGCGGCATACACTATCTGTGACAGACTAGGAAAGGTGATTAGAGAGAGATTAAAAAAGGAAAACTAAAACTAAAAGAATTAGGAATCTAAAGCTGTAAATATAAACAAATTAAACAGAAAAAAGGAGTATAGTCCCCGGCAACGGCGCCAATTTGATGAACGTGTCACATTCAGTCAAATAAATTTGTAATTAGCCAAAGGCAATCCACAACTACAACGAAAACCGTAGTGTAGTAGTAGAATGACTCGAGTGTCGTTCTCTCAGGACTATACTAGCTTTATCAAATCTAATTAAGAATATAAAACAGCAGATAGAAAGCAATAGGGGGTTTCAAGCAGATAATGGAGATTGGTGATAGTATGGTCCTTCTTAACATAATGGGTCGATAATCATGCATAAATTCCTCGGTCTTGCATAGAGATCTTTGAATCAATCTAGTGTCCTGTTGCAAGTATTAAGCACTACGAAGATAATATGGGTCTGACTTGTCAACAACTAACGTCCTATTGTGTTCCGTAATTATTCAACACTACGAAGATGATTGGTCTGATGGTCGACAAGTGTCCAAGTGTGCATAATGATCAATACAACATACGAGAATTTTGGTTACAACTGATCAACGAAATAAAGCAATGACACGGAGTATAATGCACGATATAGCCATTAGCATGATTATCTTCCCTCTCTAAGAATTCACATACTACCACCAACGATAAGTTTAGCTACTCATAATAGGCATGCAATCAATAGCAATCATAGAAGAAAACATATTGAAAGAAGAATAAAATAAGTAGATAAAAACTGTAAGATACAAAGTTACCGAAGGTTGTCAATCTCCGGATGATTGCGATCCTACGCGCTCCAATCTACTATGAAAAAGTATCCCCTAAGCTATGGAACTCCCAGGACAGGCCCCGGGAAGTTCCTACCTAAAACTATAGAGAGAGGTGAGAAAGTAGGCTTGGAAAGATATGATTTTCGGAGAGAAACTGAGCACTATATATAGGCCCGAATTTAGCCCGCGGCGGTTCGCCGCACGCTTTTTTCGCGGAATTCCGCGTTTTCGACGCGGTTTTGCATTTCTTCACCTTTTCGGACTCGGTTTCTGACTTCTAGTGGCCTTCTAACCTCCAGATTCGACCCCTAGACTCCAAATCCTATCCGGAAACCTTCAGATACTCCAAATAGGCTTCTGGAACACCAATTCCTTGTAGACTTCAATATAATTGCCCCGAAATCTCCGAATTTCAACCAAAACCTGTAAAATAAAATCTAAAGGGAAACGTGACACTATTCTAATAAAATGTACTAAAATATAGCTAAATTAACATAGAGGATAGCTAAAATAGGTGAAAAAGACTCGAATGAAAGTGTAAAATACACATTCATCAGGCAAAAATCTTGAATTTCAGCAGCGGTTTTTCTCTTTTTGGTACTTGCTGAATTCAACTCAGATTCTGCTTGCCTTTTTTAACTTTGCTCTCTTTCAGCAAGAGGTTCTAAGGGCAGTGGCTCATCAACAGCAGGAGGGGTTTGGTTTATTTTTCTGGTACTCTTCTTTCCCCCCTTAGACATGGATTGCAACATCGGAGTGATGTGCAGAGAATAGAACTCATTGCAATTTTCAGCAAGAGTGCTTAAGCTGTTATACTTCAGGATGATTTGTTGCTGATCAAAAGTCATTTTTGACAACTCTTTTTTAATGCTCACCATGTTCTCTTCATGTCGTTTTTCTGTTGCGGCCTTATCATCCATGAAACTCTGAGCCTTCACGAGAGCGGTCTTTGCTAGCTTGAGTGCTTGACTTACATCTTCTTCATAAATCTTGTGATAAAGACTGATGTCTTTCTGAGCTATTGTCAAAGTAGTAGTGCGTCTCAGCACTGTAGCCAATATTTTTCCAAAATCAAGCGGGCTCTCAGCAAGCAATGCCTCATCTTCAGCTTTGCAGGCATCATGGACTTTCTTTAGTGCCAAAATTCTAGGAGTAAAGTCCTCAACTCTTGGGAACGGAACTAGTTGTGGTGTCAAGGAATGAACTTTCAGTTCTGAAGAAAACTGATCATCCTTTATCAGCAACTCTCCTTTTAGACCATCGTCTAAATCATTTATGTAATCAGGAGGAGGGATTTGAACCACTTTTGGGTCTCTTTTGGATTGTTCATCCTCATTTGCTGATAGGTAGTCGTCATCCTCAGATTCATCAAGGTCAGCAACCTTGGAACCTAAGTCAGCAGCTTCACTTTCTTTTTGTTGAGTGGTTGCTGATGGCAACACTTGAGACTCAACAACTGGAGTTTCACCAGTAGTTAGTTTTAATTGAGTAGTTTCTGAAGGCAACGTTTGAGACTCAATAACTGGAGTTTCGCCAGTAGTAGATGGAAGGGAGAGGACTTCCTTTGATCTTACTCCTAAAGTTTGACCAATTTCTAGATCCTGCGTATGCCTTGCATGGATCAACAGACTGTTCTGTAGAACGCGTTGGTAATCTTCATCCTGTTCATCATCATCATCAAGGTTTTCTTCAGTAACCTTGGCATCAGAAATTGGACTTTTGCCATTTTTCAAGGCAGCCCTTTTTCTGGCATCAGAAATTGGACAATTTCCATTCCTTGAGGAGCTTGAGTAGCATCCTCCATTTCTTCATCCTGAAATAAATTTGAGTTAGATACAAGTACTAAGCCGTCAAACTTAGTTTATTACCAAAAACATTAACTACCTGCTGAGCAGGGAGTGTTGATTCTGGTGTAGAGGCTTCAGCAACCATCTGACTTGCATCTTGAGAAGTCTGTAGAGATAATATTATATTAGCAAAAGAATAAGTTTCAGAATTTGAAGGTTTACTGATGGTTGAATTAACTACCTGCTGAAGAAGGACAGGTTGTGGCTCAGTCCTTTCAGCATTAACAGCTTCTTCATTTTCCGGGATTGTTTCTTCAGCAGACTTCTGGTTTTGCTCTGTTTGAGAAAGCTGCGCGGTTTCAGCAATCTCCCTTGTCTCTGAAATGACAAGTTGAGCAGAAGCATCTTGACCTTTAAGCTCACTGCTTGTCATGAAGACATCAATGGATTTGTTGGATGATTCTTCAATCTCCAACTCTATTTGTTGGCTTATAGCTTCCAGTACAAGCTGGACTTTGTCGATTGATGTCTTGGGTGAACTTGGGCCAATATTCTCAGCATCACGAGATGCGTCGTTGAATAGTGCTTCTTGTGTTTCAGCAACTTCTGGAACTTGAACCATTGCTGTCTCAGCAACTTGATGAGTTGCTTGTTCAGCAACCATCTTTTCAGCAGCATCAGCAAGTGCCGCACTTTGCAGATCAGCAGCAATATCACTTGTTGGTTCCAAAGTTAGATCATTTTGGATTATCTACAATGTAGATATCTGGGACTTGGGCAGGAATTTCATTTCCACTACCTTGTGGTCTGTTGTCAGTAGGCGGATCAACGTTAAGTCGATCATTGAAGGCTTCCGCAAACACTTCAATGTTGCTGACATAGGCTTCAGTAACCACCTTGTCAACATCTACTGGCAAATGCGTTTCAGCATTTGTCTGGGAATTGTCTGAGAGGTCTTGGATAGCAGGAACTGACTTGCGAGCCAGTGTTTTCTTCCTTGTGTTTCCGGTCCTTTTCCTCTTAGGTACGGGGTTTGCTGATGACGCTGCAGTCTGAGTGTCATCATCAGCTTTCCTCTTTTTCTTGTTAGATTTCTCCAGTTTCCCAGAGGCGTCAGTAGTTGCATTTTCAGCAACGGCTGTTGTACACGTACCTTGTTGATTATCTACAGCAGTTTCATTTGTGTTACCACCACCAACAGCAGTTTCATCTCTAAGTTGCTGAGTGGTAACATCTGCAACTGTTGTATACCTTTCTTGCTGGCTTGTGCTGACAACATTTGCAGCTGTTGTCTTCTTTGATTTTTCGAGTTTCTTTCCAGCAGTCTTAGGTACATTATGCTTGTAGAATGATCTTCCCACAGTGCATACAGACTTCTTGATTGGCAGTGGGTTTCTCAGCGGAATCCTAAAATGTTCAAGGATGTAGCATATCTTGATTCCATACATAACTGGAAAGGAAGGTGAGACCTTGTTGTCTTCTACCTTTACCTTAAACATAGTAACACAATCAACAAGTCTGTTGAAAATGTACTTAGCCCAGTTAAGTTCTGTTTTATTCTCATGGATATGCATCAGCAGCGGCCATCTTCTTAGGCCTACTTGGTCAATTCCTCCAACTTGGGAGTCAAGAACTTTTATCAGTAGCAGAGCTACTAGACCAAGTGAATGGCAGAGATGCTTTCTCTTAACGTGCTTTGTCCAAGTCACGGGAGCAATCTCGCCTTTCTTCATTTTCTCATTCCTGACGTCACTGTAGAAAGCTTCAATTTCTTCGTCAGTGGCAGTGACGTCATCTTCAGTTCCAGTGGTTGGAATCTGAAATATCTCCGCTAAATCAGTCCATTTCAGGACGATTTGCGTGTTCTGAACTGTAGTAAAGATCACTTTTTCAGTGACTCCTTTACTATCAGTAAGGGACTGGATTTCTGCATTGTTGTAGAATTCCATTGTATCAATCATGCTCACTTGCTTAGTGCGAGCAGATATAAAGTGCATGAGGCCTTGTTGCTTGATAAACTCAAGCGCCTCTTCATTCTCGTCATCGAGTTCTTGTTCATAGAAGTACCTAATGTACTTCTCTTTTGCAAAACCTCCCCATTGCATCAACATCTCACACTTTGCAGTGTCAAGATATGACGGAGGCATAGGTTTTTCCGATATTCGGTCGTTTTTCAACACAACTTTCGTTGTGTTTGTAGCCGGAGTAGTCACCGGAGCAGTGCGTGTTTCAACACTGTCAACCTTAGATGACTTTGAGGACTTAGAAGACTGTCTATTTGGTGCCATTTCTTTTATAGAGCAGAAAAATGTGTACGAAAAGAGATAGTTTGCTTTTTTGACTAGAGGTAGTAGATTCAGGCTAAAATTTGCAGAGAAAGGAATTGTGAGTTAAAGAATTTTGTCATTTCTCTAACTCCTTCTTTATATAGTGTCTCTGATGTGTGAGAAACTCAATCGATTTGAGCTCTCAGCAAGGGTAAAACAGAGAAACACCGGCGTTAGTGGAGCCTTTGCATTGAATGCGTAGTGCCCACTAACTAAAACCGTCAGAGCACTCTCTCTCTTTGTTTTGTTAACCGTTAGATAAGTAACTCCTTTTAATCAATGGCCACTGATTGAATTTCATGTCATGATTATTACGAGTTTATCTGTGCCAGTTTAACGTCACAAATTGATTTTACCGAGTTTTAAGGGATTAGATTGCTTGATGAAATAGACAAGAATAGCGAGTTTGCATAAATAGCCTAGATACTTGCTGAAAGTTCCCCCTTACTTAGATATCTCGTATTTTCTTAAGTTTAAAAGATATTTCTGAGTTCCCGTATCAGTAAATACTTTTGTACTTGAGATATCGTTTGGTAAAATCTGAGACTATGAGTTTTGCTCTTTTTCTGAGTTCCCAGTCTCAGAATATTCCCTTGATACTTGAATACCTGTTTCAGTATCTTTGATTGACTGAATGTCTGTTTCAGCAATCCTTAAGGTTTTTCTCTTACTGAGTGCCTGTCTCAGCAAGTGATCAAGTTTTCTAACAAATACCCGTTTTGAAGGAATTACTTGCTGAATGCCTGTTTAAGCAAACATATAGTGACTTATCATTTCTTAGAAGAAATCAGTGGACGGGGATTTTAAATAAGAATACTTTGGCTTGCTGAATACCTGTTTCAGCATTTTGCCAGATGTATCTTTATTGAGGTAGTTCAATCAATCCAAGGTTATACCTTACCATTGCGAACCTATTATCCGGTAGGGGCTTGGTAAAGATGTCAGCAAGCTGATCATCAGTGCCTATTTTCACAACCTCAATATCTCCTTTTTCCACATGATCTCTAATGAAATGATGTCTAATATCAATGTGCTTAGTCCTAGAGTGAAACTTAGGATTTTGCGTGATAACAATAGCACTTGTATTATCACAAAAGATTGGTGTTTTCTTTGCAGAAATACCATAATCTCTTAATTGTTGCTGAATCCATAGGATTTGAGCTGTACAACAACCAGCTGCAATGTATTCAGATTCAGTGATGAATTGGCAACATAGGTTTATTTCTTGCTGAACCATGATATTAATCTAGTACCCGAAAACTGACAAGTTCCAGAGGTACTTTTTCTATCAAGAGTTGATCCTCCATGATCAGCATCAGAATAACCAACCAATTCTAGTCCAGAATCTTTAGGATACCATCATCCAACATTGACTGTACCTTTGACATATTTCAGTATTTTGATTGCCTTTTTGTAGTGTGATTCTCTTGGATCAGATTGGAATCTTGCACACACACAAACAACATACTGAATGTCAGGTCTACTTGTTGTTAAATACAACAAGGAACCAATGAGCTTCCTATACTTGTGTTCTTCAACACTTTTGTCCTCTTTAGTATGGCCCAATTTGGTACCAACACTCATAGGGATCTTTTCAGATTTCTCTTCCTCTTTGATCCTAAACTTTATGAGCATTTCTTTCGAATACTTTGCTTGATTTATGAATATTCCATCTTTGAGTTGCTTGACTTGCAATCCTAGGAAATAATTCAATTTACCCATCATACTCATTTCAAACTTGTTTGTCATGAGTTTGGCAAAATCATCACAAAGTTGCTTGTCCTTAGATCCAAAAATTATGTCATCCACATAAATTCGAACTAAGAGTATTTTACCATCATGGTTCATGGTAAATAAGGTTTTGTCAACTTCACTTTTCTTGAAACCATTTTCCAGCAAGAACTTAGCAAAGGTATCATACCATGCTCTTGGTGCTTGCTTTAGACCATATACAGCTTTCTGAAGCTTGTATACCATCTTGATTTCTGAGGGAAGTTCAAAGCCAGGAGGTTGTTCTAGGTAGACTTCTTCAGCAAGTTCACCATTCAAGAATGCACTTTTAACATCCATTTGGTAAACAATGAAGTCATTATGAGCAGCAAAGGCCAAGAAAAGCCTAATTGCATCCAATCTTGCAACTGGTGCATAAGACTCATCATAGTCCAATCCTTCAGTCTGATAGTAACCTTGAGCAACTAACGTGCTGTAGTTCTTGTTACTTCACCAGACTCACTCAACTTGTTTCTGAACACCCACTTTGTACCAATAGATTTCTTGTCTTCAGCAAGTGGTAAAAGTTTCCAGACTTTGTCCTTTCGAATTGATCCAATTCTTCTTGCATTGCCTTTATCCATTCGGAATGCATTAAAGCTTCTTCTATGGTTTTAGGTTCAATTTCTGAAACAAAACAAGAGAACAATGATTCTACTTCTACGACAGTTGCTTCTTCAGCAAGTCCATGAGTAGCTTTGGATCTAGTCACTTGGCGTTTATTAATATCGCCAATCATATCCGTAGAGGGATGATCTCTAATCCATTTATTAACAGGTTTTCTGCTTGTTGGATCTGGATATGTTTGCTCATCAGCATGTGACTCTTCAGTATGTACTTATTCAGTACTACTGGGATTTTGTATCTCTACTAAGATTGGTTCATCAGCAACTGTTTGTTCAGCATTGCTTGATTGAGGTAGCTCATCAGCAGGTACTGGAGGTTGCGTAGTTTCAGCAACTTCCGGAGCAACTGCGTCTTTTGCTGGAAATTCTTTGTCGTGAACTATATTTATGTTGTCATGACTTGGGGGAGGAGAGTCATTGTCAGAATTATCATTTAGTTCAATTGACTTGATTTGCTTAGGATTAGATTCAGTTCTTTGCTCATGTATGATTAACTTTTTCATACATTCTGATATTTCTTCTTCAGCAGGCACTCCTTGTGTCTTTTCATAGAATACAACATGCACAGATTCTTCGATCTTTTGTGTCTTTTTGTTATAAACTCTATAAGCTTTACTATGCAAGGAGTAACCGAGAAATATCGCTTCATCTGCCTTTGGTTGAAATGTTCTTAGGTATTCTCTACCATTATTAAGAACGAAACACTTGCAATCAAATACTCTTAGATGAGTGATGTTAGGAGGTCTTCCAACAAACAATTCATAAGGAGTTTTGTTGTATTCCTTAGTAATCAAACATCTGTTTTGAGTATAACAGGCGGTATTAATCGCTTCAACCCAATAAGCCTCACTTATTTCAGTGTCAACAAGCATTGTTCTTGCGGCTTCTTTCAGGGTACGATTCTTCTGTTCAGCAACACCATTTTGATGTGGTGTTCTTACTGAGGATTGATGAATGTGTATTTTACACTTTCATTCGAGTCTTTTTCACCTATTTTAGCTATCCTCTATGTTAATTTAGCTATATTTTAGTATATTTTATTAGAATAGTGTCACGTTTCCCTTTAGATTTTATTTTACAGCTTTTGGTTGAAATTCGAGGATTTCCGGGCAATTATATTGAAGTTGAAAAGGAATTGGTGTTCCAGAAGCCTATTTGGAGTATCTGAAGGTTTCCGGATAGGATTTGGAGTCTAGGGGTCGAATCTGGAGGTTAGAAGGCCACTAGAAGACAGAAACCGAGTCCGAAAAGGGGAAGAAATCCAAAACGCGTCGAAAATGCGGAATTCCGCGAGATTTTCTCTGGGGCTAACCGCCCCAGACGTGGGGCTAACCGCACAGTTGGGTACCCCCTTCGGGGCCTATATATAGTGCTCAGTTTTTCTCCGAAATCATATCTTTCCAGACCTACTTTCTCACCTCTCTCTATAGTTTTAGGTAGGAACTTCCCGGGGCCTGTCCTGGGAGTTCTGTAGCTTAGGGGATAGTTCTTCATAGCAGATTGGAGCTCGTAGGACCGCAATCATCCGGAAATTGACAACCTTCGGTAACTTTGTATCTTACAGTTTTATTATACTTATTTTATATTATTTCAACATGTTTTCTTCTATGATTTCTGTTGATTGCATGCCTATTATGAGTAGCTAAATTTATCATTGGTGGTAGTATGTGAATTCTTAGCGAGGGAAGATAATCATGCTAATGGCTATATCGCGCATTATACTCCGTGTCAGTGCTTTATTTCGTTGATCAGTTGTAACCAAAATTCTCGTATGTTGTATTGATTATTATGCACAATTGGACACTAGTCGACCATCAGACCAATTATCTTCGTAGTGTTGAATAATTACGGAACACATTAGGACAATCGTTGTTGACTAGTCAGACCAAATTATCTTCGTAGTGCTTAATACTTGCAACAGGACACTAGATTGATTCAAAGATCTCTATGCAAGACCGAGAAATTTATGCATGATTATCGACCCATTATGTTAAGAAGAACCATACTATCACCAATCTCCATTATCTGCTAGAAAACCCCCTATTGCTATCTGTCTGCTGTTTTTATATTCTCTTGTTAAATAGATAAAGCTAGTTATAGTCCTGAGAGAACGACACTCGAGTCATTCTACTGCTACACTACGGTTTTCGTTGTAGTTGTGGATTGCCTTTGGCTAAATAACAAATTTATTTGACTGAACCGGGACCTGACAAACTCGCGTTCATCAAATTGGCGCCGTTGCCGGGGACTATACTCCTTTTTTCTGTTTAATTTGTTTATATTTACAGCTTTAGATTCCTAATTCTATTAGTTTTAGTTTTCCTTTTCAATCTCTCTCTGATACTGCTTTCCTAGTTTGTTTCTAATCACCTTTCCTAGTCTGTTACAGATAGTGTATGCCGCAAACACGTTCTGCAGGAACACCGCTTGCTGATTCAATTGCTGAGATCGACAGAGTCTACCACCAAAGAAGGCGACTACTTGAAAGGCGCGCACTAGAGGAAATAGAGGATACCGATTTCTCTGAATCTCTACTTAGTCTTTTCAAGGAAATCGACGGAATGGCAGAAGCTAGACCACTGAAATCATGGGTTCATCCCAACAAAGCATTGATGAGAGGTCCAGCTATTGTTCTTTCTGCTGCAACTCGAGATTTGGAAATCAAAAGTTGCATGTACCAGCAACTCCCGAGGTACTATGGGTTGGCTAGGGAAGATGTTATGGGATACCTGAATGATATTGACGATTTTATCAACAATCTTCCAAGGCCCGGAGCAGGGATAACGGACGATGAGCTAAGGATGAAGGTTTTTGCTTTGGGGCTTGGAGATAAAGCCAAGGCATGGTTAGACTCTCTGGAAGCCGGATCACTAGACACCTGGGACAAGGTGTATTCTGCTTTTATGGAGAAATACTTTCCTCACACATTGACTACCGCGCTTAAGGCGCAAATCACAGGATTCAAATAGGACTATAATGAGACCATCTACACCACGTTCGAGAGATTCAAGGACCTCATGCACAAGTGTCCACACCATGGTTTTGGGCTTCCTGATCTTGTCCAGCACTTCTACAATGGACTCACATATGAGAGTCAACAGGTGGTGGATTTCCAATGTCGTGGTACTATCTGGGAAGAGACCGCCGAGGATGTGTGGGCGTGTTTCGAAAGGCTTGCTAAAGGATCTCAATCCAAGGATCCAAGAGCAATGGTTAGAAGGCGTGGACCTGAGGCCCCACCAAACCAGGAGATCCCAATGCATGAAGTGAATGGTGTGAGTGGCGATAGGTTCGAAGGTTTCGCCAATCAGATGAGGCAAGCTCTAAGTGGCCTAATCGGAACTTATCTCTCCAACGATAATGAGACTATAATGAGAAGATTCAAATAGGACTATAATGAGACCATCTACACCACTTTCGAGAGATTCAAGGACCTCATGCACAAGTGTCCACACCATGGTTTCGGGCTTCCTGATCTTGTCCAGCACTTCTACAATGGACTCACATATGAGAGTCAACAGGTGGTGGATTTCCAATGCCGTGGTACTATCTGGGAAGAGACCGCCGAGGATGTGTGGGCGTGTTTCGAAAGGCTTGCTAAAGGATCTCAATCCAAGGATCCAAGAGCAATGGTTAGAAGGCGTGGACCTGAGGCCCCACCAAACCAGGAGATCCCAATGCATGAAGTGAATGGTGTGAGTGGCGATAGGTTCGAAGGTTTCGCCAATCAGATGAGGCAAGCTCTAAGTGGCCTAATCGGAACTTATCTCTCCAACGAGGTATGTAGGGTGTGCAAGAATTATGGGCATGGGGCTCATATGTGTAGATCAGATGTAGCACGAGAAGATGTTCACTTGGGAAACCGTAGTAATCCTACTCCTAAGGACGAAGCATCTACATCCAAGTCAGCAACTCTCATGGATAATTTACAGAAATTGGTGGATTTCACCCAAGTGTTTTTGAAGAGATACGAGGAGGATTCGGCAAAGATCAATGCTCGTCTGGATCAATTGGAATCTAGAGCTAGTAGAGAGCAAGGGAAGTTACATAGCAGCACTGAGAGTTCCATGTCGATCAACTTGGTGGGAGATCAACCAGTGGAAATCACCATTAAGCAAGTTGCTAAGTGCGAGTGTTACAAGTATGAAGAGCCTCCACTAGCCAAGGAAGAAGAGAAGGACCTTGGTACTGATGAGAGTGGAAAGAAGCAAGAGAATCCCGAGCCACTCCCTCAAAGTTTCGATGTTAAGGTCGGGATTGGTGAACTTGAAGATGTCCGTGCCACACTAGACACGGGATCTTACTCAAACGTGCTCCCTTTGAATGTGTTTGAGAAGAGTAACCTTGGAAAACTATCTGACCATAGGGCTATTGTGCAACTGGCGGATGGATCCTTAGTGAGACCCGAAGGCGTTGTGAAAAATGTGTTGGTCAAGATTGGTGAAGCATCTGTATACACCAATTTTGTAGTTATGCCGTCGTCTGCACCTGGAACGGGGGATGTCATACTCTTAGGGCAAACATTCTTGACTAAACTACGCTCCGTGATGGACATCTACCAAAGAACTTGCACTATCGAAGTGGATGGCAAGCAACACGTGTTGCAAGCCATACCTGATCCACCTGAACCGCCTGATATTACTACTCACTACTGTGGTCTTACAGCCTATATTCTTTCTTATTCACAGGTTCGTGGCATGGAAAGGAGATAAATGAAGGGGAAGCCTAGTACCCGCAGAAAGAAGAGATAGGCGCGGACAGGAGTCGAGTCAAAGACTTTAAACAATGGCGCTATCCGGGAGGCAACCCGGAGATTTTATCGCTTCCTTTACCGCTTTAGATTTTATCTCACGAGTTTGATTGAGTATTATAGGTCACTTATACAAGCATTAGCTCTCACCTTGGATCCACTTTCGACGTTCGGGACGAGCGACGACGTTCAGGTTTGGGGAGGAGGCTATCGCTGGTTATCTCTATACTTATCTTGCTTATGATAACTGGCTATCGCTGGTTATCTCTATACTTATCTTGCTTATGATAACTCGTGAAATTTTTTGCATTTGCACGTTTACTGCTTTCCTAGGATAGTTTTTGCATGTTTTATATGGAGTTTATTGCCGAATTTTTTGAACTTTTTTATTGAGTAGATCAACTAACTATGCCATTAATCGTATGCTTCATCTCTATGAATTTGTTTGAGGTTTTTCTCGCTTGGATTGTCTCATTTATGTATTGCACTAAGTTAAGCATGGTAGTCTCGACATCACTTAGTGGTGTTTTCTCTACTGCGGTTCAGGAAGGCCTTTATAATAGGATGATGCATGTTAGGGTCTTATGGTTGTTTTCCCGAGTAATTATGTACCTAAGAGGCAACAAGTCTTCACCATGCTTTGAGATTGCTAAATGCCTAGGAAGGAGGTAGTGTGAGGTTGTGTGATCCTTTGTTTATAACCTATTCTTCCGAATAGGTTTGGGGAGGGGGTTACACCATCATTAGACTTGTTTCTGTTTTTCATTTTCGTATCGTCAGTTTATTTTTCCTTTTCCGTAAATTTTGTACTCCAACCTATTCTTTCGAATAGGTTTGGGGAAGTCGTGTGAGTCATTTTGTTATGCTACTGCTGGCTAAAAAAAAAAATCGAAAAAAAATTCCAGAAAAAGAAAAAGAAGAAAAGAATCTGGAAAGAAAAAAAAAGAAAAAAAAAGAGAAGACCCCAAAAAAGCAAAGAAGGGTCCAAAAAGAAAGATAAATAGAAGTTTAGCAAAGTTTGAGTCTTTTCCATTTTTCGTATTGTTCGTAATCGTGTTGTAATTTTCTATTTTTTATCTTTTTTGTCTTGAGTGTCATTTGTTCTAGACCACCCTCCATGCCACGAATAGGGGAATAGCAGGAAGTGGTGAATAGCTTAAGATTTTACTTGAGAGATGGGTAGAATAGGGGAGTGTTATCTTTTATAGGGAACCCTCCTTCGTTTGATGAGAGCCAGTACTGGTTCGACCTCTTTTGAGGAAAAGTCTTAACATGGTGGAACAGCAGTAAGTCCTCAGTTTCATAGGCACGGGGCAACCATTCGTATCTTAGCATGCTTCATTACGTCGTCACTGACTAGGTCCAGGTAGAGAATGTTACGAGAGACTATCTTGTCTTGACATAAGTGCTTATGTGGATGTGTATAAGTCAATCGAGGTATTCTTCAATCTATATTCATGCTTTGATTTATATGGTTTTTGTTCATATGTTATTTGATAGATTCAGTAGATTAGTTCATTTTATTTGGCATGAGACTCCATTTTGTGTCTTGCATGTTTTTTGTATTAGAGTCTAGCTTAGATGCTTGAGGACAAGCAAAGGTTCGGTTTGGGGAGTTTGATGAATGTGTATTTTACACTTTCATTCGAGTCTTTTTCACCTATTTTAGCTATCCTCTATGTTAATTTAGCTATATTTTAGTATATTTTATTAGAATAGTGTCACGTTTCCCTTTAGATTTTATTTTACAGGTTTTGGTTGAAGTTCGAGGATTTCCGGGCAATTATATTGAAGTTGACAAGGAATTGGTGTTCCAGAAGCCTATTTGGAGTATCTGAAGGTTTCCGGATAGGATTTGGAGTCTAGGGGTCGAATCTGGAGGTTAGAAGGCCACTAGAAGACAGAAACCGAGTCCGAAAGGGGGAAAAATCCAAAAACGCGTTGAAAACGCGGAATTCCGCGAGATTTTCTCTGGGGCTAACCGCCGCACACGGGGCGAACCGCCCCGTGTGGGGCTAACCGCCCCATAGTTTTTCGGGGCCTATATATAGTGCTCAGTTTTTCTCCGAAAATCATATCTTTCCAGACCTACTTTCTCACCTCTCACTATAGTTTTAGGTAGGAACTTCCCGGGGCCTGTCCTGGGAGTTCTGTAGTTTAGGGGATAGTTTTTCATAGCAGATTGGAGCTCGTAGGACCGCAATCATCCGGAAATTGACAACCTTCGGTAACTTTGTATCTTACAGTTTTATTCTACTTATTTTATATTCTTTCAACATGTTTTCTTCTATGATATTTGTTGATTGCATGCCTATTATGAGTAGCTAAATTTATCATTGGTGGTAGTATGTGAATTCTTAGCGAGGGAAGATAATCATGCTAATGGCTATATCGCGCATTATACTCCATGTCATTGCTTTATTTCGTTGATCAGTTGTAACAAAAATTCTCGTATGTTGTATTGATTATTATGCACAATTGGACACTAGTCGACCATCAGACCAATTATCTTCGTAGGGTTGAATAATTACAGAACACATTAGGACAATCGTTGTTGACTAGTCAGACCAAATTATCTTCGTAGTGCTTAATACTTGCAACGGGACACTAGATTGATTCAAAGATCTCTATGCAAGACCGAGGAATTTATGCATGATTATCGACCCATTATGTTAAGATCTCTATCACCAATCTCCATTATCTACTAGAAAACCCCCTATTGCTATCTGTCTGCTGTTTTTATATTCTCTTGTTAAATAGATAAGCTAGTTATAGTCCTGAGAGAACGACACTCGAGTCATTCTACTGCTACACTACGGTTTTCGTTGTAGTTGTGGATTGCCTTTGGCTAAATAACAAATTTATTTGACTGAACCGGGACCTGACAAACTCGCGTTCATCAAGGATAACTTATGTTGAATACCTTTTGAGGTACAATATTCAGTTATGTACTGGTTTACAAACTCAGTACCATGGTCTGTCCTTATGACTTTTACCTTGTCATTTTTCATGACTTCAAGCTTATTCAGCAAGTTAGGTATTTCAGTCCTTGTTTCAGATTTGTGGTTGATGAATACTACCCAAGTGAATCTTGAATAGTCATCCACCATGACCAGACCATACTTCTTACCAGCATAGCTTGTTGAAGATGATTCAAACAAGTCCATGTGCAAGAGTTGTAAAGGTTTTGTAGTTGACGGTACTGCCTTGTTCTTGAAAGAGGATTTGGTTTGCTTCCCTTGCTGACATGCATTGCAAACACCATCCTTCTTAAAAGTAACCTTAGGTAATTGATGAACGCGGATTTGTTGGTTCCGAATTCAGCAAATAATATTTGTTATCTAGCCAAAGGCAATCCACAACTACAACGAAAACCGTAGTGTAGCAGTAGAATGACTCGAGTGTCGTTCTCTCACGACTATAACTAGCTTTATCTATTTAACAAGAGAATATAAAACAGCAGACGTAATAGCAAAGGGGTTTCTAACAGATAATGGAGATTGGTTATAGTATGATCCTTCAAAGCATAACGGGTCGATAATCATGCATAAATTCCTCGGTCTTGCATGGAGATCTTTGAATCAATCTAATGTCCTGTTGCAATTATTAAGCACTACGAAGATAACAATTCTGACAAGTCAAGCACTATTGTCCTATTGTGTTCCGTAATTATTCAACACTACGAAGATAAACTCGCGTACAGGTCGACAAGGGTCCAATTGTGCATAATAATTAATACAACATACGAGAATTTAGGCTGTGCCTGATCAACGAAATAAAGCAATAACACGGAGTATAATGCGCGATATAGCCATTAGCATAATTATCTTCCTTCGCTAAGAATTCACATACTACCACCAACGATAAGTTTAGCTACTCATAATAGGCATGCAATCAACAGAAATCATAGAAGAAAACATGTTGAAAGATATAATAAAATAAGTAGAATAAACTGTAAGATACAAAGTTACCGAAGGTTGTCAATCACCGGAGAATTGCGATCCTACGAGCTCCAAACTGCTATGAAAAAGAGTCCCCTAAGCTACGAACCCCCAGAACAGGCTCAGAAAGTCCCTACCTAAAACTACAGAGAAAGGTGAGAAAGTAGGTCTGGAAAAGTATGATTTTCGGAGAAAACTGAGCAACTATATATAGGCTTCGAATTACTGTGGGGCGGTTTGCCCCACACACCGGGCGGTTCGCCCGGTGTGGGGCGGTTCGTCCCACATCTGGGGCGGTTCGCCCCAGAGAATTTCTCGCGGAATTCCGCGTTTTCGACGCGTTTTTGGATTTCTTTCCCTTTTCGGACTCGATTTCTGTCTTCTAGTGGCCTTCTAACCTCCAAATTCGACCCCTAGACTCCAAATCCTATCCGGAAACCTTCAGATACTCCAAATAGGCTTCTGGAACACAATTCCTTGTCAACTTCAATATAATTGCCCGGAAATCCTCGATTTTCAACCAAAACCTGTAAAATAAAATCTAAACGGAAACGTGACACTATTCTAATAAAATGTACTAAAATATAGCTAAATTAACATAGAGGATAGCTAAAATAGGTGAAAAAGAATTAAATGAAAGTGTAAAATACACATTCATCAAACTCCCCAAACCGAACCTTTGCTTGTCCTCAAGCAACTAAGCTAGACTCTAATGCAAAAAACATGCAAGACACAAAATGGAGTCTCATGCCAAATAAAATGAACTAATCTACTGAATCTACCTAAAAACATATGAACAAAAACCATATAAATCAAAGCATGAATATAGGTTGAAGAATACCTCGATTGACTTATACACATCCACATAAGCACTTATGTCAAGACAAGATAGTCTCTCGTAACATTCTCTACCTGGACCTAGTCAGTGATGACGTAATGAAGCATGCTAAGATACGAATGGTTGTCCCGTGCCTATGAAACTGAGGACTTACTGCTGTTCCACCATGTTAAGACTTTTCCTCAAAAGAGGTCGAACCAGTACTGGCTCTCATCAAACGAAGGAGGGTTCCCTATAAAAGATAACACTCCCCTATTCTACCCATCTCTCAAGTAAAGTCTTAAGCTATTCACCACTTCCCGAATGGCAGGACGAGGGTGGTCTAGAACAAATGACACTCAAGACAAAAAAGATAAAAAAAAAAAAGAAAAACACGATTACGAACATTACAAGAATTGGAAAAGACACAACACTTTGCTAAACTGCTATTTGGCTTTCTTTTTTGGACCCTTCTTTGCTTTTTTTGGGGTCTTCTCTTTTTTTTCTTTTTTTCTTTCCAGATTCTTTTTTTTCTTTTTTTTTTCTTTTTCTTTTTTTCTGGAATTTTTTCTTTCTTTCTTTTTTTCGATTTTTCTAGCCAGCAGTAGCATAACAAAAAAGAGAAACAAAATGACTCACACGACTTCCCCAAACCTATTCGAAAGAATAGGTTGGAGTACAAAATTTACGGAAAAGGAAAAATAAACTCACGATACGAAAATGAAAAACAGAAACAAGTCTAATGATGGTGTGACCCCCTCCCCAAACCTATGCGGAAGAATAGGTTATAACAAAGGATCACGCAACCTCACACTACCTCCTTCCTAGGCATTTAGCAATCTCAAAGCATGGTGAAGACTTGTTGCCTCTTAGGTACATAATTACTCGGGAAACAACCATAAGACCCTAACATGCATCATCCTATTATAAAGGCCTTCGTGAACCGCAGTAGAGAAAACCCCAATAATTGATGTCGAGACTACCAAGCTTAACTAAGTGCAATACATAAATGTGACAAGCCAAGCGAGAAAAACCTCAAACAAATTCATAGAGATGAAGCATACGATTAATGGCATAGTTAGTTGATCTGCCCAATAAAAAAGTTCAAAAAATTCGGCAATAAACTCCATAAAACATGCAAGACTATCCTAGGATGAATGTAGTGAAATGCAACCTAAAAATCTAAGAAAGCGATAAACGTGCAAATGCAAATGCAGACGGATAAAGCATGCGAGGTACTATACTCATCCTACCAATACCAAGCTCCTAACTAACAACATCAGATCACTTAAATCCCATCCCCCCTCATGAAATAAACGCTAGTCCCTAGCAGTAAGAAAATGAGGAAATAAGATGTGATACTAGATGTTACCCCATGGTTTGGCCTCGGTCGGCTGAGTATGCTGCTTGTGATTTATTGGGCCTGCTCTAGGAGCTTTATAGGGTGTCATCAGGTCTTCTGGTAGGCGTGGTAGTTTCAATCATAGGCCGGATAGGAACAACTCCTCCATTAATATCATCATTGCCCGTATGGCCTTCATTGTCACTACTTTCACGCACATCCTCACCAGTAGAGTTGTAGTGTCGAGTAGAATTCTCATGATTAGCCACCGCTGTTATGTAATCCTCCATCCTGAAGCCCTCCAATAGGATGTGAACTGTTGAAGGGGAAAGGGCAGTGGTATCAGGACCTCCCCCCCGACATTTTACACCACGAGAAGGTTACAGTAAGCTGCTCGGATACTCAGGAGTCTTCTACCATCTTTTCCAATGTCGACCACATTCTCTACGGTTGATCCGACCGATGTCTATATGATGTTCCCTTTAGAGGCAGGTAAGGGGCACCCCAACGAGGGGTTGGGCACCCATGTCATTATGTTTTGGAACCAAGCTAGCGCTTCAGAATCTTCTAGCAACTACGAACTCAAGATTGAATCCGTCGCGGCGAGAATGTCCCGGTGCCTTCCAGTTCACTCGAACTTTGCAGTCCTCGTGATGGAGTGCTGACGTAATAATGGTTTCTGTCCCTTCGATGGTGCATGAATAGGCATAGGAGTCCTTACTCCAGGTGTACTCTAGCTCCTCCTCTTGGGTAATCCACGACGTTGTTGCAAAGCCCCTTGGCTCGAACGCACATCTAACGAGGTCACTCTTCTTGACATGGTTGTAATCGATCCCCCTCCAATACTTCATAGCGATCATACGGGAATGCTCCTTTTCCTTGGCATGGTTCCTACAAACAACAGTTAGTACCTCGTATGACACAAAACTGACTCATGCATATGCTAGTGTAAGAGCAAAACACACAAGTGATACTATCAACAATCTAGCTCCCCAAACCTTTAATGTCTAGCCTAGCTTCTACATCATGCAACATACCAATGTAACTACTACATGCAATACATCACATCATTCTCTTACTAGACAACCAATATCCTAGATATCAAGGCTCAATTCATACCATAGTAGCGAAAAATTCTAGCATCATAAATCCTCATACTCATCAATTAAGCATTCTAGCGTCAAATCCGCCAACATTACATCAATAAACACAATCATATGCAAGAAATTAAAGATAAAGTCATATTGCATAACAAGATATATCATCTAGTAGCAAAATTCCCAAATCAACAATCCAAGCATATTTGAGAATGCAATTTATAGTAAATAACACTTCTAATCACACAAACAACATACCCATGCATCAAATAAGCATAATTGAAGCTAAAATTAGAAAACCCCCAAATTCGAAAATTAGGGTTCTTAGGATGATACCTCAGATCTGAAAATCTAATGCATTAGGACAAGAACTGTTCGGAATAGGCTTCGATTTAAGCTAAAGAACACTAAATTTGGTCAAGAAATGAAGAAGTTATGAAGATTTGAAGTTGAAATCGTGATTTTCGGTTTTTGGGAAGGTGGAATGATGAAATATGAAGAAAATGAGGTAAAGGGGAACAAATCCGCGTTTTTGAACTTCTGGAGTCGTGGGGCGGTTCGTGATAAATGTGTATTTTACACTTTCATTCGAGTCTTTTTCACCTATTTTAGCTATCCTCT
>CM051458.1:44844157-44892399 GCA_028274465.1 Plantago ovata
TGTAGTCGCAGAATGACTCCAGTGTCGTTCTCTCAGGACTCTAATAGCTATCTATTTAACAGGAAACTATAAGACACGCAGATAGCAAGAATAGGGGGTTTTCAAGCAGGATAGGAGGTGGTGCTTAAGTATGGTTCCTTCTTACATATGGGTCGCTAAGCATGCATAAATTCCTCGGTCTTGCTAGAGATCTTTGAATGAATCTGGGTCCTGTTGTAAGTAATATGCACTACGAAGATAATATGGGTCTGACTCATCAACAACTAACGTCCTATTGTGTTCCGTAATCATTCAACACTACGAAGATAATTGGTCTGATTGGCGACAAGTGTCCAAGTGTGCATAATGATCAATACAAACATACGAGAATTTTGGTTTCAACTCATCAACGAAATAAGCAATGACACGGAGTATAATGCGCGATATAGCCATTAGCATGATTATCTTCCCTCGCTTAGAATTCACATACTACCACCAACGATAAATTTAGCTACTCATAATGTGCATGCAATCAATAGCAATCATAGAAGAAAACATATTGAAAGAAATAAAATAAGTAGATAAAAGTTGTAAGATACAAAGTTACCGAAGGTTGTCAATCTTCGGATGATTGCGATCCTACGCGCTCCAATCTGCTATGAAAAAGTATCCCCTAAGCTATGGAACTCCCAGGACAGGCCCCGGAAGTTCCTACATAAAACTATAGAGAGAGGTGAGAAAGTAGGCTTGGAAAGATATGATTTTCGGAGAGAAAACTCGCAACTATATATAGGCCCGAAATATCTCTGGGGCGGTTCGCCCCCCAGTATTTCGCGGAATTTCCGCGTTTTTCGACGCGGATTTGGATTTCTTCACCTTTTCGGACTCGGTTTCAGACTTCTAATGGCCTTCTAACCTCCAGATTCAACCCCTAGACTCCAATTCCTATCCGGAAACCTTCAGATACTCCAAAAAGGCTTCTGGAACACCAATTCCTTGTAGACTTCAATATAATTGCCCGTAAATCTCCGAATTTCAACCAAAACCTGTAAAATAAAATCTAAAGGGAAACGTGACACTATTCTAATAAAATGTACTAAAATATAGCTAAATTATCATAGAGGATAGCTAAATTAGGTGAAAAAGACTCGAATGAATGTGTAAAATACACATTCATCAAACTCCCCAAACCGAACCTTTGCTTGTCCTCAAGCAACTAAGCTAGACTCTAATACAAAAAACATGCAAGACTCAAAAATGGAGTTTCATGCCAAATAAAATGAACTAAACTACTGAGTCTACCAAATAACATATGAACAGAAACCATATAAATCAAAGCATGAATATAGGTTGAAGAATACCTCGATTGACTTATACACATCCACATAAGCACTTATGTCAAGACAAGATAGTCTCTCGTAACATTCTCTACCTGGACCTAGTACAGTGACGACGTAATGATGCATGCTAAGATACGAATGGTTGCCCCGTGCCTATGAAACTGAGGACTTACTGCTGTTCCACCATGTTAAGACTTTTCCTCAAAAGAGGTCGAACCAGTACTGGCTCTCATCAAACGAAGGAGGGTTCCCTATAAAAGATAACACTCCCCTATTCTACCCATCTCTCAAGTAAAGTCTTAAGATATTCACCACTTCCTGAATGGCAGGACGAGGGTGGTCTAGAACAGATAACACTTAAGACAAAAAAGATAAAAAATAGAAAAACACGATTATGAACAATATGAAAAATGGAAAAGACTCAAACTTTGCTAAACTGCTATTTGGCTTTATTTTTTGGACCCTTCTTTGCTTTTTTGGGGTCTTCTTTTTTTTTCTTTCCTTTTTTTCTTTCCAGATTCTTTTTCTTTTTCTTTTTTTTTTCTGGAATTTTTCTTTCTTTTTTTTTCGATTTTTTGTAGCCAGCAGTAGCATAACAAAGAGAGAAACAAAATGACTCAAACGACTTCCCCAAACCTATTCGAAAGAATAGGTTGGAGTACAAAATTCACGGAAAAGAAAAATAAACTCACGATACGAAAATGAAAAACAGAAACAAGTCTAATGATGGTGTAACCCCCTCCCAAAACCTATTCGGAAGAATAGGTTATAAACAAAGGATCACACAACCTCACACTACCTCCTTCCTAGGCATTTAGCAATCTCAAAGCATGGTGAAGACTTGTTGCCTCTTAGGTACATAATTACTCGGAAAACAACATAAGACCCTAACATGCATCATCCTATTATAAAGGCCTTCGTGAACCGCAGTCGAGACTACCATGCTTAACTAAGTGCAATACATAAATGTGACAAGCCAAGCGAGAAAAACCTCAAACAAATTCATAGAGATGAAGCATACGATTAATGGCATAGCTAGTTGATCTACCCAATAAAAAAGTTCAAAAAATTCGGCAATAAACTCCATATAAAACATGCAAAACTATCCTAAGATGAATGCAACCTAAAAATCTAAGAAAACAGTAAACGTGCAAATGTAACGATAAAGCATGCGAGGTACTATACCCATCCTACCAATGCCAAGCTCCGAACTAACAACATCAGATCACTTAAATCCCATCCCCCCTCATGAAATTAACGCTAGTCCCTAGCAGTAAGAAAATGAGGAAATAAGATGTGATACTAGATGTTACCCCATGGTTTGGCCTCAGTCGGCTGAGTATGCTGCTTGTGATTTATTGGGCCTCCTCTGTGAGCTTCATAGTGTGACATCAGGTCTTCTGGTGGTTGCGGTAGTTCCATATTTAGGCCAGTCAGGATCAACTCCTCTATCAGAGTCATCATTGCCCGTATGGCCTTCATCGTCACTACTGTCACCATCTTCATCGCCAGTAGAGTTGCAGTGGCAGGTAGAATTCTCCAGATTAGCCGCCGCTGTTATGGAATTCTCCATCCTGAAGCCCTCCAATAGGATGTGAACTGTTGACGGGGAAAGGGCAGTGGTATCAGAACCTCCCCCTCCAACGTTTTACACCACGAGAAGGTTTCAGTAAGCTGTTCGGATACTCAGAAGTCTTCTACCTTTTTCTCCAATTTTAACCACATTCTCCACTGTTTCTCCGCCCGATGTCAATATGATGTTCACTTCAGAGGTTGGCAAAGGGTGCCCCAACGAGGGACTGTGTACCCATGTCATTATGTTTTGGAACCAAGCTAGCGCTTCGGAACCTTCTAGCAACTGCGAACTCAAGATCAAATCCGTTGCTGCGAGAATGTCCCGGTGCTTTCCAGTTCACTCGAACTCTGCGGTCCTAGTGATGGAGTGATGATGTAATAACGGTTTCTGTCCCTTCGGTGGTGCATGAATAGGCATAGGAGTCCTTACTCCATGTGTACTCTAGCTCCTCCTCTTGGATAATCCACGACGTTGTTGCAAAACCCCTTGGCTCGAACGCACATCTAGCGAGATCACCTTCCTTGACATGATTCTTCACAGCAATCATACGGGAATGCTCCTTTCCCTTGGTATGGTACCTACAAACAGCTATTAGCACCTCGTATGACACAAAACAAACTCAAATATACGCTAGTGTAAAAACGAAAAATACGAGTGATAAAATCAACAATCAAACTCCCCAAATCGTAATTTCTAGCCTAGCTTCTTCATCATGCAACATACCAACGTAACTACTACGTGCAATACATCACATCATGCTCTCACAAGACAACAAATATCCTTGATAACAAGGCTCAAATCATACCATAGCAGCGCAAAAATTCTACCAACATAAATCCTCATACTCAACAATTAAGCATTCTAATGTTAAATCCACCATTATTACATAAATAAACACAATCATATGCAAGAAATCAAAGATAAAGATATATTGCAGAACAAGATATATCATCTAGCAGCAAAATACCCAAATCATCAATCCAAGCAATATTAAGCATGCAATTGAAAGTAAATAACACGTCTAATCACACAAACAACATACCCATGCATCAAATAAACATAATTGAAGCTCAAAATAGAAAACCCCCAAATTTGAAATTTAGGGTTCTAAGGATGATACCTCAGATCTGCAAATCTAACGAATTAGGATGAAATCTGTTCGGATAGGATGATAGATCGTGTTATAGGCTTCGAATTAAGCTAAAGAACACTCAATTTGGTCAAGAAATGAAGAAGTTATGAAGATCTAGAAGCAAAATCGCACTTTTCGGGTTTTTTGGGAGTATGGATGAAGAAGAATGAAGAAAATAGGGTTTTGGGTTGAAATCCACGTTTTTTAAGATCTGGAACTGTGGGGCGGTTCGCCCCACGTGTGGGGCGGTTCGCCCCGCGCTCCCCAATGCGGGGAGACGGGTCCTGATGTCTGAAAATGCGGTTTAAAATCCCGAAACCAATTTTTTTCAAAAAAACACTCGAAAAAATCTCACTCAAACAAAAGCATATATGACACAGACATGAACAAATTCGCATATGAGAAGCAAATAGTTCAAGAATGAATGCATGCAGAAAAGCAGTAAAGAAAGCGGTAAAAATTTCCGGGTTGCCTCCCGAATAGCGTCATTGTTTAAAGTCTTTGACTCGACTCCTGTCTGCGCCTATCTCATCTTTTTGCGGGTACTAGCCTTCCCCTTCATTGATCTCCTTTCCATGCCACGAACCTGTGAGTAAGAAAGAATATAGGCTGCAAGACCACAATAGTGAGTAGTAATATCAGGCGGTTCCGGTGGATCAGGTATGGCTTGTAATACGTGTTGCTTGCCATCCACCTCAATGGTGCAAGTTCTTTGGTAGATGTCCATTACTGAGCGTAGCTTGGTCAAGAACGTTTGCCCTAAGAGTATGACATCCCCCGTCCCAGGTGCAGATGCCGGCATAACTACAAAATTGGTGTATACAGATGCTTCACCAATCTTGACCAACACATTTTTCACAACGCCTTCGGGTCTCACTAAGGATCCATCCGCCAGTTGCACAATAGCCCTATGGTCAGATAGTTTTCCAAGGTTACTCTTCTCAAACACATTCAAAGGGAGCACGTTCGAGTAAGATCCCGTGTCTAGTGTGGCACGGACATCTTCAAGTTCACCAATCCCGACCTTAACATCGAAACTTTGAGGGAGTGGCTCGGGATTCTCTTGCTTCTTTCCACTCTCATTAGTACCAAGGTCCTTCTCTTCTTCCTTTGCTAGTGGAGGCTCTTCATCCTTGTAACACTCGCACTTAGCAACTTGCTTAATGGTGATTTCCACTGGTTGATCTCCCACCAAGTTGATCGACATGGACCTCTCAGTGTTGCTATGTAACTTCCCTTGCTCTCTACTAGCTCTAGCTTCTAATTGATCCAGACGAGCATTGATCTTTGTCGAATCCTCCTCGTATCTCTTCAAAAACACTTGGGTGAAATCCACCAATTTCTGTAAATTATCCATGAGAGTTGCTGACTTGGATGTAGATGCTTCGTCCTTAGGAGTAGGATTACTACGGTTTCCCAGGTGAACATCTTCTCGTGCTAGATCTGATCTACACATATGAGCCCCATGCCCATAATTCTTGCACACCCTACATACCTCGTTGGAGAGAGAAGTTCCGATTAGGCCACTTAGAGCGTGCCTCATCTGATTGGCGAAACCTTCGAACCTATCGCCACTCACACCATTCACTTCATGCATTGGGATCTCCTGGTTTGGTGGGGCCTCAGGTCCACGCCTTCTAACCATTGCTCTTGGATCCTTGGATTGAGATCCTTTAGCAAGCCTTTCGAAACACGCCCACACATCCTCGGCGGTCTCTTCCCAGATAGTACCACGGCATTGGAAATCCACCACCTGTTGACTCTCATATGTGAGTCCATTGTAGAAGTGCTGGACAAGATCAGGAAGCCCAAAACCATGGTGTGGACACTTGTGCATGAGGTCCTTGAATCTCTCGAAAGCGGTGTAGATGGTCTCATTATAGTCCTGTTTGAATCCTGTGATTTGCGCCTTAAGCGCGGTAGTCAATGTGTGAGGAAAGTATTTCTCTATAAAAGTAGAATACACCTTGTCCCAGGTGTCTAGTGATCCGGCTTCCAGAGAGCCTAACCATGCCTTGGCTTTATAACCAAGCCCCAAAGCAAAAACCTTCATCCATAGCTCATCGTCCGTTATCCCTGCTCCGGGCCTTGGAAGATTGTTGATAAACTCGTCAATATCATTCAGGTATCCCATAACATCTTCCCTAGCCAACCCATAGACCTCGGGAGTTGTTGGTACATGCAACTTTTGATTTCCAAATCTCGAGTTGCAGCAGAAAGAACAATAGCCGGACCTCTCATCAATGCTTTGTTGGGTTGAACCCATGATTTCAAAAGTGGGCGAGCCATCACAAGACCTGAATATCTGTGACAAGCTAGAAACAGACTAGGAAAGGTGATTAGAAACAGACTAGGAAAGCAGTATCAGAGAGAGATTAAAAAGGAAAACTAAAACTAGTAGAATTAGGAATTGAAAGCTGAAAATATAAACAAATTAAATAGAAAAAAGGAGTATAGTCCCCGGCAGCGGCGCCAATTTGATGAACGTGTCAGATTCAGTCAAATAATATTTGTTATTTAGCCAAAGGCAATCCACAACTACAACGAAAACCGTAGTGTAGTAGCAGAATGACTCGAGTGTCGTTCTCTCAGGACTATAACTAGCTTTATCTATTTAACAGGAAAATATAAGACAGCAGATAGAAAGCAATAGGGGGTTTTCAAGCAGATAATGGAGGTTGGTGATAGTATGGTCCTTCTTAACATAACGGGTCGATAATCATGCATAAATTCCTCGGTCTTGCATAGAGATCTTTGAATGAATCTTGGGTCCTGTTGTAAATATTATGCACTACGAAGATAATATGGGCCTGACTCATCAACAACTAACGTCCTATTGTGTTCCGTAATCATTCAACACTACGAAGATAATTTGGTCTGATTGGCCGACAAGTGTCCAAGTGTGCATAATGATCAATACAACATACGAGAATTTTGGTTTCAACTCATCAACGAAATAAAGCAATGACACGGAGTATAATGCGCGATATAGCCATTAGCATGATTATCTTCCCTCGCTAAGAATTCACATACTACCACCAACGATAAATTAGCTACTCATAATGTGCATGCAATCAATAGCAATCATAGAAGAAAACATATTGAAAGAAATAAAATAAGTAGATAAAAGTTGTAAGATACAAAGTTACCGAAGGTTGTCAATCTCCGGATGATTGCGATCCTACGCGCTCCAATCTGCTATGAAAAAGTATCCCCTAAGCTATGCAACTCCCAGGACAGGCCCCGGGAAGTTCCGCGTTTTTCGCCCCCCAGTATTTCGCGGAATTTCCGCGTTTTTCGACGGGGATTTGGATTTCTTCACCTTTTCGGACTCGGTTTCAGACTTCTAATGGCCTTCTAACCTCCAGATTCGACCCCTAGACTCCAATTCCTATCCGGAAACCTTCAGATACTCCAAATAGGCTTCTGGAACACCAATTCCTTGTAGACTTCAATATAATTGCCCGTAAATCTCCGAATTTCAACCAAAACCTGTAAAATAAAATCTAAAGGGAAACGTGACACTATTCTAATAAAATGTACTAAAATATAGCTAAATTATCATAGAGGATAGCTAAATTAGGTGAAAAAGACTCGAATGACAGTGTAAAATACACATTCATCACTAACCTTCGAGAACCAACAAGTGGTGGATTTCCAATGCCGAGGCAATATTTGGGAGGAAACCGCAGAAGCCGTCTGGGCAGTTTTCGAAAGGCTTGCTAAGGGTTCGTAGTTCAAGGACCCAAGAGCAATGGTTAGGAGACGTGGACCTGAAGCTCCACCGACTCAAGAAGCCCCTATGTACGGGGGGAATGGGGATCAATTCGAGTGCTTTACCAACGAATTGAAGCATGTCCTCAAGAGCGCCACCGGAAAAACTGTTTCGAACGAAGTATGCCGAATATGCAAGAACTATGGGCATGAGGCTCATATATGTAGATCGGAGCTGGCATACGATGATGGCAACTGGGCTCGAGGAAGAGATGAAGAAGCCTTTGCTACAGAGTTTGGCACTCAAGAAGTTAGCTACGGACAAGACGGTAGGAATCCTCGAGGTGGTTTTTGGAGAAGAGGATACCGTAACAATCAACGATATGCACCGGCTAACCAAACTTATGGACCTAACCAAGACCGTAGTAGTCTGAACTATGGTAATGATCACTGCGAAAACCCCGCTCCGAAAGAGCCACCGAAGTCGAAGTCGGCTCAACTGATGGAGAACTTGCAGACGATGGTCGATCACACACAAAGTTTTCTCAAACGTTATGAAGAAGACTCCGAGAAGACTAGGGCAAGGCTTGATAAGTTGGAAGAGAGCACTAGGCTTGCCCATCAAAAGATGCAAGAGTTGATCGACCGAGGAGCAAGTAGGGAGCAAGGCAAACTGCCTAGCAACACTGAGAAGTCGTTGTCCATTAGCTTAGTGGGTGATCTACCTGTTGAAATCACCATCAAGAAGGTTTCTAAGTGCGAGAGTTGCAAGAGGGAACTGCCCCCACAAGTCGAAGAAGAAGAAAAGGACCTTGGTACTAACAAGAGTGAAGAGGAGCAAGAGGATCCCGAGCCACTCCCTCAAAGTTTCGATGTTAAGGTCGGGATTGGGGAGCTTGAAGATGTCCGAGCCACACTAGACACAGGATCCTACTCTAATGTGCTCCCTTTGAATGTTTTCGAGAAGAGTAACCTTGGAGAACTAACTGTGCATAATGCTATTGTGCAACTGGCGGATGGATCCCTTGTAAAACCCGAAGGCGTTGTGAAGAATGTATTAGTCAAAATTGGTGAAGCCTCTGTCTACACCGATTTTGTAATTATGGCAGCATCAGCACCAGGAACGGGGGATGTCATACTCTTAGGACGGACATTCTTGACTAAGCTACGCTCCGTAATGGACATTTACCAAAGGACTTGCACTATCGAAGTGGATGGCAAGCAACATGTGTTGCAAGCCAAATCTGATCAGCCTGATCCACCCGATACTTCTAACACTATTGATTACAGTGGTCTTAACGTCTATGTTCACTCTTATTCACAGGATCAAAGCACGGGAAGGAGACTCATGAAGAGGAAGTCTAGTACCCTCAGAAGGAAAAGATAGGTGAAGACAGGAGTCGAGTCAGAGACTTTAAACAATGGCGCTATCCGGGAGGCAACCCGGGGTTTTATCGCTTCCTTTACCGCTTTATTGCATGCATTCATACTTGAACAATTTGCTTTTCATATGTGAATTTGTTCGGTTCTGTGTCGTATGTGCTTATGTTGTGTTCGAGTGCGGCTTTTCGAGTGATTTTTTGAGGAAAATGATTTTTCGGGGACTAAAAACCGCATTTTTTTATTTCAAAAAACGTTCGTCTCCCACCTAGGAGTGGGGGGCGAATCGCCCCGCACGGGGCGGTCCACCCCAAGTGTGGAGCGAACCGCCCCGCACCACCAGATTGTAAAAAATGGGGGTTTCTTCCCCAAACCCCCATTTTCCTCCATTTTCATCTTCCAAACTCCAAAATTTCCTCCATATTCAAAATAACTTCAAATCTTCATAATTTCTTCATCTCTCCATCATTTTGTGTTCTTTAGCTTCATTCGAAGCCCGTTACGTGCTCTATCATTCTATCCGAACAAATTTCTTCCTAGCTCATTAAATTTCCGGATTTGAGGTATTATCACATGAACCCTAATTTTACAATTTGGGGATTTTTTTATTTATGCTTCAATTAGGCATGTATGATGTATGGGTTGATGATTTATGTGATTAGATTCGTTATTCATTGTCAATTACATGTTCAATTAGGCTTGGTTTGATGATTTGAGATTTTTGCTAATTGGATGATATATGTCTTGTTAGGGAAATGTCTCTCTTACTTTCATTCCATGTTTAAACATGTGTTTATTGATGGATGTATTGGTAGAATGCATGATTGATGATATTGAGGATTTATGCTAGATTTTGATTTTTATAGTATGGATTGAACCTTGTGATTCAAGGCATTTGTTGTTAGCAAGAGCATAATGTGATATATTATTGTAGTAGTTACATTGATATGTTGCGTAATGAATTAGCTAGACTAGGCTTTGGGTTTTTGAGGAGTTTGATTTTTTGAGAATTTTATTCGTTTGTTCACTCGTATATTTACATATGCATAGGTCTGTTTTGCATCGTACAAGATACTAATTGCTGTTTGTAGGATCATGGCACCAAGGACAAGGAGAGCCGGCTCTAGCAAAAAGGGAAAGGGAGTGGCATCAAGCTCCCAACCATCTCACGATTTGTACGAGTTGTCTGCCGCTGCGATAGAGGTGCGACAAAGGCTAGAGGCGGAGATGGCCGACGGAGGAAGGTCGATCATCCCAGATAGAAGGATTGACATTCCTGAGTCCGCGGCGGATAAAGCGGGATATAGGACGCTGTCACGTTTGGGGTCACAAAGGTGGGCATGGTACAGTTCCAACAGGTTCAAAGGGTACGACGAGAGCCTCCTCCGAGATTTCTACACTGGGTACACGGATCTCGACGATAAGAATGGGGTGTTAGTCCGAGGCCTGATTATACCATGGAACCCAGAGTACATTTCTTCCTTCATCCATTTCGGGAACTTGGAATTCACAGAGAGCGACCACGCCTACTTGTATCCGAGGATCACTAGGGGGATAGGGAGACACATCACCGACGTGATCTGCAACAGGGAGTACCGATATCCGGAAGTTGGGGCAGCACCCGGACGGATCAGTTATAGCGACCTTAGCATCGAAGCTAAGGTGATGATGAAATTTTGCATCTCCGACTTGATCCCGAGGAAGAATGACACATGGATTCAGCCCTACTACGCCGAGCTCCTCTACTGCCTCCTAGACGGACATCAGATCGACATAGGGCACATTATGTATGAGGAGTACGAGCGGCACTGGGAAAAGAAGAGGAAGCCTTTCATCTTCCCGAGCTTCATCACAGCCTACTGCATATATCATGGGGTCGATGATATTGAGGAGGGGGATTGCGAGGTCGCTGCCCTTTCACCCTCGACCATTGAGGTACAACTCAACAGGTATCAGTTGAGGAACCCCACAGCAGCCGCTGCTGATGTAGGAGCACCATTCCAGCCAAATGATTCGGATCATGAGGATGCTATGGAGGCCGATGTTGGCGAAGCCCCTATCCCAGATATTCCGTTTGTCCATCAAGCACCGCATGCACCAGCTGGAGCACCACAGGGGTCTGGAGGATTTGACTTCTCCGAATTCCGTACCTACCTCGACGGCCGTTTCGACAGAATTGATGCCAACAACGCGGCCATGCGACAGGACATCGACAGGCACATTGTCCAGCACAACCGCGATTGGGAGATATTCGAGGAGCATCGCCGAGAGGATAGGCAGCACATGTGGGAGCAGCAACAGCTCATCCAGCATTAGCAGGAAGCTCTACGACAGTCCAATGAGCTCATGAATGACATGTGGAGTGACTTTTATGGGGACTACCATCCCGATGATTAGTCCTTCCACATGTCCACTCTCAGCCGACCGAGGCCAAACCCTTCGGTAACATCTAGTATCACTTCTTATTACTCATTCTCTTTTGCTAGGGGCTAGCTTAAGAATCGTAAGGGGGATGGGATGTGAACCATGATGTTAAGTATTGTTTGGCTTTGTGTCGATTAGTATCTTGTTCTTTGCTTGCATTTGCATTTGCACGTTTACTGCTTTCTTAGATTTTTTAGGTTGCATTCATCCTAGGATAGTTTTGCATGTTTTATATGGAGTTTATTGCCGAATTTTTTGAACTTTTATATTGGGTAGATCAACTAACTATGACATTGATCGTATGCTTCATCTCTATGAATTTGTTTGAGGTTTTTCTCGCTTGGCTTGTCTCATTTATGTATTGCACTTAGTTGAGCTTGGTAGTCTCGACATCACTTAGTGGTGTTTTCTCTACTGCGGTTCACGAAGGCCTTTATAATAGGATGATGCATGTTAGGGTCTTATGGTTGTTTCCCGAGTAATTATGTACCTAAGAGGCAACAAGTCTTCACCATGCTTTGAGATTGCTAAATGCCTAGGAAGGAGGTAGTGTGAGGTTGTGTGATCCTTTGTTATAACCTATTCTTCCGAATAGGTTTGGGGAGGGGGTTACACCATCATAGACTTGTTTCTGTTTTTCATTTTCGTATCGTGAGTTTATTTTTCATTTTTCCGTAAATTTTGTACTCCAAACTATTCTTTCGAATAGGTTTGGGGAAGTCGTGTGAGTCATTTTGTTTCTCTTTTTGTTATGCTACTGCTGGCTAGAAAAAAAATCGAAAAAAAGAAAGAAAAATATCCAGAAAAAAAGAGAGAAAAAGAAAAAAAGAAAGAATCTGGAAAGGAAAAAAGAAAAAAAAAAGAAAAGACCCCAAAAAAGCAAAGAAGGGTCCAAAAAAGAAAGCCAAATAGCAGTTTAGCAAAGTTTGAGTCTTTTCCATTTTTGTAATGTTCGTAATCGTGTGTTTTTATCTTTTTTGTCTTGAGAGTCAGCTGTTCTAGACCACCCTCGCCCTGCCATTCAAGAAGTGGTGAATAGTTTAAGACTTTACTTGAGAGATAGGTAGAATAGGGGAGAGTTATCTTTTTTAGGGAACCCTCCTTCGTTTGATGAGAGCCAGTACTGGTTCGACCTCTTTTGAGGAAAAGTCTTAACATGGTGGAACAGCAGTAAGTCCTCAGTTTCATAGGAACGGGGCAACCATTCGTATCTTAGCATGCTTCATTACGTCGTCACTGACTAGGTCCAGGTAGAGAATGTTACGAGAGACTATCTTGTCTTGACATAAGTGCTTATGTGGATGTGTATAAGTCAATCGAGGTATTCTTCGACCTATATTCATGCATTGATTCATATGGTTTTTGTTCATATGTTATTTGATAGATTCAGTAGATTAGTTCATTTTATTTGGCATGAAACTCCATTTTGTGTCTTGCATGTTTTTTGTATTAGAGTCTTGCTTAGTTGCTTGAGGACAAGCAAAGGTTCGGTTTGGGGAGTTTGATGAATGTGTATTTTACACTTTCATTCGAGTCTTTTTCACCTATTTTAGCTATCCTCTATGTTAATTTAGCTATATTTTAGTACATTTTATTAGAATAGTGTCACGTTTCCCTTTAGATTTTATTTTACAGGTTTTGGTTGAAATTCGAGGATTTCCGGGCAATTATATTGAAGTTGACAAGGAATTGGTGTTACAGAAGCCTATTTGGAGTATCTGAAGGTTTTCGGATAGGATTTGGAGTCTAGGGGTCGAATCTGGAGGTTAGAAGGCCACTAGAAGTCAGAAACCGAGTCCGAAAAGGTGAAGAAATCCAAAACCGCGTCGAAAAACACGGAATTCCGCGAAAAAGAAGGGGGGCGAACCGCCGCACCATGGGGCGAACCGCCCCGTGTTTTATTCGGGGCCTATATATAGTGCTCAGTTTTCTCTCCGAAAATCATATCTTTCCAGACCTTCTCTCTCACCTCTCTCTATAGTTTTATGTAGGAACTTCCCGGGGCCTGTCCTGGGAGTTCTATAGCTTAGGGGATACTTTTTCATAGCAGTTTGGAGCTCGTAGGACCGCAATCATCCGGAGATTGACAACCTTTGGTAACATTGTGTCTTACAGTTTTATTCTACTTATTTTATATTCTTTCAACATGTTTTCTTCTTTGATTTCTGTTGATTGCAAGCCTATTATGAGTAGATAAACTTATCGTTGGTGGTAGTATGTGAACTCTTAGCGAAGGGAAGATAATCATGCTAATGGCTATATCGCGCATTATACTCCGTGTCATTGCTTTATTTCGTTGATCAGTTGTAACCGAAATTCTCGTATGTTGTATTGATTATTATGCACAATTGGACACTAGTCGACCATCAGACCAATTATCTTCGTAGTGTTGAATAATTACGGAACACATTAGGACAACCGTGATTGACTAGTCAGACCAAATTATCTTCGTAGTGCTTAATACTTGCAACAGGACACTAGATTGATTCAAAGATCTCTATGCAAGACCGAGGAATTTATGCATGATTATCGACCCGTTATGTTAAGAAGGACCATACTATCACCAATCTCCATTATCTGCTAGAAACCCCCTATTGCTATCTGTCTGCTATTTTATATTCTCTTGTTAAATAGATAAAGCAAGTTATAGTCCTGAGAGAACGACACTCGAATCATTCTACTACTACACTACGGTTTTCGTTGTAGTTGTGGATTGCCTTTGGCTAAATAACAAATTTATTTGACTGAACCGGGACCTGACAAATCTCCGTTCATCCGCAGGTTCTGCTGATGAGGTTGCTTGCTGAGCTTGCTTGTTCAGCGAGCCAGTCTCATTCTTGTACTTATGGTAATTGTTACCAAAATGCTTTTTCAGCTTCTCTTTTGCTTTTCGCCTTTCAAGTTCCTTACTGATGAATTTCTTCATGTTTTTAACAACCAAAGAGTTTTCATCAGCAGGCTCTTTATCATTATTCATTTCAGAAGATGACGGCTTTGCAGCAAGAGCAATGTTTTGCGATTTTTCAGCAAACACATTTTCTCTTTGCTTTGTCTCATAGTAGACAGTAGCAAGATGAGAGAACAACTCTGTTGGTGTAATATCTGGCATTCCTTGATTGTAATAGAAATTCTGAGAGTGGATCCATTCTTGATTCAGACTTCTGATAATGGTTTTCACCTTCTCAGAATCTGAGTAAAGATTTCCAACACCTAAGGCTGCCATTTCACTAACAAGAGTTGTGAATCTGAAATCCAAGTCTTCCAGTGACTCGTTTGTACCTTTCTTAAAGTTTTGAAACTTTAATTTAAGTACTTCAAGTTTGTTTTCCTTGGTTTTGTCAGATCCAACACAAAGATCTTGAACCATTTTCCAAGCTTCCTTTGCAGTCTTAGCACCCCACAGTTTGCACTGTATGGTATCCGGAGTTGATCGAATGATGATGTTCTTGCTTGGCCATCAAGACGGAATCTCTTGGCTTCGTCGGAAGTCCATTCCTCTCTTGGTTTCGGCACGACAGTATCAGTCGGGTCGCCTAAGATAGTTTCCTTTCCAGCTTCAGTGGTCTTGTGAGGGAAACTCCTTTCAACCTTAGTGATCTTGATAGGTCCATCATTAATGACAGTGACCATCTCATCACTAATGGCCTCAAGATGTAGCATCATGTTGTTTCGCCATTTTTCGTAATTTTCTAGCTTGAGCAAGGGGGCATCTCCTAAAGACATCCTGTCAGCAAAGCACTACCAAACTGATCAACTGAGAGTGATTTACGGAAAGCACCTAAGGGGATCTAGGTTCAGTGCTGAAGGTTAAAGAACCTCCAGCTCTGATACCACTTGTTGGTCCCTTTAACAACAAGAAAAGACTAGAGGGGGGGGTGAATAGTCTTTTCAAACTTTCGTTGTTTAAAATTTTCTCAGCAAGCGCAAATTACTTTGCAGTAACTAGGTTTGCTGATACTTAAAATCAGAGAGCGGAAGTCTTTGATACAATAAGTGCTCTTTCAGTAAATAAAGGTTTCAGCAAGTGATGTGAGTGACAGTGTACAGATAAATATAATTTGCTGAAAAACCAAATACAGTAAGTAAATCACACAAACACTTTTATAGTGGTATCTGAGAGTGGCGTAATCTCTCAACTAATCCACTTTGTCCTTTCTAGGACTGAATCCACTAATGATAAGATTGAGGTTCCTTACAACTCCTATCTAGAGCGATTCAAACAGAAACCAAAGCACACTTGCTTCGTTTCCAACCTAATCTAGAGAACGCAACCTTGTTCTCCACCAAACTTGGTACTTTTAATCAGCAAAACTATGCTCGATTAAGTTCCCCCTGAATATCACGCCTGAAAGGGTGTATTTTCAGTTAGAGAGGTTCGGGATGAGATAACTTAATTATAACTTATTCAGTTACAACAAGTAATCTAAGGAACACAACTTTGAATACTTTGCAGTAGACAAGTTAGATTGTTTCTGGTGTGAAGACTTGTTCTTGTTCAAAAGAAAGAAAGAACACTTAACTAATTTCTTAGTAGTGTTAACTCTACTTCTTCACAAGTAGCTTTTTCAAGCTTTTAGTCTTGGAACGGATCAATGGCAGTAAGAGTATTTGAAGGTATGTGAGTTTAAGCACAAGTGAGAGTTTGATCATGTTGTTGACACACTTCAACTCTTCGCTGGATGACCTCTATTTATAGTGCAAGTAAAGAGCCGTTTCAATTTCAAATCCTAAGGCTTTTGTTCCTTAAAATGTCACTATCTTGCTTTTGTACTTTCAGCAGCGTCCTTGTTTGTCTTCTAGTCTTCATGTCCTTCGCGTGCAAGCTTTGCATTTAATGCTTATTTGAACAGAATTCAAACAGTAACATTGGAGTGCAAATGCAAGTACTTTCAGCAAGAGGTCACATATGTTCCATCAGCAAGTGGTCAGTCTCAGTTTCAGCAAGCACAACCTACTCTGTCGTTCAGATTTTCACTTATGCAATGTTGTTGCTGAAGTTTCCACTTTCAGAGCAACATGTGCCTTTGTAGATACCAGTCTTCAGAAATCTTCTAGTCTTCAGATCTTCGAATTCTTCAAGTCTTCAGTTCTTCGAATTCTTTAAGTTTTCAGATCTTCAAAATCTTCAAGATTCTGAGCGGTTCTAAATGCTTCAATAGTTTGTTTGTAAAAACAAAGTACATCATCAGCAAATGCTTCAATAGGTTTATTTTCTTTTCACAAAACAAGATACATCATAAGCTTTACAACCAACCTATCTAGCACCTAATCTAAGTCTTCATCAAACTAATCAATAGGTTATTTTCTTTTCAGAAAACAAGATACATCATAAGCTTTACAACCAACCTATCTAGCACCTAATCTAAGTCTTCATCAAACGTTCCTCTTTTACAATGTCCTTAAAATTCTAAATTCCTATGGACCTTAAGAGTACTAATTACTGGACTTTCCTTAATTTAGCATGGTTAATTGCTCATCAAAATTACAAGTTTCCTAACAGAAACCTTGTTCTCCATCAAACTTGGGACTTTTAATCAGCAACACTATGCTCGATTAAGTTCCCCTTGAATTTCACGGCTGAAAGGGTGTATTTTCAGTTAGAGAGGTTTGGGATGAGATAACTTGATTATAACTTATTCAGCTACAACAAGTAATCTAAGAAACAAATCTTTGAATACTTTGCAGTAAACAAGTTTGAATGTTTCTGGTGTCAAGACTTGTTCTTGTTCGAAAGAAAGAACACTTAACTAATTTCTTAGCCGTGTATGTTCTACTTCTTCACAAGTAGCTTTTTCAAGCTTTAAGTCTTGGAACGGATCAATGGCAGTAAAGAGTGTTTGAAGGGTATGTGAGTTTAAGCACAAGTGAGAGTTTGATCACGTTGTTGACACACTTCAACTCTTTGCCGGATGACCTCTATTTATAGTGAATCAAGGAAGCCGTTTGAATTTCAAATTCTAAGGCTTTGTTCCTTAAGATGTCACTATCTTGATTTTGTACTTTCAGCAGCGTCCTTTATTTGTCTTCATGTCCTTCGCGTGCATGCTTTGCATTTAATGTTCATTTGAATGAGATTCAAACATGAACGTTGGAGCGCAAATGCAAGTACTTTCAGCAACGAGGTCACATATGTTTTTCAGCAAGTGGTCAGTCTCAGTTTCAGCAAGCACAACCTACTCTGTCGTTTAGATTTTCACTTATGCAAGCTGTTGCTGAAGTTTCCACTTTCTGAGCAACATGTGCCTTTGTAGATACCAGTCTTCAGAAATCTTCTAGTCTTCAGTCTTCGAATTCTTCAATTTTCTGAATGGTTCTAAATGCTTCAATAGTTTGTTTGTGTAAACAAAGTACATCATCAGCAAATGCTTCAATAGGTTGTTTTTCTTTTCAGAAAACAAGATACATCATAAGCGGTAAAAACACCTATCTAGCACCTACTCTAAGTCTTCAGCAAATGTTCCTCTTTTACAATGTCCTCTAAAATTCTAAATTCCTATGGACCTTAAGAGTACTAGTTACTGGAGTTTCCTTGATTTATCATGGTTAATTGCTCATCAAAATTACAAGTTTCCTAACAAATTTCCCCCTTTTTGATGTTAGCAATCCATGGCTAAATTAATTGTTACCCTTTTAGAGGTTTCTGATGTTGAATAAATCAGTTGATTAATGCAAGCATACTTGAATAATAAAACAGTAAGCATAAGTAGATTACATAGTCAAAAACCAATAAGAGTCAAAAGCTTTATTGCTGATAGTTATCTTTCAGTAAGTTTACAAGAAAGTTCAGAGATAACTACACAAATCAGCAAACAAAACTAAACAGAGCTTTTACAAGGGATTTAAGCTCTTTCAGCAGAAGATTTTCTCAGAATCTCCCTTACACTCTTCTCAACAAGTGCAGAAAATTCAACACAGTCCTTTTCGTAATCTTCAAGTAGCTTACGGACTTCGAGCTGAATGATCCTTGCGTTCTTGCGGGCGGTATAATGATGTTTTTCAACATTCATTTCTTTGTAGTGTAACACCTACAGGTGCATGCCCCAATTGTTGGCATGGAGAAGTTGTGTATCTGAAATTTTCTTGTTAGCATGAATCTTCCTTAACCAAAGAAGATCTTCTTCTTGATCCTTGGCAGTGAGATAGAAATACTCATAAAGAATCAAGCCATATAACTTCTTTGACTTCTTGGTTAAAGGGTCAGAGTAATAGGCAACTTCAATTGGTTTAATCAGATCAGGTTCTTGCTTCATTTGTTTGCAAATTGATGTTCTTCTTACCAAGACTTCCAGATTCAGCCATCTCCCAGCAATGTTTCTTGGGAAGGGAGGAGGATCCCTTTCTTTAATTTTCACCTTCAATTTAATCCAAGTGTACATTTGATTCAGTACAGCAGTTGGAAAGAAATCATTTGCCAATATATCTGCCAGCTTTAAGATCCAGCAACCATGAACATTTGTGATCACATTTTGAGTTGTTTCCTCATTGTTGGTCTTTGTGTATTCAATGCCGGAGCCAATGGAAATGCTGGCTAGCCTCTTTTCTTCCTGTCTTTGCCTTCTTCTTCTTGACTTTGCATTCTCTTGATCTCTTGCTGAAGATCTTGAGTCAGAAGAGAAATGTTTTGAGTGGCCAGATGGAGTTAGGGATGTGATTGGTCTAGCTCTTATAGCTTGAGCTATTGTCTGATTGTCATCATCATCATCATCTTCATTCAGATCTTTATGACTCTCAGTGTGACAGTATTCATGAGTTTCAGCAGAAGTTTTTCTCTTTTTCGGATTTGCTGAATTCAACTCAGAATCTGCTTCAGCTTGTCTTTTTGAACTTTGCTCTCTTTCATCAAGAGGTTCTATTGTCAGTGGCGCTTCAGCAGGGGTTTTCTTTCTTGAAGATTTTCTTTGGTTATCTTCCCCCTTAGACATGGATTGCATCATTGGAGTAATGTGCAGAGAAAAGAACTCATTGCAATTTTCAACAAGAATGCCCAGGCTATTGTACTTCATGATAATTGCCTGCTGATCAGAGGTCAGCATTGACAATTCTTGATTGATACTCACCAAGTTCTCCTGATGTCTGCGCTCATTTTCGACTTTGTCTTCAATGAAAGTCTGAGCCTTTTTCAATGCAGACTTTGCCAGTTTGAGTGCTTGACTGACATCTTCTTCATAGCTTTTGTGGTGTAGACTTATGTCTTTCTGAACTATGGTAAGAGAAGTAGTGCGTTTCAGCACAGTAGCCAGTATTTTGCCGATGTCAAGCGGACTCTCAGCAAGCAGTGCATCATCTTCTGATTTGCAGGCTTTGTGGACTTCCATCAGTGCCAAAATTCTTGGAGTAAAATCCTCCACATGTGGAAACGACACTAAAGTCGGTGTTAAGCAATGAACTTTAAGCTCAGTAGCGAATTGATCATCTCTGGTCAGCAAATGACTTCTTATGTCATATTTTTATCATTTTCATCATCAGGAGGAGGAATTGTGACCACAGTGGGTTCAACTTTCTTTGATTGATCTTCATTTGCTGAGAGATCTTCTTCGTCATCAGATTCATCAAGGCCAGCAACCTTGGTTCCTAAATCTGTTGCTTCATTCCCTTTTGGTTGAGTGGTTGCTGATGGCAACGCTTCAGACTCAACAACTGAAGTTTCACCAGTAGTAACTTTTGATTGAGTAGTTGCTGAGGGAAACGTTTGAGACTCAATAACTGGAGTTTCACCAGTAGTAAGTGGAAGGGAGGGGACTTCCAGAGGCTTCACTCCTGAAGATTGAGCAATGTCTAGATTCTGCGTATGCCTTGCATGAATCTGTAGACTGTTTTGAAGTGCTCTTTGATAATTTTCATCCAATTCTTCATCTTCAAGGTTTGGTTCAGTGACCTTGGCATCGAGTAAAGATAACTCGACATCAGAAAGCTTGTTTTTGCCTAGTTTCAATTCAGCGCGCTTTCTGGCGTACTCTTCTTCAGTTTCAGCAACTTGTTCAGTTGTTGTAGTACTTGTCTCAGCAGGAGCAGGATTGGATTCTTGTTGTTGACTTGGTGTATGATCAGCTTGCTGATTTTCAGTGTCATGACGTTCAGTCTCTGCAACTGTCAGTTTAAGTCCACCAGCATCAGGACTAGGACCTTGATTATCATCATCGTCATCCTTTTTGTCCTTAGAATCTTTTCCTTCATCATCACTTGGATCTTTAGGAATGTTCTCATCCTCTTCTTCTTCATCATCGTCCGTCAGTATGACCAACTCAAGATGTTTGTATAGGGCAATACTCGTAACTTCCTCTCCTTCATTGATTTTGTGGGGATCAGCCACCACGGGTACAAAGGAACCCTTGAGCATCACAGCTTGTTCAGCTGGAGAGACACTCTTGAATTTAGCTTTCATATTCTCTCTTATTAGACCAATCAGACTTGAGCTCATGAGCTGAGAATATGTTAACTCTTCTGGAAGTATTAAGTGTACAAACGTCTCGAGTTTCAGCAAAGAAAGTCGCTTTTTCTCGTTGGACAGATGAAGGTGAAGGTCAGAAAAGTCCATCCTTCTGTACCTTTGCCAGTTGCTGACAGACTTAGCAACTCTGGTCAAGGTAGTTTTCTTGAAGTCTGAGTAAAGTTCCTCTGAACTTACTTTCAGATCTTCAGTGATGTGAACCACTTCAGTGGTCTACTTTTGAGCCTGAAAAAGAATAAAATTAAGTTCAGAAAGGTTTTGGAGAATAGTTTTAGAGTCCAAAGCTGAAACATGATTTACCTGCTGAAATTCAGCAAGCTCATGTTGCACACTTTGTTTGTCCTGGTACTATTTTCATTGCTTCAGGAGCTTGAGAAGCATCCTTGAATTGTTCATCCTGAAATAATTTTAAGTTAGATACAAGCACTAAGTTTTCAAACTTAGTTGAATTACCAAAAACTTTATCTACCTGCTGAGCAGGAGGTGTGGATTCTGGTGCAGAGGCTTCAACAACCTTCTGACTTGTATCTTGAGAAGTCTGTAAAGAAATTATTATATTAGCAAAAGAATGAGTTTCAGATAGTGAAGTTTTGCTTATGGTTGAGTTAACTACCTGTTGAAGAAGGACAGGTGGTGACTCAGTCCTTTCAGCAACAACAGTTTCTTCAGTATCTGGGACTTGTTCTTCAGCAGACTTCTTTTCTTGCTCTATTTGAGAAAGCTGTGCGGGTTCAGCAATCTCCCTTGTCTTTGAAATGACAACTTGAGCAAAGACATCTTGACCCTTGAGTTCACTGCTTGTCATGAAAACATCTACTGAGTTGTTGGAAGTGTCTTCAATCTCCAACTCCATTTGCTGACTCAGTTCTGTCAGCACAAGCTGAACTTTGTGAATGGATGTTTTCGGTGAACTAGGTCCAGTATTCTCTGCATCATGAGATGCGTCGTCGAATAGTGTCTCTTGTGGTGTTTCAGCAATCTCTGGGACTTGAACCATTGCAGTCTCAGCAACTGGTTCTTCAGCAACTTGATGAGTTGCTTGTTCAGCAACCATCTTTTCAGCATCAGCAGCATCAGCGAGTGCCGCGGTTCTTAGATCAACAGCAATATCACTTGCTGGTTCCAGAGTTTGATTATCTAGATTATCTACAATGTAGATATCTGGGATTGAGGCAGGATTTTCGTTTCCACTGCCTTGTGGTCTCATCTCAGCAGATGTATCAACATTAAGTTGATTGTTGAAGGCTTCTGCAAACACTTCAACATTGCTGAAGTAGGTTTCAGTAACCAGTTCATGAACATCTACTGGAGCTTGTGTTTCAGCAACTCCTGGAGTATCATCCGAAAGATCATGGACAATTGGAACTGACTTGCGAGCCAGTGTTTTCTTCCTAGGGTTATTTGTCCGTTTTCTCTGAGGGACGGGGTTAGCTGATGACGCTACAGTCTGAGTGTCATCATCAACTTTCCTCTTTTTCTTCTTGGATTTCTGCAGTTGCTTTTCAGCAGCAGCGTCAGTAGTTGCATTTTCAGCAACGGTTGTTGTAAACTTATCTTGATCACCATCTACAGCAGTTTCATCAACAACTTTTTCAGCTGTTGAAACATTGTCTTGCTGAGTAGTGGCGACAACATCTGCAACTGTTGTATACCTTTCTTGCTGACTTGTGCTGACAACATTTGTAGCTGTTGTCTTCTTTGATTTCGTATCAGCAAGCTTAGGTGCATTTTTCTTGTAGAAGGCTCTTCCCACATTGCATACTGATTTCTTAATCGGCAATGCGTTTCTCAGCTGAATTCTGAAGTGTTCAAGGATATAGCATATTTTTAGTCCATACATGACTGGGAAGGTAGGTGAGACCTTGTTGTCTTCAACCTTAACCTTGAATTTAGTAACACAATCAACAAGTCTGTTGAAAATGTACTTTGCCCAGTTGAGCTCGGTTTTGTTGTCATGGATATGCATCAGCAGCGGCCACCTTCTCTAGCCTACTTGGTCTATTCCTTCGACTTGGGAGTCTAAGACTTTGATTAGTAGTAGAGCTACTAGACCAAGTGAATGGCAGAGATGCTTCCTCTTAACGTGCTTTGTCCAAGTCACGGGAGCAATCTCTCCTTTCTTCATTTTCTCGTTTCTGACATCACTGTAGAAGGCTTCAATTTCTTCATCAGTGGCAGTGATGTCATCTTCAGTTCCAGTGGTCGAAATCTGAAAGATGTCGGCTAAATCAGTCCATTTCCGGACGATTTGCACACCTTGAACTCTGGTGGAAATCACTTTTTCAGTGACTCCTTGACCATCAGTTAGAGTCTGGATTTCTGCATTATTGTAGAATTCCATTGTATCTAACATACTCACTTTCTTAGGGCGAGCAGTTATGAATAGAGTAAGGCCTTGTTGTTTTATCAAGTCAAGCGCCTCCTCATTTTCACCGTCAAGTTCTTGTTCATATAAGTATCGGATATACTTCTCTTTGGCAAATCCGCATCATCATCTCACACTTTGCAGTGTCTAGATATGCAGGCGGCATGGGTCTTTCTGTTACTCAGTCGTTTTTCAACACAATTTTGACTGTGTTGGTTGCCGGGTTTATCACCGGAGCAGTGCTTTTTCCAGCACTGTCAACCTTTGATGATTTTGAAGTCTTAGAAGACTGTCTCTTTGGTGCCATTTCTTATATAGGGTGAGAAATGTATGAAAAATATTACTTTGCTTTTTGACCGCAGGTACAGTGAATTCAGGCACAGGCTATAAAAATTTGCAGAGAAAGAAAATGTGAGTTAAAGAATTTTGTCTTTCTCTAACTCCTTGCTTATATAGTATCTCTGATGTGCAAGAAGCTCAATCGATTTTGAGTTCTCAGCAAGGGCAAATCAGAGATTCAACAGCGTTAGTAGAGCCTTTGCATTAAATGCGTAGTGGCCCACTAACAAAAACCGTCATAGCACTCTTTCTCTTTGCAATATTAACCGTCAGATTAAAAACTGCTTTAAATCAATGGCCACGATTGTATTTCATGTCATGATTATTAGCGAGTTTATCTGTGCCCGATTAACGTCACAAATTGATTTTACCTATATTTATAGGATTTGATTGCTTGTTGAAGTAAACAAGAATCTTTTCAGCGAGTTTGTATAACCAGCCTTGTTACTTGCTGAAAAGTACCCCTTAATCAGATATCTCATATTTCCTTAAGTTAAAAGATATTTCTGAGTTCCCGTCTCAGCAAATTCTTTTTGTCTTGAGATATCTTTTGGTAAAATCTGAGAAGTGAGTTTGCTCTTTTCTGAGTTCCCGTCTCAGAATTTTCCTTTGATACTTGAATACCTGTTTCAGTATCTTTGATTGTCTGAATGCCTGTTTCAGCAATCTTTAAGGTTTTTCTCTTACTGAGTGCCCGTCTCAGCAAGTGATCAAGTTTCCTAACAAATACCCGTTTTGAAGGAATTACTTGCTGAATGCCTGTTTCAGCAATCATGCAGTGACCTATCATTTCTTCTTAGGAGAAATCAGTGGAAGGAGCTTTTATTCAAGTAAGAATACTTTGGCTTGCTGAATGCCTGTTTAAGCAATCTGCCAATTGTATCCCTTATTGAGGTAATTCAATCAATCCAAGGTTATACCTTAGCATTGCGAATCTATTATCTGGTAGGGGCTTGGTAAAGATGTCAGCAAGTTGATCATCAGTACCTACTTTTACAACCTCAATATCTCCCTTTTCCACATGATCTCTAATGAAATGATGTCTAATATCAATGTGGTTTGTCCTTGAGTGGAACTTAGGATTTTGCGTGATAGCAATAGAACTTGTATTATCACAAAATATTGGTGTTTTCTTTGCAGAAATACCATAATCTCTTAATTGTTGCTGAATCCATAGGATTTGAGTTGTGCAACAACCAGCCGCAATGTACTCAGATTCAGTAGATGAATTGGCAACACAGGTTTTCTTCTTGATGAACCATGATATTAATCTAGTACCTAGAAACTCACAAGTTCCAGAGGTACTTTTTCTATCAAGAGTTGATCCTCCATGATCAGCATCAGAATAACCAACCAATTCAAGTCCAGAATCTTTAGGATACCATAATCCAACATTGACTGTACCTTTAACATATTTCAGTATCTTAAGTGCCTTTTTGTAGTGTGATTCTCTTGGATCAGATTGGAATCTTGCACACACACAAACATCATACTGAATGTCAGGTCTACTTGCTATTAAATACAACAAGGAACCAATGAGCTTCCTATACTTGTGTTCTTCAACACTTTTATCTTCTTTAGTATAGCCCAATTTGGTACCAACACTCATAGGGATCTTTTCAGGTTTTTCTTCCTCTTTGATCGTAAACTTTATGAGCATTTCTTTCGCATACTTTGCTTGATTTATAAATATTCCATCTTTGAGTTGCCTGACTTGCAATCCTTGGAAATAATTCAATTTTCCCATCATACTCATTTCAAATTTGTTTGTCATGAGTTTGGCAAAATCATCACAAAGTTGCTTGTCCTTAGATCCAAATATTATGTCATCCACATAGATCTGAACTAAGAGTATTTTACCATCATGGTTCATGGTAAACAAAGTTTTGTCAACTTCACCTTTCTTGAAACCATTATCCAGCAAGAACTTAGCTAAGGTATCATACCAAGCTCTAGGTGCTTGTTTTAGACCATATACAGCTTTCTGAAGCTTGTATACCATCTTGGTTTCTGAGGGAAGTTCAAAGCTAGGGGGTTGTTCCAAGTAGACTTCTTCAGTAAGTTCATGAGTAGCAAATACTTTGGATCTAGTCACTTGGCGTTTGTCAATATCACCAATCATATCCGTAGAGGGATGATCTCTAATCCATTTGTTAACAGGTTTTCTGCTCTTTGGATCCAGATAAGTTTGCTCATCAGCATGTACTTGTTCAGTACTACTGGTATTTTGTTGTGTCTCTGCTGAGATTGGTTCATCAGCAACTGCTTGTTCAGCATTGCTAGATTGTGGTAACTCATCAGCAGGCACGGGAGGTTGAATATTTTCAGCAACATCCGGAGCAACTGCGTCTTTTGCTGGAAATTCTTTGTCATGAACTATATTTATCTTTTCATGACTTGGGGGAGGAGATTCATTGTCAGAATCATCATTTAGTTCAATTGACTTGAAATGCCTAGCATCAGATTCAGTTCTTTGCTCATGTATGATTAGCTTCTTCATACATTCTGATATTTCTTCTTCAGCAGGCACTCCTTGTGTCTTTTCGTAGAATACAACATGCACTGATTCTTCGATCTTTTGTGCCTTTTTGTTGTAAACTCTATAAGCTTTACTATGCAAGGAGTAACCAAGAAATATCGCTTCGTCTGCCTTTGGTTGAAATGTTCTTAGGTATTCTCAACCGTTGTTAAGAGCGAAACACTTACAACCAAATACTCTTAGATGAGTGATATTAGGACGTCTTCCAACAAATAACTCATAAGGAGTTTGTTGTATTCCTTAGTAATCAGCCATCTGTTTTGAGTGTAACAGGCGGTATTAATCGCTTCAACCCAGTAAGCCTCACTTATTTCAGTGTCAGCAAGCATTGTTCTTGCGGCTTCTTTTAGGGTGCGATTCATCCTTTCAGCAACACCGTTTTGTTGTGGTGTCCTTACTGAGGATAACTGATGTTGTATGCCTTTTGAAGTGCAATACTCAGTTATGTACTGGTTTACAAACTCAGTACCATGGTCTGTCCTTATGACTTTTACCTTGCCATTTTTCATGACTTCAAGCTTATTCAGCAAGTTAGGTATTTCAGTCCTTGTTTCAGATTTGTGTTTGATATATACTACCCAAGTGAATCTTGAATAGTCATCTACCACCACCAGACCATACTTCTTACCAGCATAGCTTGTTAACAAGTCCATGTGCAAGAGTTGTAAAGGTTTTGTAGTTGACGGTACTGCCTTGTTCTTAAAATAAGATTTGGTTTGCTTTCCTTGCTGACATTCATTGCAAACACCATCCTTCTTGAAAGTAACCTTAGGTAATCCAACTACAAGTGCCTTTTTAGACAGTTTATTCAGCGTCTTGAAGTTTAGGTGACTTGTTCGTTTATGTCATAACCATGCTTTTTCAGCAATGCAATCGTGATATGAGACAAGGCATTTTGCAACGATTGCTGAAGACCAATCTACGGTGTACAAGCCTCCTGATCTTCTTGCAATCATAATTACCTTTTTGGCCTCCACCAGCAAACCATATTGTTGGACCTTTAGACCACCGTCTATAGTTTATAAGGTTATTCTTGTTGTCCGTCATGTGCTTTCGACAACCACTGTCAAAGTGCCAAATTGCATCGTTTGTCTCTGTGGCTGAAGTCTGCACAATCAAGAGAAAACAAGTTAATTATCCAATATTGGATGTCCATTAACATGTTCAAGAATGCATCCAGTGGAAACCCAAGTCTTAAGTTTTTCAACTTTGACTTGTTTTCTACTTGCTGAGGAACTAGGAGGTTTTGAGCCGAAAGACTTTTGATTTGTGCTGATCAAATCCACTTTCTGATGTGGTGTCTTGCTCGGTTGACCTTTTTGCTGAACATACTTTTCAGTAAGTTCTTTTCTAGCAAGGTTCCTTCTAGCCCTAGCATTTTGAGTCCCTTCAGAACTCTTAGGCTTGGTTTTGTTCATCTCTTTGAAGTATCTTTGCTGACTTTGCTTATACTCGTGAAAAAGTTGACTTTGCTTGGTTTTAAAATCGAGTCCACTTTTCGGAGAATGCTGAGCTTTTGTCTCAGCAGCCTTACTTGATTCAGGTTTTTCAGCAAAGGTCTTCTGATTACTTTTAGTAATCTTGCGTTTTGACTTAACAAACTGCTTTTCAGCAACTTGTTTGGCGGAATGCTTTACAACATCCTTTTTCTTTATAGTTTGCTTTTCAGCAACCTGTTTTCCTTTTAAAGTCTTGTTACTTTGAGTAGCAACAACGGGCTTTACGGCCGTAGGTACTTGATTGCATTTTTCATCAACCTTAGATTGACCAAACTGATAGAGTTCTGGTTGTCCTCTATCAGTAGCACGTACAAAGGAAATTGGTGATTTGTCTTTACTCAAGATTATTAAGTCATCACCTTCATACGTTGCACCTAAACCTTCTTTCTGAGATGGATCTCTCAGATAAGAGTTTAGTTCAGTCATCGTATTACTTGCATCAGCATAAGATTTGAAATTGATTTTCATCTTTTTCATTTCTTGGATTTCAGCAAGTAACTTTAGAATTGAGGACTGATACTCTTCCAATTCTATTGCCATCTGAGAATTCTTCTCTGTAGCTTCAGCAATCAACTTCTTAAGATGCACTATTTCAACATCTTTCTTTTCTGTCTCTTCCTTCAGCAAGACATACTTTTCAGTAGTCTGCTTGGTCAGAGTCTCAGCATTCTGTAGTTTCTCTTGCTGTTTGCTTAGAGTTTTCTCAAATCTTTCGATTTCTCCTTGAATCTTGTCAAGGTCAATCTCGTCTTCACTTTCTGAGTCAGAGTCAGAGGTAGGACTGTTTACCTGACCGTCCATGAGGCAGAACTCGTAGTTTGACACATCTGGATAAGCTTCCATTGCTATTCCACAATCTTCTTTACGATTCTCTACGTGTCTTCAGTGTCTGAGCTTTCTTCCTGACTGTCTTCGGAGCTAGTATCAATGCACAGCGCATCGATTGTTGCTTGAAGCTTCTTCTTTTCTTCAGCAATAAAAGCTCTTTTGAACTTCTTCTTCTTTTCAGCAGATTTGCCTTTTAGCAAAGGACAATTTGCTTTGAAGTGTCCAGGCTTTTTGCAGTAAAAATAGAGATCATTTCCAACTGCTGGTTCTTCTGATGAGTTTGCTTGCTGAGCTTGCTTGTTCAGCGAGCTAGCCTCATTCTTGTACTTATGGTAGTTGTTACCAAGATGCTTTTTCAGCTTCTCTTTTGCTTTTCGCCTTTCAAGTTCCTTACTGATGAATTTCTTCATGTTTTTACCAACTAAAGCATTTTCATTAGCGGGCTCTTTATCATTCTTCTTTTCAGAAGATGACGGCTTTGCAGCAAGAGCAATGTTTTGCGATTTTTCAGCAAACACATTTTCTCTTTGCTTTGTCTCGTAGTTGATAGTAGCAAGATGAGAGAACAACTCTGTGGGTGTGATGTATGGCATTCCTTGATTGTAGTAGAAATTCTGAGTGTCGATCCATTCTTGGTTCAGACTTCTGATGATGGTTTTCACCTTCTGATGAACTGGAATTTGGCAGATTCAATTAATCAAATAAATTTGTTTTTAGCCAAAGGCAATTCACAACTACAACAAAAACCGTAGTGTAGCAGTAAAATAACCTCGAGTGTCGATCTCTAAGGACTATAACTAACTTTATCTAATTTAACTTAAACTATAAAATCAACAGACGACTTACCACAGATTTTTCTTATGCTAAGAACTCCCAGAACAGGCTCTGGAGAATTCCTATCTAAAACTAATGAGAAAGGTATGAAAAAAGGTCTGAGAAAGTATGAAAAAACGTAGAGAAACTACAACTATATATATGAGTTCGGAACGTGTGGGGCGAGTCGCCCCAGACACCAGGTGAACCGCCCCACATCCCGGGCGAACCGCCCGGGAGCTCCAGTCGGCGAGGAACGCGTTTTTGGATTTCTTTTCCTTTCGTACTCGGATTTTGCCTTCTAGTGACCTTTAAGCCTTGAAACTCGACCCCTAGACTTCAAATCCCATCCGGAACCTTCTAGATACTCCATGAATGCCCTCGGAACACCGATTCTTTGTTCTCTTCAATATAATTGCCTGGAAAACCACGTTTTTCACATAAAACCTGTAAAATGCAAACTAAAGGGAAACGTGACACTATTCTAATAAAATGCACTAAAATATAGCTAAATTAACATAGAGGATAGCTAAATAGGTGAAAAAAGACTCGAATGAAGGTGTAAAATACACGTTCATCACCTTCTCAGAATCTGAGTAAAGGTTTCCAACTCCCAAGGCGGCCATCTCACTAACTAGAGTTGTGAATCTGAAGTCCAAGTCTTCGAGTGACTCATTTGTACCTTGTTTAAAGTTCCGGAACTTTAACTTCAGCACTTCGAGTTTGTTTTCCTTGGTTTTGTCAGATCCGGCACAAAGATCTTGAACCATTTTCCAAGCTTACTTAGCAGTTTTGGCACCCCACAGTTTGCACTGTATAGTATCCGGAGTTGATCGAATGATGATGTTTCTTGCTTGGCCATCAAGACGGAATCTCTTGGCTTCATCGGAAGTCCATTCCTCTCTTGGTTTTGGAACGACAATATCAACTGGTTCGCCTAAGATAGTTTCCTTTCAAGCTTCTGTGGTTTTGTGAGGAAAGCTTTCCTCAACCTTAGTGATCTTGATAGGTCCATCATTATTGACAGTAACCATCTCATCACTAATGGCCTCAAGATGTAGCATCATGTTGTTTCGCCATTTTTCGTAGTTTTCCAGATTCAACAAGGGAGCGTCTCCTAAAGACATCCTGTCAGCAAAACACTACCAAACTGATCAAGTGAGAGTGATTTACGGAAAGCACCTAAGGGGATCTAGGTTCAGTGCTGAAGGTGTAACGACCCGACCAATCCGGCCGGCGTGGTTACTCATGGGCGCTCTCCGGAGTGATATGCTGGCCCCAAAGACCAACACGGGTTCTAATCTGTGCACTTTGTCCTCACTCGTGCGCGCACCGGGAACTTCCCAGTGGGTCACCCATCCTAGAATTGCTCCAGAGCAAGCACGCTTAACTCTGAAGTTCTTCTAGGTGGATTCCCGAAAAGAAAGGTGCACCTTGTTGGTATGAGTAGCGTTCTCAACCCTTTTAAGCTTCTGAAATCTGGGGCGTTACAATCTACCCCCTTAAAGCCTCGACGTCCTCGTCGAGCGCCTTAATTGGTGGGGGTGACAAACTGACAATAACCTTTACCAACCGTCCACCCGATGCGGGCTTTGGGTTGATCTAGGCTCTGATACCATTTGTAACGACCCGACCAATCCGGCCGGCGTGGTTACTCATGGGCGCTCTCCGGGGTGATATGCTGGCCCCACAGACCAACACGGGTTCTAATCCGTGCACTTTGTCCTCACTCGAGCGCGCACCGGGAACTTCCCAGTGGGTCACCCATCCTAGAATTGCTCCAGAGCAAGCACGCTTAACTCTGAAGTTCTTCTAGGTGGATTCCCGAAAAGAAAGGTGCACCTTGTTGGTATGAGTAGTGTTCTCAACCCTTTTAAGCTTCTGAAATCTGCGGCGTTACAGAAGGTTAAAGAACCTCCAGCTCTGATACCACTTGTTGGTCCCTTTAAACAACAAGAAAAGACTAGAGGGGGGGGTGAATAGTCTTTTCAAACTTTCGTCGTTTAAAAACTTTCTCAGCAAGGACTTATTACTTTTCAGTAATGAGTTTGCTGATACTTAACTTTCTCAGCAAGTGCAAGTTACTTTTCCGTAACGAGTTTTGCTGATACTTAAAACCAGAGAGCGGAAGTCTTTGATACAATAAGTGCTTTGTCAGTAAGTGATAATTTCAGCAAGTGAACAGAGTGACTGTGTACAGATAGATATGTTTTGCTGAAAACTAAATGCAGTAAGTAAATCACACAAACACTTTTATAGTAGTATTTGAGAGTGGCGTAATCTCTCAACTAATCCACTTTGTCCTTTCTAGGAATGAATCCACTAAGACAAGTTTGAGGTTCCTTACAACACCTATCTAGAGCGATTCAACAGAAACCAAAGCACACTTGCTTCGTTTCCAACCTAACTAGAGAACGAAACCTTGTTCTCCACCAAACTTGGGACTTTTAATCAGCAACACTATGCTTGATTAAGTTCCCCATGAATTTCACGCCTAAAGGGTGTATTTTCAGTTAGAGAGGTTTGGGATGAGATAACTTGATTATAACTTATTCAGCTACAACAAGTAATCTAAGAAACAAAACTTTGAATACTTTGCAGTAAACAAGTTTGAATGTTTCTGGTGTCAAGACTTGTTCTTGTTCGAAAGAAAGAACACTTAACTAATTTCTTAGCCGTGTATGTTACTTCTTCACAAGTAGCTTTTTCAAGCTTTAAGTCTTGGAACGGATCAATGGCAGTAAAGAGTGTTTGAAGGGTACGTGAGTTTAAGCACAAGTGAGAGTTTGATCACGTTGTTGACACACTTCAACTCTTTGCCGGATGACCTCTATTTATAGTGAATCAAGGGAGCCGTTTGAATTTCAAATTCTAAGGCTTTGTTCCTTAAGATGTCACTATCTTGCTTTTGTACTTTCAGCAACGTCCTTTATTTGTCCTCTAGTCTTCATGTCCTTCGTGTGCATACTTTGCATTTAATATTCATTTGAATGAGATTCAAACATGAACGTTGGAGCGCAAATGCAAGTACTTTCAGCAAGGAGGTCACATATGTTCTTCAGCAAGTGGTCAATCTCAGTTTCAGCAAGCACAACCTACTCTTCATTTAGATTTTTACTTATGCAAGCTGTTGCTGAAGTTTCCACTTTCTGAGCAACATGTGCCTTTTAGATACCAGTCTTCAGAAATGTTCTAGTCTTCAGTCTTCGAATTCTTCAAGTTTCTGAATGGTTCTAAATGCTTCAATAGTTTGTTTGTGTAAACAAAGTACATCATCAGCAAATGCTTCAATAGGTTGTTTTTCTTTTCAGAAAACAAGATACATCATAAGCGGTAAAAACACCGATCTAGCACCTACTCTAAGTCTTCAGCAAACGTTCCTCTTTTACAATGTCCTCTAAAATTCTAAATTCCTATGGACCTTAAGAGTACTAGTTACTGGACTTTCCTTAATTTAGCATGGTTAATTGCTCATCAAAATTACAAGTTTCCTAACACTTGAGAAGATGTGACATTAGTAAGAGTACTCTAGTCTTAACCCACTTGCGGAATTTGAGCTAAAATCAAGGTTGATTTTTCATGACATTATACCTCGGTAAGGGGCTTCACACTGGAAGTATATATGTATTAGCGACAACCTACGATAGGGACGATATGTACTTGATCACATTCAGTTATTTTTCTTTATTTATGTTCATTTATTTATACACTATTAAATACTATTGGTATTACATTTTTATGAATATATTATTTGGTTGTTTGAATTATTCGATAAAATGTTCCCAAGGACTTAAGTTAGTGGGAGCTTGTGTGTCAATAATTAAGTCCTAAAATAAGCCACTAGCTGAAGGTCATTGAGATACGGGATATCAATGATGCGATTGAAGCTAGCATATGTTGCATTAGATCCTTCGAGGATGTAGTAGGTCTCACTGCTACGAATGAACTTGGTTATTCATAATTAACATATGGACACTTTGGAGAGTGTTGGCATACCCAACCGAGAAACCATTTGGTAAAGCTATTTAAGTGTATATGGTAGTATCGGTGTGTAGGGTGATGTTAGTAGTCCTTAGACTTGAGGCCAATACTACATCATGTGTGGAATAATGTACTTTGACCATGCGCAACGCTTGCACTCTTAAAGTAGGGTAGATACGACATGTGTTGGGTACATTAGGAAGCATATGTGTGAGTGATTTGGCCAAGATAGGATTCATTCCTCCGTAATAGATACTAGGAGAGAATACTCACTTCTCATATTTAGTGCGATCACGAAACCGGTGGCCACCGTATGTGAATATGTCAAAATGGTATTTGGACATAATTCATAGATTGACTAATAAGATTGAGAGTCAATGAATGAAGTTATTAGAATAGACACATAACCATATTCTAGACTCATTCGAGTATTCGTGAATGAATGGACCGTATCATCAAAGTATCTTACGCTACAGGTGGTTTGTTTTCCTCAGAAACGTTCCTTGCATATTAATATTGTATGATAAATTGTCTAGGAATTTATTATGACCTTAATTGGATTGTTGCTTAATATGCAAGGCCCTATGGGTCAGACTTCAAGGTGGTGTTTCTACAAACGAGCTATGTATATTGAATTAAATATTAATTAGATTAATATTAAATCATTATACAAAATATATAATGGAATTATTATTAATTAGATTAATATTAATTTATTATATGTGGAATATATTTTAGATATAATTAATTGATTTAAATTTGATTTAATTAATTAATTGAAGACTTGTGCATTTGGGCGAAATTTAGAATGAGGTCCAAATAAAGAAGAAAAGAAAGGGAATAAAAATAATAATAAATAAAACGGAACTAGGCAACTGGACTGAAACCCAGCTGCTGGCCGGTGGCTTTGCTGCCCCATGTGTTTTGTTTTATTTTTATTTTATTTTCTTCTTTTCTTTTAATTCTTTCTTTTAGTAATTTGATTTATCTGTTTGTTAGTTAGTTGATGACTTTAGAAGTCTCCTAGTCAATTAGATTTGTTGGGATAAAAATCTTACGTGATATTCTAAACAAACTAACTGACTAAATCAGAAAGAAAGAAAGAAGTCTTCTATTCTATTCCAACATACGTGAAAAACACTTTGCTCTCTGATAGTCAGAAAGAAAATATTCTCTCTCTCTATTAGCTCAAAAACAGAAGAACCTCCTAGCGTTCTTGATAGAAATCACTGCCCGTGGATACCAAGGTCGAAGGAAGTAATCGACCTGTTGATGAGCCATCTTGGAGATTCTGTTGACGAAGATTTCATCTCTGAAGAAGAAGAAATCAACCAGTTACCGGACGAGGAGATTGCAAGGCTCTGTCGGAGATTGAGGAACAGCTACCCGATGAATTTGCTTATCTGCTGGAGGACACGTAAGTGATAGCTTCTAGTATAATAAACGAATATAGTCATATCAGTTTAGTGAGATCAAAAATTTTAAACTTCCGCTGCTTAGCCTTAGAGATAATTTTTCTCACTTTTACTAATAGTGGTATCAGAGCTGGGCTGAATCATGACTATATTCATTTATGATTTATAATTACTGTTGTTGTGGATTATTATATGTATGTTTATGTTTAAAGTTTCCAGATTCTTTAATTGGATTTAAAGAAAAGAAAACAAAACAAAACATGGGTTTTATTACTGTATGTAATTTTATTTCCAGATTCTTCATATTAGATTTAAAAGAAGAAATAAATCACATTAGTAGCTTGGCTACTATATTTACGTTGGAACAGAAACTGTCAAGGATGGAGATGGTACTCCATCGGAGCTTGGCTCCCTACCACCATCATTCATTTTCTTTGGTTTCAATCTCTTCTCCTCTGTCCATTTTAAGAAACAAAGTTGATTTGGTTTGTGGCTTATGGACCTTTGAAACTCCTTTAATGGTAATGATGAACGTATTTTTGACGCGTTCATCTTGTCTTTTTTACCTTCTTTTGCTACCTTTTAGCCTTGTTTTTTGGTTAGTTTTGTAGAATAGTGTCACGTTTTGTGTTTTCTGCATTTTCAGGCACTTAGGAACGAAATGGCGTTTTTGGAGCTAAAGACGAGCTTTTTTGATAGAAAATGGCCCCGTTGAAGTTCCTTGATCTCCACGGCTTGTTCGTGAGTGTTTGAGCATCAATAAGCATTGAGAAGGATGAGTCCAAGGCACCTGAGGGCCGTACGAGGGCAAAAAGATTGAGTTGGAAGATAAAAATCTGCCTAGGAGCCAAGCTAAGCGCCTGGAATAGTGAAGCGCTCCGCTTCATTTTTCAGGAGCTTTGGCACAGCAGCCAAGCGAAGCGCTTGGAGGGCACAAGCGCTTCGCTTGCCAAGCGCTCCGCTTGGCCTCTCCAAGCGATCCGCTTGGTAGCGGTTACGTTTTCGGATTTTCCTTCTTAGATCTGATCTTCAGTTACTTTTTGGATACTTTTGAACTTTGGCTTCGTTTTGGAGAGCTCCTAAGCCCCAAAACTCAGAGAAAACTCAGATTACATTGTATTTTAGATTGGATTAAAGGTTTTGGCATAGGATTGCATCCATTGTTTCATCTACGGAGAGGTTTTCATCAATACCCACCGATTAGTGACAGCTTGGTGGTAACATTGTATCATTATCTCTTGTCTAGTAGTTTGATTTGATGTATTCTATTTACAATTCATATGATTTGATGTCTATGTTGATGAATATGAGTAGCTAAATCCTTTGTGTTGGTGGTAGAATGTAGAATATGCATGCTATGGGTTATGTTTATGCTTACATGAGACTGTGATTCAATCTTGCTGTAAATTCCTTCATATGATTCTTAGTTGCCTATAAAATATATTCGAATTGAGTATAGTGACAAACTCTTGGTCAATGAAAGCTATAGGATTGTATGTTAGAGATTTGCAGCATGCTAGATAAATGGTGTTAGTGACAAGCACCTCTAAAGTATTGATAGTGGTCTTTTATGATGTGTGTCTTGAAAGTTACCTAGACGAGTTGCTTAGCAGACTTGATCGAAGGTTTTACGCACTGAACTTGTGAGCATATTCGTAACCCATGCATGTGTATTTGATTTCTACCACCAACCGTTTTCCAAACTTGATTACAACAATCTGATTTCTCGTTGCTTTGTTCTAAGAAAGCAATTCTATAAACACTTGAACTCGTTGTCTGAAATAACTAGCAAAAACCACAAACAAAGCCACGTTAGGTCCCGAGAGAACGACACTCGGGGACAACTTGCCATTGCACTCTTGTTTGTGTAGTGATAAGTGTTCTTTAGCTTTTTTAAACAAATTTAATTGATGAAAAACGACATCATCAATTTGGCGCCGCTGCCGGGGACTTAACTCCTTTGGTTGGTGTTTTTGTTTTGGTTTTTTAGCCAACATCACTTTCTCACCTCATTTCTTTCCCCCTATCTTTTTCAGAAAATTTATCTAATCTGCTCTTGGTTACCTTGCGTGCTTGAGCTCTTTGTATATATTATTAGATTAGAGGATTTTTTCCTTGCAAGTTTTTTTTAATTCTTTTGTGGATTCTGCTCCTTGATTTCTTGTTTCCTCATGTGCAGAAACTAGTTCCTTGTAAGGATGAGTATACGAGCTTCTTTGACAAGGTATGTGCAACCTCGAGGGCCTTGCATAACGTTTGACGAAGATTGCAAGGATTATGACTTTGATCCTTCGTACTACTCCATTGTTTCCACATTTTCAAGTGGTGATGATCCAAGAGGGTTCTTAGACACGTTCGAGGAAGGTGTGTTGATGATACCTCGTGAGAATGTGGAGGGGGTTATTTTGTCACATGAGCAGCTTTGTATAAGGGCATTTATGGGAGCCTTGAGAGGGAGCGCTCGTGAGTGGCTCAGAATCCCGCCGGCAAGATCATTGCACACTTGGGATGAAATAACCAACAAGTTTCTGGAACATTGGGATTGGGACTCACCTCCCGGTTCAAAGACATGGACATCTCGCTTTGCTAGTCCGCCACCAGAAATCGACATAGCCAATGTAGAGGAATGTTGTGAAGAATCTATTGATGAAGACTCTTCAGTGCTTAGCTTGGATTCCACGTCCTTAACTGAGGATGTCAAGACTGTTGGTAAAGAAGAAGTCGTGGAGGAGGTGATGACTGAATCCATTGCTTCACCTGAGTCAGGCAGTGTTGTCTTGAGTTGTGTTGAGATCGAGGAGCTACTCTATGAAGATTTTGGTGTCTCTGAATCGACATGTTTGGATTCTATTGCTACAGACACTCTTGATCTTGACTCCTATGTTCTGGTCCATGCACCCACCTATGAGCTTCAAGGGAGTTTTGATCCACTTTTTTCTTTTTATTTTCCCTCTGATTCCTTTAGTTATTTCTTAGATTTTGATTTTGTTAATTTAGTTGATTTTTATTTTCAGGGAATCATGGATTTGCTTGAGGAGTTGAGGAGAGGAGCCAAAGATGGTTCCCAAGATGCAAGGAGTAATGGAACGAATGCACGAGATTCGTTACCATTTGATAATGGATAACCTTTGTGGTATTTCTTTGCATGTAGTTTAGTTTTTTCCTCTTAGTTTGCTTTTGTAGTTGTGGCCCGTGAACCTTTTGTCGTGATTCGTTTAGTCTAGTGTTTGTCTTGGTGCCTTAGGTGATTAAGATAGGAAAAAACATCGAAAATCTGGAAACAGAGCCAAGCGAAGCGCTTGGAAGGGCCAAGCGGTCCGCTTGAAATTTCAGTAAATCAAAAAGTTTACTGGAATTTCAAACGGAGCGCTTGGAGCCTCCCAAGCGCTCCGCTCGACAAGCGGTCCGCCTGGACCCTGTACCCAGATTTTCCTCGTTTTTTCCATTCTTCTCACCTTTGTGCACCCGTTTTCACATGTTTCTTGAGTCCTTTCAGGTACTACTCATATATAGGAGATTGGACACGAACCTTTATCTCAGGGAAGTGTACTTTCAATCCAATTTTTCCTTTTATTCAACTTTTCTTTGCTCGAGGACGAGCAAAAGTTTAGGTTTGGGGAGGGGGTATTGGATTTTCAGTACTATATGCTTGTGTGGTTCGTACATGCCTGATTTTACTCAAGTTCATGTGATTTGTCGTGTTTTTTCAAATTTTTGCATGCATATCATCCCTATATTAGTTGTTGCACGTTGTTGTGTGTGGAGTTTATTGCCAAGTCTTTTGAACCTTTTTTATTGAGTAGACTAAGTGTTTATGACCATTGATCATATGTTGCATCACTTTGCAAGTAGTTTGAGGCTTGTCTCGCTTGGTTTGTCACATTCGCATGTGCACTAGTTAAGCTTAGTAGTCTCGACATCACCTTGAGTGGTGTTTCTTCTGCTGCGGTTCACGATGGCCTTATAAAATGATGCATGTTAGAGTCTATGGTTGTAACCCGTGTAATTATGTACGTAAGAGGCGACAAGTTCTTCACCTCGATTAGAGATTGCCAAATGCCTAGGAAGGAGGTAGTGTGAGGTGTGCGATTCCTTGTATTAAACCTATTCTATCGAATAGGTTTGGGGAGGGGGTTGCTTCGTTATACTTGTCTTTCGTCTTTGAGTCGTTGTAAAGTTTTCTTTTTCTTTTTCTTTTTGTTTTGTGTCCCAACCTATTCTTTCGAATAGGTTTGGGGAGGTGTTTTTGACACTTAGTACTGCTGCTTGCCCCTATATAGAAAAAAAAAAGAAAGAGAAAAAGAAAAGAAGAGAACAGAAAAAAAAAAAAAAAGAAAAAGGGAAATAAAGAATAAGACCCAAAAAAGCAAAAGAAGGGTCGTTGCAAGCCAAAAGCAGTCTAGTAAAGTGTCAAGTGTCATGTAAATATTTGTTATTGTGAAGTCATCGAGTTGTAAATTCTATCTTTCGTTTCGTGTCGCCTTTGTCCAAGGCCTGTTCTTGACCACCCTCGTCTTGCTATTCAAGAAGTGGTTGAAAGAGGCTCATTCTTGAGAGTCTGGGTAGAATAGGGGAGTGTTATCTTTCTAAGGGAACCCTCCTTCGTTTGATGAGAGCCAGTATTGGTTCGCCCTCTCTTGAGGAAAAGTCTCGCTTGGTGAACAGTAGTAAGCCCTCGGTTTCATAGACACGGGGCAATTGTAGTATGATATCATGCATCATTGTGTCATCACTGACCAGGTCCAGGTAGAAGATGTTACGAGAGACTCCTTTGTTTAACCAAGTGCACAAGAGAATGTGTATATTCGCAATTGAGGCATTCTTCAACCTAATTGCATGTCATGCTCATTTGGTTTTGTTCATAAGCATTTGGTAGATTCAATAGATTAGTTCACTTTACTTGGCATGAGACTCCTTTTGTGTTGCATTTAGGACAAGCAAAGGTTTGGTTTGGGGAGTTTGATGAACGTATTTTTGACGCGTTCATCTTGTCTTTTTTACCTTCTTTTGCTACCTTTTAGCCTTGTTTTTTGGTTAGTTTTGTAAAATAGTGTCACGTTTTGCGTTTTCTGCATTTTCAGGCACTTAGGAACGAAATGGAGTTTTTGGTGCTAAAGACGAGCTTTTTTGATAGAAAATGGCCCCGTTGAAGTTCCTTGATCTCCACGGCTTGTTCGTGAGTGTTTGAGCATCAATAAGCATTGAGAAGGATGAGTCCAAGGCACCCGAGGGCCGTACGAGGGCAAAAAGATTGAGTTGGAAGACAAAAATCTGCCCAGGAGCCAAGCTAAGCGCCTGGAATAGTGGAGCGCTGCGCTTCATTTTTCAGGAGCTTTAGCACAGCAGCCAAGCGAAGCGCTTGGCGGGCACAAGCGCTTCTCTTGCCAAGCGCTCCGCTTGGCCTCTCCAAGCAGCCCGCTTGGCAGCGGTTACGTTTTCGGATTTTCCTTCTTAGATCTGATCTTCAGTTACTTTTTGGATACTTTTGAACTTTGGCTTCGTTTTGGAGAGCTCCTAAGCCCCAAAACTCAGAGAAAACTCAGATTACATTGTATTTTAGATTGGATTAAAGGTTTTGGCATAGGATTGCATCCATTGTTTCATCTACGGAGAGGTTTTCATCAATACCCACCGATTAGTGACAGCTTGGTGGTAACATTGTATCATTATCTCTTGTCTAGTAGTTTGATTTGATGTATTCTATTTATAATTCATATGATTTGATGGCTATGTTGATGAATATGAGTAGCTAAATCCTTTGTGTTGGTGGTAGAATGTAGAATATGCATGCTATGGGTTATGTTTATGCTTACATGAGATTGTGATTCAATCTTGCTGCAAATTCCTTCATATGATTCTTAGTTGCCTATAAAATATATTCGAATTGAGTATAGTGACAAACTCTTGGTCAATGAAAGCTATAGGATTGTATGTTAGAGATTCGCAGCATGCTAGATAAATGGTGTTAGTGACAAGCACTCTAATGTATTGATAGTGGTCTTTTATGATGTGTGTCTTGAAAGTTACCTAGACGAGTTGCTTAGTAGACTTGATCGAAGGTTTTACGCACTGAACTTGTGAGCATATTTGTAACCCATGCATGTGTATTTGATTTCTACCACCAACCGTTTTCCAAACTTGATTACAACAATCTGATTTCTCGTTGCTTTGTTCTAAGAAAGCAATTCTATAAACACTTGAACTCGTTGTCTGAAATAACTAGCAAAAACCACAAACAAAGCCACGTTAGGTCCCGAGAGAACGACACTCGGGGACAACTTGCCATTGCACTCTTGTTTGTGTAGTGATAAGTGTTCTTTGGCTTTTTTAAACAAATTTAATTGGTGAAAAACGACATCATCAGGTAATTTCAAGCTTTGTAAACAAAAACCTCGAATCAAACTAAAATGATATGGAGAAGAGTTACAGGAACATGTAAAAGGAATGATGCAAAAAAAAAAAAAATTCACCCTGGAGGTGAGGGGCGGACCGCCCCCTGTGAGAGGCGGTCCGCCTCTTGAAAGAGAGGGGTGCCTTCGGGAACGCGGATACAGGTGGTGCATGGCTGTCGTCTGAGAGGCGGTCCGCCTCCCACAACCCGAGAGGCTTGTCTTCTCTGGGATTGAGGGGCGGACCGCCCCCTGTGAGAGGCGATCCGCCTCTCACAACCCGAGAGGCTTTGCCTCTCTGGTAATGGGAGGCGGTTAGCCCCCCATGGAAGGCTAACCACCTCCCATGTCTAGTGGCCCCGGGGGGTTTGAAGATTTTCCTTTTAATTTATAAATGGTTTGTAAATTATATTTAACCCTATTTGTTGGTGTTGAAATATGCCCAGTCCGCATGTACGAACTGGAGCGATCTAAGAGCGCGACGAAGCATCATGCGTCGTCCCTCAAGGGGCGCTACCACACCCAAGTATATATGTCACTAAGGTGTGGTTCGACCAACATATGGTCCGACCATCACTAAGAGGCCAACCCTCAAGATAAGCTTATTACAAGGACAATGCAGCTATTGGGCTCGAGGAGGACCTTACGTCAAGGTGACAGCCTCCGAGAGAATCTAGGCAGATCACTACTCGGACCACATAAGAAAGAGGAAGGCAAGAGGACCAAGGGCGACCACCCATGGTCGCTCCCTGTGGGACCCGTCTTCCAGATTACTTCATGGGACCCAAAAAGTCCATATTGCCCTCTCAACCGTAGCCAAGATGTTTGGGCCAAATCCCATGGATCTCCTTAATGGGCTTGGGCCTAAGGAGGCTTCAATCTCGTCCGGACACTTGTCACGATCCTACATGGAGTGACATGATGAATGTGTATTTTACACTTTCATTCGAGTCTTTTTCACCTATTTTAGCTATCCTCTATGTTAATTTAGCTATATTTTAGTGCATTTTATTAGAATAGTGTCACTTTTCCCTTTAGATTTTATTTTACAGGTTTTGGTTGAAATTCGAGGATTTCCGGGCAATTATATTGAAGTTGACAAGGAATTGGTGTTCCAGAAGCGTATTTGGAGTATCTGAAGGTTTCCGGATAGGATTTGGAATCTAGGGGTCGAATCTGGAGGTTAGAAGGCCACTAGAAGACAGAAACCGAGTCCGGAAAGGGGAAGAAATCCAAAAACGCGTTGAAAACGCGGAATTCCGCGAGAAATTCTCTGGGGCGAACCGCCCCAGACGTGGGGTGAACCGCCCCACACCGGGCGGTTCGCCCGGTGTGTGGGGCGAACCGCCCCACAGTAATTCGAAGCCTATATATAGTTGCTCAGTTTTCTCCGAAAATCATACTTTTCCAGACCTACTTTCTCACCTCTCTCTGTAGTTTTATGTAGGGACTTCCCAGAGCCTGTTCTGGGGGTTCGTAGCTTAGGGGACACTTTTTCATAGCAGATTGGAGCTTGTAGGATCGCAATTCTCCGGAGATTGACAACCTTTGGTAACTTTGTATCTTACAGTTTATTCTACTTATTCTTATATTTTTTCAACATGTTTTCTTCTGTGATTTCTGTTGATTGCATGCCTATTATGAGTAGCTAAACTTATCTTTGGTGGTAGTATGTGAATTCTTAGCAAAGGGAAGATAATCATGCTAATGGCTATATCGCGCATTATACTCCGTGTCATTGCTTTATTTCGTTGATCAGGCACAACGTAAATTCTCGTATGTTGTATTAATTATTATGCCCAATTGGACCCTCGTCGACCTGTACGCGAGTTTATCTTCGTAGTGTTGAATAATTACGGAACACAATAGGACAATAATGCTTGACTTGTCAGAATCGTTATCTTCGTAGTGCTTAATAATTGCAACAGGACACTAGATTGATTCAAAGATCTCCATGCAAGACCGAGGAATTTATGCATGATTATCGACCCGTTATGCTTCGAAGGATCATACTATCACCAATCTCCATTATCTGCTAGAAACCCCTTTGCTATCTGTTTGTTGTTTTTATATTCTAAATTAGATTTGATAAAGCTAGTTATAGTCCTGAGAGAACGACACTCGAGTCATTCTACTGCTACACTACGGTTTTCGTTGTAGTTGTGGATTGCCTTTGGCTAAATAACAAATATTATTTGACTAAACCGGAACCGACAAATCCGCGTTCATCAAATTGGCGCCGTTGCCGGGAGTATACTCCTTTTTTCTGTTTAATTTGTTTATATTTTCAGCTTTCAATTCCTAATTCTATTAGTTTTAGTTTTCTTTTTTAATCTATCTCTGATACTGCTTTCCTAGTCTGTTACAGATAGTGTATACCGCATACACGTTCTGCAGGAACAACGCTTGCTGATTCAATTGCTGAGATCGACAGAGTCTACAACCAAAGAAGGCGACTACTCGAAAGGCGTGCACTAGAGGAAATAGAGGATACCGATTTCTCTGAAACTCTACACATTCTTTTCAAAGAAATCGACGGAATGGCAGAAGCTAGACCACTGAAGGCATGGGTTCAACCCACTAAGGATCGTATGAGGGGACCAGCGATTGTTCTTTCGTCAGCAACCAGAGATCTGGAAATCAAGAACCACGCATTCCAACAACTTCCGAGGTTCTATGATTTAGCAAGGGAAGATGTGATGGGGTACTTGCACGATATCGATGATTTCGTCAACCAACTCCCACGACCCGGAGCTGAGATAACAACGGACGAATTGAGGATGAAGGCTTTTGCTATGAGATTTGGCGACAAAGCCAAGTCATGGTTGAGTTCTTTACCAGCAGGCTCGCTGGACACTTGGGAGAAGGTTTTTTCAGCTTTCATGGAGAAATACTTCCCTCACACCTTGACTACCGCGCTAAAGGCGCAAATCACTGGATTCAAGCAAGACTATGATGAGACCATCTACACCGCGTTGGAGAGATTCCAAGATCTCACAAACAAGTGCCCTAACCATGGTTTTGAACTTTCTGACCTAGTCCAACACTTCTACAATGGACTAACCTTCGAGAACCAACAAGTGGTGGATTTCCAATGCCGAGGCAATATTTGGGAGGAAACCGCAGAAGCCGTCTGGGCAGTTTTCGAAAGGCTTGCTAAGGGTTCGCAGTTCAAGGACCCAAGAGCAATGGTTAGCAGACGTGGACCTGAAGCTTCACCGACTCAAGAAGCCCCTATGTATAGGGGGAATGGGGATCAATTCGAGTGATTTACCAACGAATTGAAGCAAGTACTCAAGAGCGTCACCGGAACAACTGTTTCGAACGAAGTATGCCGAATATGCAAGAACTATGGGCATGGGGCTCATATGTGTAGATCGGAGCTGGCATACGATGATGGCAACTGGGCTCGAGGAGGCGAAGAAGAATCCTTTGCTACGGAGTTTGGCACTCAAGAAGTTAGCTACGGACAAGACGGTAGGAATCCTCGAGGTTGATTTTGGAGAAGAGGATTCCGAAACAATCAAGGATATGCACCGGCTAACCAAACTTATGGCCCAACCAAGACCGTAGCAGGCTAAACTATGGTATGATCACTGCGAAAACCCCGCTCCGAAAGAGCCACCGAAATCGAAGTCGGCTCAACTGATGGAGAACTTGCAAAAGATGGTTGATCACACACAAAGTTTTCTCAAACGTTATGAAGAAGATTCCGAGAAGACTAGAGCAAGGCTCGATAGGTTGGAAGAGAGCACTAGGCTTGCCCATCAAAAGATGCAAGAGTTGATCGACCGAGGAGCAAGTAGGGAGCAAGGCAAACTACCTAGCAACACTGTGAAGTCGAATGCCATTACATTGGCAGGTGATCTACCTGACGAAATCACCATCAAGAAGGTTGTTAAGTGAGAGTGTTGCAAGAAGGAAGAACTTCTACAGGCTAAGGAAGAAGAGGAGGACCTTGGTTCTGACGTAAGTGATGAGGAGCAAGAGGATCCCGAACCACTCCCTAAAAGTTTCAATGTTAAGGTAGGGATTGGTGAGCTTGAAGATGTCCGTGCCACACTAGACACGGGATCCTACTCAAACATAATTCCTTTGAACGTGTTTGAAAAGAGTAACCTTGGAAAACTATCTGAGCAAAGGGCTATGTGCAACTGGCGGATGTATCATTTATGAGACCCGAAGGAGTTGTGGAATATGTGTTGGTCAAGATTGGTGAAGCTTCTGTTTACACCAATTTTGTAGTTATGCCGGCATCTGCACCTGGAACGGGGGATGTCATACTCTTAGGGCGAACGTTCTTGACTAAACTACGCTCCGTGGCGGACATCTACCAAAGAACTTGCACTATCGAAATGGATGGCAAGCAACACATATTGCACGCCATATCTGATCCACCTGATCCGCCCGATATTTCTTTCACTACTCACTACTGTGGTCTTGCAGCCTATATTCTTTCTTATTCACAGGTTCGTGGCATGGACAGGAGATCAATGAAGGGGAAGCCTAGTACCCGCAAAAAGAAGAGATAGGTGCAGACAGGAGTCGAGTCAAAGATTTAAACAATGACGCTATTCGGGAGGCAACCCGGAATTTTATCGCTTTCTTTACTGCTTTTTTGCATGCATTCATTCTTGAACTATTTGCTTCTCGTATGAGAATTTGTTCATGTCTGTGTCCTATATGCTTATGTTTGAGTGAGATTTTTCGAGTGGTTTTTTGAAAAAAATTGGTTTCGGGAATTAAAACCGCGTTTTCTGACGACGGAAGCCGTCTCCCCGCATCGGGAGCACGGGGCGAACCGCCCGGCGTGGGGGCGAACCGCCCTACGCACGGGCGAATCGCCCCACGGCTCCAGAAGTTCAAAAACGCGGATTTCTTCCCCCTTTACTTCATTTTCTTCATATTTCATCATTCCTCCTCCAACTTCAAATCTTCATAACTTCTTCATTTCTTGACCAAATTAGTGTTCTTTAGCTTAAATCGAAGCCTATTACATGATATATCTTTCCATCCGAACAGATTTCGTCCTAATGCATTAGATTTTCAGATCTGAGGTATCATTCTAAGAACCCTAATTTTCGAATTTGGGGGTTTTCTAATTTGAGCCTCAATTATGCTTATTTGATGCATGGGTATGTTGTTTGTGTGATTAGAAGTGTTATTTACTATCAATTGCATGCTCAATTATGCTTGGATTGTTGATTTGGGAATTTTGCTACTAGATGATATATCTTGTTATGCAATATGACTTTATCTTTGATTTCTTGCATATGATTGTGTTTATTGATGTAATGTTGGTGGATTTGACGCTAGAATTCTTAATTGTTGAGTATGAGGATTTATGATGCTAGAATTTTTCGCTACTATGGTATGAATTGAGCCTTGATATCTAGGATATTGGTTGTCTAGTAAGAGCATGATGTGATGTATTGCATGTAGTAGTTACATTGGTATGTTGCATGATGTAGAAGCTAGGCTAGACATTGAAGGTTTGGGGAGCTCGATTGTTGATCGTATCACTTGTGTGTTTTGTTCTTACACTAGCATATGCTTGAGTCAGTTTTGTGTCATACGAGGTACTAACTGTTGTTTGTAGGAACCATACCAAGGGAAAGGAGCATTCCCGTATGATTACTGTGAAGAATTGGAGGGGAATCGATTACCACCATGTCAAGGAGAGTGACCTCGTTAGATGTGCGTTCGAGCCAAAGGGTTTTGCAACAACGTCGTGGATTATCCAAGAGGAGGAGCTAGAGTACACATGGAGTAAGGACTCCTATGCTTATTCATGCACCACCGAAGGGACATAAACAATTTTTACGTCAGCACTCCATCACGAGGACTGCAAAGTTCGAGTGAACTGGAAGGCACCGGGACATTCTCGCCGCGACGGATTCAATCTTGAGTTCGTAGTTGCTAGAAGATTCCGAAGCGCTAGCTTGGTTCCAAAACATAATGACATGGGAGCCTAGCCCCGAGTTGGGGTGCCCCTTGCTGCCTCTAAAGGGAGCATCATATAGACATCGGTCGGATCAACCGTAGAGAATGTGGTCGACATTGAAAAAAATGGTAGAAGACTTCTGAGTATCCGAGCAGCTTACTGTAACCTTCTCATGGTAAAACGTTGGAGGGGGAGGTCCTGATACCACTGCCCTTTCCCCTTCAACAGTTCACATCCTATTGGAGGGCTTTAGGATGGAGGATTCCATAACAGCGGCGGCTAATCTTGAGAATTCCTCGCGACACTACAACTCTACTGGTGAGATGTGCGTGAAAGTAGTGACAATGAAGGCCATACGGGCAATGATGATACTAATGGAGGAGTTGTTCCTATCCGGCCTATGATTGAAACTACCACGCATACAGAAGACCTGATGACACCCTATAAAACTCCCGAAGCAGTCCAATAACTCACACGCAGCATACTCAGCCGACCGAGGCCAAACCATGGGGTAACATCTAGTATCACATCTTATTCCTCATTTTCTTACTGCTAGGGACTAGCGTTAATTTCATGAGGGGGATGGGATTTAAGTGATCTGATGTTGTTAGTTGGAGCCTAGTATGGTAGGATGAGTATAGTAACCCTCGCATGCTTTATCCGTCTGCATTTGCATTTGCACGTTTACCTGCTTTCTTAGATTTTTAGGTTGCATTCACTACATTCATCCTAGGATAGTCTTGCATGTTTTATATGGAGTTTATTGCCAATTTTTTTGAACTTTTTTATTGGTAGATCAACTAACTATGCCATTATCGTATGCTTCATCTCCTTAATTTGTTTGAGGTTTTCCTCGCTTGGCTTGTCACATTATGTATGGCACTTAGTTAAGCTTGGTAGTCTCGACATCACTTAGTGGTGTTTTCTCTACTGCGGTTCACGAAGGCCTTTATAATAGGATGATGCATGTTAGGGTCTTATGGTTGTTTCCGAGTAATTATGTACCTAAGAGCAACAAGTCTTCACCATGCTTTGAGATTGCTAAATGCCTAGGAAGGAGGTAGTGTGAGGTTGTGTGAGCCCGTTGTTATAACCTATTCTTCCGAATAGGTTTGGGAGGGGGTTACACCATCAGTA
>CM051458.1:44892499-44935589 GCA_028274465.1 Plantago ovata
GAATTTCAAACGGAGCGCTTGGAGCCTTCCCAAGCGCTCCGCTAGACAGCGGTCCCGCCTGGACCCTGTACCAGATTTTCCTCGTTTTTTCCATTCCTGCTCACCTTTGTGCACCCGTTTTCACATGTTTCTCTTGCGTCCTTTCAGGTACTACCTACTCATATATAGGAATTGGACACGAACTTTAATCTCAGGAAGTGTACTTTCAATCCAATTTTTCCTTTTTATTCAACTTTTCTTTGCTCGAGGACGAGCAAAAGTTTTGGTTTGGGGAGGGGTATTGGATTTTCAGTACTATAGGCTTGTGTGGTTCGTACATGCCTGCCTGATTTTACTCAAGTTCATGTGATTTGTCGTGTTTTTTCAAATTTTTGCATGCAATATCATCCACCTATATTAGTTTGTTGCACGTTGTTGTTGTGGAGTGTATTATTGCCAAGTCTTTTGAACCTTTTTTATTGAGTAGACTAAGTGTTTATGACCATTGATCATATGTTGCATCACTTTGAAGTAGTTTGAGGCTTGTCCTCGCTTGGTTTGTCACATTCGCATGTGCACTAGTTAAGCTTAGTAGTCTCGACATCACCTTGAGGTGTGTTTCTTCTGCTGCGGTTTCACGATGGCCTTATAAAATGATGCATGTTAGAGTCTATGGTTGTAACCCGTGTAATTATGTACGTAAGAGGCGACAAGTTCTTCACCTCGATTAGAGATTGCCAAATGCCTAGGAAGGAGGTATGTGAGGTGTGCGATTCCTTGTATTAAACCTATTCTATCGAATCGAGGTTTGGGGAGGGGTTGCTTCGTTATACTTGTCTTTCGTCTTTGAGTCGTTGTAAAGTTTTCTTTTCTTTTCTTTTTGTTTTGTGTCCCAACCTATTCTTTCGAATAGGTTTGGGGAGGTGTTTTTGACACTTAGTACTGTGCTGCTGCCCCTATATAAAAAAAAAAAAAGAAAGAGAAAAAGAAAAGAAGAGAAAGGAAAAAAGAAAAAAAAAAAAAGAAAAAGGGAAATAAAGAATAAGACCCAAAAAGCAAAAGAAGGGTCGTTGCAAGCCAAAAGCAGTCTAGTAAAGTGTCAAGTTGTCATGTAAATATTTGTTATGTGAAGTTATCGAGTTGTAAATTCTATCTTCGTTTCGTGTCGCCATTGTCCAAGGCCTGTTCTTGACCACCCTGGTCTTGCTATTCAAGAAGTCGTTGAAAGAGGCTCATTCTTGAGAGTCTGGTAGAATAGGGGAGTGTTATCTTTCTAAGGGAACCCTCCTTCGTTTGATGAGACCAGTATTGGTTCGCCCTCTATTGAGGAAAATCTCGCTTGGTGAACAGTAGTAAGCCCTCGGTTTCATAGGCACGGGGCAATTGTAGTATGATAACATGCATCATTGTGTCATCACTGACCAGGTCCAGGTAGAAGATGTTACGAGAGACTCCTTTTGTTTAACCAGTGCACATGAGAATGTGTGTATTCGCAATCGAGGCATTCTTCAACCTAATTGCATGTCATGCTCATTTGGTTTTGTTCATAAGCATTTGGTAGATTCAATAGATTAGTTCACTTTACTTGGCATGAGACTCCTTTTGTGTTGCATTTAGGATAGTTTGTTGCTTGAGGACAAGCAAAGGTTTGGTTTGGGGAGTTTGATGGACGTATTTTTGACGCGTTCATCTTGTCTTTTTACCTTATTTTGCTACCTTTTAGCCTTCTTTTTTGGCTAGTTTTGTAGAATAGTGTCACGTTTTGTGTTTTCTGCATTTTCAGGCACTTAGGAACGAAATGGAGTTTTTGGTGCTAAAGACGAGCTTTTTTGATAGAAAATGGCCCCGTTGAAGTTCCTTGATCTCCACGGCTTGTTCGTGAGTGTTGAGCATCAATAAGCATTGAGAAGGATGAGTCCAAGGCACCCGAGGACCGTACGAGGGCAAAAAGATTGAGTTGGAAGACAAAAATCTGCCCAGGAGCCAAGCTAAGCGCCTGGAATAGTGAAGCGCTCCGCTTCATTTTTCAGGAGCTTTGGCACAGCAGCCAAGTGAAACGCTTGGAGGGCACAAGCGCTTCGCTTGCCAAGCGCTCCGCTTGGCCTCTCCAAGCGGTCCGCTTGGCAGCGGTTACGTTTTCGGATTTTCCTTCTTAGATCTGATCTTCAGTTACTTTTTGGATACTTTTGAACTTTGGCTTCGTTTTGGAGAGCTCCTAAGCCCCAAAACTCAGAGAAAACTCAGATTACATTGTATGTTAGATTGGATTAAAGGATTATCTCTTGTCTAGTAGTTTGATTTGATGTATTCTATTTACAATTCATATGATTTGATGTCTATGTTGATGAATATGAGTAGCTAAATCCTTTGTGTTGGTGGTGGAATGTAGAATATGCATGCTATGGGTTATGTTTATGCTTACATGAGATTGTAATTCAATCTTGCTGCAAATTCCTTCATATGATTCTTAGTTGCCTATAAAATATATTCGAATTGAGTATAGTGACAAACTCTTGGTCAATGAAAGCTATAGGATTGTATGTTAGATATTTGCAGCATGCTAGATAAATGGTGTTAGTGACAAGCACTCTAAAGTATTGATAGTGGTCTTTTATGATGTGTGTCTTGAAAGTTACCTAGACGAGTTGCTTAGTAGACTTGATCGAAGGTTTTACGCACTGAACTTGTGAGCATATTTGTAACCCATGCATGTGTATTTGATTTCTACCACCAACCTTTTCCAAACTTGATTACAACAATCTGATTTCTCGTTGCTTTGTTCTAAGAAAGCAATTCTATAAACACTTGAACTCGTTGTCTGAAATAACTAGCAAAAACCACAAACAAAGCCACGTTAGGTCCCGAGAGAACGACACGCGGGGACAACTTGCCTTTGCAGTCTTGTTTGTGTATTGATAAGTGTTCTTTGGCTTTTTTAAACAAATTTAATTGGTGAAAAGCGACATCATCAGGTAATTTCAAGCTTTGTAAACACAAACCTCGAATCAAACTAAAATGATATGGAGAAGAGTTACAGGAACATGTAAAAGGAATGATGCAAAAAAAAAAAAAAAAATTCACCCTGGAGGTGAGGGGCGGACTGCCCCCTATGAGAGGCGATCCGCCTCCCACAACCCGAGAGGCTTGGCTTCTCTGGGATTGAGGGGCGGACCGCCCCCTGTGAGAGGCGATCCGCCTCTCACAACCCGAGAGGCTTTGCCTCTCTGGTAATGGGAGGCGGTTAGCCCCCCATGGAAGGCTAACCGCCTCCCATGTCCAGTGGCCCCGGGGGGTTTGAAGATTTTCCTTTTAATTTATAAATGGTTTGTAAATTATATTTAACCCTATTTGTTGGTGTTGAAATATGCCCAGTCCGCATGTACGAACTGGAGCGATCTAAGAGCGCGACGAAGCATCATGCGCCGTCCCTCAAGGGGCGCTACCACACCCAAGTATATATGTCACTAAGGTGTGGTTCGACCAACATATGGTCCGACCATCACTAAGAGGCCAACCCTCAAGATAAGCTTATTACAAGGACAATGCAGCTATTGGGCTCGAGGAGGACCTTACGTCAAGGTGACACCCTCCGAGAGAATCAAGGCAGATCACAACTCGGACCACATAAGAAAGAGGAAGGTACGAGGACCAAGGGCGACCACCCATGGTCGCTCCCTGTGGGACCCGTCTTCCAGATTACTTCATGGGACCCAAAAAGTCCATATTGCCCTCTCAACCCTAGCCAAGATGTTTGGGCCAAAGCCCATGGATCTCCTTAATGGGCTTGGGCCTAAGGAGGCTTCAATCTCGTCCGGACACTTGTCACGATCCTACATGGAGTGACATGATGAATGTGTATTTTACACTTTCATTCGAGTCTTTTTCACCTATTTAGCTATCCTCTATGTTAATTTAGCTATATTTTAGTGCATTTTATTAGAATAGTGTCACTTTTCCCTTTAGATTTTATTTTACAGGTTTTGGTTGAAATTCGAGGATTTCCGGGCAATTATATTGAAGTTGACAAGGAATTGGTGTTCCAGAAGCCTATTTGGAGTATCTGAAGGTTTCCGGATAGGATTTGGAATCTAGGGGTCGAATCTGGAGGTTAGAAGGCCACTAGAAGAAAGAAACCGAGTCCGGAAAGGGGAAGAAATCCAAAAACGCGTCGAAAACGCGGAATTCCGCGAGAAATTCTCTGGGGCGAACCGCCCCAGACGTGGGGTCAACCGCCCCACACCGGGCGAACCGCCCGGTGTGTGGGGCGAACCGCACCACAGTAATTCAAAGCCTATATATAGTTGCTCAGTTTTCTCCGAAAATCATACTTTTCCAGACCTACTTTCTCACCTCTCTCTGTAGTTTTAGATAGGGACTTCCCAGAGCCTGTTCTGGGGGTTCGTAGCTTAGGGGACACTTTTTCATAGCATATTGGAGCTTGTCGGATCGCAATTCTCCGGAGATTGACATCCTTTGGTAACTTTGTATCTTACAGTTTATTCTACTTATTTTTATATTTTTTCAACATGTTTTCTTCTATGATTTCTGTTGATTGCATGCCTATTATGAGTAGCTAAACTTATCTTTGGTGGTAGTATGTGAATTCTTAGCAAAGGGAAGATAATCATGCTAATGGCTATATCGCGCATTATACTCCGTGTCATTGCTTTATTTCGTTGATCTGGCACAACCTAAATTCTCGTATGTTGTATTAATTATTATGCACAATTGGACCCTCGTCGACCTGTACGCGAGTTTATCTTCGTAGTGTTGAATAATTACGGAACACAATAGGACAATAGCGCTTGACTTGTCAGAATCGTTATCTTCGTAGTGCTTAATAATTTCAACAGGACACTAGATTGATTCAAAGATCTCCATGCAAGACCGAGGAATTTATGCATGATTATCGACCCGTTATGCTTCGAAGGATCATACTATCACCAATCTCCATTATCTGGTAGAAACCCCTTTGCTATCTGTTTGCTGTTTTTATATTCTAAATTAGATTTGATAAAACTAGTTATAATCCTGAGAGAACGACACTCGAGTCATTCTACTGCTACACTACAGTTTTCGTTGTAGTTGTGGATTGCCTTTGGCTAAATAACAAATATTATTTGACTAAACCGGAACAGACAAATCTGCGTTCATCAAATTGGCGCCGTTGCCGGGGAGTATACTCCTTTTTTCTGTTTAATTTGTTTATATTTTCAGCTTTCAATTCCTAATTCTATTAGTTTTAGTTTTCTTTTTTAATCTATCTCTGATACTGCTTTCCTAGTCTGTTACAGATAGTGTATACCGCATGCACGTTCTGCAGGAACAACGCTTGCTGATTCAATTGCTGAGATCGACAGAGTCTACCACCAAAGAAGGCGACTACTCGAAAGGCGTGCACTAGAGGAAATAGAGGATACCGATTTCTCTTAAACTCTACACATTCTTTTCAAAGAAATCGACGGAATGGCAGAAGCTAGACCACTGAAGGCATGGGTTCAACCCACTAAGGATCGTATGAGAGAACTGGCGATTGTTCTTTCGTCAGCAACCCGAGATCTGGAAATCAAGAACCACGCATTCCAACAACTTCCGAGGTTCTATGATTTAGCAAGGGAAGATGTGATGGGGTACTTGCACGATATCGATGATTTCGTCAACCAACTCCCACAACCCGGAGCTAAGATAACAACGGACGAATTGAGGATGAAGGCTTTTGCTATGAGACTTGGCGACAAAGCCAAGTCATGGTTGAGTTCTTTACCAGCAGGCTCGCTGGACACTTGGGAGAAGGTTTTTTCAACTTTCATGGAGAAATACTTCCCTCACACCTTGACTACCGCGCTAAAGGCGCAAATCACTGGATTCAAGCAGGACTATGATGATACCATCTACACCGCGTTTGAGAGATTCCAAGATCTCACAAACAAGTGCCCTCACCATGGTTTTGAACTTTCTGACCTAGTCCAACACTTCTACAATGGACTAACCTTCGAGAACCAAAAAGTGGTGGATTTCCAATGCCGAGGCAATATTTGGGAGGAAACCGCAGAAGCCGTCTGGGCAGTTTTCGAAAGGCTTGCTAAGGGTTCGCAGTTCAAGGACCCAAGAGCAATGGTTAGGAGACGTGGACCTGAAGCTCCACCGACACAAGAAGCCCCTATGTATAGGGGGAATGGGGATCAATTCGAGTGCTTTACCAACGAATTGAAGCAAGTCCTCAAGAGCGTCACCGGAACAGCTTTCGAACGAAGTATGCCGAATATGCAAGAACTATGGGCATGGGGCTCATATGTGTAGATCGGAGCTGGTATACGATGATGGCAACTGGGCTCGAGGAGGCGAAGAAGAATCCTTTGCTACGGAGTTTGGCACTCAAGAAGTTAGCTACGGACAAGACGGTAGGAATCCTCGAGGTGGATTTTGGAGAAGAGGATTCCGAAACAATCAAGGATATGCACCGGCTAACCAAATTTATGGCCCAAACCAAGACCGTAGCAGGCTAAACTATGGTAATGATCACTGCGAAAACCCCGCTCCGAAAGAGCCACCGAAGTCGAAGTCGGCTCAACTGATGGAGAACTTGCAAAAGATGGTTGATCACACACAAAGTTTTCTCAAACGTTATGAAGAAGATTCCGAGAAGACTAGAGCAAGGCTCGATAGGTTGGAAGAGAGCACTAGGCTTGCCCATCAAAAGATGCAAGAGTTGATCGACCGAGGAGCAAGTAGGGAGAAAGGCAAACTACCTAGCAACACTGTGAAGTCGAATGCCATTACATTGGCAGGTGATCTACCTGACGAAATCACCATCAAGAAGGTTGTTAAGTGAGAATGTTGCAAGAAGGAAGAACTTCTACAGGCTAAGGAAGAAGAGGAGGACCTTGGTTCTGACGTAAGTGATGAGGAGCAAGAGGATCCGAACCACTCCCTAAAAGTTTCGATGTTAAGGTAGGGATTGGTGAGCTTGAAGATGTCCGTGCCACACTAGACACGGGATCCTACTCAAACATAATTCCTTTGAACGTGTTTGAAAAGAGTAACCTTGGAAAACTATCTGAGAAAGGGCTATTGTGCAACTGGCGGATGGATCATTTATGAGACCCGAAGGAGTTGTGAAATATGTGTTGGTCAAGATTGGTGAAGCTTCTATTTACACCAATTTTGTAGTTATGCCGGCATCTACACCTGGAACGGGGGATGTCATACTCTTAGGGCGAACGTTCTTGACTAAACTACGCTCCGTGATGGACATCTACCAAAGAACTTGCACTATTGAAATGGATGGCAAGCAACACGTATTGCACGCCATATCTGATCCACCTGATCCGCCCGATATTTCTTTCACTACTCACTACTGTGGTCTTGCAGCCTATATTCTTTCTTATTCACAGGTTCGTGGCATGGACAGGAGATCAATGAAGGGGAAGCCTAGTACCCGCAAAAAGAAGAGATAGGCGCAGACAGGAGTCGAGTCAAAGACTTTAAACAATGACGTTATTCGGGAGGCAACCCGGAATTTTATCGCTTTCTTTACTGCTTTTTTGCATGCATTCATTCTTGAACTATTTGCTTCTCGTATGCGAATTTGTTCATGTCTGGGTCATATATGCTTATGCTTCAGTGAGATTTTCGAGTGGTTTTTTGAAAAAAATTGGTTTCAGGAATTAAAGCCGCGTTTTCTGACGACGGAAGCCGTCTCCCCGCATAGGGGAGCACGGGGCGAACCGCCCGGCGTGTGGGGCGAACCGCCCTGCGCACGGGGCGAATCACCCCACGACTCCAGAAGTTCAAAACGCGGATTTCTTCCCCTTTACCTCATTTTCTTCATATTTCATCATTCCTCCTCCAACTTCAAATCTTCATAACTTCTTCATTTCTTGACCAAATTTAGTGTTATTTAGCTTAAATCGAAGCCTATTACATGATCTATCTTTCCATCCGAACAGATTTCGTCCTAATGCATTAGATTTTCAGATCTGAGGTATCATTCTAAGAACCCTAATTTTCGAATTTGGGGGTTTTCTAATTTGAGCCTCAATTATGCTTATTGGATGCATGGGTATGTTGTTTGTGTGATTAGAAGTCTTATTTACTATCAATTGCATGCTCAATTATGCTTGGATTGTTGATTTGGGAATTTTGCTACTAGATGATATATCTTGTTATGCAATATGACTTTATCTTTGATTTCTTGCATATGATTGTGTTTATTGATGTAATGTTGGTGGATTTGACGCTAGAATGCTTAATTGTTGAGTATGAGGATTTATGATGCTAGAATTTTTCGCTACTATGGTATGAATTGAGCCTTGATATCTAGGATATTGGTTGTCTAGTAAGAGCATGATGTGATGTATTGCATGTAGTAGTTACATTGGTATGTTGCATGATGTAGAAGCTAGGCTAGACATTGAAGGTTTTGGGGAGCTCGATTGTTGATCGTATCACTTGTGTGTTTTGTTCTTACACTAGCATATGCTTGAGTCAGTTTTGTGTCATACGAGGTACTAACTGTTGTTTGTAGGAACCATACCAAGGAAAAGGAGCATTCTCGTATGATTACTGTGAAGAATTGGAGGGGGATCGATTACCACCATGTTAAGGAGAGTGACCTCTTTAGATGTGCGTTCGAGCCAAAGGGTTTTGCAACAACGTCGTGGATTATCCAAGAGGAGGAGCTAGAGTACACATGGAGTAAGGACTCCTATGCTTATTCATGCACCACCGAAGGGACAGAAACCATTTTTACGTCAGCACTCCGTCACGAGGACTGTAAAGTTCGAGTGAACTGGAAGGCACCGGGACATTCTCGCCGCGACGGATTCAATCTTGAGTTCGTAGTTGCTGGAAGATTCCGAAGCCTAGCTTGGTTCCAAAACATAATGACATGGGAGCCTAGCCCCTCGTTGGGGTGCCCCTTGCCTGCCTCTAAAGGGAGCATCATATAGACATCGGTCGGATCAACCGTAGAGAATGTGGTCGACATTGGAAAAAAATGGTAGAAGACTTCTGAGTATCCGAGCAGCTTACTGTAACCTTCTCATGGTGTAAAACGTTGGAGGGGGAGGTCCTGATACTACTGCCCTTTCCCCTTCAACAGTTCACATCCTATTGGAGGGCATCAGGATGGAGGATTCCATAACAGCGGCGGCTAATCTTGAGAATTCTACTCGACACTACAACTCTACTGGTGAGGATGTGCGTGAAAGTAGTGACAATGAAGGCCATACGGGCAATGATGATACTAATGGAGGAGTTGTTCCTATCCGGCCTATGATTGAAACTACCACGCATACCAGAAGACCTGATGACACCCTATAAAACTCCCGGAGCAGTCCCAATAACTCACACGCAGCATACTCAGCCGACCGAGGCCAAACCATGGGGTAACATCTACTTTCACATCTTATTTCCTCATTTTCTTACTGCTAGGGACTAGCGTTAATTTCATGAGGGGGGATGGGATTTAAGTGATCTGATGTTGTTAGTTTGGAGCCTGGTATTGGTAGGATGAGTATAGTACCTCGCATGCTTTATCTATCTGCATTTGCATTTGCACGTTTACCGCTTTCTTAGATTTTTTAGGTTGCATTCACTACATTCATCCTAGGATAGTCTTGCATGTTTTATATGGAGTTTATTACCGAATTTTTTGAACTTTTTTATTGGGTAGATCAACTAACTATGCCATTAATCGTATGCTTCATCTCTATGAATTTGTTTGAGGTTTTCTCGCTTGGCTTGTCACATTTATGTATTGCACTTAGTTAAGCTTGGTAGTCTCGACATCACTTAGTGGTGTTTTCTCTACTGCGGTTCACGAAGGCCTTTATAATAGGATGATACATGTTAGGGTCTTATGGTTGTTTCCCGAGTAATTATGTACCTAAGAGGCAACAAGTCTTCACCATGCTTTGAGATTGCTAAATGCCTAGGAAGGAGGTAGTGTGAGGATGTGTGATCCTTTGTTTATAACCTATTCTTCCGAATAGGTTTGGGGAGGGGGTTACACCATCATTCGACTTGTTTCTGTTTTTCATTTTCGTATCGTGAGTTTAGTTTTCCTTTTCCGTGAATTTTGTACTCCAACCTATTCTTTCGAATAGGTTTGGGGAAGTCGTGTGAGTCATTTTGTTTCTCTTTTTGTTATGCTACTGCTGGCTAGAAAAATCGAAAAAAAAAAACGAAAGAAAGAAAAAATTCCAGAAAAAAAGAGAAGAAGAAAAAAGGAAAAGAAAAAGAATCTGGAAAGAAAAAAAAAGAAAAGACCCCAAAAAAAGCAAAGAAGGGTCCAAAAAAGAAAGCCAATAGCAGTTTAGCCAATTGTTGTGTCTTTTCCAATTCTTGTAATGTTCGTAATCATGTTTTTCTATTTTTTATCTATTTTGTCTTGAGTGTCAACTGTTCTAGACCACCCTCGTCCTGCCATTCACGAAGTCGTGAATAGCTTAAGACTTTACTTGAGAGATGGGCAGAATAGGGGAGTGTTATCTTTTATAGGGAACCCTCCTTCGTTTGATGAGAGCCAGTACTGGTTCGACCTCTTTTGAGGAAAAGTCTTAACATGGTGGAACAGCAGTAAGTCCTTTAGAGTCTAGCTTAGTTGTTTGAGGACAAGCAAAGGTTCGGTTTGGGGAGTTTGATGAATGTGTATTTTACACTTTCATTCGAGTCTTTTTCACCTATTTTAGTTATCCTCTATGTTAATTTAGCTATATTTTAGTGCATTTTATTAGAATAGTGTCCCGTTTCCCTTTAGATTTTATTTTACATGTTTTGGTTGAAATTCGAGGATTTCCGGGCAATTATATTGAAGTTGACAAGGAATTGGTGTTCCAGAAGCCTATTTGGAGTATCTGAAGGTTTCCGGATAGGATTTGGAATCTAGGGGTCGAATCTGGAGGTTAGAAGGCCACTAGAAGACAGAAATCGAGTCCGGAAAGGGGAAGAAATCCAAAAACGCGTCGAAAACGCGGAATTCCGCGAGAAATTCTCTGGGGCGAACCGCCCCAGACGTGGGGTGAACCGCCCCACACCGAGCGAACCGCCCGTTGTGTGGGGCGAACCGCCCACAGTAATTCGAAGCCTATATATAGTTGCTCAGTTTTCTCCGAAAATCATACTTTTCCAGACCTACTTTCTCACCTCTCTCTGTACTTTTAGGTAGGGACTTCCCAGAGACTGTTCTGGGGGTTCGTAGCTTAGGGGACACTTTTTCATAGCAGATTGGAGCTTGTAGGATCACAATTCTCCGGAGATTGACAACCTTTGGTAACTTTGTATCTTACAGTTTATTCTACTTATTTTTATATTTTTTCATTATGTTTTCTTCTATGATTTCTGTTGATTGCATGCCTATTATGAGTAGCTAAACTTATCTTTTGTGGTAGTATGTGAATTCTTAGCAAAGGGAAGATAATCATGCTAATGGCTATATCGCGCATTATACTCCGTGTCATTGCTTTATTTCGTTGATCAGGCACAACCTAAATTCTCGTATGATGTATTAATTATTATGCACAATTGGACCCTCATCGACCTGTACGCGAGTTTATCTTCGTTGTGTTGAATAATTACGGAACACAATAGGACAATAGTGCTTGACTTGTAAGAATCGTTATCTTCGTAGTGCTTAATAATTGCAACAGGGCACTAGATTGATTCAAAGATCTCCATGCAAGACTGAGGAATTTATGCATGATTATCGACCCGTTATGCTTCGAAGGATCATACTATCACCAATCTCCATTATCTACTAGAAACCCCTTTGCTATCTGTTTGTTGTTTTTATATTCTAAATTAGATTTGATAAAGCTAGTTATAGTCCTGAGAGAACGACACTCGAGTCATTCTACTGCTACACTACGGTTTTCGTTGTAGTTGTGGATTGCCTTTGGCTAAATAAAAAATATTATTTGACTAAAACGGAACCGACAAATCCGCGTTCATCATGACATTAAAATACTACGAATATATAAGGTGCTCATTCATTACCCGACGGGTAAGCATTAACACTTCTCACCTACCACTCACCCACCATATTTACTACTCGTACTAGGGAAGCCTCACAACTCCCTACACGTAAAGTCCTCCCTCCGGTTTGATCCTCGACAAACCAGGCACGAGGTACTAACCCCCCCTCAAATCTATTTCAGGTACGACGAAGCTACAAGAAGGTTTCCTATCATTTTAAGAGGAACACTACATGAAGAAGAGCTAGAATAGCTTATTGTGACGATCCACTGCGAACTTAGAAAGAAGCACGAATTACCCTTCAATATTTGGCACCGTCTGTGGGAATCGAAACTAAAGGTCATTCCTAGCCCTACTGGTCGAGCCAAGTACTCTCCCCGTGACCCTTCACGAAGATGCATCCCTGAAGAAGCAACCATCTTGCTAATGCACCACCCAGGATTCCTCCTTGACCCAGGGGCCGTCCCCCTTCAAGTGGTCGAGGAGGAGGAAGGGTTGCTGCTCCAAGGGCACCGAGAAATAACAATGTTGCAAGGAACCAAGATTATACGGAGGGGGCATTCACCAATGTCACTAACTCCCAAGAAGAAAGATCGGGGGAAAATAATCCGCAAGGACTCCCGGTTGGGAGTTCCTATGGAGCGTTGAGAGTCACAGAAAACGCCGCGCCGAGAGGGCAGCCTCCTCAAGTAGCAATTAATCCACCTCCCGTAGCAGTGAATCCTTCTCAACCGGCCACATTGAACTTCACCCTTCCTAATGGGCGTGTAGTCCGACCATCAGATTTCGGGATGGGCGAAGCTCAATACGGCTTGTTCCTTCTTACATTGCAAGGATATGTAGGGGATAATGAGGATGCTAGAGTTAACGCTGAACTCCAAGCTCGAGGAGTACCACAAGTACAAGTACAGGAGCAACCTCGTGACACTTTGGTTGCCCCTCGTCAATCTCAAGGAAGAGCACCAGTTGTGCAAGATGAAGCACATTCAAGAGCCAACACAAGGCCAATCCAATCTCGACTTGGACCTTCAAGAGTCCAATCTAGATTAGGACCTGAAGGTGCCCCGGATGATTTGAGGGATTTGATTGATAGAAGGATACGTGCATCATTGCAAAACGTGGCTCAACAAGAAAATAGAGCTCAGGTGGTCGCTACACCACCCGCTCTCCCCAACCAAATCACGCCCAACCAAGTAAATCCTCAGAATCAACCCGAAGCGGTGGCGGAAAACAATGCCTTGAGAACCGTAGCTGAGGTAACCCCCTTGATCGACCCGATCACGGGGAGGAGGCTCACTCTGGAGGAACTCAACGCAAGGAAATCCGCACTTGATGCTCAGATAGAGACCCTACGGGGAACCGTCCAAGAAAAAGAGCAAGACCAAGATCTAAGCCCGTTGTGCGACGAGATAAGGAGCCACCAGGCCAAAATCGAAGGAGGTTTCCCCACTTTTGAAAGTTATGATGGAACAAGTTGTCCGAAGGATTACTTGGTAAGATTTGGCACGAAGATGGATGCCTACGGCCATGATTCGAGGACCAAAGCACTCCTCTTCCCGGCTAACCTCTCTGGAGAAGCCATGAAATGGTGGTCACGCCTTCCCCATTGCTTAATCAAGTCGTATAGAGATCTCTGCAAGGAATTCTCTAAGCGATTCAACAAGGTCATGAACACCAAGAGAAGATTGAGATACTTGGCCGAAATTGTTCAGAAAAACAATGAAGACTTGAGGGACTTCATCAATCGCTTTCATGAAGCAGCCCTCCAAGTTGAAGATCACTCGATCAATGAGAGGAAAGAATACTTGTACGGTAACACTACCAACATCAAGTTCCAAGAGGTGCTCTCAGCATCGTTGATGAATGTGTATTTTACACTTTCATTCGAGTCTTTTTCACCTATTTTAGCTATCCTCTATGTTCATTTAGCTATATTTTAATGCATTTTATTAGAATAGTGTCACGTTTCCCTTTAGATTTTATTTTACAGGTTTTGGTTAAAATTCGAAGATTTCCGGGCAATCATATTGAAGTGACAAGGAATTGGTGTTCCAGAAGCCTATATGGAGTATCTGAAGGTTTCCGGATAGGATTTGGAGTCTAGGGGTCGAATCTGGAGGTTAGAAGGCCACTAGAAGTCAGAAACCGAGTCCGAAAAGGGGAAGAAATCCAAAACCGCGTCGAAAACGCGGAATTCCGTGAAATAATCGGGGGGCGAACCGCCGCACAGCCGGGGCGCACCGCCGGGCGTGTGGGCGAACCGCCCCGTGTTATTTCGGGGCCTATATATAGTTGCTCAGTTTTCTCCGAAAATCATATCTTTCCAGACCTACTTTCTCACCTCTCTCTATAGTTTTAGGGAGGAACTTCCCGGGGCCTGTCCTGGGAGTTCTGTAGCTTAGGGGATACTTTTCATAGCGGATTAGAGCTCGTAGGATAGCAATTTTTCGGAGATTGACAACCTTCGGTAACTTGTATCTTACAGTTTAATCTACTTATTTTATATATCTTTCAATATGTTTTCTTCTATGATTTCTGTTGATTGCATGCCTATTATGAGTATCTAAACTTATCGTTGGTGGTAGTATGTGAATTCTTAGCGAAGGGAAGATAATCATGCTAATGGCTATATCGCGCATTATACTCCGTGTCATTGCTTTATTTCGTTGATCAGGCACATCCTAAATTCTGGAATGTTGTATTAATTATTATGCACAATTGGACACTTGTCGACCATCAGACCAATTATCTTCGTAGTGTTGAATAATTACGGAACACATTAGGACAATAGTGATTGACTTGTCAGACCAATTATCTTCGTAGTGCTTAATATTTGCAACATGACACTAGATTGATTCAAAGATCTCTATGCAAGACCGAGGAATTTATGCATGATTATCGAACCGTTATGTTAAGAAGGACCATACTATCACCAATCTCCATTATCTGCTAGAAACCCCCTTTTGCTATCTATCTGCTGTTTTATATTCTCTTGTTAAATAGATAAAGCAAGTTATAGTCCTGAGAGAACGACACTCGAGTCATTCTACTGCTACACTACGATTTTCGTTGTAGTTGTGGATTGCCTTTGGATAATTACAAATTTATTTGATCCGTTCGCGTTGGAACACGACACCAGCGCGTTCATCAATCGTGTGTAGAAAATGAAGCACAACTGGCAAAAGTTTGCAAGGATTTCCTCGAGGCCGAGGAATTCCGAAAAACAGTCACGGTGAGAACCAATCCTCCCAAGGAAAAAGTGAAGGAGAAAGAAAAAGAGAAGGAGTACCCTCCTCGCCCACAAAATCCCGGAAAGCAAAGAGAAGATCAAAAGCATGGGTTGATCAGAGAGGGTCACTCGAGGAATGATTTTCGAGACAAGAGGTCTCCTCCTAGGAGGTCACCTCCAAGGCGATATAGCAACTACAGGGACTTAAATAGGCCAAGGTCTGACATCTTGAGGAAGCTAGACGTCTCCTGGCCACCCCCGATTCAAGAAAACCGAAAGAACAATAGTTCGGAGAAATTTTACCAGTTTCACAAGGGGAAAGGGCATACCTCTGATGAGTGCGTCGAGCTCAAGAACGAAATTGAGATGATGATACGTAATGGTCAGTTGGTTAACTACATCCGGAAGGAAGAACCTCTGGCGATCTTACCTCTGCCACCTCAAGGTGGGATCGAGCACCATTACCAAGGGAATCCTCATGATGATGATATTCATAATTACAAAAATTATGAAAACCGTCCCGTGAACGGAAGCATCCACACTCTTACAATTGCTGGAGGACCCGCGGGAGGCGACACTCGAAATCAGAGGGAGATCACAGCTGATAATCTCAGAGTCCGGGATGTGAAGTATGCCCAAGCCGCACGACCAGGAACCAACGTCATCTCTTTTGACGATAGCGAGATACCTCTGAGGCATGCCGGAGGAGGAAACATATATGACCTTGTGTTCCGCTAGTAGTATCCCTTGATGTTCAATCCTAGAAGTTAGGAAGGATCCTCGTCGACACCGGATGTTCGGCTAACTTGATCTTCACGGGAACCTTGAAGAGGATGCAAATGAATCCAAGAGAAGGGCTCAGAGAAGTGAGGAGTGCCCTGATAGGCTTTCGAGGACAACCTATCATGCCACTCGGAATGATCAACCTATCGCTATCAATGGGAAGTGCTCCTCGGCGAGTAACTCAACATGTTCCCTTTGTGGTCGTCGACATGCCCTTTGATTACTTCGCAGTCCTAGGTCGACCCGGTCTCTCTCAATTCCGACCCGTAGTGTCTACTGTCCACAACAAGTTGAAGTTCCCCAGTCCATTGGGAAGTGGACAAGAAGTAGGAGACATCAGAGAGGCATGGGAATGCTATTACATGCCAACTAAGTTCACTTCCAGAGTTGCCATCGGATTGCCCAACCCGGGTCAATCACTCGAAGAGAAGCCTCTTGTTCACAATGCTCCTTATCGTTTCTATACGCTTCGGCGAGTGAAGAAAAAAATCAAAAAGCCAAGTCCGTCACTTAGGCGAAGGAAAGCAATCCAGAAGAAAGAAAAGGATACCCTGGTAGGAGCTGTCAAAGAGCTTGAGGAGTATCAAGTTATACCCCCAATACCACCCTCTTCCAAGAAGAAGAAATTCTTCGAGGAAAACAAGATTGAAGCAAGAGAAACTCTAGAAGAAATCCAAATTGTCGAAGGAAGTGCCGACAAGGTTACAAAAATTGGTACCGAGATGACTACATAAATGAGGATGAAACTCATTCAATGTTTGAAAGATAACAATGACATCTTCGAGTGGAGTACCGAGGACCTCAAGGGGATCGACCGACATGTTTCGGTTCACCGTATGAACGTTGACCCGTCGATCACCCATATCAGAGAAAAGCGAAGAGACTTCAGTGCGGAAGATAATGCCATTATTGAAGCGGAAGTCCAAAGGCTGCTTAAAGCCGGTCACATCAAGGAAGTGAGATACTCCGATTGGGTTTGCAATGTGGTCCTCGTGGAGAAGGGGCCCGGCAAGTGGAGAATGTGCAACAACTTCACAAGACTCAACAAGTTTTGCCCGAAGGATCCCTACCCGCTCCCCCAGATCGACCAGCTAGTCGATTTCACTGCTGGATGCGCCCTCTTGAGTTTCATGGATGCATACCAAGGATTCTACCAAGTCAAGATGGCTAAGGATGATGTACCCAAGACCGCCTTCTCCGCAAACGGAAATGTGTATTGCTTCAACGTGATGCCTTTCGGCCTCAAAAATGCCGGAGCGACCTACCAAAAGCTGGTCAATAAGATGTTCAAAGAAGAGTTGGGTAAAACAATGGAAGTATATGTTGATGACATGCTTGTCAAGAGTAAGACCGAGGAGCAACATGTAGGTTATCTGGCAAAATGCTTCTCGATTTTGAGGAAGTATGGCATGAAGCTCAATCCGGCGAAGTGTACCTTTGGAGTTAAAGGTGGGAAGTTCCTCGGTTACATGGTAACAGAGAGAGGACTAGAAGCAAACCCCGAGAAAATCAAGGCCATCCTTGATCTTCCTCAACCTCAATCCATCAATGAGGTGCAACAATTGGTCGGGAAGTCAATCGCGTTGAGTAGATTCATCTCGAGGTCCACCGAGAAAAATCTCCCATTCTTCAAAGTGTTGAGAAAGAGCAACCACTTCGAGTGGACGAAAGAATACGAGGAAGCCTTCGAGAAGCTTAAACAGTATCTACTCTCTCCTCCACTCTTGTCAAAACCCATGGAAGGAGAGGTACTTTACTTGTACTTAGCAGCGACTGGGGAAGCCATCAGTTCGGTCTTGGTGCGAATTCAAGGTAACGACCACTTGCCCATCTACTACTTAAGCAAAGTACTCGCTGGAGCTGAAACACGGTATATGGATATCGAGAGGCTATCCTTCGCCCTTGTCTATACGGCGAGGAGACTGAAGCCCTACTTTGGAGAGCACAAGGTTGTAGTCTTGACGAAGCAACTTCTCAAGCAAGTCCTCGGAAAACCCGAAAACTCGGGAAGGCTAGCAAGGTGGGCAATCGAATTGAGCGAGTACGACATTGACTATCAAACACCTTTGGCCAAGAAAGCCCAAGTCATTGCCGATTTCCTCGTAGAATATCCCTCCAAGGGGACCTCAGGGGAAAATCCTCCCGAGACACAAAATGTCATGATGATGGTTGATGAACGTGTTTTTTTACAATTTCATTCGAGCCTTTTTCACCAATTTAGCTATCATCTATGTTAATTTAGCTATATTTTAGTGCATTTTATTAGAATAGTGTCACGTTTCCCTTTAGTTTGTATTTTACAGGTTTTGGGTGAAAAACAAGGTTTTCCGGGCAATTATATTGAAGTAGACGAGGAATTGGTGTTCTGAAGGCCTTTTTGGAGTATATAGAAGATTCCGGATAGGATTTGAAGGCTAGGGGTCGAGTATGAAGGCTAAAAGGTCACTAGAAGGCAAAAACCAAGTCCGAAAAGGAAAAGAAATCCAAAAACGCGTCGAAAACGTGTCATAGCCGACTGGAGGTCCCGGGCGATTCGCCCGGGACGTGGGGCGAACCGCCCCACACCAGGCGATTCACCCGGTGTGTGGGGCGACTCGCCCCACACCTGCCGAATACCTATATATAGTTGCTCAGTTTTCTCCGTTTTTTATACTTTCTCAGACCTTTTCTCTCACCTTTCTCATTAGTTTTAGGTAGGAATTCTCCAGAGCCTGTTCTGGGGATTCTTAGCATAGGAGACACTTTTTCTTATCGTTTGGAGCTTGTAAGATCGTGATTCTTCGGAGATTGACAACCTTCGGTAACATTGTATCTTACAGTTTTTCTATTTATATTTATTTATCTTTCAACATGTTTTCATTCAATCTTGCTATGATTTCTGTTGATTGCATGACATCTATGAGTAGCTAAACTTATCGTTGGTGATAGTATGTGATTTCTTAGCGAAGGGTTAATAATTATGCTGATGGCTATAAAACGAATTAGACTTTGAGTTATTGCTTTATTCTTTGATCTATCTAAAACCTCTATCTTCGTAGTGTTGAATAATAACGGAACACAATTGGACAATTCATTGATCAAAGATCTCTATGCAAAACGATCGGGTACTTCATGCAAGATTATTAACCTGCTATGCTTTGACTGATCGTACTATCACTAACCTCCATTATCTGATAAGAAAAACATGTGCTAAGTAGTTTGTTGATTTTATATTTTTAAGTTAGATTAGATAAAGCTAGTTATAGTCCTTAGAGATCGACACTCGAGGTTATTTTACTTCTACACTACGGTTTTCGTTGTAGTTGTGAATTGCCTTTGGGTAAATACAAATTTATTTGATTAATTAGAATCTGACAAATTCCGGTTCATCAAATTGGCGCCGCTGCCGGGGAGTTTACTCCTTTTTTCTGTTTAGCTTTTATTTATTTTAAGCATTCAATTCCTAGTCTTAGTAGTATTAGTAGTTTTCGATTGTATAAGTAAATCCGAAAATTTTTCTTGATCTTCGAGTTTTCTAACGAGACTAATTTTCAGTTTTGAGTTACTCCTGTTCCAGATTTCCACGTATGACGACCTTGAAAGCTCGCTTAACACCTATGTTCTCACAAGTCAAGAAAAGGTCAGCTATATACTTGGAAGAAGAGTTATCGGGGTAGGAGGTAACAAGTGTTGTAGTGAGAAGGATACCGAGGTTCGAAGATGGAGTGGGGATGAATCCGCTAAGCTTCATCAGGTCCCTCTTTGAAAAGATGCGGATCATCCCATATTAAAGACCTGCAACGCTTGGCAAGAGCTCTCTTGTCGGAGGCTGAAAAGTTAGTGGGGCAAACATGCATAGCCAAATAGTTTACAATATCAGCATACCATGGCTCTTCATTAGCCTTCATCAAGTGTTCATCAGGGCCAAGTCGAAGTTAGCAACCGTCAAATTAAGAAGATCCTGGAGCGAGTAGTGAAGCCTAGTAGGAAACATTGGGCGGGAAAATTGAATGATGCACTTTGGGCATACAGGACTAGCTATAAGACGGTGATTGGAACCACTCCGTACAGACGTGTGTATGGGAAAGCATGTCATCTTCCCGTAGAACTGGAACACAAGGCATATTGGGCTATCAAAGCACTCAATCTTGATATGGGAAAAGCTGGCGAGGACGATTGTTGCAACTAGATGAGCTTGATGAATTACGCCTAGGTGCTTATGAAAATGCCAAGATCTACAAGGAACGTACTAAGAATTATCATGATCGTGGTATAGTACGTAAGGAACTGATTCCTGGGCAAAAAGCTTTGGTATTTAATTCTCGCCTTCGACTATTTCCTGGAAAGCTCCGTACTCGTTGGGATGGACCATACGAAATTATCAAAGTTGCTCTCCATGGAGCTGTAGAACTCTTTGATCCAAAGACGGGCAATACTTTCAAGGTGAATGGTCAATGAGTGAAGCCATACTTTGAGATATCTAGTGATCAAAGGGAGGTTGATCATCTTGAGCTTACCCTTACCGCCTCTACTGAAGGTTAATGTGTTTTGAGCATATCATTGTGTTGTTTTTCATATTTTCGTATGTTTTTGGTGATAAAATAGGTCTCTAGATGATAATTTAGCATTTTCGAAGGGAACCCGATTTTCTCCTATTATGCTAAATTATCGATCTTTTTACCTCGTTTATCACCCGTTTGTTTTTCTCACGAGTTTGATTGAGTAATATAGTTCACTTATACAAGTATTAGCTCTCGCCTTAAATCCAGTTTAGACGTTCGGGACGAGCGACAACGTTCAGGTTTGGGGGGGGGGGGTTATCGCTGGTTATCTCTATACTTGTCTTGCTTATGATAAACTCGTGAAGTTTTTGCATTTGCACGTTTACTGCTTTCTTAGTATTTAGTTGCATACACTACATTCATCCTAGGATAGTCTTGCATGTTTTATGTGGAGTTTATTGCCAAATTTTTTGAACTTTTTTATTGGGTAGATTAACTAATTATGACATTAATCATATGCTTCATCTCTATGAATTTGTTTGAGGTTTTTCTCGCTTGGCTTGTCACATTTATGTATTGCACTTAGTAAAGCTTGGTAGTCTCGACATCACTTAGTGGTGTTTTCTCTACTGCGGTTCACGAAGGCCTTTATAATAGGATGATGTATGTTAGGATTTTATGGTTGTTTTCCCGAGTAATTATGTACCTAAGAGGCAACAAGTCTTCACCTTGCTTTGAGATTGCTAATGCCTAGGAAGGAGGTAGTGTGAGATTGTGTGATCCTTTGTTTGCAACCTATTCTTTCGAATAGGTTTGGGGAGGGGGTTACGCTATCATTAGACTTGTTTTTCAATTTTTAGTGTGTGATTTTTTATTTTTTCTTTTTCGTAAATTTTGTAATCCAACCTAATCTTTCGAATAGGTTTGGGGAGGTCGTTTGTGTGTCATTTTATTTCTTTTTCATTGTACTACTGCTGGCTAAAAAAAAGAGAAAAAAAAAAGAGCCAAAAAAGCAAAGAAGGGTCCAAAAAAAAAGAGCCAAAAAGCAGTTTAGCGAAGTGTTTGTCTCATTTTCCAATTCTTGTAATGTTCGTAATCGTGTTGTAATTTTCTATCTTTGTTTGAGCGTCATCTGTTCTAGACCACCCTCGTCCTGCCATACAGGAAGTGTTGAATAGCTTAAGGCTTTGCTTGAGAGATGGGTAGAATAGGGGAGTGTTATCTTTTTAGGGAACCCTCCTTCGTTTGATGAGAGCCAGTATTGGTTCGACCTCTTTGAGGAAAAGTCTTAACTCGGTGAACAGTAGTAAGTCCTCAGTTTCATAGGCACGGGGACAACCATTCGTATTTTAACATGTTTCATTACGTCGTCACTGACTAGGTCCAGGTAGAGAATGTTACGAGAGACTATCTTGTCTTGACATAAGTGCTTATGTGAATGTGTATGAGTCAATCGAGGCATTCTTCAACCAGTATCCATGTTATGATTTGTATGGTTTTTGTTCATATGTTTTTTGATAGATTCAATAGATTAGTTCATTTCATTTGGCATGAGACTCCATTTTTTGTGTTGCATTGTTTTTTGCATTAGAGTCTAGCTTAGTTGCTTGAGGACAAGCAAAGGTTCGGTTTGGGGAGTTTGATGAACGTGTTTTTTACATTTTCAATCGAGTCTTTTTTCACCAATTTAGCTATCCTCTATGTTAATTTAGCTATATTTTAGTGCATTTTATTAGAATAGTGTCACGTTCCCTTTAGTTCGTATTTTACAGGTTTTGGGTGAAAAACGAGGTTTTCCAGGCAATTATATTGAAGTAGACGAGGAATTGGTGTTCCGAATGCCTTTTTAGAGTATCTAGAAGATTCCGGATAGGATTTGAAGTCTAGGGGTCGAGTCTGAAGGCTAAAAGGTCACTCGAAGGAAAAAACCAAGTCCGAAAAGAAATCCAAAAACGCGTCGAAAACGCATCGATAGCCGACTGGAGGTCCCGGGCGATTCGCCCGGGACGTGGGGCGAACCGCCCCACACCAGGCGATTCGCCCGGTGTGTGGGGCGACTCGCCCCACACCTGCCGAATACCTATATATAGTTGCTTAGTTTTCTCCGTTTTTCATACTTTCTCAGACCTTTTCTCTCACCTTTATCATTAGTTTTAGGTAGGAATTCTCCAGAGCCTGTTCTGGGTATTCTTAGCATAGGAGACACTTTTTCTTATCGTTTTGGAGCTTGTAAGATCGCGATTCTTCGGAGATTGACAACCTTCGGTAACATTGTATCTTACAGTTTTTCTATTTATATTTATTTATCTTTCAACATGTTTTCATTCAATCTTGCTATGATTTATGTTGATTGCATGACATCTATGAGTAGCTAAACTTATCGTTGGTGATAGTATGTGATTTCTTAGCGAAGGGTTAATAATTATGTTGATGGTTGTAAAGCGAATTAGACTTTGAGTTATTGTTTTATTTCTTTGATCTATCTAAAACCTCTATCTTTGTAGTGTTGAATAATAATGGAACACAATTGGACAATTCATTGATCAAAGATCTCTATGCAAAACGATCGGGTACTTCATGCATGATTATTAACCTGCTATGCTTTGAATGATCATACTATCACTAACCTCCATTATCTGATAAGAAAAACCTGTGCTAAGTAGTTTGTTGATTTTATATTTTTAAGTTAGATTAGATAAAGCTAGTTATAGTCCTTAGAGATCGACACTCGATGTTATTTTACTGCTACACTACGGTTTTCGTTGTAGTTGTGAATTGCCTTTGGCTAAATACAAATTTATTTGATTAATTAGAATCTGACAAATTCCGGTTCATCAATGGTCGAGGAGCAACCAGGGAAAAGTAACCCAATGCAAGCTCTCGAAGATGCTTTGAAAGAGCTCAAAGAAATGTCCCACACAAAAAGAAAAAGGCATGAAGCATTCCTAGCAGAGAAAATCGAGGAGCCTTAGGGTATGGAGATCGTCTCTTCAAAACCCAAGGAACTCATCAACCATGGAGATGTCTGGATTCTTCACGTGGATGGATCTTCCTCAGGAAAAAATGGCGGGATAGGAATATACTTCAAGAGTCCCGGAGGACCTGAACTCGTGTACACTGTTACTCTTAGTTTTCCAGTCTCCAACAACGAAGCTGAGTACGAAGCCATCCTCATCGCTCTACGTATGGCAAAAGCACTTGAAGTGAAGAAGCTACATCTCTCCACTGATTCTCAATTGGCCGAGAAGCAAATCTTGGGAAAGTTCAAAACCAAGAAGGACTCACTGGCCGAAAATTCGAAAGTTGTGAAATTGAGAAATTCTCAAGAGATCTCAATCAAAGGGCAGATGCATTATCAAATATGCTTCGGCTTCCGGAGGAGTGGATACCCAGAATGTGATACTTATGAGAATCAATGCATCATCCCTATGGTCATCAAAGCCAAACGTCTTGGCGATAGACACTCCACCGAGTTGGATGCAAGAGATCGCTACCTATCTCACGAATGGTAGCCTGCCTCGTGATAAGGCTGAAGCAAGGAAAATCAAAGGAAAGGCAGGCCGCTACATCATGCAAGGAGACTACTTGTACAAGAGATCCTTCGAGGGAGTCTAATTGAGATGCGTCGGCGAACAAGAAGTGCAAAAACTCTTGGGAGAAATGCATAGAGGAAGTTGCGGAGACCATGCCGGAGGAAGAACCCTCGTGCAAAAAATCATCTGCCAAGGATACTACTGGCCCACTATCCGTGAGGATGCTGCCCGATTTGTAAGAAGGTGCGAGGAGTGTCAAATGCACGCCAATTTGATCAATGTCCCGGCGAAACCCCTCATGCCCATTACAATCACTTGCCTTTTCGACATAGTCGGTCCTTTCCCGAGAGGCACAGGTCAAAAGAAATTCATCATTGTTGCGGTTGAATACTTTAGCAAGTGGGCGGAGGTTGAAGCAGTGTCTACTATCACCGAACAAAGTGTGATGAACTTTGTATGGAGAAACATCGTGTGTCGATTTGGCTTGCCGAGAGTCCTCATCTCGGATAATGGTGCTCAATTCTGTGGCCAAAGGTTCAATGAATGGTGCAAGGAAATGAAGATTGAGAGGAGGTATACCTCGGTAGGACATCCTCAATCCAACGGGCAAACAGAGGCCGTCAACAAAATCCTTGTCAACAACTTGCAAAAAGAGGTTCGCCACCAACAACGACTGGGTCGACGAGCTTGATGGAGTGGTATGGGCATACCGCACAACTTCAAAAACAGCTACAAGAGAGACTCTCTTCTCGCTAGTTTATGGTTCTGAAGCAGTCATACCAGCGAAAGTGGCGGTAGAAACCCTCAGGATCCAAGGGTATCAACCCGAGGATAATCATACCGAGAGGCTCTTCGATCTAGAGACGGTAAGCGAAGCGAGAACCAATGCCTTGGCCAAAATCCTCAGATATCAAGCACTGATCGCGAAGACCTACAACAAGGGCGTAAAGGAGAGAGACTTCCAAGTAGGAGACTTAGTACTCCGAAGAGCGGACATCCTGGGAAAAGTTGGGAAGATGCAACCCAACTGGGAAGGCCCCTACAAGATAGTTGAAGCAAGATCCAATGGAAGCAATCGTCTCCAAGACATGGAGGGAAGAGTATTGAAGAACCCGTGGAATACTTCCAACCTCCAGAGGTTCTACGCTTGAGTTGTTTGATGAACAAGCTTTTTGAAGAGCTCCTGTGAAAGGCCCAACATCGAGAAGGATTCCTCACAAGCTTGTGTGAGAGGTACCCTCATGTTTTATGGTTCAGAAAATGTTGTAAGAAAGCTGGTCGAGAAGCCCCCCATTGTAATTGAATTTTCGACAAATCAATACAATGTCTATCTTTCAACAAAGAAAATGTTCAAGTATAGAACTACTATACTCAAAACAGAATAAAAGCTACTCGACCAAGTGAGCTTGCTCGATCCATGAAAAAGCTCCCCGATTTACATGTCGGGTTAAAGCTCCCCGCTCTCTCACCTTTTGAGAAATTCAATCGAGACACCTTTTAAAGAAGTGAAAACGAGGAAGCCAAAGAAATCGAGCAGGATAAGCTCAACACTTGTTTTTTCTGGCTCAACACCCAGAGTTTTTTTTTGAGTTAGTAAGAAAATTGACAAGTATAGCGATTACTTTGGTAGCTCGAGGAGCTTTACTCTAAGTATTACTAATGAAGATTATTCTTTCGATCAAAGGCGCGAGGAAACTCCTTCCTCGACTCTAACTTATACATGTTTAACTACTCTATCAAGTTATACATCATAACATAAAATGAGTTAGTAAAAAACAAGACGAAGAGCAACAAACTTCTTATTGAAGGAAAAGAGAGAAGAGACAACAGTTGATAACTTATATTACAACAAGGGAATATGTTTCAACAAGTGCCACCAAGGGCCGAATAGAAAAAGGGAAATTGTTCGGAAAAAATGACAAGTACGGAAAAATAAAAAGTTTACAACATCACCGAGCATACTAGGTCTTCAAGCTCTTCGATTCAACGGGTCCGACTACCAGAGAGGTTAGTAACTGGGCCACTCGCGCTGGTTGCTCCTCGAACCGGGCTTAGCAATTCTTGGATCTCGGCGGCGTCTCGCTCTTGAGGCTGAGATTCCTTGATAGCCTTATGGTATAGGAACAGCTCAGGTTCGACGAAGTCTGCTGCTCGCCCAATAACCGGATCGCTCACTTTAACCCAAGCAGCGTTGCGGAGAGCTGCCTTCTCGAACGGGTAAAGGATCCCAGTCCTTAGGCACTCTGGGACCCATGAAGGGAGATAAGCTGGTTTGCTGGGATAAGGCACTTCTGGGTCGGTCACCAGCTCCCCGAACTCGCACGCTTCGTGCATCTCCTCGGTTATCTCCTCATCTGGGTAGTGAGATAGGTCTTCGCGCCTTCCAGGGTGCAGTTCCTCGCGAGTGTCCGAATCAAAATCAACCGGAAGCATGTTGACTCGTTTAGCTGGCCGATACAGGAGAAGAAGCCCTCCTCGCGCGAAGAGACTCGCACATCTTGCTAGACCATTTTGTATGTGTCGGAGGCCATGAAGTCGCGAGCAGTGGCAAGGCGGCTCCCTTGAGGAAGGAAAGGACGCTGGCCTTGAATTTTTCCATACAAATCGACAAGGTGGCGTAAGCCCCCTTGTAGCCCTTGGTCCTCGCTTTCTCCTTAGAAAGCTCCTTCTCGAGGAGATCGACCTTAGCATAGAGCTTGCCGGTCTCTACCTCAGTGATGAACCGAAAGTTTGTCAGACTCAATTAATCAAATAAATTTGTTTTTAGCCAAAGGGAATTCACAACGACAACGAAACCGTAGTGTAGCAGTAAAATAACCTCGAGTGTCGATCCCTAAGGACTATAACTAGCTTTATCTAATTTAACTTAAACTATAAACTCAACAAACGACTTAGCACAAATTTTTCTTATCAAAGATAATGGAAGTTAGTGATAGTATGATCATTCAAAGCATCAGGTTAATAATCATGCATGAAGTACCCGATCGTTTTGCATAGAAATCTAAGATCATGAATTGTCCAATGTGTTCCGTTCAATTCAACACTACGAAGATAGAGGGCTTGTAACGGTACCGGTTTTGAAAACAAAATATTTTCTTGAAAAGGAAATTCGAAAATAATTTAATAACAACGGTCGGCAATAAATGTCCAAAATAATCTTTGACGCTAACGATAATAATTAATATTCACTGACAACACAAGTTCGAAAAGACAACGAATGAAGACAATAAAAGTTTATCTTCTTATTTTGAAAAGAAACCCGTGACACCCCAGACCCTTCTCTCAGTCGCTGGCTTCCTATTCACGCACATCCTCAACAGCATCTGGAAGGAAGGAAATTTTGGAAAACAAAAGAGTGTGAGATAAAGGATCTCAGTGAGGTTCTAAGTTAAACGGAAAGTAAACGGTTTAAAAACAAAATCCTTTTCAAAAAAACGAGCAAACAGAACAAAGCACATATAACAAATTAACAGAACAGAAACGTTGTAGACCGTTGGTGCAGCCCGCCCTATTGCTCCTACTCCCAGAATGCCCTTATAACTCCCTCCAGAGGATGCATAACTCTGGACAGAAACAGAAACCCCCGTGTACTTTGGGGAAACAGATCCTACGACCCTAATAGACCTCAGCGACTTCTGCCTTGCGCCTAAAAGGGAATAGACTAGGCCACGATCAAGCAAACCCGATAGTCCTCTACTACCCAAGCCTACCTAACCATAACCTAATCGACCGGTCACACAGAAACAGAACAGCTACAGAACCACAGATACAATCAATTAGCACCGAGAGGTGTTCCTGCAGAAAGGTCAGTACAGAACAGAGTAGCAATAACAGAAATCCAAAAGTCATACTTAGGACTTATACTTTTACGCGGAAGCATACAATATACAATATACAGTAATAGGTGCAAACAATCACGTAGCCTTCCAGTTTTTCGCAAATAATAGGTTTAGGGGTGAACACTCACCTTAGCTTGCGAGCAAACGACCTTCAACAAGAAACGAGCTTACGGGTTTACGGACAACGGAGAACCTAACAAGAAAGTGCTAAACACAATTTAGAAGTCGAACGGACGGAAGGAAAAAGGTTGAAAAAAGAATGGTAAAGTCGGGGTTCGAACACGGGACCTCTAAGTTAGTCAAGCAAGGACCTAACCAACTAGGCTAGCAAGTCAAGTCTATACTAACTTACAAAACAGAACTAAGTTTAAAACATTTTCAGATTCTGGAAATTACCAAAATACCCTCAGTGGTAAATTGCAAGAAAAACCCTTTTCGAAAACAGACAGTACAAACGAACCAGTAGTTTTCCAGACATCAAACAGTCTTCTCAAAGCAAAAAGGTTTACGATAAAAGCCTACTGTCAGTCAACTACAGTCAACGGTAAAACTGCAAAAAGGTCCTTTAGGTTTTTAAGTTTCCCAAATCAGTCCACAAAGAATCCAAAACATAACATCAAGGTCCAAAAGTCCTTTCGAGGTCAAACAGGAAATCAAGTCAATATACGAGGTCAAAAGATCACAAGTCCAGCAAACAGTAACTAAACTAACAACCTAAGTCCCGGTTCTCGGTTCGAAATAAATTACAATGTCAGATCGATCAGGGGTAAAATTGTCCAAGGGTAAAAATGTCCAAATCAGAATACGAGTACGATTCTAAAATCGAGAGCAGTAGCAAGGAAACGAAATTTACCTTCGGATCGAAAGAAAGGTTTAAACAATCTGCAAACGAGTAAATCGAAAAGAAAAGAGAATTAAAACAAGATTCGAAACGAATCGAAAACAAAACCGAACTCGAACAGAAAGGTTGAACCGACTTACCGATCGGCTCAGAGCAACAGACCGGAGGAACGAATCGGCCGGACGAATCGACGGCGACCGAGAGACAGAACAGACGGGGACACGATCGAACGGAACGGAGATGGCGGCGCAGCGTACGGAGCGGCGCGGTGACGAACGGATTAAACGGCAACGGAGATCGCGGCGGAGCTGACCGGGGTAGAGATCGCGAACGGAGGCGCGGCACGTGGTCAAACGGCGCGACGGCGTGACAGAGAAGCACGGGGACCGAGACCGCGGCAAGGCGGAGCGGAACGGCGGCGATCAGACAATCGATCGATCGATCGATCGACACGGACAGACGGCGGCCGTGAGACGGAGCGGATCGATCGGCAACAAGAATCGCGGCGCGGCGGCGGCGACTGGGTCGGACGGAGCGGCGGCCGATGGTGAGTGGTGATGATGAAGATGGTGAGAAGAAACAAGGAAGATGATGGTGAGCGTGAGAGAAGAGAGAGAGAGAGAAGCAATTTTCTTTCTTCTTTTCTTTCTCAGATGGGGGCGGATGGAATGAGGAGGGGGCTAACAGACTAGGGTTAGGGTTAGCTAAGACTTGGGCCGGTCAAACGGGCTTTTGACTGGGTTACGCAATTGGGCCAAAAAGGCTAGCAGATCGATAGTCCAGCTTAATACAAACGAAACGAAACGAACTAACTTACGCGGAAATAATTAATTAATTATCGAATAAATAACTTACTCTGATAATTAATTAACTAAAATAAATAATTAAATAATAAAATAATAATTAAATAATTAAATAAATAGTTAAAAACACGGGGTGTTACACTCTTCCCCCCTTAAAAGAATTTGGTCCCCAAATTCGCACCTGAAAAGTTGAAGAGCTCGGGATACTGCCGGCGCATGTCATCCTCGCTTTCCCAGGTTGCCTCCTCATACTGATGATTTCTCCACAGAACCTTTACTTGCTTGATTTGCCGATTACGGAGCTGCTGTACCTTCTGGTCGAGAATACGAACCGGTTGCTCCACATACGACAAATCCTCCTCAATGGTCACTTCCTCGGGTTGAATCACGTGCGACGGATCCGGATAATACTTCTTCAGTTGAGATACATGGAATACATTATGAATTCCAGTAATAGTAGTGGGCAGTTGCAACCGATAAGCTACAATGCCAACTCTCTCAATGATCTCGTATGGACCCACATATCGCGGGTTCAGCTTAGCTCTACGACCCATACGAACAATTCCCTTTCTCGGAGATAGCTTGAGAAAGACAAAATCACCCACTTCAAATTCCAAATCTCGTCTGCGGTTATCGGCGTAACTCTTCTGTCGACTCTGAGCAGTTCTCAAACGGTCACGGATAAGTCTAACCTTTTCCAAGGTTTCTTGTATCATCTCGTTGAGAGACCTCTCTCCAGCTGCTAGTGTAGAAACTCGGTCCTCCAAATCCCAATACAGTGGTGATCTACACTTCCGACCGTACAACGCCTCGAACGGTGCCATACCAATTGATGCTTGATAACTGTTGTTATAAGCATACTCCACCAATGGCAAATGCTGTGCCCAGCTTCCTTGGTGATCTAGTACACACAATCTCAGAAGATCTTCTAAAGTTTGAATGGTCCTTTCGGATTGACCATCCGTCTGCGGTTGTGCTGCGGTACTGAAATTCAACTTAGTACCTAAGCCTTCATGTACTTTCTTCCAAAATCTTGAGACAAACTTCGGATCTCTATCAGAGACAATGCTGACCGGAGTGCCATGAAGCCTAATTATCTCATCGCGGTAGACTTCGGCTAATTTCTCGGATGTGTAGGTGGTTTTAACGGGTAGAAAATGTGCCGATTTTGTCAATCTATCGACAATAACCCAAACACTATCAAAACCACCCCTAGCTACCGGTAAACCAGTCACGAAATCCATAGTGATCATCTCCCATTTCCACTGTGGAATCTCGAGTGGCTGTAGTAAACCTCCCGGCTTCTGGTGCTCAGCCTTCACTTGCTGGCAAACCAAGCAACTTTGGACAAACTGTGCAACATCTCGTCTCATATAGGTCCACCAGTAAACCTTCTTCAAATCCTCGTACATCTTGTTTCCTCCAGGATGCATCGAATACTTAGACTTATGAGCTTCCTCCAAAATTAATCGTCTAAGCTCTTCATCAGAAGGAACACACAATCTACCTTGAAACCTTAGAGCTCCATTCTCATCAATAGAGAATTTCGCATTTCGAGGCTCAGTAATATGTGTCTTGATATCCTGAAGCTCCTCGTCATGTTCTTGAGCCTCAAGAATCTTTCCTGCCAACTCATATCTCAAAGTGATATTGGCGAACATACACGACAATCTGGATACTTCGAGATTAGACACGTGTACCCTACGACTTAAGGCATCGGCGACCACATTGGCCTTACCAGGATGGTATCGAATGGTACAGGTGTAATCGCCCAGAAACTCCATCCATCGTCGTTGTCTCATGTTTAACTCCTTTTGGGTAAACACGTATTTCAAGCTTTTATGATCCGTGAGGATAGTGAACTCAGGACCATAAAGATAGTGTCTCCACTTTCCCAATGCAAAGACTATAGCAGCTAGTTCAAGGTCATGGGTTGGGTAATTTCTCTCATATGGCTTCAATTTTCTCGAAGCATATGCGATCACCTTTTCTCGTTGCATCAGTACACAACCCAAACCTTCCTTTGAAGCATCAGTGTAGACTATAAAGTCGTTGGTTCCCTCGGGAAGAGCTAGTATCGGGGCGGTGGTCAGCCTCTTCTTCAGCTCCTCGAAGCTTTCCTGACACTTGTCACTCCATACGAACTTAGGATTTTTCCCTGTTAAAGAGGACAAGGGTCCAGCTATCTTCGAATAATCCTACACAAAACGGCGATAGTAACCAGCCAAACCAAGAAAACTCCTCACTTCAGTGACAGATTCGGGTCTCTTCCAATTGACTATCGACTCAATCTTCGACGGGTCAACCTCCAAACCTTCTCCAGAGATAATGTGCCCTAAGAAGGCTATTTTATCTAGCCAAAATTCACACTTGCTGAATTTGGCATACAATTTGTTGTTCTGAAGAGTTTCCAAGACAATTCGAAGATGTTTCTCATGATCTTCTTCAGATTTTGAGTAAACGAGAATGTCATCGATGAAAACAACAACAAACTGATCCAGATACGGCTGAAAAACTCGGTGCATCAAATCCATGAACACCGCCGGGGCATTCGTAAAGCCAAACGGCATCACTACGAACTCGTAATGACCGTACCTCGAATTCAGGGCAGTCTTAGGTATGTCTTCTTCCCTTACCCTAACTTGATAATAGCCTTGTCGCAGATCAAGCTTTGAGTAAACCTTCGAACCTTCAAACTGATCGAAAAGTTCCTCAATACGGGGCAGGGGGTACTTGTTCTTGACAGTGACTTGATTCAAGCCTCGGTAGTCGATGCACATCCTCATAGTACCATCCTTCTTCTTCACGAACAGAACCGGTGATCCCCAAGGTGACGAACTAGGTCTCACAAAACCGTTATCCACCAGATCTTGTAGTTGGGTCTTCAACTCCTTGAACTCAGCAGGTGCCATCCTATACGGTGACTTCGAATTGGTGCAGTGCCAGGTACCAGATCAATGCTAAACTCCACTTCTCGTTCAGGGGGTACGGAATCCGGCTTCTCAGGGAAAACACCCTTGAACTCCTTAACCACCCTGACTTCCTCGATTTTTGGCAGATCTTTGGGTTTATTGATCAGATACGCCAAAAAGCAGGTAGCACCCTTCACGTATAGCCTCCTAGCTTCCATGGCAGACAATAGAAACTTCTCATCCTTTCTCTTATCTCCTTTCCATACGACTTTCTCCTCTCCAGGTTTTCCTAGGGATATGGCCTTGGTTCGACAATCCAGTTGCGCGTAGTGCTCGGACAGCCAATCCATACCCAGAATAACATCGTAGGTTGATAGAGGTAGAAATATTAGGTCAGCAGGGAAAGTTCTTCCTAGGATGGAAATCTCACATCGCTCGACGAACTTCTTAGTGATTAGACTAGCTCCCAAAGGTGTACATACTTCTAAAGCGTAGGGTAATACTTTGTATGGTAAAGCGAGTGATTCAGCAAATACTTCAGCAATAAATGAATGCGTAGCACCAGGATCAAATAAAGCTTTAGAAGAAGTTTGAGCGATCAGTAGCGTACCTTCAACCACATTTGCGGTGTCAGGAACTTCATGACCGCCTATGCTGAAAACTCGGGACTTTGCCATAGTACCCTTTCCATCATTTCTCGGAGCATAGTCCCCTGATCTTCCTCCCTTGAAAATGGCATGTCGGTTCGGACAGTGGCTAATCTTGTGATCCTTACTCCCACAAGCCAAGCATAAGCCCTGCCTTTTCCAGCAGTTGTGCTCATCGTGGTTGACTCCTCCACAGTAGTTGCAGTTCTTCTTTGCCTGTGATGACTGCCCAGACCCTCCAGTAGTGTTGCGAGAACGGTTGTCATGCTGAGTACGGGAATACTTCGACGGTGGTGCCTGATATCCAGATTGATATCCTCCTCGATTCTCCCTCTTATAACAAGATTGGCTTCCTCCTCCATGGCTCCCAGAAGAACTAGAGTAGCTCCTCTTGCTCGAGTATGGCTTATCAGCCATCTTAATTTCCTTGAGACCACTCTCTACCTCGGAGGCGAGTTCGACAGCCTTGAGATAGGTAGGCATATTGGTCCCAAATAGACTGTACCGGATCTCAGAGTTGAGTCCCTTCACAAAGTGACGAACCTTCTCTCGTTCATCATCCTGGAAATGCAGCACGTATTTCAGTAACCGGGTAAACTCCGAGTCATAGTCGGCAACATCCATGTTCCCTTGCACCAAAGCTTGAAATTCATCTCTCCGGTTCTCGCGAACCAGGCGAGGTACATACTTGTCCATGAAGTCCTTGGTGAAATTCTCCCAGGTACGAGCAACTCCCTCTTGTCTCCATCTCGCATTCACGGTTCTCCACCAGTTCCTGGCGGCTCCCACGAACTGGAAAGCAGCAAGCTCGATCTTCCTCTCGTCCGGATAATGCAGGATCGAGAATAAGTTCTCCATACCTTCGATCCAGAGCTCGGCCTTACGGGGATCTGGTGTTCCCTCGAACCTCTCAGGATGGAATCGAGTGAAACGCTCCGCAGCTTGATCGATGGTCTGGATCGGTGGTGGTGGCGGAGGCTGAACAGGTGGTGTTGGTACTCCAGCGCGGCGAATGGTTTCGCTGAAATTCCCCAGAGCAGCGATGATACGGTCTACTTGGTCTCCATTTTCAGCGTGCTGATCGTCTCCACTTCCATTGCTGCTGGCACCACGAGTGTTTCTGCGACTCATTCTAACAAAGGGCACTACTTAGCAGTTGATTTAACAACCTCGAATCTCTAACTTAGAGAAGAGCAGAAAAACAAAGAACTAAGGCCAGTACTTAATCTTCTACAACAGGTATAACTGAGCAGTGAAGAAGAAAACATGCCTTGAACTTCAAAACAAAAAGCAAAAACAAGAAACAACGAAGTCTCAAAACAGTCAAGCATGCAATAAAACAAAAGAAAAACGGTCTCTACTCGTCTTAGCGAGGAAAACAGAAAACCACAGAGTCAAATAAACGGAAAAGCATAAGCAGTCTCAGTCGGCTGAACTAAAAGGAAAACTCGTTTGGCAGAAACAAAGAAGTTCGGTACGAGCTCGAAAAGGCAACTATCCTAGTAAGCGTCCTCGCTATCATCCTCGGAACGTCCCTCGGGCACGTGGGCATCTCCTCCTTCTCCCTCAGAGGAGTCCTCCTCGGGATCTTCTTCGGATTCTTCTTCGTCTTCACTCTTTCCTCTACGGGATGGTCCGCAACCCTCGGGAAACGTCCTCCGAGCCTTCCTCCTGGGAATCCGGTTGCCAACATTGGACGCGGTTAACGTAACAAAGCCAGAGTGCTCCTTCGCGGTGCGTAAGGTCGTCTTCAGAAATCCGATCTCTGCTTCCTTCGTTGCTATCACATCTCGAAGTTTAAAGTTCTCCAGCCAGTAGTGATCACATTCATGCACGACTCTATCCATCACGAATCCAGGGTAAACGCCAACAACAGGAACGGAGGTATACGGGTTAAATTCTCCTTCGACTAGACGATAACGAATAACTCTCTTCTCAGAACTCATACCTATCTGTAAGCACACGCGTAGTTAACTAGTTAATAACTTCGTCAGAATCAATCAACCACGGAAGGTCAAAAGTCTCAGAACGGGCCCACTTATAACGACCCAACCCACTAATGGGCCGAGACCTAGCCCAACGGGCCGGCGAGGTTACTCATGGGCGCTCTCCGGGGTGATATGCTGACCCCACAGACCAACACGTGTTCTAATCCGCACACTTTGTCCTCACTCGTGCGCGCACCAGGAACTTCCCAGTGGGTCACCCATCCTAGAATTGCTCCAGAGCAAGCACGCTTAACTTTGAAGTTCTTCTAGGTGGATTCCCGAAAAGAAAGGTGCACCTTGTTGACATGAGTAGCGTTCTCAACCCCTTTAAGCCTCTGAAATCTGGGGCGTTACAATCACCCCGTCTTAAATTGCACAACGTCCTCGTTGCGCACTGTCCCGAGACCAACCATCCGTGCAGGATTCTAGAGGTGGCCCCTCCGGGCTCAAGAGGCGGCTCCCACCGCCGATACGATGTAGCACTTTGCCACAGATGGCACTTAGTTCCCGCAGTTTCGGATAGTCCCGCTCTGATACCACTTATAACGACCCAACCCACTAATGGGCCGAGACCTAGCCCAACGGGCCGGCGAGGTTACTCATGGGTGCTCTCCGGGGTGATTTGCTGACCCCACAGACCAACACGTGTTCTAGTCCGCACACTTTGTCCTCACTCGTGCGCGCACCAGGAACTTCCCAGTGGGTCACCCATCCTAGAATTGCTCCAGAGCAAGCACGTTTAACTCTGAAGTTCTTCTAGGTGGATTCCCGAAAATCAAGGTGCACCTTTCTTTTCGGGAATCCACCTAGAAGAACTTCAAAGTTAAGCGTGCTTGCTCTGGAGCAATTCTAGGATGGGTGACCCACTGGGAAGTTCCCGGTGCGCGCACGAGTGAGGACAAAGTGCGCGGATTAGAACCTGTGTTGGTCTGTGGGGCCAGCATATCACCCCGGAGAGCGCCCATGAGTAACCACGCCGGCCGGATTGGTCGGGTCGTTACAGGGCTTAGATAGATCAAAGAAATAAAGCAATAACTCAAAGTCTGATTCACGTTACAGCCATCATGCATAATTAAGAACCCTAGCTAAGAAATCACATACTATCACCAACGATAAATTTAGCTACTCATAGATGTCATGAAATCAACAGTAATCAAAGCAAGATTGAATGAAAACATGTTGAAAGATATAAATATAATTAGAAAAATCGTGAGATACAATGTTACCGACGAACGTTGTCAATCTCCGATGAATTGTGAACTCACAGGCAAGATAATCCTCCAAATTGATAAGAAAAATAGTCTCCTATGCTAAGAATTCCCAGAACAGGCTCTGGAGAATTTCTATCTAAAACGAATGAGAAAAGTATGACAAAAGGTCTGAGAAACTATGAAAAACGTAGAAACAGAAGCAACTATATATAGGAGTTCGAAACGCGTGGGGCGAGTCGCACCAGACACCGGGCGAACCACCTGGTGTGGGGCGAACCGCCCCACATCCCGGGCGAACCGCCCGGGAGCTCCAGTCGGCGTGGACGCGTTTTTTACGCATTTTTGGTCTTCTTTTCCTTTTCGGACTCGAATTTTGCCTTCTAGTGACCTTTAAGCCTTGAAACTCGACCCCTAGACCTCAAATCTCATCCGGAACCTTCTAGATACACCACGGATGACCACGAAATACCGAATCTTCGTTCTCTTCAATATAATTGCCCGAAAAATCACGTTTTTCACCTAAAACCTGAAAAATGCAAACTAAAGGGAAACGTGACACTATTCTAATAAAATGCACTATAATATAGCTAAATTATCATAGAGGATAGCTAAATAGGTGAAAAAAGACTCGAATGAAGGTGTAAAATACACATTCATCAAACTCCCCAAACCGAACCTTTGCTTGTCCTCAAGCAACTAAGCTAGACTCTAATGCAAAAAACCAATGCAACACACAAAAATGGAGTCTCATGCAAAATGAAATGAACTAATCTATTGAATCTATCAAAAACTCATGAACAAAGACCATACAAATCATAACATGGATATTGATTGAAGAATGCCTCGATTGACTCATACACATTCACATATGCACTATGCTAAACAAGATAGTCTCTCGTGACATTCCCTACCTGGACCTAGTCAGTGAGGACGTAATGAAACATGTTAAAATACGAATGGTTGTCCCGTGCCTATGAAACTGAGGACTTACTGTTGTTCACCAAGTTAAAACTTTTCCTCAAAGAGGTCGAACAAATACTGGCTCTCATCAAACGACGGAGGGTTCCCTAAAAGTTCACACTCCCCTATTCTACCCATCTCTCAAGCAAAGCCTTAAACTATTCACCACTTCCTGAATGGCAGGACGAGGGTGGTCTAGAACAGATGACACTCAAACAAATAAAAGACAAAAAAATTACAACTCGATTACGAACATTACAAGAATTGAAAAACGAGACAAACACTTTGCTAAACTCCTTTTTGGCTTTCTTTGGACCCTTCTTTGCCTTTTTTGGGGTCTTTTCTTTTTTTTTCTTTTTTTGTTCTTTTCCAGATTTTTTTATTTTTCCTGGAATTTTTCCTTCTTTTTTTTTCGATTTCTTTTATAGCCAGCAGTAGAATAACGAAAAAGAAATTACATTGACTCACAAACGACCTCTCCAAACCTATTCGAAAGAATAGGTTGAAGCACAAACTTTACGAAAAAGGAAAACAAACTCACAACACTCAAAAATCGAAAAACAAGTCATATGATAGCGTAACCCCCTCTCCCAAACCTATTCGAAAGAATAGGTTGCAAACAAAGGATCACACAATCTCACACTACCTCCTTCCTAGGCATTTAGCAATCTCAAAGCAAGGTGAAGACTTGTTGCCTCTTAGGTACATAATTACTCGGAAAACAACAATAAAATCCTAACATGCATCATCCTATTATAAAGGCCTTCGTGAACCGCAGTAGAGAAAACACCACTAAGTGATGTCGAGACTACCAAGCTTTACTAAGTGCAATACATAAATGTGACAAGCCAAGCGATAAAAACCTCAAACAAATTCATAGAGATGAAGCATATGATTAATGTCATAATTAGTTAATCTACCCAATAAAAAAGTTCAAAAAATTTGGCAATAAACTCCACATAAAACATGCAAGACTATCCTAGGATGAATGTAGTGTATGCAACTAAATACTAAGAAAGCAGTAAACGTGCAAATGCAAAAACTTCACGAGTTTATCATAAGCAAGACAAGTATAGAGATAACCAGCGATAAACCCCCCCCCCCAAACCTGAACGTTGTCGCTCGTCCCGAACGTCTAAAGTGGATTTAAGGCGAGAGCTAATACTTGTATAAGTGAACTATATTACTCAATCAAACTCGTGAGAAAACAAAACGGGTGATAAACGAGGTAAAAGGATCGATAATTTAGCATAATAGGAGAAAATCGGGTTCCCTTCGAAATGCTAAATTATCATCTAGAGACCTATTTTATCACCAAAAACATACGAAAATATGAAAAACAACACAATGATATGCTCAAAACACACTAACCTTCAGTAGAGGCGGTAAGGGTAAGCTCAAGATGATCAACCTCCCTTTGATCACTAGATATCTCAAAGTATGGCTTCACTCGTTGACCATTCACCTTGAAAGTATTGCCCTTCTTTGGATCAAAGAGTTCTACAACTCCATGGAGAGCAACTTTGATAATTTCGTATGGTCCATCCCAACGAGTACGGAGCTTTCTAGGAAATAGTCGAAGGCGAGAATTAAATACCAAAGCTTTTTGCCCAGGAATCAGTTCCTTACGTACTATACCACGATCATGATACTTCTTAGATCTTGGCATTTTCATAAGCACCTAGGCGTAATTCATCAAGCTCATCTAGTTGCAACAATCGTTCCTCGCCAGCTTTTCCCATATCAAGATTGAGTGCTTTGATAGCCCAATATGCCTTGTGTTCCAGTTCTACAGGAAGATGACATACTTTCCCATACACAAGTCTGTACGGAGTGGTTCCAATCACCGTCTTGTAGCTAGTCCTGTATGCCCAAAGTGCATCATTCAATTTTCCCTCCCAATCTTTCTACTAGGCTTCACTACTCGCTCCAGGATCTTCTTAATTTGACGGTTGCTAACTTCGACTTGGCCCTGATGAACACATGATGAAGGCTAATGAAGAGCCATCGTATGCTGATATTGTAAACTATTTGGCTATGAATGTTTGCCCCACTAACTTTTCAGCCTCCGACAAGAGAGCTCTTGCCAAGCGTTGCAGGTCTTTAATATGGGATGATCCGCATCTTTTCAAAGAGGGACCTGATGAAGCTTAGCGGATTCATCCCCACTCCATCTTCGAACCTCGGTATCCTTCTCACTACAACACTTGTTACCTCCTTCCCCGATAACTCTTCTTCCAAGTATATAGCTGACCTTTTCTTGACTTGCGAGAACATAGGTGTAAGCGAGCTTTCAAGGTCGTCATACCTGGAAATCTGGAACTGGAGTAACTCAAAACTGAAAATTAGTCTCGTTAGAAATCTCGAAGATCAAGAAAAATTTTCAGGGTCTTTTCTTTTTTTTTTGGGGTCTTTTCTTTTTTATATAGTCTCCTATGCTAACAATTCCCAGAACAGGCTCTGGAGAATTCCTACCTAAAACTAATGAGAAAAAGTATGAAAAAGGTCTGAAAAGTATGAAAAACGTAGAAACAAAAGCAACTATATATAGGTAGGGGCGAACCACCCCACATCCCTGGCGAACCGCCCGGGAGCTCCAGTCGGCGTGGACGCGTTTTTGGTCTTCTTTTCCTTTTCGGACTCGGATTTTGCCTTCTATTGACCTTTAAGCCTTGAAACTCGACCCCTAGACCTCAAATCTCATCCGGAACCTTCTAGAGACACCACGGATGACCACGAAACACTAAATCTTCGTTCTCTTCAATATAATTTCCCCGAAAATCACGTTTTTCACCTAAAACCTGAAAAATGCAAACTAAAGGGAAACGTGACACTATTCTAATAAAATGCACCATAATATAGCTAAATTATCATAGAGGATAGCTAAATAGGTGAAAAAAGACTCGAATGAAGTTGTAAAATACACGTTCATCACTCAGCAACCTTGTTCTTGTCTTCCGAGGCCGCCAGTCTCTTCTCCAGGTCGTCGATCACTGTGCCTATATCGGCGCGATCTGCAGATATTTGGCCATAGGCTTCCTTCAACTGCTCAAGCTACAACAAAGAGATACACAGTTAGCGAGGAGAATAATTTCATACTTAGAAAATTCAATGGGAAAAGATAAGTAAGGATACCTGAAGCGAGCACATGCTCAGCTCGTGCGCGCGATCCAGGTCGTTCATTTGGATGAGCCTCTTCACCTCATCTTGACCTGTAGGGCCACCTTCCCTTTCTTGCGAGGAGGCTCATTATTGCCCCCAAGCGTAAGCTTCCACGACCCCTTCTTAGCCGCCTGCCTCTCATGCCTCTTCTCGGGCTCTACAACAGCAGCCTCCTCGGCCTGCTTCGCCTGTTTAGCCGCCGCTTCCTCCTCGGCCTTTTTCAGAGCATCTACCGGGTTCTCGCACATCTCGAGACCCTCTTGTACCAAGGCATCTCGATGATGCGAAGCACTCGTCGGAGGAGAAAGGTTCAAAGAACCGAGGATGTTCGTCTCCTTGTTTGCTAGCCGTTGCTTCCTTCGTTGCCCTTCCTTAGCCGCAACAGTCTTCGACATTATCCAGTTGAGCCAATAAGTTGTGGAGGAAAAAACACAAGTTAGTAAAAAAGCGAGAAGCAGAAAAAGCGAGAAGGAAGAAAAATCGAGCACATTGCAAGTATGAAATTATTCTAAGCGTACCGAAGAGCACATCGTTCGAGAACCGGTTCCCCCCGTGTACCCGTGTAAGCATAAGGCGAAAGCCCAGCTAAGTAATGAAGAGGTTGAAGAACGAGACCCCAGTAGAAGTACTTCTCGGGATTGGGTCCTCGATTCTTCTCCTCGACCTCCAAGACCCAGGGGTCTAGCGCCGCGGGCAGAGGATGCTTCTCGGCTATTTTTCCTCGATACATCAGTTTAGGAACTCCCCACTCCGCATCCTCCTCGCTCATGTTCGGTAACTCTTCTTCTTCTTAATATAGAAGTACCGATGGAACCATTTGTAGCCCGAGGAGCTGGGAGCGTCCATGATGAAGCCCAGCCTGGTCGTGCGTAAAGTAGTAAAATACTTGTTCCCTGAGCTCATCGAGACCCGGAAAAGCTGATTGAAGTTATGGAAATCCAGCTCGAGCCCATTCTTCTTGCAGAAAACTCCAAAACAGACCAAGGTTCCAAAGGCACTTGGCACTAGTTGCCAAGGAGCGATCCCCAATGCGTTAAAAATGTTGCGGAAAGCCTCGCAGAAAGGCAAGATCCATCCTCGATCTAGGATCAAGCAGTGAACGGCCATATATCCTGGAGGAGCATTGTAGAAAGTCTGGTCATCCTTCGGAACGAGGATGTCGAACTTACTCTCAGGAAGGAAGTACTTCCATCGGAGAGTAGCAATCTCATCCACCTTCACAATAGAGGCAGTTTGTTGGGATGATGCCATCCCTCGTTCTTCTCACCTCAGGATCGGGAGGTCCACATTGTGAGCACTCTTTGTAAACTTATTTCTGAGCAGGCTTGCTGGACTTAGGCTCCTCGACGGCCTTAGCTTTCTTACTCTTGCTGGAGCGAGAGCGCTTCTTCGCTCTCTTAGGCTCCCGACACTAGCCTTTGCTTGTGGTCGGCTGCTCACTACTCATGATGAAGCTGATATGTTGTTTTTCTAAAGGATTGGGTGGTCGGGTGTTACTCGAAATGAGAAGTCGATTGTGCGAGGATCGACTGAGTGATAGTTGGTCTCCTCCTCGGGAGCGTACCTATGCACATCTCTAGAGCTTGCTTGTGCATCTCCAACACAGAAGGAGACAAGGGTGTTGCAGTGCTCGGACCAACTTCATCCCCGTGCACGTCCATTAAGGCGAGGGGAGGTTCCTCCTCGTCATCGGTAACTATGGTTCGACGAATAGTTTTGAGGAGGAAAGCTAACCCTCTTCGGCGGTGGGGTAGTACAAGGATATGTAAGCGTCATCATCATCATCGCTTTCGTCATCACTGTCATCGCTATCAATTGCACGATACCAACTTCCACGCTTGACGGGATTGATCCCCCTCCTCGTATAAAGACAGATCCAAGTCGGGTCGCGCTCCGTTCATCCATGTCCGCGATCCGAATATCAGTAGGAGGCACTACATTTACAACACCGTAATTTCTTCCGTGTACTTTGGGCGGCTAAGGTGATTAACTCCGCGACACCCCGTGATTAGAGGACCCCCCCCCCCCTCTCCTCCTCGGTCCTGTCATCAATAAAGTCGTCATCTTCGCTACGACGCCTCTTACGAGTAACAAGTTGGTATGCATCCATACTCCTCCTCGCTTTCGTCTTCATCACCACCGTCCTCGTCATTGGCGTCTTCGCCTTCTTCACCCTCCTCAAGTTCTCCTCATCGGATCCTCCGCCTCTCCGGATTCAACAACGGGCTCCTCGCCCGCAGCAGCATGCTCCAAGGTGTTATCCAAGAACGGCGCGATATATCTGACGTATCGGCTGTCGTAGTATGGTCGCATCGTCCTTACTCTCCGACTTCACGGCGATTCTGGCTATCGTCGCTCCTCTCGGACATCCTAAAGGGGTAGGCAAAGAAGGAGTTAGGATGGTTTGTGATAGTCCGAGAGGTCCTTTTAGGTATATTCATTATGTGCGACCTCCCGAACGGCGAAAAATCTCAAAAGAAGAGCAAGAGCAAATATGAAAAAGAAGTACTCTACAAGCGACCAACCACTCGAAAAACTTATAATTTCTAGCAGTTACATTGTAAATCGAAGGAGGCAAAGGGGATGTAACAAAAATTAAAATGGGGGAGGCAGGCTCGTCTACAGGTTCAATTAATGCATATGAAACAACGGGTACATGCAATTCAAGGGGAGGCATGAGCGTCTAAAGTCCGTTTAACATTTTATTAAGTCCGAATAAGGCCGCCGTGCGCGGCAAGATCTAAGG
>CM051458.1:44935689-44987902 GCA_028274465.1 Plantago ovata
AAGAAAGCAGTAACGTGCAATGCAAAAACTTCACGAGTTTATCATAAGCAAGACAAGTTAGAGATAACCAGCGATACCCCCCCCCCCCAAACCTGAACGTTGTCGCTCGTCCCGAACGTCTAAAGTGGATTTAAGGCGAGAGCTAATACTTGTATAAGTGAACTATATTACTCAATCAAACTCGTGAGAAAACAAAACGGGTGATAAACGAGGTAACAGGATCGATAATTTAGCATAATAGGAGAAAATCGGGTTCCCTTCGAAAATGCTAAATTATCATCTAGAGACCTATTTTATCACCAAAAACATACGAAAATATGAAAACAAACAAATGATATGCTCAAACACACTAACCTTCAGTAGAGGCGTAAGGGTAAGCTCAAGATGATCAACCTCCCTTTGATCACTAGATATCTCAAAGTATGGCTTCACTCGTTGACCATTCACCTTGAAAGTATTGCCCTTCTTTGGATCAAAGAGTTCTACAACTCCATGGAGAGCAACTTTGATATTTCGTATGGTCCATCCCAACGAGTACGGAGCTTTCTAGGAAATAGTCGAAGGCGAGAATTAAATACCAAAGCTTTTTGCCCAGGAATCAGTTCCTTACGTACTATACCACGATCATGATACTTCTTAGATCTTGCATTTTCATAAGCACCTAGGCGTAATCATCAAGCTCATCTAGTTGCAACAATCGTTCCTCGCCAGCTTTTCCCATATCAAGATTGAGTGCTTTGATAGCCCAATATGCCTTGTGTTCCAGTTCTACAGGAAGATGACATACTTTCCCATACACAAGTCTGTACGGAGTGGTTCCAATCACCGTCTTGTAGCTAGTCCTGTATGCCCAAAGTGCATCATTCAATTTCCCTCCCAATCTTTCCTACTAGGCTTCACTACTCGCTCCAGGATCTTCTTAATTGACGGTTGCTAACTTCGACTTGGCCCTGATGAACACATGATGAAGGCTAATGAAGAGCCATCGTATGCTGATATTGTAAACTATTTGGCTATGAATGTTTGCCCCACTAACTTCAGCCTCCGACAAGAGAGCTCTTGCAAGCGTTGCAGGTCTTTAATATGGGATGATCCGCATCTTTTCAAAGAGGGACCGATGAAGCTTAGCGGATTCATCCCCACTCCATCTTCGAACCTCGGTATCCTTCTCACTACAACACTTGTTACCTCCTTCCCCGATAACTCTTCTTCCAAGTATATAGCTGACCTTTTCTTGACTTGCGAGAACATAGGTGTTAAGCGAGCTTTCAAGGTCGTCATACCTGGAAATCTGGAACTGGAGTAACTCAAAACTGAAAATTAGTCTCGTTAGAAATCTCGAAGATCAAGAAAAATTTTCAGGGTCTTTTCTTTTTTTTTGGGGTCTTCTTTTTTTATATAGTCTCCTATGCTAACAATTCCCAGAACAGGCTCTGGAGAATTCCTACCTAAAACTAATGAGAAAAAGTATGAAAAAAGGTCTGAAAAAGTATGAAAAACGTAGAAACAAAAGCAACTATATATAGGTAGGGGCGAACCACCCCACATCCCTGGCGAACCGCCCGGGAGCTCCAGTCGGCGTGGACGCGTTTTTGGTCTTCTTTTCCTTTTCGGACTCGGATTTTGCCTTCTATTGACCTTTAAGCCTTGAAACTCGACCCCTAGACCTCAAATCTCATCCGGAACCTTCTAGAGACACCACGGATGACCACGAAACACTAAATCTTCGTTCTCTTCAATATAATTTCCCCGAAAATCACGTTTTCACCTAAAACCTGAAAAAATGCAAACTAAAGGGAAACGTGACACTATTCTAATAAAATGCACCATAATATAGCTAAATTATCATAGAGGATAGCTAAATAGGTGAAAAAAGACTCGAATGAAGTTGTAAAATACACGTTCATCACTCAGCAACCTTGTTCTTGTCTTCCGAGGCCGCCAGTCTCTTCTCCAGGTCGTCGATCACTGTGCCTATATCGGCGCGATCTGCAGATATTTGGCCATAGCTTCCTTCAACTGCTCAAGCTACAACAAAGAGATACACAGTTAGCGAGGGAATAATTTCATACTTAGAAAATTCAATGGGAAAAGATAAGTAAGGATACCTGAAGCGAGCACATGCTCAGCTCGTGCGCGCGATCCAGGTCGTTCATTTGGATGAGCCTCTTCACCTCATCTTGACCTGTAGGGCCACCTTCCCTTTCTTGCGAGGAGGCTCATTATTGCCCCCAAGCGTAAGCTTCCACGACCCCTTCTTAGCCGCTGCCTCTCATGCCTCTTCTCGGGCTCTACAACAGCAGCCTCCTCGGCCTGCTTCGCCTGTTTAGCCGCCGCTTCCTCCTCGGCCTTTTTCAGAGCATCTACCGGGTTCTCGCACATCTCGAGACCCTCTTGTACCAAGGCATCTCGATGATGCGAAGCACTCGTCGGAGGAGAAGGTTCAAAGAACCGAGGATGTTCGTCTCCTTGTTTGCTAGCCGTTGCTTCCTTCGTTGCCCTTCCTTAGCCGCAACAGTCTTCGACATTATCCAGTTGAGCCAATAAGTTGTGGAGGAAAAAACACAAGTTAGTAAAAAAGCGAGAAGCAGAAAAAGCGAGAAGGAAAGAAAAATCGAGCACATTGCAAGTATGAAATTATTCTAAGCGTACCGAAGAGCACATCGTTCGAGAACCGGTTCCCCGTGTACCCAGTGTAAGCATAAGGCGAAAGCCCAGCTAAGTAATGAAGAGGTTGAAGAACGAGACCCCAGTAGAAGTACTTCTCGGGATTGGGTCCTCGATTCTTCTCCTCGACCTCCAAGACCCAGGGGTCTAGCTCCGCGGGCAGAGGATGCTTCTCGGCTATTTTTCCTCGATACATCAGTTTAGGAACTCCCCACTCCGCATCCTCCTCGCTCATGTTCGGTAACTTCTTCTTCTTAATATAGAAGTACCGATGGAACCATTTGTAGCCCGAGGAGCTGGGAGCGTCCATGATGAAGCCCAAGCCTGGTCGTGCGTTAAAGTAGTAAAATACTTGTTCCCTGAGCTCATCGAGACCCGGAAAAGCTGATTGAAGTTATGGAAATCCAGCTCGAGCCCATTCTTCTTGCAGAAAACTCCAAAACAGACCAAGGTTCCAAAGGCACTTGGCACTAGTTGCCAAGGAGCGATCCCCAATGCGTTAAAAATGTTGCGGAAAGCCTCGCAGAAAGGCAAGATCCATCCTCGATCTAGGATCAAGCAGTGAACGGCCATATATCCTGGAGGAGCATTGTAGAAAGTCTGGTCATCCTTCGGAACGAGGATGTCGAACTTACTCTCAGGAAGGAAGTACTTCCATCGGAGAGTAGCAATCTCATCCACCTTCACAATAGAGGCAGTTGTTGGGATGATGCCATCCTCGTTCTTCTCACCCTCAGGATCGGGGAGGTCCACATTGTGAGCACTCTTTGTAAACTTATTCTGAGCAGGCTTGCTGGACTTAGGCTCCTCGACGGCCTTAGCTTTCTTACTCTTGCTGGAGCGAGAGCGCTTCTTCGCTCTCTTAGGCTCCCGACACTAGCCTTTGCTTGGTCGGCTGCTCACTACTCATGATGAAGCTGATATTGTTGTTTTTCTAAAGGATTGGGTGGTCGGGTGTTACTCGGAAATGAGAAGTCGATTGTGCGAGGATCGACTGAGTGATAGTTGGTCTCCTCCTCGGGAGCGTACCTATGCACATCTCTAAGAGCTTGCTTGTGCATCTCCAACACAGAAGGAGACAAGGGTGTTGCAGTGCTCGGACCAACTTCATCCCCGTGCACGTCCATTAAGGCGAGGGGAGGTTCCTCCTCGTCATCGGTAACTATGGTTCGACGAATAGTTTGAGGAGGAAAGCTAACCCTCTTCGGCGGTGGGGTAGTACAAGGATATGTAGCGTCATCATCATCATCGCTTTCGTCATCACTGTCATCGCTATCAATTAGCACGATACCCTTTCCACGCTTGACGGGATGATCCCCCTCCTCGTATAAAGACAGATCCAAGTCGGGTCGCTCCGTGTCATCCATGTCCGCGATCCGAATATCAGTAGGAGGCACTACATTTACAACACCGTAATTTCTGCCGTGTACTTGGGCGGCTAAGGTGATTAACTCCGCGGACACCCCGTGATTAGAAGGACCCCCCTCCTCCTCGGTCCTGTCATCAATAAAGTCGTCATCTTCGCTACGACGCCTCTTACGAGTAACAAGTTGGTATGCATCCTACTCCTCCTCGCTTTCGTCTTCATCACCATCCTCGTCATTGGCGTCTTCGCCTTCTTCACCCTCCTCAAGTTTCTCCTCATCGGATCCTTCCTCCTCTCCGGATTCAACAACGGGCTCCTCGCCCGCAGCAGCATGCTCCAAGGTGTTATCCAAGAACGTCGCCGATATATCTGACGTATCGGCTGTCGTAGTATGGTCGCTCCCTTACTCTCCGACTTCACGGCGATTCTGGCTATCGTCGCTCCTCTCGGACATCCTAAAGGGGTAGGCAAAGAAGGAGTTAGGATGGTTTGTGATAGTCCGAGAGGTCCTTTTAGGTATATTCATTATGTTCGACCTCCCGAACGGCGAAAAATCTCAAAAAGAAGAGCAAGAGCAAATATGAAAAAGAAGTTACTCTACAGAGCGACCAACCACTCGAAAAACTTATAATTTCTAGCAGTTACATTTGTAAATCGAAGGAGGCAAAGGGGATGTACAGAAAATTAAAATGGGGGAGGCATGCTCGTCTACAGGTTCAATTAATGCATATGAAACAACGGGTACATGCAATTCAAGGGGAGGCATGAGCGTCTACAAGTCCGTTTACATTTTATTAAGTCCGAATAAGGCCGCCGTGCGCCGGCAAGATCTAAGGCAACAAAGACGGTAGGGAGCAGCAAAATCAAAAGCAAAATGCGGGCAATTAAAGCAAGTAATTGGAGTGAGTGTACGAAAACTTACTTGATAATGAGTAATGGGAGCATTGAAACCGGAATGTAAGCCAGGAAAGGTGGAATACGCCTGAAAAACTGGAAATCGACGCCGGAATAAGGTCCTCGCTCTCTTTTTGTATCGATGAAGTCACTTAAAAAGGCTCCTCGCTCTCTCTTTTTTGCTCTGAGAAGTTATGTTGCGAAAAGTATGGAATGATGCGGTATCGACCTATTTATAGAAGGGTATATCGGGAATACGAACCGTCGCATACCCTCGCTCCATCCGGGCCGAACACGTGGCCACTATCAACGACTCAGATCACAGCCGCCTGGCGAATTTACAAAATTACCCTCCACGCTCCCGCTTTGACACTCCTTCCCAGGAGAACGCGGATTACCTAGTCACAGCAGATAATCCGCGGAGCGAGGACCAAGTCACATGGATTAATAAAGGAGCGACGAGCAACCATTCACCCGAGGAGAAAAATTTGACCGATCCATTTTACGGGATCGAGGAGCCACTCTCTCACAATTATCTCCTCGAGATAATTTGCAAAGGAAAAGGTGGCAAGAAGTCATTCCATTCCACTCCCTCACAATTATCTCCTCGAGATAATTTGCAAAGAAAAGGGTGGCAAGAAATCATTCCATTCCACTCTCTCACAATTTTCTCCTCGAGATAATTTGCAAAGAAAAAGGTGGCAAGAAGTCATTCCATTCCACTCTCTCAAAGTTATCTCCTCGAGATAATTTGCAAAGAAGATAGCGAAGAGGCAAAAAATCGAACACCTATTCCCACCAAGGAATACTTACCCGGATCCGATCTCTGCCCAGCAAATATACCCCTTTTATAAGGTTCGAGCAACGTCTTCTCGCATCCTATAAAAAGGGGGGAGAGATAGGAGGAGGGAAAGGTACCAACGCGCGAATACGGAAATCTTTTTTCGCCCACTATTAGTCGAGGCTCTGCTCGACCTCTACTTCAACAATAGTTGATGAATGTGTATTTTACACTTTCATTTAGGTCTTTTTCACCTATTTTAGCTATCCTCTATGTTAATTTAGCTATATTTAAGTGCATTTTATTAGAATAGTGTCACGTTTCCCTTTAGTTTTTATTTTACAGGTTTTGGTTGAAAAACGAGGATTTCAGGGCAATTATATTGAAGTTGACAAGGAATTGGTGTTCCAGAAGCCTATTTGGAGTATCTGAAAGTTTCCGGATAGGATTTGGAGTCTAGGGGTCGAATCTGGAGGTTAGAAGGCCACTAGAAGTCAGAAACCGAGTCCGGAAAAGGGGAGGAAATCCAAAAACGCGTCGAAAACGCGAAAAATCCCAGAAAATCTCCCGGGCGAATCGCCCTATTCGCCCGGGATGTGGGGCGAATCGCCCGGTGTGTGGGGCCCTTCGTCCCATATAAATTCGAGGTCTATATATAGTTGCACAGTTTTTCTCCGAATTTCATACTTTTCCAGACCTTCTCTCCCACCTTTCTCTGTAGTTTTAGGTAGGAATTTCCGAGAGCCTGTTCTGTTCTGGGGGTTCATAGCTTAGGAGATACTTTTTTATAGCAGTTTGGAGCTTGTAAGATCGCGATTATTCGGAGACTGACAACCTTCGGTAACATTGTATCTTACAGTTTTTCTACTTATTTTTAAATATCTTTGAACATGTTTTCTTCTATGATTTCTGTTGATTGCATGATGACTATGAGTAGCTAAACTTATGGTTGGTGATAGTATGTGAATTCTTAGCGAAGTGTTGATAATTATGCTAATGGCTATATCGCGCATTATACTCCGTGTTATTGCTTTATTTCTTTGATCTAGCGGAATCAATATCTTCGTATGTTGATTAATTATTGCACACAATTGGACCATAGTGTCGACCTATGCATATCTATATCTTCGTAGTGTTGAATAATTACGGAACACAATTGGACAAGTAGTGTTTGACCTATCAGAATCTATATCTTCGTAGTGTTTGATAATTACAACAGGACAATTCATTGATCAAAGATCTCCATGCAAAACCGAGGAATTTACGCATGATTATTAACTCGTTATGCTTTGAAGGACCATACTATCACCAATCTCCATTATCTGTTAGAAAAACCGTTGCTATATCGTCTGCTGTTTTTATATTCTTAGTTAAATTAGATAAAACTAGTTATAGTCCTTAGAGAATGACACTCGAGGTCATTCTACTGCTACAATACGGTTTTCGTTGTAGTTGTGAATTGCCTTTGGCTAAATAACAAATTTATTTGATTAATTGGGATCCGACAATCCTACGTTCATCAAATTGGTGCCGTTGTCGGGGACTATACTCCTTTTTTCTGTTTAATTTGTTTATATTTTCAGCATTCAATTCCTAATTCTAGTAGTTTTAGTTTTCCTTTTTAATCTCTCTCTGATACTGCTTTCCTAGTCCGTTACAGATAGTGTATGCCACATACATGATCTAGGGGAACACCGCTTGCTGATTCAATTGCCGAGATCGACAGAGTCTACCACCAGAGAAGGCGACTACTTCAAAGACGTGAACTAGAGGAAATAGAGGATACCGATTTCTCTGAATCTCTACACAGTCTTTTCAAGGAAATCGACGGAATGGCAGAAGCTAGACCACTGAAAGCATGGGTTTAACCCTCCAAGGATCGTATGAGGGGGCCGGCGATTGTTCTTTCGTCTGCAACTCGAGATCTGGAAATCAAGAACCACACATTCCAACAACTTCCGAGGTTCTATGGCTTAGCAAGGGAAGATGTGATTGGGTACTTGCACGATATCGATGATTTCGTCAACCAACTCTCACGACCCGGAGCTGAAATAACAACGGATGAGTTGCGGATGAAGGTTTTTGCTATGGGGCTTGGCGACAGAGCCAAGTCATGGTTGAGTTCTCTACCAGCAGGCTCGCTGGACACTTGGGAGAAGGTGTTTTCAGCTTTCATGGAAAAATACTTCCCTCACACCTTGGCTTGGCGCAAATCACTGGATTCAAGCAGGACTATGATGAGACCATCTACACTGCGTTTGAGAGGTTCCAAGATCTCACGAACAAGTGCCCTCACCATGGTTTTGAACTTTCTGACCTAGTCCAACACTTCTACAATGGACTAACCTTCGAGAACCAACAAGTGGATTTCCAATGTCGAGGAAATATTTGGGAGGAAACCGCAGAAGTCGTCTGGGCAGTTTTAGAAAGGCTTGCTAAGGGTTCGCAGTTCAAGGACCCAAGAACGATGGTTAGGAGACGTGGACCTGAAGCTCAACCGACTCAAGAAGCCCCTATGTATAGGGGGAATGGGGATCAATTCGAGTGCTTTACCAACGAATTGAAGCAAGTCCTCAAGAGCGCCACTGGAACAACTGTTTCGAACGAAGTATGCCGAATATGCAAGAACTATGGGCATGGGGCTCATATGTGTAGATCGGAGCTTGCGTATAATGATGGCAACTGGGCTCGAGGAGGCGAAGAGGAAGCCTTTGCTACGGAGTTTGGTATTCAAGAAGCTAGCTACGGACAAGACAGTAGGAATCCTCGAGGTGGATTTTGGAGAAGAGGGTTCGGAAACAATCAAGGATATGCACCGGCTAACCAAAATTATGGCCCTAACCAAGAACGTAGTAGGCTTAACTATGGTAATGATCACTGCGAAAACCCCGCTCCGAAAGAGCCACCGAAGTCGAAGTCGGCTCAACTGATGGAGAACTTGCAAAGATGGTTGATCACACCCAAAGTTTTCTCAAACGTTATGAAGAAGATTCTGAGAAGACTAGGGCAAGACTTGATAGGTTGGAAGAGAGCACTAGGCTTGACCATCAAAAGATGCAAGAGTTGATCGACCGAGGAGCAAGTAGGGAACAAGGCAAACTGCCTAGCAACACTGAGAAGTCGAATTCCATTACATTGGCTGGTGAACAACCGAGGTTGCTAAGTGCGAGTGTTGCAAGAAGGAAGTACTCCCACAGGGTAAGGAAGAAGAGAAGGACCTTGGTTCTGACGAGAGTGAAGAGGAGCAAGAGGATCCCGAGCCACTCTCTAAAAGTTTCGATGTTAAATTCGGGATTGGTGAGCTTGAAGATGTCCGTGCCACACTAGACACGGGATCCTACTCTAACGTGCTCCATTTGAATGTGTTTGAAAAGAGTAGCCTTGGAAAACTATCTGAGCATAGGGCTATTGTGCAACTGGCGGATGGATCCTTTGTGAGACCCGAAGGCGTTGTGAAAAATGTGTTGGTTAAGATTGGTGAAGCTTCTGTATACACCAATTTTGTAGTTATGCCGGCGTCTGCACCTGGGACGGGGGATGTCATTCTCTTGGGGCGAACGTTCTTGACTAAGCAACGCTCCGTGATGGACATCTACCAAAGAACTTGCACTATTGAAGTGGATGGCAAGCAACACGTGTTGCAAGCCATATCTGATCCACCTGATCTTTCTTACACTACTCACTACTGTGGTCTTGCAGCCTATGTTCTTTCTTATTCACAGGTTCGTGGCATGAGGAGGAGATCAATGAAGGGGAAGTCCTAGTACCCGCAAAAAGAAGAGCTAGGCGCACAGGAGTCGAGTCAAAGACTTTAAACAATGACGCTATCCGGGAGGCAACCTGGAGTTTTTATCGCTTTCTTTACCGCTTTATTTCATGCATTCATACTTGAACAATTTGCTTTTCATATGTGAATTTGTTCGTCTCTGTGTCGTATGTGCTTATGTTATGAGTGAGATTTTTCGAGTGATTTTGTGAGAAAAATAGTTTTCGGGGACTAAAAAATCGCTTTTCTTTTCAAAAAGTTCATCTCCCCACCTCAGGAGGTGGGGGCGAATCTCCCTACAAGTCCAGAGCGCGCGCGCGCTCTGGAAGCGCGGGCGATTCGCCCCGCACGGGGCGATTCGCCCCAGGGGTGGGGCGACTCGTCCCACGGTCTCTGATGTTAAAAAACGCGAGAAACCCCTTTTCAGCTCATTTTCTTCATCACCTCACCATTCATTCTCCCCAAGAAACGAAAATCGCGAAAATACATTCAAATCTTCATAACTTCTTCATTTCTTCACCAAATTTAGTGTTCTTTAGCTTCAATCGTAGCCTATTACGTGATCTATCTTTTCATCTGAACAGATTTCGCCCTAGTGCATTAGTTTTTCAGATCTGAGGTATCTTCTTATGAACCCTAATTTTCAAATTTGGGGTTTTCTAATTTGAGCTTCAATTATGATTATTTGATGCATGGGTAGGTTGTTTGTGTGATTAGAAGCGTTATTTATTATCAATTGCATGCTCAATTATGCTTGGATTGTTGATTTGGGAATTTTGCTACTAGATGATATATCTTGTTATGCAATATATCTTTATCTTTGATTTCTTGAATATGATTGTGTTTATTGATGTAATGATGGTGGATTTGATGATAGAAGGCTTAATTGGTGAGTATGAGGATTTATGATGCTAGAATTTTTCGCTACTATGGTATGAATTGAGCCTTGTTATTTAGGATATTGGTTGTCTAGCAAGAGCATAATGTGATGTATTGCATGTAGTAGTTACATTAATATGTTGCATGTTGAAGAAGCTAGGCTAGACATAAAGGATTTGGGGAGATCGATTGTTGATTTTATCACTTGTGTGTTTCATTCTTACACTAGCGTATGCATGAGTCAGTTTTGTGTCATACGAGGTACTAACTGTTGCTTGTAGGAACCATGCCAAGGGAGAGGAGCATTCCCGTATGATTACTATGAAGTATTGGAGGGGGATCGATTACAACCATGTCAAGGAGAGTGATCTCGTTGGAGGTGCGTTCGAGCCACGGGCTCTTGCAACAATGTCGTGGATTATCCATGAGGAGGAGCTAGAGTACACCTGGAGTAAGGACTCCTATGCCTATTCATGCACCACCGAAGGGACATAAACCATTATTACGTCAGCAATCCATCACAAGGACTGCAAAGTTCGAGTGAACTGGAAGGCACCGGGACGATCTTGCCGCGACGGATTCAATCTTGAGTTCGGAGTTGCTAGAAGGTTCCGAAGCGCTAGCTTGGTTCCAAAACATAATGACATGGGTGCCCGGCCCCTCTTAGGGGTGCCCCTTACCTGCCTCTAAAGGGAGCATCATATAGACATCGGTCGCATCAACCGTATAGAATGTGGTCGACATTGGAAAAAATGGTAGAAGACTTCTGAGTATCCGAGCAGCTTACTGTAACCTCCTCGGGGTGTAAAACGCTGGAGGGGGAGGTCCTGATACCACTGCTCTTTCCCCTTCAACAGTTCACAACCTATTGGAGGGCTACAGGATGGAGGATTCCATAACAGCGGCGGCTAATCTTGAGGATTCTACTCGACACTGCAACTCTACTGGTGTGGATGTGCGTGATAGTAGTGACAATGAAGGCCATACGGGCAATGATGATACTAATGGAGGAGTTGTTCCTATCCGGCCTATAAATGGAACTACCGTGCATATCAGAAGACCTGATGACACCCTATAAGGCTCCCAGAGCAGTCCCAATAACTCACAAGCAGCATACTCAGCCGACCGAGGCCAAACCATGTGGTAACATCTAGTATCACATCTTATTTCCTCATTTTCTTACTGCTAGGGACTAGCGTAAATTTCATGAGGGCGATGGGATTTAAGTGATCTAGTGTTGTTAGTTTGGAGCTTGGTATTGATAGGATGAGTATAGTACCTTGCATGTTTTATCCGTTTGCATTTGCATTTGCACGTTTACCGCTTTCTTAGTTTTTTAGGTTGCATTCACTGCATTCATCCTAGGATAGTCTTGCATGTTTTATATGGAGTTTATTGCCGAATTTTTGAACTTTTTTATTGGGTAGATCAACTAACTATGCCATTAATCATATGCTTCATCTCTATGAATTTGTTTGAAGTTTTTCTCGCTTGGCCTGTCACATTTATGTATTGCTCTTAGTTAAGCTTGGTAGTCTCGACATCACTTAGTGGTGTTTTCTCTACTGCGGTTCACGAAGGCCTTTATAATAGGATGATGCATGTTAGGGTCTTATGGTTGTTTTCCCGAGTAATTATGTACCTAAGAGGCAACAAGTCTTCACCATGCTTTGAGATTGCTAAATGCCTAGGAAGGAGGTAGTGTGAGGTTGTGTGATCCTTTGTTTATAACCTATTTTTTCGAATAGGTTTGGGGAGGGGGTTGCACCATCATTGGACTTGTTTTTCGTTTTTTTTCATTTCCGTATTGTGAGTTTATTTTTCCTTTTTCGTAAATTTTGTACTCCAACCTATTCTTTCGAATAGGTTTGGGGAAGTCGTTGTGAGTCATTTTGTTTCTCTTTTCGTTGTACTACTGCTGGCTAAGAAAAAAAATCGAAAAAAAGAAAAGAAAATTCCAGGAAAAAAGAAAAAAAAGAAAGTGGAAAGAAAAAAAAAAGAAAAAAAGAAAAGACCCCAAAAAAGCAAAGAAGGGTCCAAAAAAGAAAGCCAAATAGCAGTTTAGCAAAGTGTTGTGTCTCATTTTCCAATTCTTGTAATGTTCGTAATCGTGTTGTAATTTTGCTATTTCTTTTCTTTTGTTTTTAAGTGTCATTTGTTCTAGACCACCATCGTCCTGCCATTCAGGAAGTGGTGAATAGCTTATGACTTTACTTGAGAGATGGGTAGAATAGGGGAGTGTTAACTTTTATAGGGAACCCTCCTTCGTTTGATGAGAGCCAGTACTGGTTCGACCTCTTTTGAGGAAAAGTCTTAACATGGTGGAACAGCAGTAAGTCCTCAGTTTCATAGGCACGGGGCAACCATTGGTATCTTAGCATGCTTCATTACGTCGTCACTGACTAGGTCCAGGTAGAGAATGTTACGAGAGACTATCTTGTCTTGACATAAGTGCTTATGTGGATGTGTATAAGTCAATCGAGGTATTCTTCAACCTATATTCATGTTTTGATTTGTTTGGTCTTTGTTCATATGTTTTTTGATAGATTCAGTAGATTAGTTCATTTTATTTGGCATGAGACTCCATTTTGTGTCTTGCATTGTTTTTTGCATTAGAGTCTAGCTTAGTTGCTTGAGGACAAACAAAGGTTCGGTTTGGGGAGTTTGATGAATGTGTATTTTACACTTTCATTTAGGTCTTTTTCACCTATTTTAGCTATCCTCTATGTTAATTTAGCTATATTTTAGTGCATTTTATTAGAATAGTGTCACGTTTCCCTTTAGTTTTTATTTTACAGGTTTTGGTTGAAAAACGAGGATTTAGGGCAATTATATTGAAGTTGACAAGGAATTGGTGTTCCAGAAGCCTATTTGGAGTATCTGAAAGTTTCCGGATAGGATTTGGAGTCTAGGGGTCGAATCTGGAGGTTAGAAGGCCACTAGAAGTCAGAAACCGAGTCCGAAAAGGGGAAGAAATCCAAAAACGCGTCGAAAACGTGCAAAAGGGGAAGAAATCCAACGTGCGACTCGCCCGGTGTGTGGGGCCCTTCGCCCCACACAAATTCGAGGCCTATATATAGTTGCTCAGTTTTTCTCCGAATTTCATACTTTTCCAGACCTTCTCTCCCACCTTTCTCAGTAGTTTTAGGTAGGAACTTCCCAGAGCCTGTTCTGGGGGTTCATAGCTTAGGAGATACTTTTTCATAGCAGTTTGGAGCTTGTAAAATCGCGATTCTTCGGAGACTGACAACCTTCGGTAACATTGTATCTTACAGTTTTTCTACTTATTTTTATATATCTTTCAACATGTTTTCTTCTATGATTTATGTTGATTGCATGACGACTATGAGTAGATAAACTTATCGTTGGTGATAGTATGTGAATTCTTAGCGAAGGTTTGATAATTGTGCTAATGGCTATTGCGCATTATTCTCCGTGTTATTGAGTTATTTCTTTGATCTAGCGGAATCTATATCTTCGTATGTTGATTAATTATTGCACACAATTGGACCATAGTGTCGACCTATGCATATCTATATCTTCGTAGTGTTGAATAATTACGGAACACAATTGGACAAGTAGTGTTTGACCTATCAGAATCTATATCTTCGTAGTGTTTGATAATTACAACAGGACAATTCATTGATCAAAGATCTCCATGCAAAACCGAGGAATTTACGCATGATTATTAACCTGTTATGCTTTGAAGGGCCATACTATCACCAATCTCCATTATCTGTTAGAAAAACCTTTGCTGTATCGTCTGCTGTTTTTATATTCTTAGTTAAATTAGATAAAGCTAGTTATAGTCCTTAGAGAATGACACTCGAGGTCATTCGTGGAGTATCTAGAAGGTTCCGGATGAGATTTTAGGTCTAGGGGTCGAGTTCCAAGGCTTAAAGGTCACTAGAAGGCAAAAACCGAGTCCGAAAAGGAAAAGAAGATCTAAAATGCGTCAAAAACGCGTTTCTCGCCGACTGGAGCTCCCGGGCGGTTCGCCCGGGATGTGGGGCGGTTCGCCCCACACCAGGCGGTTCGCCCGGTGTCTGGGGCGACTCGCCCCATGCGTGCCGAAATCTTATATATAGTTGCTTCTGTTTCTACGTTTTTCATACTTTCTCAGACCTTTTTTCTTACCTTTTCACATAGTTTTAGATAGGAATTCTCCAGAGCCTGTTCTGGGAATTCTTAGCATAGGAGACTATTTTTCTTATCAATTGGAGGATTATCTTGCTTGTGAGTTCGCAATTCTTCGGAGATTGACAACCTTCGTCGGTAACATTGTATCTCACGATTTTTCTATTTATATTTATATTTTTCAACATGTTTTCATTCAATCTTGCTTTGATTTCTGTTGATTGCATGACATCTATGAGTAGCTAAATCTATCATTGGTGATAGTATGTGATTTCTTAGCTAAGGTTCTTAATTATGCATGATGGCTGTAACGCGAATCAGACTTTGAGTTATTGCTTTATTTCTTTGATCTATCTAAGCCCTCTATCTTCGTAGTGTTGAATTGAACGGAACACATTGGACAATGCAAAACGATCGGGTACTTCATGCATGATTATTAACCTGCTATGCTTTGAATGATCATACTATCACTAACTTCCATTATCTTTGATAAGAAAAATCTGTGCTAAGTCGTTTGTTGAGTTTATAGTTTAAGTTAAATTAGATAAAGCTAGTTATAGTCCTTAGAGACAGACACTCGAGGTTATTTTACTGCTACACTACGGTTTTCGTTGTAGTTGTGAATTGCCTTTGGCTAAAAACAAATTTATTTGATTAATTGAACCTGACAAATTCCAGTTCATCAAATTGGCGCCGTTGCCGAGGACTATACTCCTTTTTTCTGTTTAGCTTTTATATATTTTCAGCATTCAATTCCTAGTTTTCTTTAATTTGATCTCTCTGATACTCCTTTCTTAGCTTGTTACAGATAGTGTATGCGAAGTACACGATCTAGGGGAACACCGCTTGCTGAACCAATCGCTGAAATCGACAGAGTCTACCACCAAAGAAGGCGACTACTTCGACGACGTGAACTAGAGGAAATAGAGAATACCGATTTCTCTGAATCTCTACACAGTCTTTTTAAGGAAATCGTCGGAATGGCAGAAGCTAGACCACTGAAATCATGGGTTCAACCCACCAAGGATCGTATGAGGGGACCGGCGATTGTTCTTTCGCCTGCAACTCGAGATCTGGAAATAAAAAACCACGCGTTCCAACAACTTCCGAGGTTCTATGGCTTAGCAAGGGAAGATGTGATGGGGTACTTGCACGATATCGATGACTTCGTCAACCAACTCCCACGACCCGGAGCTGAAATAACAGCGGATGAGTTGAGAATGAAGGTTTTTGCTATGGGGCTTGGCGACAAGGCCAAGTCATGGTTGAGTTCTCTACCGACGGGTTCGCTTGACACTTGGGAAAAGGTTTTTTCAGCATTCATGGAGAAATACTTCCCTCACACCTTGACTACCGCGCTTAAGGCGCAAATCACTGGATTCAAACAAGACTATGATGAGACCATCTACACCGCGTTTGAGAGGTTCCAAGACCTCATGAACAAGTGCCCTCACCATGGTTTTCATCTTTCGGATCTTGTCCAACACTTCTACAATGGACTGACCTTTGAGAACCAGCAAGTGGTAGATTTCCAATGCCGTGGCAATATTTGGGAGGAAACCGCGGAAGCCGTCTGGGCGGTTTTTGAAAGGCTTGCTAAGGGTTTGCAATTCAAGGATTCAAGAGCAATGGTTAGGAGACGTGGGCCTGAAGCTCCACCTACTCAAGAAGCCCCGATGTATGGGGGGAATGGGGATCGATTCGAGTGCTTTACCAATGAGTTCAAACAAGTCCTCAAGAGCTCCGCTGGAACAGCTATGTCTAATGAAGTTTGTCGAATATGTAAGAACTATGGGCATGGAGCTCATATGTGTAGATCGGAGCTTGCATATGATGATGGCAATTAGGTTCAAGGAAGCGAAGAGGAAGCTTTTGCTACGGAATTTGGTACTCAAGAAGCTAGCTACGGACAAGATGGTAGGAATCCTCGAGTTGGATTTTGGAGAAGAGGGTTCCGGAACAATCAAGGATACGCACCGGCTAGCCAAACTTATGGCCCTAACCAAGACCGTAGTAAGCTTAGCTATGGTAACGATCACTGCGAAAATCCCGCTCCCAAAGAGCAACCGAAGTTGAAGACATCTCTACTTATGGAAAACTTGCAAAAAATGGTTGATCACACCCAAAGTTTTCTTAAGCGTTATGAAGAAAATTCTGAGAAGACTAGGGCGAGGCTTGATCGTTTGGAAGAGAGCACTAGGCTTGCCCATCAAAAGATGCAAGAGTTGATTGACCGTGTAGCAAGTAGGGAGAAAGGGAAATTGCCTAGCAACACTGAGAAGTCGATGTCCATTACCTTGGTGGGTGATCTTCCTGTTGAAATCACCATCAAGAAGGTTGCAAAATGTGAGCGTTGCAAGGATGAAGAACCCCCACCAGCCAAGGAAGAAGAGAAGGAACTTGGTTCTGATGAGAGTGATGAGGAGCAAGAGGATCGCGAGCCAATCCCTCAGAGTTTCGATGTTAAGGTCGGGATTGGTGAACTTGAAGATGTTCGTGCTACAGTAAATACGGGATCTTACTCTAATGTGCTCCCAATGAATGTGTTTGAGAAGAGTAGCCTTGGAAAACTATCTGAGAATAAGGCTATTGTGCAATTGGCGGATGGATCCTTTGTGACACCCGAAGGCGTTGTGAAGAACGTATTGGTTAAGATTGGTCAAGCTTCTGTGTACACCAACTTTGTAGTTATGCCGGCGTCTACACCTAGGATGGGGGATGCTGTTCTCTTGGGGCGAACGTTCTTGACTAAACTACGCTCCGTGATAGACATCTACCGAAGAACTTGCACCATTGAGGTGGATGGAAAGCGACATGTGTTGCGAGCCATATCTGATCCAAATATTCACTTCAATGCTTCGCACACAATTAACTACTTTGGTCTTGCTGTCTATGTTCATTCTCATTCACGGTTCGTGGCATGAGGAAAAGATCCATGAAGGGGAAGTCTAGTACCCTCAAAAAGAAGAACTAAGAGCAAGAAGAAGTCGAGTCAAAGACTATAAACAATGGCGCTATCCGGGAGGCAACCCGGGGTTTTATCGCTTTTTTATCGCTTTATTTCATTGCATGCATTCATACGTAGAACAATTTGCTTTTCTTTATGTGAATTTGTTCGTTTTTTGTGTTGCTTTGTGCTTATGTTTATGTTTGAGTGAACTTTTACGAGTGTTTTTTATGAGGAGAATGGTTTTTGGGGATAAAAACCGAACTTTTTTTGAAAACTTCTGTCTCCCCACCTCTGGAGGTGGGGGGCGAATCGCCCCACAGAGCCAGAGAGTTTTAGACTCTCTGGCAGTGGGGGCCGAATCGCCCCACACACGGGGCGAATTGCCCCGTGTCCTCAGGCAAGGTGAAAAGCGAGATTCTTCCCCCAAACCCTCATTCTCTTATCTTCTTCACCACTTTTTCTCCAAAACACCCAAAAACTCGAAAAATCTTCTTTCTACCATAATTTCTTCAATTCTCCATCAAATTTTGTGTTCTTTAGCTTCAATCGAAGCCCATTACGTTCTCTTTAATTCTATCCGAACAACTCTCTTCCTAGTGCACTTGTTTTTCAGATCTGAGGTAACTTCACATGAACCCTAACTTTTCAAATTTGGGGTTTTCTGATTTATGCTTCAATTGAGCATATATGACGTATGGGTTGACTGTTTATGTGATTAGAATCGATTTTCATTACCAATTGCTTGCTCAATTTTGCTTGGTTTGGTAAATTGAGAATTTTGCTTACTTGATATCTATGTCTCGTTTTGCATTGCTCCTTTTTCTTTATTCCATGTTTTATGATGAGGTTATTGGTATGATAAAGGTAGACATCATGGTAGAACACTTGATTGATGGGGTTTGAGACTTTTTGGTGAAGTTTTGGAGTACTATGGTTTGAATGAATGTGGTGATTTAAGGTTACTAGTTATCTAGTATTAAAGCATGTTGTGATTGTTACATATTATGATATGTTGATACATTGCATTGTGGTAGCTAGATTAGACTTGGTGTTTTGAAGATTAGGCGTGATAATGAAGTTACTCGTTTGTTTCACCCTTGCATTTGCATATGCATGAAGCTTTTTGTTGTACGAGGTACTAATGGATGTTTGTAGGAACCATGCCACAAAGGGAGAGGAACACTTCCGTTTGGCTACAATGAGGTATTGGAGGTGGTTCGATTCCAATCATGTCAAAGGGTTTGACAAGGACGTTCTCCATGAGTTCTATGTTGGGTCTTCTAATCTTCAAGAGAAGGAGAGTGATCTCGTTAGAGGTGCGTTCGAGCCATGGACTTTTGCAACAACTTCACGGTTTATCCACACGAAGGAACGAGAATCCACCAGGAGTGATCACTCTTATGTATATTCACGTACCACTAAAGGGATTGAAACCAATAGTACAGCAGAAATCTGCCACAAGGACTGCAAAGTCCGAGAGACTAGGAAGCAATCGGGGCGGCCTCATCACAACACAGATTCAGTCTTGAGTCGACAGTGGTGATGAAGTTCCGTATCGCTAACTTGATTCCAAAACATAATGACATGGACACCCAGCCCTTCCTTCGGGTTCCCCTCGACTGCTTATTGAGGGAGCACCATATAGACATCGGGAGCATCAACCGTAGAGAATGTGAGCGACATTGAGCACAAAAGAAGAAACCTCTGAGTTTCCGAGTTTCATCGCAGCTTACTGTAAGTTCCATGGGGTAGAGGACGTTGGTGAGGGAGACTCTAAGAGCACAGCTGTTTCCCTTCAACAGTTCACGGGCTATTAGAGAGATACCGGATGGAAAACCCCATAAATGCAGCGGCTAATCTTGAGGATTCTCTTCGACAATGCAATTCTTCTAACGTGATGATGGTGACAATGAAGAAAATAGGGACAATAAGGATGCCATGAATACTGATGGAGGAGTTGGCCCTATCCGATCAATTAGTGGAACAACCACCACCACCACGGGCTCCGATGATCATCAACAAGGGCCCTCGAGCAATCTCAACACCTTACATCTAGTATACTCAGTCGACCGAGGCCAAACCACGCGGTAACATCTAGTATCACATCTTATTTCCTCATTCTCTTATTGCTAGGGACTCGCTTTAATTTCATGAGGGGGGATGGGATTTAAGTGAACTATTGTTGTTGGTTTGGAGCTTGGCATTGGTAGTTTGAGTATAGTACCCTTGCATTTTGTTAAAATTCGTTTGCATTAGCATTTGCATGTTTTATCGCTTTCCGAGTAATTTAGTTGCATACACTACATACACTACATTCATCCTAGTATAGTCTTGCATGTTTTATGTGGAGTTTATTGCCAAATTTTTTGAACTTTTTTTGGGTGGATTAACTAGTTATGACCTTTAATCGTATGTTTCATCTCTACGAATTGCCCCGTGTCCTCAGGCAAGGTGAAAAGCGAGATTCTTCCCCAAACCCTCATTCTCTTATCTTCTTCACCACTTTTTCTCCAAAACACCAAAAAACTCGAAAAATCTTCTTTCTACCATAATTTCTTCAATTCTCCATCAAATTTTGTGTTCTTTAGCTTCAATCGAAGCCCATTACGTTCTCTTAATTCTATCCGAACAACTCTCTTCCTAGTGCACTTGTTTTTCAGATCTGAGGTAACTTCACATGAACCCTAATTTTTCAAATTTGGGGGTTTTCTGATTTATGCTTCAATTGAGCATATATGACGTATGGGTTGATTGTTTATGTGGTTAGAATCGATTTTCATTACCAATTGCTTGCTCAATTTTGCTTGGTTTGGTAAATTGGGAATTTTTGCTTACTTGATATCTATGTCTCGTTTTGCATTGCTCCTTTTTTTTCATTCCATATTTTATGATGAGGTTATTGGTATGATAAAGGTAGACATCATTGTGGAACACTTGATTGATGGGGTTTGAGACTTTTTGGTGAAGTTTTTGGAGTACTATGGTTTGAATGAATGTGGTGATTTAAGGTTACTAGTTATCTAGTATTAAAGCATGTTGTGATTGTTACATATTATGATATGTTGATACATTGCATTGTGGTAGATAGATTAGACTTGGTGTTTTGAAGATTAGGCGTGATAATGGAGTTACTCGTTTGTTTCACCCTTGCATTTGCATATGCATGAAGCTTTTTGTTGTACGAGGTACTAATGGATGTTTGTAGGAACCACGCCACAAAGGGAGAGGAACACTTCCGTTTGGCTACAATGAGGTATTGGAGGTGGTTCGATTCCAATCATGTCAAAGGGTTTGACAAGGATGTTCTCCATGAGTTCTATGTTGGGTCTTCTAATCTTCAAGAGAAGGAGAGTGATCTCGTTAGAGGTGCGTTCGAGCCATGGACTTTTGCAACAACTTCGCGGTTTATCCACAAGAAGGAACGAGAATCCACCAGGAGTGAGCACTCTTATGTATATTCACGTACCACTAAAGGGATTGAAACCAATAGTACAGCAGAAATCTGCCACAATGACTGCAAACTCCGAGAGACTAGGAAGCAACCGGGGCGGCCTCATCACAACACAGATTCAGTCTTGAGTCGACAGTGGTGATGAAGTTCCGTATCGCTAACTTGATTCCAAAACATAATGACATGGACACCCAGCCCTTCCTTGGGGTGCCCCTCGACTGCTTATTGAGGGAGCACCATATAGACATCGGGAGCATCAACCGTAGAGAATGTGAGCGACATTGAGCAAAGAAGAAGAAAACCTCTGAGTTTCCGAGTTTCATCGCAACTTACTGTAAGTTCCATGGGGTAGAGGACGTTGGTGAGGGAGACTCAAAGAGCACAGCTCTTTACCCTTCAACAGTTCACGGGCTATTAGAGAGATACCGGATGGAAAACCCCATAACTGCAGCTGCTAATCTTGAGGATTCTCTTCGACAATGCAATTCTTCTAAAGATGATGATGGTGACAATGAAGACAATAGGAACAATAAGGATGCCATGATACTGATGGAGGAGTTGGCCCTATCCGATCTATTAGTGGAACCACCACCACCACCACGGGCTCCGATGATCATCAACAAGGTCCCTCGAGAAATCTCAACACCTTACATCTAGTATAATCAGCCGACCGAGGCCAAACCACGCGGTAACATCTAGTATCACATCTTATTTCCTCATTCTCTTATGCTAGGGACTAGCTTTAATTTCATGAGGGGGAATGGTATTTAAGTGAACTATTGTTGTTGGTTTGGAGCTTGGCATTGGTAGTTTGAGTATTGTACCTTGCATTTTGTTAAAATTCGTTTGCATTAGCATTTGCACGTTTATCGCTTTCCCATTAATTTAGTTGCATACACTACATACACTACATTCATCCTAGTATAGTCTTGCATGTTTTATGTGGAGTTTATTGGCAAATTTTTTGAACTTTTTTTGGGTGGATAACTAGTTATGACCTTTAATCGTATGTTTCATCTCTATTAATTTGTTTGAGGTTTTTGTCGCTTGGCTTGTCACATTTATGTCTGCACTTAGTTAAGCTTGGTAGTCTCGACATCACTTAGTGGTGTTTTCTCTATTGCGGTTCACGAAGGCCTTTATAATAGGATGATGCATGTTAGGATCCTATGGTTGTTTTCCCGAGTAATTATGTACCTAAGAGGCAATAAGTCTTCACCTTGCTTTGAGATTGCTAAATGCCTAGGAAGGAGGTAGTGTGAGATTGTGTGATCCTTTGTTTGCAACCTATTCTTTCGAATAGGTTTGGGGAGGGGGTTACGCTTTCATTAGACTTGTTTTTCAATTTTTGAGTGTTGTGAGTTTGTTTTCCTTTTTCGTAAAGTTTGTGCTTCAACCTATTCTTTCGAATAGGTTTGGGGAGGTCGTTTGTATGTCATTGTAATTTCTTTTTCGTTGTGCTACTGCTGGCTAAAAAAATCGGAAACAAAAAGAAAAAAAAAGAAAAAAGAAAAGACCCCAAAAAAGCAAGGAAGGGTCTAGAAAAAAAAAAGCCAAAAAGCAGTTTAGCAAAGTGTTTGTCTCGTTTTTCAATTCTTGTAATGTTCGGAATCGAGTTGTAATTTTTGTCTTTTATTTGTTTGAGTGTCATCTGTTCTAGACCACCCTCGTCCTGCCATTCATGAAGTGGTGAATAGCTTGAGAGATGGGTAAAATAGGGGAGTGTTATCTTTTTTAGGGAACCCTCCTTCGTTTGATGAGAACCAGTATTGGTTCGACCTCTTTGAGGAAAAGTCTTAACTTGGTGAACAGCAGTAAGTCCTCAGTTTCATAGGCACGGGACAACCATTCGTATTTTAACATGTTTCATTACGTCGTCACTGACTAGGTCCAGGTAGAGAATGTTACGAGAGACTACCTTGTTTAACATAGTGCATATGTGAATGTGTATGAGTCAATCAAGGCATTCTTCAACCAATATCCATGTTATGATTTGTATGGTTTTTGTTCATAAGTTTTGATATATTCAATAGATTAGTTCATTTCATTTGGCATGAGACTCCACTTTTTTGGTGTTGCATTGTTTTTTGCATTAGAGTCTAGCTTAGTTGCTTGACGACAAGCAAAGGTTCGGTTTGCGGAGTTGATGAACGTGTATTTTACACCTTCATTCGAGTCTTTTTTCAGCTATTTTAGCTATCCTCTATGTTAATTTAGCTATATTATAGTGCATTTTATTAGAATAGTGTCACGTTCCCTTTAGTTTGCATTTTTCAGGTTTTAGGTGAAAAACATGATTTCCGGGCAATTATATTGAAGAGAACGAAGAATCGGTGTTCCGAGGGCATTCGTGGAGTATCTAGAAGGTTCCGGATGAGATATGAGGTCTAGGGGTCGAGTTTCACGGCTTAAAGGTCACTAGAAGGCAAAAACCGAGCCCGAAAAGGAAAAGAAGACCTAAAACGCGTCAAAAACGCGTTTCTCGCCGACTGGAGCTCCCGGGCGGTTCGTCCGGGATGTGGGGCGGTTCGCCCCACACCAGGCGGTTGGCCCGGGGTCTGAGGTGACTCACCCCACGCGTGCCGAACTCCTATATATAGTTTCTTCTGTTTCTACGTTTTCATACTTTCTCAGACCTTTTTTCATACCTTTTCACATAGTTTTAGATAGGAATTCTCCGGAGCCTGTTCTGGGAATTCTTAGCATAGGAGACTATTTTTCTTATCAATTGGAGGATTATCTTGCTTGTGAGTTCGCAATTCTTCGGAGATTGACAACCTTCGTTGGTAACATTGTATCTCACGATTTTTCTATATATATTTATATCTTTCAACATGTTTTCATTCAATCTTGCTTTGATTTCTGTTGATTGCATGACATCTATGAGTAGCTAAATCTATCGTTGGTGATAGTATGTGATTTCTTAGCTAGGGTTTTTAATTATGCATGATGGCTGTAACGCGAATCAAACTTTGAGTTATTGCTTTATTTCTTTGATCTATCTAAGCCCTCTATCTTCGTAGTGTTGAATTGAACGGAACACATTGGACAATTCATGATCTTAGATTTCTATGCAAAACGATCGGGTACTTCATGCATGATTATTAACCTGCTATGCTTTGAATGATCATACTATCACTAACTTCCATTATCTTTGATAAGAAAAATCTGTGCTAAGTCGTTTGTTGAGTTTATAGTTTAAGTTAAATTAGATAAAGCTAGTTATAGTCCTTAGAGATCGACACTCGAGGTTATTTTACTGCTACACTACGGTTTTCGTTGTAGTTGTGAATTGCCTTTGGCTAAAAACAAATTTATTTGATTAATTGAATCTGAAAAATTCCAGTTCATCAGGGGACATATGTTGGTGTTGAAATATGTCCAGTCCAGATGTACGAACTGGAGCGGTCTAAGAGCTTGACGAAGCATCATGGGTCGTCCCTCAAGGGGCGCGACCACACCCAAGTATGTCACTAAGGTGTGGTTCGACCAACATAGGGTCCGACCATCACTAAGAGGTCAACCCTCAAGATAAGCTCATTACAAGGACAATGCAGCTATTGGGCTCGAGAAGGACCTTACGTCAAGGTGACACCCTCCCAGAGAAACTAGGCAGAGCACTACTCGGACCACCTAAGTAAGAGGAAGGCACGAGGACCAAGGGCGACCACCCATGGTCGCTCCCTGTGGGACCCGTCTTCCGGATTACTTCATGGGATCCAAAAAGTCCATATTGCCCTCTGAACCCTAGCTAAGATGTTTGGGGCAAAGCCCATGGACCTCCTTAATGGGCTTGGGCCTAAGTAGGCTTCAATCTCGTCCGGACACTTGTGACGATCCTACATGGAGTGACATTAAAATACTACGAGTATATAAGGAGCTCATTCATCACCCAGCGGGTAAGCATTAACACCTCTCACCTACCACTCACCCACCACATTTACTACTCGTACTAGGGAAGCCTCACAACTCCCTACACGTAAAGTCGTCCCTCCGGTTGATCCTCGACAAACCGGGCACGAGGTACTAACCCCCCCCCCCTCCAATCTATTTCAGGTACGAGGAAGCTACAAGAAGGTTTCCTATCATTTTAAGAGGAACACGACATGAAGAAGACCTAGAATAGCTTATTGTGACGATCCACTGCGAACTTAGTAAGAAGCACGAATTACCCTTCAACACTATTAATACTTTGGAAAGTGATTAAAATGTTTAGAGACATAAATATAAGTTTATAATACTTAGTAACATGTTGTTAGTTTATAAATAGTTTATAAACTACATTTTAATAGTAATGTAATGCCTTGGAAGATTATATTATTACTATTAAAACCTGTTTTAAAGATTTTGGAAATTCTTAGAGAATTTATAAATTAGATTTATGACTTACATATAATGATAATAATCCACAACAACTACTTATATGCTCCAACTTGGTTGTATCACATTTGTTGAATGTCTACATTAGCAATTTAATATTTAAATATTGTATTTAAATACTGTTAGTCCGCATTTATTGTATGGGTAGGCGGCACCCATTAGTTCCCGGACCGCATCTGTCATATGCATGGGTAGGCGGCATCCATTACTTGCTAGTCCGCAATTGATATGTATGAGTACGCGGCACTCATTACTTGTTGGACCGCATTGCATGAGCCTTGCGTAGGCGGCACCCATTATGTGATGCATGTTAGGGATCTTGGTCAAGCGATTAAATACCCCTTTTAAATGTTCTCCAATTAATTTAAGTCTCGATTAAATCACATGATATCACCCATCATAATTGAAGGTTAAATGGACTTACTAATCTCGTGGGTAATATGCACCATAGTGCTTACTCCGTTTGCCGTAAGAAAGTTTCCTTCATAGGACCATTGTTGGTGCCGTGTGATGGTTATGACTTACTTGAATTATGTCGAGTCGCCATAGCATCAGCCATATTTTGAGGACATCGATCAAAATGGTTTTGATCAACCAAGAGTTGTATTGTACAATTGGTTTGGAGACCTACCTGTTTGGTTATTATAGTGATCAGCCATAGCTGGGGCTGTAATAGTGCAAGCATGGATCTTGGCTCACTACAACTATTGTAAAATAATGGTTCGTACTCTCTAAAGGGGTAAGGAGTATGTGAAAATAGTGAGAACTGAATAAAGCTAAAGTCCTAGTTTATTTAGTCGCTGATTGTGATCATAGAAATTATTTTTGGAGTATTAATTTCAGTTTTATTTATTTACTTCTCTAGGTATGAAAAGATGGCCAATTTATCCATAAGAATGATCTTGAAGAAATGCACTCTTACTGGTCCAAACTTTATGGATTGGATCCGTAACATTCATTTGGTGCTTAGGCAAGAGAAAATTGAGTACGTCTTGGATGAGCCAATCCGCACTCCTCCTACTGTTGCTGCTGAGCTTGCTAAGTTTGACAAAGCTGCTCACCAGAAGCACAAACATGATGCTGCTAATGCACATTGTATTATGCTAGCTGCAATGACTATGCAGTTGCAAAGGCAACATGAAAACATGATGCCATATGAAATGCTCGAGCACCTCAAAAGCCTCTTTGGAACTGTTTCTAAGAGTGTTGAATTTGATATTCTTAGAGAAATCTTCAAAATGAGGATGTCTGAAGGAGGGAATGTATCTGAACACGTGCTCAAGATGATTGGACACATTGAGAAACAGGCAACTACTGGAGTCAAATTTGAGAACCGTGTTTCAGTCATCATCATCCTTCAATCATTGCCGGATTCATATTCCACATACATCGTGAATTACAATATGAATGCCAAAGACTACACTTCCTGAAATCCATAATATGCTTAAGACCTATAAACAGGCTCAACCTAAGAGGAAGTCTGTAATGTGATGAATGTGTATTTTACACTTTCATTCGAATCTTTTTCACCTATTTTAGCTACCCTCTATGTTAATTTAGCTATATTTTATGCATTTTATTAGAATAGTGTCACGTTTCCCTTTAGATTTTATTTTACAGGTTTTGGTTGAAATTCGAAGATTTCGGGCAATTATATTGAAGTTGACAAGGAATTGGTGTTCCAGAAGCCTATTTGGAGTATTTGAAGGTTTCCGGATGGGATTTGGAGTCTAGGGGCTGAATCTGGAGGTTAGAAGGCTACTAGAAGACAGAAACTGAGTCCGAAAAGGGGAAGAAATCAAAAAACGCGTCGAAACGCGGAATTCCGCGAAAAACTCTCCGGGGCGAACCGCCCAGTGTGTGAAGCGAACCGCCCCACAGTATTTCGGGGCCTATATATAGTTACTCAGTTTTCTCCGAAAATTATATCTTTCCAAACCTACTTTCTCACCTCTCTCTATAGTTTTAGGTGATACTTTTTCATAGCAGATTGGAGCTCGTAGGACCGCAATCATCCGGAGATTGACAACCTTCGGTAACTTTGTATCTTACAGTTTTATTCTACTTATTTTATTATATTCTTTCACATGTTTTCTTCTATGATTTCTGTTGATTGCATGCCATTATGAGTAGCTAAACTTATCGTTGGTGGTAGTATGTGAATTCTTAGCGAAGGGAAGATAATCATGCTAATGGCTATATCGCGCATTATACTCCGTGTCATTGCTTTATTTCGTTGATCAGTTGTAACCAAAATTCTCGTATGTTGTATTGATTATTATGCACAATTGGACACTTGTCGACCATCAGACCAATTATCTTCGTAGTGTTGAATAATTACGGAACACATTAGGACAATCGTGATTGACTTGTCAGACCAATTATCTTCGTAGTGCTTAATATTTGCAACAGGACACTAGATTGATTCAAAGATCTCTATGCAAGACCGAGGAATTTATGCATGATTATCGACCCGTTATGTTAAGAAGGACCATACTATCACCAATCTCCATTATCTGCTAGAAACCCCCTATTGCTATCTGTATGTTGTTTTATATTCTGTTGTTAAATAGATAAAGCTAGTTATAGTCCTGAGAGAACGACACTCGAGTCATTCTACTGCTACACTATGGTTTTCGTTGTAGTTGTGGATTGCCTTTGGCTAATTAAAAATTTATTTGCTTGAATTCGGAGCACGACATCCGCACGTTCATCAAATTGGCGCCGTTGCCGGGGACTATACTCCTTTTTCTGTTTAATTTGTTTATATTTTCAGCTTTAGATTCCTAATTCTATTAGTTTTAGTTTTTCTTTTTAATCTCTCTCTTATACTGCTTTCCTAGTCTGTTTCTAATTCACCTCTCCTAGTCTGTTATAGATAGTGTATGCCGCATACACGTTCTGCAGGAACACCGCTTGCTGATTCAATTGCTGAGATCGACAGAGTCTACCACCAAAGACGGCGACTACTTGAAAGGCGCGCACTAGAGGAAATAGAGGAAACCGATTTCTCTGAATCTCTACTTAGTCTCTTCAAGGAAATCGACGGAATGGCAGAAGCTAGACCAGTGAAGGCATGGGTACAACCCACCAAGGATCGTATGAGGGGACCGGCGATTGTTCTTTCGTCTGCAACCCGAGATCTGGAGATTAAGACCACGCATTCCAACAACTTCCGAGGTTCTATGGCTTATCAAGGGAAGATGTGATGGGGTACTTGCACGATATCGATGATTTCGTCAACCAACTCCCACGACCCGGAGCTGACATAACAACAGATCACTGGATTCAAGCAGGACTATGATGAGACCATCTACACCGCGTTCGAGAGGTTCCAAGATCTCACGAACAAGTGCCCTCAGCATGGTTTTGTACTTTCCGACCTAGTCCAACACTTCTACAATGGACTAACCTTCGAGAACCAACAAGTGGTGGATTTCCAATGCCGAGGCAATATTTGGGAGGAAACCGCAGCAGCCGTCTGGGCAGTTTTCGAAAGGCTTGCTAAGGGTTCGCAGTTCAAGGACCCAAGAGCAATGGTTAGGATACGTGGACCTGAAGCTCCACCGACTCAAGAAGCCCCTATGTATAGGGGGAATGGGGATATTCGAGTGCTTTACCAACGAATTGAAGCAAGTCCTCAAGAGCGCCACCGGAACAACTGTTTCGAACGAAGTATGCCGAATATGCAAGAACTATGGGCATGGGGCTCATATGTGTAGATCGGAGCTGGCATACGATGATGGCAACTGGGCTCGAGGAGGCGAAGAAGAAGCCTTTGCTACGGAGTTTGGTACTCAAGAAGTTAGCTACGGATAAGACGGTAGGAATCCTCGAGGTGGATTTTGGAGAAGAGGATACCGTAACAATCAAGGATATGCACCGGCTAACCAAACTTATGGACCTAACCAAGACCGTAGTAGGCTAAACTATGGTAATGATCACTGCGAAAACCCCGCTCCGAAAGAGCCACCGAAGTCGAAGTCGGCTCAACTGATGGAGAACTTGCAAAAGATGGTTGATCACACACAAGTTTTCTCAAACGTTATGAAGAAGATTATGAGAAGACTAGGGCAAGGCTCGATAAGTTGGAAGAGAGCACTAGGCTTGCCCATCAAAAGATTCAAGAGTTGATCGACCGAGGAGCAAGTAGGGAGCAAGGCAAACTGCCTAGCAACACTGTGAAGTCGAAATTGGCTGGTGATGTACCTGACGAAATCACCATCAGGAAGGTCGTTAGGTGCGAATGTTGCATGAAGGAAGAACTTCTACAGGCTGAGGAAGAAGAGAAGGACCTTGGTTCTGACGCAAGTGATGAGGAGCAAGAAGATCCAGAACCACTCCCTAAAAGTTTCGATGTTAAGGTAGGGATTGGTGAGCTTGAAGATGTCCGTGCCACACTAGACACGGGATCCTACTCAAACATAATCCCTTTGAATGTGTTTGAAAAGAGCAACCTTGGAAAACTATCTGAGCAAAGGGCTATTGTGCGACTGGCGGATGGATCATTTACGAGACCCGAGGGCGTTGTGAAAAATGTGTTGGTCAAGATTGGTGAAGCGTCTATATACACCAATTTTGTAGTTATGCCGGCATCTGCACCTGGAATGGGGGATGTCATACTCTTAGGGCAAACGTTCTTGACTAAACTACGCTCCGTGATGGACATCTACCAAAGAACTTGCACTATTGAAGTAGATGGCAAGCAACACGTGTTGAAAGCCATACCTGATCCACCTGAACCGCCTGATATTACTACTCACTACTGTGGTCTTGCAGCCTATATTCTTTCTTATTCGCAGGTTCATGGCATGGAGAGGAGATCGATGAAGGGGAAGTCTAGTACCCGCAGAAAGAAGAGATAGGCGCGGACAGGAGTCGAGTCAAAGACTTTAAACAATGGCGCTATCCGGGAGGCAACCTGGAGATTTTATCGCTTTCTTTACCGCTTTAGATTTTATCTCACGAGTTTGATTGAGTATTATAGGTCACTTATACAAGCATTAGCTCTCACCTTGGATCCACTTTCGACGTTCGGGACGAGAGACGACTGTTCAGGTTTGGGGAGAAGGAGGTTATCGCTGGTTATCTCTATACATATCTTGCTTATGATAAACTCGTGAAATTTTTTGCATTTGCACGTTTACTGCTTTCCTAGGATAGTCTTGCATGTTTTATATGGAGTTTATTGCCAAATTTTTGAACTTTTTATTGGGTAGATCAACTAACTATGCCATTAATCGTATGCTTCATCTCTATGAATTTGTTTGAGGTTTTTCTCGCTTGGCTTGTCACATCATGTATTGCACTTAGTTAAGCATGGTAGTCTCGACATCACTTAGTGGTGTTTTCTCTACTGCGGTTCACGAAGGCCTTTATAATAGGATGATGCATGTTAGGATCTTATGGTTGTTTTCCCGAGTAATTATGTACCTAAGAGGCAACAAGTCTTCACCATGCTTTGAGATTGATAAATACCTAGGAAGGAGGTAGTGTGAGGTTGTGTGATCCTTTGTTTATAACCTATTCTTCCGAATAGATTTGGGAGGGGGTTACACCATCGTTAGACTTGTTTCTGTTTTTCATTTCCGTATCGTAAGTTTATTTTTCCTTTTCCGTGAATTTTTGTGCTCCAACCTATTCTTCGAATAGGTTTGGGGAAGTCGTGTGAGTCATTTTGTTTCTCTTTTTGGTATGCTACTGCTGGCTAGAAAAATCGAAAAAAAGAAAGAAAAAATTCCAGAAAAAAAGATGAAAAAGAAAAAGAAAAAAAGAATCTGGAAAGAAAAAAAGAAAAAAACAGAAGACCCCAAAAAAGCAAAAAAGGGTCCCAAAAAAAGAAAGCCAAATAGCAGTTTAGCAAAGTGTTGAGTCTTTTCCATTTTTTGTAATGTTCGTAATCGTGTTGTAATTTTCTATTTTTTATCTTTTTTGTCTTGAGTGTCATCTGTTCTAGACCACCCTCGTCCTGCCATTCAGGAAGTGGTGAATAGCTTAAGACATTACTTGAGAGATGGGTAGAATAGGGGAGTGTTATCTTTTATAGGGAACCCTCCTTCGTTTGATGAGAGCCAGTACTGGTTCGACCTCTTTTGAGGAAAAGTCTTAACATGGTGGAACAGCAGTAAGTCCTCAGTTTCATAGGCACGGGGCAACCATTCGTATCTTAGCATGCTTCATTACGTCGTCACTGACTAGGTCCAGGTAGAGAATGTTACGAGAGACTATCTTGTCTTGACATAAGTGCTTGTGTGGATGTGTATAAGTCAATCGAGGTATTCTTCAACCTATATTCATGCTTTGATTTATATGGTTTATGTTCATATGTTTTTTGGTAGATTCAGTAGATTAGTTCATTTTATTTGGCATGAGACTCCATTTTGTGTCTTGCATGTTTTTGTATTAGAGTCTAGCTTAGTTGCTTGAGGACAAGCAAAGGTTCGGTTTGGGGAGTTTGATGAATGTGTATTTTACACTTTCATTCGAGTCTTTTTCACCTATTTTAGGTATCCTCTATGTTAATTTAGCTATATTTTAATGCATTTTATTAGAATAGTGTCACGTTTCCCTTTAGATTTTATTTTACAGGTTTTGGTTGAAATTCGAAGATTTCCGGGCAATTATATTGAAGTTGACAAGGAATTGGTGTTCCATAAGCCTATTTGGAGTATCTGAAGGTTTCCGGATGGGATTTGGAGTCTAGGGGCCGAATCTGGAGGTTACAAGGCTACTAGAAGACAGAAACCGAGTCCGAAAAGGGGAAGAAATCCAAAAACGCGTCGAAAACGCGGAATTCCGCAAAAAACTCTCCGGGGCGAACCGCCCCAGAGGTGGGGCGAACCGCCCCAACACAGTATTTCGGGGCCTATATATAGTTGCTCAGTTTTCTCCGAAAATCATATCTTTCCAGACCTACTTTCTCACCTCTCTCTATAGTTTTAGGTAGGAACTTCCCGGGGCCTGTCCTGGGAGTTCTGTAGCTTAGGGGATACTTTTTCATAGCAGATTGGAGCTCGTAGGATCGCAATCATCCGGAGATTGACAACCTTCGGTAACTTTGTATCTTACAGTTTTATTCTACTTATTTTATTATATTCTTTCAACATGTTTTCTTCTATGATTTCTGTTGATTGCATGCCTATTATGAGTAGCTAAACTTATCGTTGGTGGTAGTATGTGAATTCTTAGCGAAGGGAAGATAATCATGCTAATGGCTATATCGCGCATTATACTCCGTGTCATTGCTTTATTTCGTTGATCAGTTGTAACCAAAATTCTCGTATGTTGTATTGATTATTATGCACAATTGGACACTTGTCGACCATCAGACCAATTATCTTCGTAGTGTTGAATAATTACGGAACACATTAGTACAATCGTGATTGACTTGTCAGACCAATTATCTTCGTAGTGCTTAATATTTGCAATAGGACACTAGATTGATTCATAGATCTCTATGCAAGACCGAGTAATTTATGCATGATTATCGACCCGTTATGTTAAGAAGGACCATACTATCACCAATCTCCATTATCTGCTAGAAACCCCTATTGCTATCTGTCTGCTGTTTTATATTCTGTTGTTAAATAGATAAAGCTAGTTATAGTCCTGAGAGAACAACACTCGAGTCATTCTACTGCTACACTACGGTTTTCGTTGTAGTTGTGGATTGCCTTTGGCTAATTACAAATTTATTTGCTTGAATTAGGAGCACGACTTCCGCACGTTCATCATTATGCTGGTTGGATCATCTGCGAAGGCTCACCCAAGGCTATCGCTCAAAGGGTAAGGCTAAGCAAAACAAGAAGCCAAAGGTTGGACCTAAGGCTAAGGTTTTTAAGCGTAAGGCTGGAAATCAGAAGAAGGTGGTGAACATGGAGAAGGAGACGTGTCTTTACTGCAAGCAGAATGGACACTGGAAGAGAGACTGCCCGAAGGCAATTGCTGATGGAGTTGTGACCACGCATTGTGCATCTGGCTCCCATCAAGGTATGTCTGTCACTGAGATAAATATGTCTACACAAAACTCGAATTGTTGGGTATTGGATACTGCTTGTGGCTCACACATTTGTAACAATTTGCAGGGGCTCATTGATAGCCGACAGGTTAGACCAAGGGAAATTGATCTACGCGTAGGAAATGGATCGTCCGTTGCTTCCCTACGTGTTGGAACTTATAGATTAAATTTACCCTTGGATTTTGTTTTAGAATTGAATAATTGTTATTCCGTTCCTTCAATTGTAAGAAACATTATTTCCATTCCGATGTTAGACAATGAAGGGTTTTCCTTCCGTTTGCCAATAATAATTGTTATTTTTCGCATAATGGTATTGATATTGGAAATGCTCCTCTTATGAATGGTTTGTACTTTGTTGAATGTAGACATAATTTATTTCATATACAAAACAAACGACCAAAGCTAATAATAATCCAAGAAACACCACTTACTTGTGGCATTGTAGACTTGGTCACATTAATGAGACAAGAATTGCAAGACTAAGAAAGTTAGACTATTTAGCACCATTTGATTTTGAATCATATGGGAACTGTGAATCATGTCTCAAAGGTAAAATGATCAAGAAACCTTTTTCCGGAAAAGGTACTCGTGCTAAACAAGTACTTGAGTTAGTTCACTCTGATGTGTGTGGACCTTTTAAAACTCAAGCTAGGGGTGGGTATTCTTACTTCATAACCTTTACCGATGATTTCTATAGGTTTGCCTATGTGTATCTTCTGAAACACAAATCTGAAGCTTTTGAGAAATTCAAAGAGTATAAGGTTGAAGTAGAGAAACAACTTGAAAGAAGTATTAAGACTCTTCGATCAGATCGAGGAGGAGAATACTTAAGTAAGGAATTTTTGGATTACTTGAAGTTTAATGGAATTCAATCACAATGGACTCAACCAGGAACACCACAAATGAATGGTATTTCTGAGAGGAGAAATTGAACTTTGTTAGACATGGTAAGATCCATGATGAATTTCACAACTCTTCCAATCTTGTTATAGGGATACGCGTTACTAGACTCAATCTATATTCTGAATAGGGTTCCATCCAAATCAGTCGAGAAAACACCGTATGAGTTATGGTATGGCAAGAAGCCAAGTCTTTCACATATTCATGCCGGGGGTTGTCCGGCATATGTGAAAAGAATGCTCGCAGGGAAGCTGGAACCCAAAAGTCAGAAATGTTATTTTATTGGATATCCTAAGGAAACCAAGGGTTACTACTTCTATTTGCCTGAGGAACATAACATCATTGTTTCCAGACAGGCTGCCTTTCTGGAAGATGATTATGTCTTCAAACAACATAGTAGAAATGAGATAGAACTCGAGGAAATCCAAGAACAAGAAGATAAGATTGAGGTTAATGAATTGTCAAATAGTTATGACAATCATTCAGTAGGAGCTCAAGGAGGATCTTATGGCTCGAGCACATCTCTGGGAATAAATCTGCCACCCAGTGGGAGCATTTTAGGAAATTTGACTAATTCCCAAAATGCCCCTACCAAGCCGACATTGACTGAACCGACTGGAACGGTTCAACAGGTCATGTCGGAACCAACTCCCCAGGATACAGTTGCAACCGTTGCACTTGAACCATGTGCAACTGTTGCATCCGATCCGCCTTCAACTGTTCAACAGATTGAACAAGTTAAACAATCTCACAATCAGAGTATACAACCAGTACAACCAAACAAACCCGCACTCAGTCGGTCTAAAAGGTTAGAAGTGAGAGTTTCCAAGAAGATAAGTTTACTCTTGGAGAATGACAAGTTTGAACTTGACTTATCTCACAAAGATGACCCTAAGACTTACAAAGAAACAATGTTGGACATTGATTCAAGAAGGTGGCAAGAAGCCATGAAATCCGAAATAGACTCAATGTATGAAAATCAAGCATGGGACTTGGTTGATGCACCAGAAGGGATTAGACCTATCGGTTGCAAAGGGTTTTCAAGAGGAAAACAGATGCTGATGGCAACATGCAGACATACAAGGCTAGGCTGGTGGCGAAAGGTTATAGTCAACGATATGGTATCGATTATGACGAAACTTTTTCACTAGTAGCCAAGCTTAAGTCTATTCGAATTTTACTTGCTATAGCAGCATACTATGATTATGAGATTTGGCAAATGGATGTGAAAACTGCTTTCCTTAACGGAAATCTCGGGGAAGAGGTGTATATGATACAACCTGAAGGTTTTACATCTCAGTCAAATCTCAAATTAGTTTGCAAGCTAAAGAGATCCATTTATGGACTAAAGCAAGCCTCAAGGAGTTGGAATATTCACTTTGATGAAGCGGTCAAATCGTTTGACTACATCAGATGTGTGGAAGATCCATGCGTTTATGTTAAACGCAGCGATGCTGGAATTGTTTTCATGGTTATATATGTTGATGAGATATTAATCATGGAAACAATGTCCAAATGTTACGATCCACAAAGGACTGGTTATCTAAGACTTTATCGATGAAAGACTTAGGTGAAGCCTGTTACATTCTTGGAATCAAAATCCATAGGGATAGATCCCGAAGATTGTTATAGTTGTCACAATCCACATATGTCGACAAGATAGTGAAACGCTTTAATATGGATGGATCCAATAAAGGTTTCTTACTAGTCGCTCTCACTAAGGATAGTCCTTCTACAGATGAGGAGATCGAACACATGAAAAGGATCCCATATGCATCAACCATTGGATCTATCATGTATGCCATGAATTGTACAAGGCTGGATGTGGCCTATGCACTTAGTTGTACTTGTCGACACCAACAGAATCCAGGTATGAAACACTGGACAGCTGTGAAAGGAATTCTTAAGTATCTTAGAAGAACTAAAGATTTCTTTCTGGTATATGGTGGACAACAAGAGTTGCGAATGAGTGGTTATGTCGATGCTAGTTTCCAATCGGACCCAAACGACTACAAATCACAAACTGGGTATGTGTTTACGCTCAATGGTGGGGCCGTCACTTGGAAGAGTTCAAAGCAATCCACCTTTGCTGATTTTACGACCGAATCTGAGTACATTGCTGCTGCAGAAGCCTCAAAGGAGGTTGTCTGGATGTCAGAATTTCTAAAGGAACTAGGGGTAGTTCCTAATAGTAGTCCTATAACGGTCTACTGCGACAACGAAGATGTTGTTGCACAAGCAAAGGACCCAAGATCCACTAACAAGAATAAGCATGTACCTAGGAAGTATCATCTAATTAGAGAGATGATAGCTAGAGGAGAAGTATCTATAGAACGAGTTTCCACTGAGGAAAATGTGGCAGATCCTTTCACCAAAGTGTTGAACATTGACAAACATGTTAGACATTTCAACAATAGAGGTGTTAGACACGTAGGTGATTGGCTCTAGGCCAAGTGGGAGCTTGAAAGTATATATGTCCTAGAGATAACCTACGATAGGGACGATATGTACTTGATCACATCAGTTATTGTTATTTATTTATGTTCATTTATTTATACATTATTAAATACTATTGGCATTACATTTTATGAATATATTATTTGGTTGTTTGAATTATTCGATAAAATGTTCCCAAGGACTTAAGGTAATCACCAAGTTAGTGGGAGCTTGTGTGTCAATAATTAAATCCTAAAATAACACTACAAGAAAACAGCCTTTTAGCGACGGATGGATAGAAACGGATACCATCCGTCGCTATTTAGCGACGGATCGCTACTGCTAGCGACGGATAAGGACGAACTGCGCTCTATGCTCAGTTCGTGCCCAGAAAGATCGAGTTCGTGTTCTAATTAACGACGGATTAATATTATCCGTCGCTATGTGGGCGACGGATAATGTGATCCGTCGCTAAATCTGTTGACCAGGCCTTTTTTTAGTTAAAAGAAGATTAAAAAAAATAAATAAAATATCACTTAGCGAAGGATTACGTTATCCTTCGCTAAGTCTTCATATACAGACGAGCGACCTTCTTTCTTCCCCATTTCTGCTCTTCTCTCTTTCTCTCTTTTCCTCTCGTTTTCTTCTTCGACTTCATCAATCCATCTCCAAACTCATCAAATTCATTCAAATTTGAGCTCAAATCAAACCCTATCCTACAAGGAGTTCGAATCCCTAATTAATTTGGAGGTTTTTCGTCAATTTGAAACGTAATTAACAAAAACCCTAAATTTTGCGGATTTTTGATTGTGATTTTGATTTTCGATTTTGATTTTGATTTTCATTTTCCATTTTGATTTTGATTTTGATTTTGATTGAATTTGTTTTATGTTGATTGGAGGCTAGGTACGATTAGCAAGACACCTCCACCTTCACCGCCACCGCCACCGACCAATTTGAAAGGTTAGTTTCCCTATACTTTTAATTTCAGTTTATTAATTTGATTTACTGTAAGTTAATTTTTATTTAGGGTTTAGGGTTTCTTCACTTTTAATTTTTATTTAGGGTTTAGGGTAGTTCGAATCTCTAATTAGGTTTCTACAAACTGTATGTTAATTTTTATTTAGGGTTTAGGGTTTCTTGACTTTTAATTTTTATTTAGGGTCTAGGTTAGTTCGAATCCCTAATTAGGTTTCTGGAAATGAAATGCTTACTGCTTATTGTAACTCAGTTCTTAATTTAACTCAATTCTGGAAATGCTTAATAATTAACTCAATAAGCAAAAAGAAAAAAATATGATTAACTAACTGAGAAAGATAGAAAATATAAAAAGTCGAATTTTTATTAATAATATGGATTATATATAAAAGTTTCATCCATCAATAGGTCATTCTAGTCACTCTTCATCCCCTCGTCCTCGTCCTCGTCCTCATGTAGGAGCGACCAGTCGATGACATCTTTTGGTTCCAAAAGTTGTTGTTGACATATCTTGCAGAAGACTCCTTGGTCTTCGAAGTGCTCAACCTCCTTCTGCTCACAAGGGGGGGAGTAGGAGATTTGGGGGGAGATGGAGGAAATGCCTCTTGGAGAGCTTCCTTTATTTCAACCAATATTTCGGGATCAACTTGTGGTGGGGGAGAAGGGGGGGGGGGAATGTGGGGGTCTTTCTTCAAACCTGAATTTGTTAGGGTTTTCCATATTTGTGTGAGAATATGTTAAAATTAGGTGACTTCTTATAGTTGGTGTTGAGAATTCTAAAGGACAAATACACTTTATTGTTAATGTATTAATGTACACATTCAGGTATAGGAAAAATTTATGAGGCATACATTTATGTAATGACTTTTAGGATTTTCAAAATTAAAGTATTTTTGGTAATATCTAATCATTTTATAAAGTGTGATGATGATATACGTATATGCATAAAAATACAAACACACTGTCCTTCGGACACACCATCACTTCCATATATATAGATTGATGAATGGTATGGTACTTGGCCTGGGCTTGTGAATGATTATAGTATGATGGTACCGTAACAACAACATTTCTAATGTCGTTGTTACTGTACCAGCGTATTTCAGCCATTCTCAAAGTTTAGTTCAATATCGTAATCATGTAAACCCTCTATTCTTAATAAGTTGTATATACATAATGTAGTATGTGAGCAAGAAATGTGTCTGGATGTTTAGGAGTTTGAAGTCTCCGTCTTTAGTCAGTAACTAAAGATGGAGATTTCAAGATCCTAAAGATCCAGACATCCTTTCGTGTTCACATATAACGACGGATTTGTCTAAACACATCTTGTATTTGTCTAAACACATTAAGAGTTTGTATTTTATTGTTTTGTATTTGAGTGTGATGATGTTATATGTATATTATTTTCCATGGATCAAGCAAAGCAACCGGGCGGCCCTCGACGGATCAATGGGCTTCCAGTATTGTCCACCAACGGATCTAAGTAAGTTCTTATTAAATTGGTATTTAATTGTTCTTGTATATATAGTTGTCGGTACTCCAACTTTTAATCTTTCAAAATGTGTGACAGGTTTCAACCTACTATCGCTTCTAGAAGGATTTCAATGCTCATGAAAATAGAGTTCTTTACGCCTTCTGGGAGTGGCGGAGAAAGGTGGGCTACGGTTCCTCGACCCGTGAAGGAGCACTTGTGGGAAGAATTCCGGGTACTTTACTATCTTTACTTGAATATTTCTATATTGGATTCTTGGGGCATTGCCTTAATTATATACGTGTACGTACATTACTTGTTTATCTATTATTGGGGCATTGCCTATATTATCTATTGTTGGGGCATTGCCTATAGTATCTATTCTTGGGGAATTGCCTATAGTATCTATTCTTGGGGCATTGCCTTTACGGTACATATGTGTACGCACATTATTTGTTCTTGTGGGGCACTGATGTGGAATTTTTTCTGGGATTGTTGTGTTGCAGAAATACTACTATGTCCCTCCTGCCAATCCGGAGGAGATATTGAGGGTATTCAACATCCTGGCAGAAAAGATTCACAGGTATTCGATTTATTATGCCAAGGAAAGGTACTTTCGGCATAAAGAATGGGTTCGGTACCTCAATCTGGAGCATCGGGATCTGTGACTGGAATCGTGGCAGGACCATGTGACCCATGAGCAGGCACATAGGGATGGGGCGTTGACGGCTAAAGGGGTCGGTTGGTTAGTGGAGAGCCCGTAGAATTAGTGCTTTTTAGGATTGTTATTCTTTATCCGTACATTTTAGGACTCTCGTTTATTTTAATGATTATCTTCGTACCTTTTAGTTCTTTGTACGTACACTTTTAGTTTTTTATTGAAATTTCGATTATCGTAAAATAAATCAATCGTATATATTTTGTTAGTCGTACTCAATTTTGAGTTAAAATAACAATTTTTCACATAAATTCAGTAAAACAAAAAAACAATTTTAAAAAACCAAAATCAGAGAAGTTAGCGACGGCTTAGTTTATCCGTAGATAAATTCCCCTAGCAAGGGAATGACACGTGTCCCTTAGCTTTAGCGACGGATAACATAATTCGTCGCTATTTATAGATACGGATAAAGTCATCCGTCTCTATGTTGGTCAACGACAATATAGCGACGGATAAACTGAACCGTCGCTACATATAGCGACGGATAATATTAACCGTCTGTTTATTTTTTAGCGACGCCACTTTTCGCGACGTCCTAATTAGCGACGGACTTCCGTCGCTTTTGGTGTTTAGCGACGGATCGCTAACATATAGCGACGGATGGCATCTGTCGCTAAAATCAGTTTTCCTTGTAGTGTAAGCCACTAGCTGAAGGTCATTGAGATACGGGATATTAATGATGCGATTGAAGCTAGCATATGTTGCATTAGATCCTTCGAGGATATAGTAGGTCTCACTGCTACGAATGAACTTGGTTATTCATAATGAACATATGGACACCTTGGAGAGTGTTGGCATACCCAACCGAGAAACCATTTGGTAAAGTTATTTAAGTGTCTATGGTAGTATCGGTGTGTAGGGTGAAGTTAGTAGTCCCTTAGACTTGAGGCCAATACTACATCATATGTGGAATAATGTACTTTGACCATGCGCAACGCTTGCACTCTTAAAGTAGGGTAGATACCGCATGTGTTGGGTACATTAGGAAGCATATGGTGTGAGTGATTTGGCCAAGATAGAGTTCATTCCTCCGTAATAGATACTAGGAGAGAATACTCACTTCTCATATTTAGTGCGATCACAAAACCGGTGGCCATCGTATGTGAATATGTCCAAATGGTAGTTGGACATAATTCATAGATAGACTAATAAGATTGAGAGTCAATGAATGAAGTTCTTAGAATAGACACATAACCATATTCTAGACTCATTCGAGTATTCGTGAATGAAGGGACCGTATGATCAAAGTACCTTACACTACAGGTGGTTTGTTTTCCTCACAAACGTTCCTTGCATATTAATATTGTCTGATAAATTGTCTAGGAATTTATTATGACCTTAATTTGATTGTTTCTTAATATGCAAGGCCCTATGGGTCACACTTCAAGGTGGTGTTTCTACAAACGAGCTAAGTATATTGGATTAAATATTAATTAGATTAATATTAAATTATTATACAAAATATATAATGGAATTATTATTAATTAGATTAATATTAATTTATTATATGTGAAATATATTTTAGAAATATAATTAATTGATTTAAATTTGATTTAATTAATTAATTGAAGACTTGTGAATTTGGGTGGAATTTAAGAAGAAAAGAATGTGAATAAAAATAATAATAAATGAAACAGAACCAGACAGCTGGGCGGAAACCCAGCTGCTGGCCGGTGGTGGGGGCAGCGTTTGCTGCCCCATGTGTTTTGTTTTAATTTTATTTTATTTTCTTGTTTTCTTTTAGTAATTTGATTTATCTGTTTGTTAGTTAGTTGATGAATTTAGAAGCCTCCTAGTCAATTAGATTTGCTGGGATAAAAATCTTACGTGATATTCTAAACAAACTAACCGACTAAATCAGAAAGAAAGAAAGAAAGAAGTCTTCTATTCTATTCCAACATACGTGAAAAACAGTTTGCTCTCTGATAGCCAGGAAGAAAATATTCTCTCTCTCTATTAGCTCAAAAACAGAAGAACCTCCTAGCGTTTTTGATAGAAATCACTGCCCGTGGATACCAAGGTCGAAGGAATTAATCAACCTGTTGATGAGCCAACTTGGAGATTCTGTTGACGAAGATTTCATCTCTGAAGAAGAAGAAATCAACCAGTTACCAGACGAGGAGATTGCAAGGCTCTGTCTGGAGATTGAGGAACAACTACCCAGTGAATTTTCTTATCTGCTGGAGGACACGTAAGTGATATCTTCTAGTATAATAAACGAATATAGTCATATCATTTTAGTGAGATAAAAAATTTTAAACTTCCGCTGCTTAGCCTTAGAGGCAATTTTTCTCACTTTTACTAACACACACGTAAAAAATGGAGGTTTATCGAACGTGTATGAATATGCTATAGTAGTATAACACACTTGAGAAAAAATTATGAAAATTTCTTTTGTGGGTGAAAGAGTAATTGATCATCAAAGTGTGTTGGTTGATAATGCATTGTATGGAATGCCAATGGTTGGTGTTGGGAAATATCTCACATGGCTAAAGTTGAGAAATAGAATGCTAAATAAAGAGGCAACTTTGCCTTAGTGTTTGGATCCCTTGGGGATACCCATGGTTTTGAAAGGGAGGAGGAGCCAGATGGCTCATCTGTTCACCCGAACGCACTCGCCTGTCTCCCCCAGGAGCCGTGTCAAGGGTCAGTGGGTTTGGGCTACCACATGGTTTTCGAAGGGGGAGGAACTAGATAGCTCCTCGATTCATCCCAACCCACCCGCCTAGCTCCCTAGGACCCGAGTCTAGGGTCTGTGGGCTTGGGCTAAGGCTAGCTACTGGTAGATAAAATGTTTTTGGGCCAATTACTGACTTTGTATTTTGGGTCCAATTAGAAAGCCCAACGGAGCTATCTAGTATGCTAACGGATCAATTTTCCTGATTGGCACCTCGATTCATCCGAACGCACCCGTCTGGTTCCCCTAGGAGCCGGGTCAAGGGTATGTGGGCTTGGGCTACCAAATGGTTTTGGAAGGGGGGCAGCTAGGTGACTCATCGGTTCATCCGAACACACCGTCCTAGCTCCCCCAAGAGCTGGGTCGAGGGTCTGTGAACTTGGGCTAAGGCTAGCTAGTGGTGGATATAATGTTTTTTGGATAATAATAACTTCGTATTTTGGGTCCAATTAGAAAGCCCAACGAGGCGGTCCAGTATGCTAATGGATCAATTTTCCTGACTGGAAAATTTCGTATCTGTATCCGTTAGGAGACTTATAATTTTGATGAGCAATTAACCATGCTAAATTAAATTATGTTAAAGTCTAGTAACTAGTAATCTTAAGGTCCATAGGAATTTAGATTTTTAAGGACATTGTAAAAGATGAACGTTTGTTGATGACTTAGTATAGGTACTAGTTAGGTTCTTATGTTTGTTGATGATGTACTTTGTTTTCACAAACAATCTATTGAACACCTAGAACCGCTCAGAAAGTTGAAGATTCGAAGACTGGAGACTTAGAAGATTTCTTAAAAGGTATCTACAAAGGCGCATGTTATCTCAGAAAGTGAGTAAGAAATCATCTTGCATAAGTGAAAATTTATATGACAGAGTAGGTTGTGTTTGCTGAACTGAGACTGCTTACTTGCTAATAACACATGTGACCTCCTTGCTGAAGAAGTACTTTGTATTTTGGCTCAAACGTTCACATTTGAATTTTCAAAAAGAGCATTAAATGCTAAAGCATGCTGAAGACATGAAGACAAAAGAAGTACGCTGCTGATAGTACTATTATGGCAAGTGATAGTGACATCTTAAGGTACAAGCCTTAGAATTTGAAATTCAAACGGCTATCTTTAGACACTATAAATAGAGGTCCTTAGGCTGAGTAGAAGGGTGTGTCAACAACGTGATCAAACTCTCACTTGTGCTTTAAACACTCAAATCCTTCTCTACTCTCAAACTGCCTATTGATCTGTTCCAAGACTTAAGCTTGAAACAAAAGCTACATGTGAAGAAGTAGAATACTAAAAGCTACGAAATTAGTTAAGTGTTCTTTCCTCTAAACAAGAACAAGTCTGGACACAAGAAACAATAAACTTGCTTACTATGAAGTATTACAAGTTGAGTTTCTCTAGATCACTTGTTATAGCTGAAAAGTTATTTTCAAGTTATCTCGACCCAAACCAATTTAACTGATAAAAACCACCTTTCATGTGTGTTTGTCAGAGGGAACTAATCAAGCATAGTTTTGCTGATAAAGTGTCCCAAGTTTAGTGGAGAACAATGTTATAGTTCTCTAGTTTAGGTTGGAAACAAGGCAGGTGTGCTTTGGTTTATGAGAATCATTAGTGATAGGATTTGTAAGGAAACTCATATGTTATCATAGTGGATTCAGTCCTAGAAAGGACAAAGTGGATTAGTTGAGGGATTACGCCACCCTGAGATACTATTATAAAAGTGTTTGTGTGATTTACTTTCCGGCAGCTATCTTTCGATGAACGGAGATTTGTCAGGTCCCGGTTCAGTCAAATAAATTTGTTATTTAGCCAAAGGCAATCCACAACTACAACGAAAACCGTAGTGTAGCAGTAGAATGACTCGAGTGTCGTTCTCTCAGGACTATAACTTGCTTTATCTATTTAACAAGAGAATATAAAAACAGCAAGCAGATAGCAGAGGGGTTTCTAGCAGATAATGGAGATTGGTGATAGTATGGTCCTTCTTAACATAACGGGTCGATAATGATGCATAAATTCCTCGGTCTTGCATAGAGATCTTTGAATCAATCTAGTGTCCTATTGCAAGTATTAAGCACTACGAAGATAATTTGGTCTGACAAGTCAATCACTATCGTCCTAATGTGCTCCGTAATTATTCAACACTACGAAGATAATTGGTCTGAGGATTGTCCTAATGTGTTCAGTAATTACTCAACACTACGAAGATAATTGGTCTGAGGATTGTCCTAATGTGTTCAGTAATTACTCAACACTACGAAGATAATTGGTCTGATGGTTGACAAGTGTCCAATTGTGCATAATAATCAATACAAGATACGAGAATTTTGGTTACAACTGATCAACGAAATAAAGCAATGACACGGAGTATAATGCGCGATATATCCATTAGCATGATTATCTTCCCTTCGCTAAGAATTCACATACTACCACCAACGATAAGTTTAGCTACTCATAATAGGCATGCAATCAACAGAAATCATAGAAAAAAAAATTTTGAAAGAATATAATAAAATAAGTAGAATAAAACTGTAAGATACAAAGTTACCGAAGGTTGTCAGTCTCCGGATGATTGCGGTCCTACGAGCTCCAAACTACTATGAAAAAGTATCCCCTAAGCTACAGAACTCCCAGGACAGGCCCCGGGAAGTTCCTACCTAAAACTATAGAGAGAGGTGAGAAAGTAGGTCTGGAAAGATATGATTTTCGGAGAAAAACTGAGCACTATATGTAGGCCCCGAAAAAACACGGGGCGGTTCGCCCCCCGGCTTTTTCGCGGAATTCCGCATTTTTCGACGCGCTTTTGGATTTCTTCACCTTTTCGGACACGGTTTCTGACTTCTAGTGGCCATCTAACCTCCAGATTCAACCCCTAGACTCCAAATCCTATCCGGAAACCTTCAGATACTCCAAATAGGCTTCTGGAACACCAATTCCTTGTCAACTTCAATATAATTGCCCGGAAATCCTAGAATTTCAACCAAAACCTGTAAAATAAAATCTAAAGGGAAACGTGACACTATTCTAATAAAATGTACTAAAATATAGCTAAATTAACATAGAGGATAGCTAAAATAGGTGAAAAAGACTCGAATGAAAGTGTAAAATACACATTCATCAAACTCCCCAAACCGAACCCTTGCTTGTCCTCAAGCAACTAAGCTAGACTCTAATACAAAAAACATGCAAGACACAAAATGGAGTTTCATGCCAAATATAGTGAACTAATCTACTGAATCTATCAAATAACATATGAACAAAAACCATATAAATCAAAGCATGAATATAGGTTAAACAATACCTCGATTGACTTATACACATCCACATAAGCACTTATGTCAGGACAAGATAGTCTCTCGTAACATTCTCTACCTGGACCTAGTCAGTGACGACGTAATGATGCATGCTAAGATACGAATGGTTGTCCCGTGCCTATGAAACTGAGGGCTTACTGTTGTTCCACCATGTTAAGACTTTTCCTCAAAATAGGTCGAACCAGTACTGGCTCTCATCAAACGAAGGAGGGTTCCCTATAAAAGATAACACTCCCCTATTCTATCCATCTCTCAAGTAAAGTCTTAAGCTATTCACCACTTCCTGAATGGCAGGACGAGGGTGGTCTATAACAGATGACACTCAAGACAAAAAAGATAAAAAATAAAAATAGAAAATTACAACACGATTACGAACAATACGAAAAATGGAAAAGACTCAACACTTTGCTAAACTGCTATTTGACTTTCTTTTTTGGACCCTTCTTTGCTTTTTTGGGGTCTTCTCTTTTTTTTTTTTTTTTCTTCTTCTTTTTTTCTTTCCAGATTCTTTCTTTTTTTTTCTTTTCTTTTTTTTCGATTTTTTCTAGCCAGCAGTAGCATAACAAAAAGAGAAACAAAATGACTCACACGACTTCCCCAAACCTATTCGGAAGAATAGGTTGGAGTACAAAATTTACGGAAAAAGAAAAAAATGAACTCACGATACGAAAATGAAAAACAGAAACAAGTCTAACGATGGTGTAACCCCCTCCCCAAACCTATTCTTAAGAATAGGTTATAAACAAAGGATCACACAACCTCACACTACCTCCTTCGTAGGCATTTAGCAATCTCAAAGCATGGTGAAGACTTGTTGCCTCTTAGGTACATAATTACTCGGGAAACAACCATAAGACCCTAACATGCATCATCCTATTATAAAGGCCTTCGTGAACCGCAGTAGAGAAAACACCACTAAGTGATGTCGAGACTACCAAGCTCAACTAAGTGCAATACATAAATGTGACAAGCCAAGCGAGAAAAACCTCAACAAATTCATATAGATGAAGCATACGATTAATGGCATAGTTAGTTGATCTACCCAATAAAAAAGTTCAAAAAATTCGGCAATAAACTCCAAATAAAACATGCAAAAACTATCCTAGGAAAGCAGTAAACGTGCAAATGCAAAAATTTCACGAGTTTTTCATAAGCAAGATAAGTATAGAGATAACCAGCGATAACCTCCTCCCCAAACCTGAACGTCGTCGCTCGTCCCGAACGTCGAAAGTGGATCCAAGGTGAGAGCTAATGCTTGTATAAGTTACCTATAATACTCAATCAAACTCGTGAGAAAACAAAACAAAACACACTAACCTTCAGTGGAGACGGTAAGGGTAAGCTCAAGGTGATCAACCTCCTTTTGATCACTAGATATCTCGAAGTACGGCTTCACTCGTTGGCCATTCACCTTGAAGGTATTGCCCGTCTTTGGATCGAAGAGTTTAACAGCTCCATGGGGAGCAGTACGGAGCTTTCCAGGAAATAGTCGAAGGCGAGAATTAAATACCAAAGCTTTTTGTCCAGGAATCAATTCCTTACGTACTATACCACGATCATGATACTTCTTAGTACGTTCCTTGTAAATCTTGGCATTTTCATAAGCACCTGGTCATAATTCATCAAGCTCATCTAGTTGCAACAATCGTTCCTCGCCAGCCTTTCCCATATCTAGGTTGAGTGTTTTAATGGCCCAATATGCCTTGTGCTCTAGTTCTACAGAAGATGACATGCTTTCCCATACACAAGTCTGTACAGAGTGGTCCCGATCACCGTCTTGTAGCTAGTTCTGTATGCCCAAAGTGCATCATTCAATTTTCCTGCCCAATCCTTCCTACTAGGCTTCACTACTCGCTCCAGGATCTTCTTGATTTGACGGTTGCTGACTTCGACTTGCCCCGATGTTTGTGGGTGATAAGGTGTAGCGACACTTTGGTGGACACTGTATCTCTTAAGAAGTGAGGCAAACGTTCTATTGACAAATTGCGACCCTCCATCACTAATGATCATCCTAGGGCACCCAAATCTTGAGAATATTACTTCTTTCAAGAACTTCATAACCACTGCGCCGTCATTTGTTTTTGTAGGAATTGTCTCTACCCATTTAGTCACATAATCCACTGCAACAAGAATGTACTCATAGCCTCCACTGTTTGGAAACGGTCCCATAAAATCAATGCCTCATACATCGAAAGGTTCTACCACTAGATTCCCTTGAAGGGGCATTTCATCCTTCTTGCCGATACCTCCACCTCGTTGACATGGGTCACAATTCTTCACAAAACTTCGAGCATCTTGTATATTGTTGGCCAGAAAAATCCTGCCTGCAGTACCTTCCGCGCTGTCTTCAATCCACTATAGTGCCCCCCACAGTTAAGCTCATGGCAATGGCTCAGTACACTTTGCTTCTCTTCTTGTGGCACGCATCTCCTTAGAATCCCATCAGCTCCTTCCTTCAACAGATGTGGATCATCCCATATGTAAGTCCTGCATTGCTTGGCAAGAGCTCTCTTGTCTGAAGCTGAAAAGTTAGTGGGGCAAATATTCATAGCCAAATAGTTTACAATATCCGCATACCATGTCTCTTCATTAGCCTTCATTAAGTGCTCATCGGGGAGATCTTCATTGATGGGAATCGGATCTATAGGAATATTAGGTATTCTAGATAAATGATCTGCTACTAAATTCTCCCTACCAGCTCTATCCACTATGGTCAAATAAAAGTCTTGCAGCAAAAGGACCCAACGGATTAATCTAGGCTTAGAATCTTGCTTAGCTATCAAATGTCTCAAAGCAGCATGATCAGTATGGACATTCACAGGATGTCCAATTAAATAAGACCTAAACTTTTGTAAAGCAAAGACAACAGCTAAAAATTCCTTTTCAGTTGTTGTATAATTAACGTGCGCGGAGTCTAGAGTCTTACTAACATAATAAATCACACGATACTGCTTATCAACTTTTTGGCATAAAACAACACCCATAGCAAAATTCGAAGCATCACACATAATTTCGAAGGAAGATTCCAGTTAGGCGGCACAACAATGGGGGCAGAAACAAGCTTTTCCTTAAGGGTATTAAAAGCATCTAGGCATTCATCAGAGAAATGGAAAACCACATCTTTAGCAAGCAAGCTACTTAAAGGTTTAGCAATTTTCGAAAAATCTTTAATAAACCTTCTATGAAAACCTACATGGCCAAGAAAAGATTGCAGTTCTTTCACGCAAGTAGGCGGGGGAAGTTTTTCAATGATTTCTATTTTAGCCCTTTCTACCTCAATACCTCTTTCGGAAACTACATGTCCTAGAACAATGCCTTCTCTAACCAAATAATGACTCTTCTCCCAGCTTATGGTCAAGTTGCATTCGATGCACCTTTTCAAAACTAGATCTAATCTTTGCAAGCATTCATCAAATGAATCACCAAAAGGGAAAAATCATCAATAAAAACTTCAACAAATTTGGTTACCATGTCAGAGAAAACAGAAAGCATGCACCTTTGAAAAGTGGCGGGAGCATTGCATAGTCCAAATGGCATCCTCCTATAGGCAAATGTTCCGAATGGGCAAGTGAATGTCGTCTTCTCCTGATCCTTCGGTGCAATCGGAATCTGGTAGAAACTTGATAAACCATCAAGAAAACAATAGAACTTCCGCCCCGCAGGCGGTTTAGCATGTCATCTATAAATGGTAAAGGGAAGTGGTCTTTTTTTGTGGCGGTATTTAATCTTCTGTAGTCAATGCACATCCTCCATCCAGTGGTCTTCCTAACCGGTACCAATTCTCCCTTCTCATTCTCTTCCACCGTGACTCCTGATTTCTTAGGAACTACATGTACCGGGCTCACCCATCGACTATCTGGAATGGGGTAAATCATATCAGCATCTAGCACTTGATCACTTCCTTTTTTACCACCTCTTGCATTGCTGGATTTATCCTCCGCTGAGGTTGCCTAACAGGTTTGGCATCTTGTTCTAGAGTGATGTTGTGCACGCATCTTGTAGGGCTAATTCCTTTGATATCGCTGATCCCCCATCCTATAGCTGCGGAATTTTCTTTCAATACCTCAATCAGCTTACTTTCTTCATTGTCAGAGAGATGTGAGGAGACAATCACAGGCTTTTATGATTTTCTCCCAAGTACACATACTTGAGGTGCGCAGGAAGCGGTTTCAATTCTAAGCTAGGTTCTTCAGGAAACCCACTTTCTTCTTCTTCTTCATCTAAAGGTTCAAGTACCTATTCTCCTGCGGGAATTTCTAGGGTGCTATCCGTTATTTCGACTAGTTCTCTTGCCTCTTCGGTCATGTAGCACGTCCCAGCTTGCAGTGTTAGTGCTTCCTCAAGTGGTTCGCGATTGCCATGGCTATGATGAAATTCGGGAATTACGGTTTCGTAGCAATCGACAAATTTTAACTCTTCCGCAACTTCCTTATCTCTGATTCTACATCCTACCAACTCAATCTTTTCGCCCATTACCTCCATGGTTATCTTCTTGCCCTTAAGTTCAAGGCATGTGTTGGTAGTTGCCATGAATGGTCTCCCAAGTAGTACTACGTGCTCACGGATATGGCTCTTTCCCTCGTCTGCGGACTTCATTACTACAAATCAGCTGGGATTATCAATTTGTCTACTTTCACAAGGATGTCTTCTATTATCCCGACTGGCCTCTTCACACTTTGGGTCTGCCATTTGGACCACCATATCAGTTGGTGTCAATTCTCCGAGTTCCAGGGCCTTGTATACCGAATACGACATTAAGTTAATTCTAGCTCCTAAGTCAAGCATTGCCTGCGTAGTTCGTCCATTCCCTAAGGCGATGTCGATGATGAAGCTGCCAGGATCCTTTTTCTTCATGGGCAATCCGGCAAGCGAGTTGACTGTTTCAACCCCATTCACTTCCTCCCTGAAGTAATCCTTTTGTTCTTGATCTCACGAAAGAATTTCGTATAAGCTGGAATGTTCTGGATTAACTCTAAGAGAGGTACATTGACTTCCACTTTTGACAGGCGTTGGAAAGGGTGAATCTTGAATATCCTTCTTGGCTGGTTTGATCCGACTCGGGTATGGCACATGTGGCTTGGAGGCACATATGGATTGGAAGATTTGTGAAGTTCTCCTGGTATACTAGTTCCAATTCGACTTCGTCATCATCTATGTCTATTACAGATGGTCTTGGTTCATCATTCCTTTCTGGAACTTCTTGAGGTTCTTGGAACTTCCGCCATCCTCTTGTTCTGTGCTTGGCCCTCTATTATCGATCTCAGTAGGTTCCACCCGCTTAGGACGTATGAAGTTGGGAATTTTGGTCATCTTGCCTCCTCGGAGTAGTAGATTCACTTCTTCGCACTCATTCTCCTCAGTAGCAACAGCTGGAGATTGCTCGGGATCAGCTTCAGATGTCTCATCGTAAGACTCGGACTGTTTAGTTCCTGGAGTTGGGGGTGATTCGCTCCTCTCGGGTGGTTTGCTCACTACTTCCTGTGGGGTATCCTCGACTTCTTTACCGCACCTTCCACACTTCAGTAGGCTAAGTCTCTTGATAAGTTGCTCAGTTACTTCGATCGCTTCAAAAGCCTTCTCGATGCGAAGATTGTTCTCAGCTCGCTTGCCTGCGTGTGCTACCTCGAAGACACTCTCAATGGCTTTAATCCCTGCGTAAAACGCAAGTTCCTCCTCCTCACTGATGTCCTCGTCCTCAGAATAGCCTTCGTATAATCCGTCAGTTTCGTCTTGATTTGAGTATATGTTGGCGACTTCATTCGACATTATTTCTCGGATTGTGCGGATCCATTGGCGTACGTTTTGAAAGACCTTCACTGCCTCTTCAACTGTACATTCTTCTAAACCTCCACATATCCCATCTATTTGAAGCCTAACTTCATCTCGTAGTCCTCCAACAAAAAACCAAATCAGCTCCCCATCGTCGAAACGGTGGTGGGGGCACTCACGTTTATACAGCTCAAACGTTCATAGGTGTCACAGAACCGCTCGTATTCTCCTTGCTTGAAGTATTCGATCCGATTCCGTAGTGCCCGTCTCATGGTAAGGCATGAAACGTGCCAAGAACTCCTCTACTACTTGGCTCCAGGTCTTCAGTGATCCTGGTGCTAACCTTGCTATCCATATCCTGGTTCATATCCCAAAGCAAAAGGAAATAATTCCTGCATAATGATCCTCGGTGAACCCTTTGCTGGAACTTTTGCTATTTCCTCTTCATAGGACCTGATGAAGCTTATGGATTCATATCCTCTCCTTCTTCGAACCTTGGTATCCTTCTCACTATGGTGCTTGTTAGTACCTCGTACCCACATAACTCTTCTTCCAAGCCAATAGCTGACCCCTCCTGACTTGCGAGAACGTCGGTGTCAAGCGGGCTTTTAAGGTCGTCATACCAGAAAATCTGTATCAGGAGTAACTCAAAACTAAAAATT